>JAWDJE010000003.1:35832500-37037500 GCA_035047345.1 Bradypodion ventrale | reverse complement strand
AATTGTCCAACAAAATCCTGTCATTCTTTAAATTGTAAATATCACCCTGAGCTGCAGCTAATATTTATATGTGAAGAAGGGATAGGAGATGTCAAGAGGAAGAAAAGAAAAGGATACAAAAAAGAGAAATAGATGGTTAGCTTAAGCCCCTGAGTTGTTTAACAGGCATATATTGTCAAATTTCGCTTGAAATATCTGCTTGGTTACTCTGCTGATGGAAGTTATCTGCCAATAGAAAGCAAAGAAGGCATATTTTACTGATTCCCCTTCAGCCAACCAAGTACTTGTGGAAGCTTGCTCTGGAATATCCCCCAGACCTCTAGTGCATAATGTGAACTGCACAGTAGACTAAAGTGGGAAATCACTTCCAGAAATCTCCTCCCATACTCCACTAATATCATGAATATAAATTTCCTATTATTAGGAGTATAAATTTCAACCTGGCATGATAAACTAGAAACTAGCCTTGTTCAGATTTTTTTTGCAATATTTTTTATTAGTTTTAATAAACATAATACAAAGGGGCGGTGTCAAGAAAAAGACAAAACAATGTAACATAATACAAAATATTATCTCAGAGTGGGTACTAGCATAGGTGCCTGTCTTTGATGGTTTCTTTGGGGGGGGCTCAACCCGTGCGGTGGGGGTGGCTTGGGGAGAGTTTTTTCCCTTTTTGCCTCCCCCCCACACCGTTTGTGGTGCCCCCTGGCTCTCAGTAAAGGAACCTGGGCAGACTCACCCTGGCGTGATGATGAGGGAGTGATAGTAGGTATTGAGGGGGAAATTTAGGAGGAAATGAAGACAGGAGGGAAAGAATGAGGGAGGGAAGGAAAGAAGGAAGGGGAGAAGAATGGCTGGAGGTAGGGAAGGAAGGATGAGAGCTAATTACCCGGCCTTGGCCGGGGGGTGTTTGTTGTATGTTTAGGTTTTTCGGACCCTGATACACCCCAACACACAGAGACTCTCTCTATTACACATTCAGGCACACCCACACACACAAGTGACTGATTTGGAACCCACTGTCTTGTGCATTGTCTTGCACACACACACACAAACACACACTTCCTGTCTCTCTCTGTCTCACTCACACAGCATTGATGTACATTGAAAGTGTCATGTTCCAGGGCTGTAGAGGCTTAAATGGAATGGGTTTGTTCCATCCGCATCAGGACCTTTCCCCATCAGTCATTCACTCTCAAGTTCAACCAATTGCAGTTCAACATGCGAATCAGCTCTTTCCAACATTCTGTTTCCAGGCCTGGCTGTTAAACTGCTGTTGTAGTTTCTGTTCTTTTCCCCATTTTGTGGTACTTAGGCCCTACTCTCGGCCCCCGGACCCTCACGGCTCTGATCTTGGGGACAAAATATAGGTGTGTGCAGAGCATTATGGGATAGGCTCCAGAGATGTGGGTATGCACACCGCACACGTATGGCCACACCCCTTCCTTATAGGTATAGATAACTCATATTTATAACAACTGTTATCTCTCTTAAAACCTATTAGTTCTATACATTTTCTTCAGTCACATATGAAACTATGTTATTCATTTACCCAGCTCTTATTTCTTAATCTCTCATAGTAAAGGTAAAGGTAAAGGTAAAGGTTTCCCTTGCTCAAAAGCCAGACGTATCCAATATCATGGTTTCCACATGTGACCTTGTCTTGATTTTAAGGTGACATTTGATCCATGTGGTGTTCAGACACATATTGTAGTTTTCTTAGGCTTAGAAAGCCAGCTCTCATTTTAAAGCACATTGGAATGCCAGGCAATTAGTCTGACATGACAGTGAAGCATAGTTAGAATAGTTGCCTCACCAAAGGGAGGAAGGAAAAGTGAGTGTCCAGGACTGGACACATTCCAAGAAACACCTGCAGTTCCCACGAGGGAACTGATTGACAGCTAGGTCAGCTGACCACACCACGAGGGAGACGACGTCTCCACTCATGTCAATCAAACTCTAATTGCCAGTGATAGGGATGTAATGTATACATGTGAGTAGTATTGTGTAAGATACATGAAACTATGTCTTTAAGGGTTTCAACAGAGCAGCACCCAGCTGAATTCACTGAGTGGGTGACTGAGCAGAATAACATGTATAAATTAAG
This sequence comes from Bradypodion ventrale, assembly GCA_035047345.1. NCBI lineage: Eukaryota > Metazoa > Chordata > Lepidosauria > Squamata > Chamaeleonidae > Bradypodion > Bradypodion ventrale. The sequence continues at coordinate 37,035,393 of JAWDJE010000003.1, read as the reverse complement.
GCTTCTCAAAAGCCACATTGCTTCGTGCCAAAAACTGCTGTATGCCTAAACTACTGGATGCATGCTAGCCGGACTGTTTGCTAGCTTTACTGCCTTATGGACATCACTGTTTTGCCTGGAGGAAAAGGCTGCTGGCTTTGCTGACACTCTCTGGAGGAGAGAAAGAGCTAGAGCAGTCTTCAGAGGTCTGGAACTCAACCTACAGCCAGCCAGGAGAAGGCTGGAGTTGCTATGAGTACTTTTACTATGCCTCAGGACTTAAAGTAGTGCTCACAAGGACTTACAGACAGTTTATCTGCCAGAGAGGAGTCTGTTGTTTATGTTATCTTTATGAACTATTCTGCTGAGTAAAAGCTGTTTCTGTTGCACTGTTGCTCTGCATCTCTGCTTGTTATTGTCTGGGAGAGAGAGATAAAACCACACAGGCACCACCGCTGCTGCCAAAAGCTAACTGCTTAACTCTGCACAATTCAAACCCAGACTACAACACCTAACAGCCAGGACACCTGCAGAACTGAATTTTCCCAGGGAATGCAAAGGTTGGGGCCACATGTCAAACAGATGGCATTTGCACCTGCAAACGCATCCCATTCTCATGGGAACATAGGTGCTTTCACATCAGATCACCACATTCCAAAGCACCTTTTCTCAATAAAAGGAGCCCACTCTGAGCACTCAGGGAACACTTCTGGAGCAAGGGTGAAAGCCTTGTCTCTCAACACCATAATCTTGATTTCAGCAGGAGCTCTAGTCCGACAGCTCCTCAATATGACTCTTCGGGGCTAAAACTCAGCCATGAGGGGCAGAACCGCCCCAAACCAGCAAGCTTGAACCTGCTAAGGAGCTAGCAAGATTTTATTTCATTTATTTGTTTTATTAGCTTGTGTTTTATGTAGTGTAGATTAATTTAAGATCTGTATCCAGTATTGTGCTTCCTTCAATAAATCTTCAAAAGCCAGTCGTGTTTTGCCTGCCTTTGTAAAGAAGGAGAAGGAAACCCATCAGAGCAGATGTGGCTCCAATTGTCCTCATCACTTCAACACCAGAAGCCTTCCAGAAGTCGGTGAGAGGGATTGCTCTGTCTGTTAAGGGGAGGAGGAGTAGCAAATCATAAGCTGTGTTTCATAGACCTCAGCCTAGTTTCTGTCAAGTGATTAATATTACCTGCCATATGCAGAAGGCTACTCTGTCCCTGTACCCCAGCGAATCGGGCTATGGGGAAGGAGTGCTCATTAAGGCATAGCAGAACGCTGCATCAAAGGTCTGCGCTGTCAGGTGTTCCCAAAAAGAAATATTCTGGGTGCCCAACGTAGCCTTTGTGAGGCATTTTCCTCCCCCTACATCCCTGACATCTAACTCTAGGGTTCAGTGCTCATCTCTGTTTCAAAGCCAAAGAACCAGTGTTGTCTGCTTTTGCAGACGTTTCTGTGGTCATGTGGCAGGTATGACTAGACACCGGAGCACACAGAGCACTGTTACCTTCCCACCGAAGTGGTCCCTATTTATCTACTTGCAATTTCTTGCTTTCAAACTGCTAGGTTGGCAGGAACTGGGACAAAGACGGGAGCTCATTCTGTCCTGCAGTACTCAGGAATCGAACTGCTGACCTTCCGCTTCCCAGTCAGATATTACAGCCTGAATCTGAACAGGGCTGAGAGGGTGGGTGGGTGAGTGGGGGTGTTGATATGATGATGGAGGAGTGCTCTCCTCCTACTTTACCTCCAAATCAGAAAGACCTTCATCTGGTTTGCAGTGATTTGGCTTGGTTTAGTAAAGTTCCTGCCCATGGAAATCCTGTAAACCTAATCAACAGAATGGGATTAAAAGTTGCATTGTTAACCTCCACTGTAAATGCCAAAAAGTCTTCCTCCCTTTCATATGGGAGAGAGCACTTACAGCTTCAAGCAGTACCTGGGTTCAGTCTGTAATGCCTGAATAGAATTGATTTGGTGGTGGTGGGGGATTCTCCCTGCCACAAAGACAATGAAGGTATTTTTCTCATGATGAAAGAAAATTTCAAGACTTTGTACATTTTCAGGACTGAGGAAGGTATATCATTTAGAACTAGAATGGGTGGTAGATCATTTGTGAGAGTTCTCAATTTTTAGGCTAAATGTGTGTAGGCTGCTTTCCAAATCATGCAACAATAATGGAAAGGCAATTATTCTTGCCTTTTTGTGCGGGCCAATCACCACTACTAGTATTGGCATTCGGTGGGCTATTTGTGACTTTCTGTTTGTTCTCAATGTATGATAAACTTCATAAATAGAAAGGGTGGTAGTTTTGTTTAAATATATTTTTGCACAGATTGTAGAAAAGGCAAAGAAAAAAATTGCGTTTGATGTCTCAGTTTTATACCAGAGTTTGGAGAATTCATGTCAGGCTGTCTTGTCATGGAGAAGCAGTTTGTCTTGATAAAGACAAAGAAAATGGCAAATTTATTTCACCTCCCCGGAAACAACCCATAATTTTATATATTACTAGCATATTTTGCCCGCCAGTGCCGGGCTGTTTTAAATTGTGTTGGATAGTAAAGGTTTTTTTTTCTTGAACAAATGGTGCTGAGCTGTTTTAAATGGTGTTGAAAGGTTGTGTGATTTTGTGGCTTTGAGGCGCTGCGTCTGCCTGCGGCGGACTTGCGCTCCCAATGTGTTGTTTATTTTTATTTTTTGCGTGCCGGCTTCCTCAGTGCCGGGCTCTTTAAAATGGTTTTGGAAGGGTTTTGTTTTATTTTTATGCAAATGAGGTTAGTTTTAAATTGTGGTTTTTAAAATTTTTATTTTTACGCACGGGCTGTTATAAACTGTGATTTTTTATTTTTTGGTTTTTAAAAAGAGGAAAGGATGATATATATTTTTATAATTATTGTATTTAACCAAATAATGTGTTACTATGTGATTTTTTAAAAATAGTTGTACCTTGGATAATTATTTTTAAAATGTGTAAGAATGTTTTTTAAATCAATGTTTCTATACTGTGTTTAGATGTGTGTTTTTTAGTGAAAACTTATAGTTTTTTTGAATTTTTTGTGATTAGTGTGAATATTTTTGAATGATTTGATAACTTATTTCAGTAATTTGGGAATTAATCTTATTATTTTGAATATTTTTGGATGTTTTTACTCTTGTGACCTCTGGGTGGGGCTGGTGAGCTTTTCTTGTACTCTAAAATTTTTCTCTACTGTCCTCTGGGTGTCGCTTCTTCTTCCGGTAAGTATTCTTTTTCTTTTCTCAGTTTAGTTCTGGTCGTCATGGAGTGAAGACATCTCATGGTAAGCTCTCTGGTTTTATTTTGGGGGGGAGGGGGGTTGTTTTGGGTTTTTTGGGGGGGTCTGTGTGTTTTTTCTTGTTTGTTTTTGGATGTTTTTGTGTTTCCTTTTTGTATTTTTTATTTTTGGTTTTGAGTATTTTTGACTGTTTTTGGATTGTGTTTTGGGATGTTTTTGTGTTTACTTTTTTAGGGGCGGGGGTCTTTCTTTTCTGTGGGCCAGGCTCGATGCGGCGCATTTCCGAACGTTCCTTTTGCCCACGCCGCTCAGCCTGATTGGCTCTGGTGCGGCGCGGAGCAAGGAACATTGGGAATTGAAGTTCCCTTTATTTGTTTGCATCCGGGGGGCTCCTGCCCCACTGGCGCAAATTTCAACCCAACAGTTACCTGCGAACCCCGTTCAGGCGAGTGCACGGAGGCTTGGACGGGGCTAGTGGGGCCTGGCTAAACATCCTTTGTCACATTCCAACGGTTAACGCACCATTTTATAGGTATGCTTGCCTCGTCCCTTCCCAGTCAGCCTGGCTGGAGAAGGGCAGAAACACCTGTGAGAGGGAGGCAGGCAGCTTTAAAAGAACTTTGCCTCTGCTGCCTCTGAGGCCACCGGATGCTTGCCTCGTCCCTTCCCAGTCAGCCTGGCTGGAGAAGGGCAGAAACACCTGTGAGAGGGAGGCAGGCAGCTTTAAAAGAACTTTGCCTCTGCTGTCTCTGAGGCCACCGGATGCTTGCCTCATTCTGGAGGGAGTGGTAGCATCTGCACCATCTCCTCACAGCAATAGGGGACCTGTTGGTGCTCACTAACACCTGACGTTGGGGCACAGAGAGCAGAGCTTTCTTCCCAGTCTGTTGAGAGCGTGGAACTTTGGGCTCTGTGGGAACCGTAAGGACACAACCTTTATGGGATTGTGATAATTGTGCTGATTTTTTTGATTATTTGTATATTGAATTTTGTAATGCATATTGATTCTATGCTGTGCTACTTTGTTAGTTGGAATTTTTGTGGTATATTTTAGGATGCTGTTGTTTATAGACTAGTCTTTTTGCATTGATTGTATATTTAATTCTGTAGTTGTTGATTTGTAATTGTATACTATTGTGTTTTGTGTGTTTATAGTGTTTTCTCTTGTTATATTGTATTTAATTTACTTGTTGTAAGCCGCCCTGAGTTGGCCCTGGCTAAGTGGGGCGGGATATAAATCGAATAAATGAAATGAAATGAAATGAAATAGACTATAAGAAGAAAAATATTTGGTCCCAGTCAAAACTAACAATTTGCTTCTGTTTTGAGAGCTGCCTCTTTCCATGATTGTTGCATGATTTGGAATGCAGTCCTCCACACCTTTAACCATAAAACTGAGACCACTCATAAATGGTCTACCCACCCATTCTTGACAAATTTCAAGAATTTTCAAGCATACTCTAACAAGCCCTCCTTCTTAAACAAGTATTGAGATACAACAGACAACACAGTACTGATACAAAGAGGGGAACTAACCTTTGCTATAAATTCAGATGTCATACCTACCTTAGCAACACAAGAGCAGGCCCCAACAATGTCACATAAATATCAGAAGCCTGTTTATTTGTTCCTCTGCCAATGTGATCCATGCCATCCTTTGCCGAGAATACCCTTCTGTACTATATATAGGTCAAACAAAGACATGTCTTTGTTCTTTTATTTTTGTTAACTGCCCAGAGTAACCTATTGGTTAGATGGGTAGTATAGGAATTAAATCAATCAATCTCCCTACCCCACCAGTGAACATAGTGAACATAGACTGAATAGACATATATGAGATTGTGTTGTTTATGGTCATTTTAAAATGACATTAGCATCTTGACCCAGTACTGTGTTATCTAAACTTAACATTACAGCAGACATTTGGCAACTCTCATTGGCAATCCACATGTCCCAGGAACATCTTCTTCTTTTGCTTGTCAGTTATGGTTTAATTAATCGATATTGGTGGAGAACATAGATGAGCAGCATGCCATGTCTTCTTGCAATGCCAAGTTCAAATGGAAAAAACCAAAATATTCTGGTATTTTGAATGTCTTTTGAAACATCAGGAAATCATTCTTTCACCCAAATTTAGCAAACTGGAATGGCTAGTAGGTAATTTTAGCTATCTTCAACTAACAGATTTTATGGGAACAATTTCCTTTGGAGAAGGGAACAGTAGAAACAGACTAGTGGACACAGTAACACTAGGGAAAGATCACAGTTCAGTTGGAGAGAAGATGTTTGAATGTGAAATATCTCATGACCAGTCCTTCAAATCTTCTAAAACAGCTGCGTACTGTCACCTCAGTACAGAAAGAACAAGACTCTCTATTAATGAGGATCATCAGAATAACTCCATAGGGCAAACATCCCAATGTTTTGGGGGTTTATATATATGGCTAGCATATTTGTGCCTGGTGTTTTTTTGGTTAGGGGTGGTTTGGGTGGGGGTGTTTTAAATTTGTGGTTTTTGACTATATTTGATTTATTTTATTTTATTTATATTTGTCATTTTGATTTTTTACATATTTTTTGACTGTTTTTACTCTCCCGGCCTCTAGGTGGGGCTGTTATTAAGATTACTGCAATTTTCCTTTCTTGTTCAGTTTAGTTCTGGGCCCCATGGAGGGAGGACATGTTTGGCAAGTGCTCTTGATTGTTTATTCTGGTTTGTTTTTTTTATTTTGTGGTGTTGGGTTGGGGGGTTTAAGTAGAAAGTTTCTAGTTAAACCCCCCCCCCCCAAGTGTTTCTTGATTGTTTATTCTGTTTTGATTTTGTGGTGTTGGGCTGGGGGGTTTAAGTAAAGAGTTTCCACTTAACACCCCCAAAAAAAGTTTTTTGGCTTGTTTGTTTGTATTGTGGGTTTTAGATGTGTTTAAGTGTTTTAATTATTTCTGGTTGTTATTTTTTTTATTTTTTCCATATTTACTTCTTTAATTTGTGGTATTATTATTTATTGAGTTAGGTATTTTCGTGTTGTAGATAGATGTTTTTAGTGTGCTTTTATGGTTTTTCATTAGCCTTTGGTATTTCGGGTGTTTTTTGTTGATTTTGTTGTTTATTGTTTTGTTGTTTAATGGGTTTATTTTAATTATTTGTTTATTTATTTGTGTTTTATTAATTTTGGTGCTTTGCATTTTGATTAACTGTATGGCTTTGTTGTTGTTGTGTTTTGTTGTGTGAAGAACAGCCTGTCTGTCATTTATTCTTTTCCCAATTGCTGCTTCGAAATTAGTTTTCGATGCAGTAATGGGGAAAAGGAAGAGCTGGCAGTCAGCTCGCTCTTTGACTGGTAATGTTCATTAGGTAGGTCGGGTGAAAAGGAGGCAGAGAAGAGCTATCTGCTTCATGATGGTTCTCTTCTCTGGGCCTCCTTTCCCCCCTGGCTTACCTAACGGGGAGATCGGCAGGCAACAATCCGTAAGGGGTGGTGCTCTTCCTTGCAGATTGCTGGCTGCTGCTTTTCTATTACCTCCACGGCTGTTTCGTGGTACTTTGTGGGCCCCCACTGCCTCCACCACACCAGGAAGTGCCATGGGGTGGAGGAAGGGCAAAATGGCCATCCAGCCGCTGAAGCTGTCTTAGGGAGCGTGACCCGGACTCCAGCTTTAAAAGGTTGAGAATTCCTGATTTACATGTTTCTCACGCCTAGGAAAATGGTTATGAGAACAAACTCTTGGGACTCAGCACTGTGGTAACAATAAGAAGGGCCTGTAAAATGCTTTGTAAAACATGTTTCTTTGTTTAAGCAATCTGTATACTACTTACTAAATCGGATATACTAAATCTGTAATAAATAAATAAATATGACACTATCTCAAAATGCTGTACAAGAAGCAAAAACATTTTAAAGCTAATATAATCATTAAAACACAAAGTGGAAAACACTGAATAAAATGTTAAATAATTAATTCAAATTATAAAGAGCAGAGGCTCAAAATACCATTCTCAGTCAGGAAAAGCCGGTGTGTGTAAATTAAGTACATCAAGTAAAGTAAACTACAAGTGGATTCTATGTGACTAATCATTTAAAAAAATTTCTCATTGTAATATAAACTGCAAAGACCAGAGGTAACTAGTCATTTTTTTAAAAAAAATATTGTGATAGTATTATATGATAGCCTGGTGGCTCTCATGCCTTTAGAAGATTTACAAAAGGGAGAACTATTTTTAAAAAAAAATAGAGAGAAATAACACTGCATCACACACAAAAAAATATTTTCTGCTACTTGGTCTAATCCAAGTGTCTAATACTAAATTAAGTGCGCTGAATCCAAATCTGAAGTCCGATTCTGCCTAGGACATCAGGTTCTTAAGTTAGCAAATCTCATCCTCTTGGTTAAGTTCTTGTGTTGATCACATAGGGTATATTTGCCACAAATGTAGCCAAAATTGTCCGGTTTATTAACACAGCTGCACTTACTCATCTTTAGTTCAAAACAGACTCACTATGGCCTAGCTCTACTATCCAATAAGATGGTTTTGCACTAGACACAAGCCCTTGGTCCATCTCGACTTATATACCTATTTCTGACTTCAGCTCACTGACTTGCCCAGCCGCTACTGGAATATGTATGCCACCAGGGGATGTGATTCAGCTGAAGCGGTATCAAGCATAATAGTAGCTAAAACTGTTATAATGTTCCCATGTAAAAATACATTACCCAATACCATTTGAACAACTATAGCACACTTATAACTTTAAATCTGTATATGATAGGCAAATTCTGAGTTCAGATTTGGAATCAGCACACTCAATATCATGTAAATCACATGTGTTATTCCCAGTAGCAAAATCATTGTTGTGCAGTATAATTAAAAGATAGAAGAGGGAATAAAACTTTACAAATGGGCAGATACAATATTTCTAGGAGTGAGACCAGTTGGACACACATTTGATCAATGAATGTTTTCCTCTTAATAGTCAAATAGGGAGTGTAGGTTTTGAGAACATAATTGGATATCAGGAATAACGTCTTAACTGTTGGATAAGTTTAAGACAGATGTAAAAAATGTTAATATCCTGTCATGACCAATAAAAAAATAAAAAATGTAGCAATTCTACCCTTGGAAATTGAACGGGGGGGAGGGTTGGGCATATAAAAGAATGTATGATAAGGTAGACTAATCTGATTGGAGCATAGGAAAGTGCCATAGTCGGTGTGTCTGAACCTGGAATGGTTCAGTGTTGTTAGAGGCTAAGTTAGGGGATGAGGTAGCTAAGACGCTGACTGGAAGGCGGGAGGTCCACAGTTTGATTCCTGAATACTGCAGGATGGAATGAGCTCCCATCTTTGTCCCAGCTCCTGCCAACCTAGCAGTTCGAAAGCAAGAAATTGCAAGTAGATAAATAGGGACCACTTCAGTGGGAAGGTAAACTGCATTCCATGTGCTCCGGTGTCTAGTCATGCCTGCCACATGACCATGGAAACGTCTGCAGAAGCAGACAGCGCTGAATGCTACTTTGATGCCCTCTGACACTTCTCCATAAGAAACTGCTTGTGTGGTAAGAACTTCAACTGGAAGAAGGAACAGCAGACTTCTCTTGCCAAAGAGAGAGCAAAGCTATCTGCTTTATGAACCAGCAGACTTTGAAGCTGCTTTGTAACTGTGTATGCTGACTCATCACTTGACCAGCATACCAATGGACTTGGCAACTGCTCAGCCAAAGACTGCCTTTTTAGCTAAGCGATGTCACTTGTGAGTTACAGCCTTGTGTTTGTTTTACTGAATGCTACAGTGAACTGAACTGCATGCTACATAGAGAAGTTATCTTGTCTATGTTACTGTTATCTTGTATATATTTGAAGCCTTCCGTTTGCACCTTCAGTAAAGTATTTCTTTTGCACCGTACAATCCTCGGTTGTCCTGCATTGACCGGAAAACTCACACCTTCTGTTGTGCATTCCCTCTGGGTACCCTGCTACACCAACAAGTGGTATGGTAGAAAAATATTTGATTCAAATTCCAAAGCAACAACGAAACTGATTAATGAAACTGGTTAAGGAACCTGCTCTAGATTATCATAGAATAATGGAGTTAGAAGGGAGCCATCAGGTCTAGCTCCTTGCTCTAGAAATCCAAATCAAAGCATATCTGACAGGTGCTTGTCTAAATTTTTCTTGACTGCCTCCAGTGTTTGAGTCTTTATTACATCATAAGGTAATTGGTCCCATTGTTGTACTGCTCCAGCAGTTAAGAAGTTATTCTTGATGTCCAACTGAAATCTGCTTTCCTGTAACTTGTTTCTGTTATGTGCCCTAAACTCTGTGATGGTCAAGAACAGATCCTGCACCTCCTCAGTATGATAATCTTTCACGTGTTTGAAGAGAGCTACAAATCTCCCCTCATAATATTTTCTGTTCCCTTTCCAGTCCTGTTTTTGAGTACCAGTAGAATGGACAAGAAAACTCCCTGGGCCCCCAAATCCTTGAGTTACCTTCCTAGTTTCAAAGTCTGATGTGATTTCTTTATTGTTCTTCTTGGCTGTGACATTTTTCCCCATGGGGATCAGCATTCTTGGGTTTTATAAAAGATACCAATCCTTTCTGTCACATTGTAATAATCCTCCAAGAAGACAACATACTTAACAAATCCATGGATCTCCCCAGCATATTTCAGTTTCAATCCCATGGAACAGTGGTTCCCAACATGGGGCCCATGCCCCACAGGGAGACTTCGATTCCCAGAAGCCTAAATCAGTACATTGGCTGATCAGTGCTTTGGGGAATTGGCTCCTTCAGCTGTTATCTCCTTCAGTTGCTGCCTGCTGAATTCCGTGTGGAACTAGCTGCTTGCATACACAATACTTAGGTTTCTGGGAAATGAAGTCCAAAAACCAAAGGTTGGGAATCACTGCCATAAATCCTCTTATTACAACTTCTTTTTATAGGGTACTAGCAGAGGTTGCCCGGCGTTGCCGGGCTGTTTTAAATTGTGTTGTAATGTTAAATTGTGTTAATGTTTTTAAAAAATTGCTTAGTCTGTAATTTTAATTTTTACAATGTTTATTTATGTAAAAAAATTTTTGGCTTGGCTGTTATAAACTGTGATCTGCTTTTTTGTTTTTTTTTAGGATTAATAAAAGAACAAAGTATGATACAATTCTTTCAAATTGTTTTATGTAACTGAATAATGTTTTAGTTTTTGGAATTTTTTAAAATAGTTGTACCATAGGTAATAATTTAAATAATGTGAAAGTAAATGTTTTTAAATTCAATGTTTTCAAATTGTGTTTAGATGTTTTGGGTTTTAATTTGAGTTAAAACTCAGCACAGGATTCTTTCTCTTCGGGAGGCAAAGACACACCTTTGCCTCCTGGGGAGAAGAAATACCCAGCAAGGAAGGGGTTTGCTTCTTTCTGGGTTTGCTTGGAAAGGAGTTTCCTTTCCAGGCAGCGCAGAGAGAAGCGATTCTTTCTCTTCGGGAGGCAAAGACACCTTTGCCTCCTGGGGAGAAGAAATCCCCAGCAAGGAAGGGGTTTGCTTCTTTCTGGGTTTGCTTGGAAAGGAGTTTCCTTTCCAGGCAGCCCCGAGAGAAGCGATTCTTTCTCTTCGGGAGGCAAAGACACCTTTGCCTCCTGGGGAGAAGAAATACCCAGCAAGGAAGGGGTTTGCTTCTTTCTGGGTTTGCTTGGAAAGGAGTTTCCTTTCCAGGCAGCCCAGAGAGAAACGATTCTTTCTCTTCAGGAGGCAAAGACACCTTTGCCTCCTGGGGAGAAGAAATCCCCAGCAAGGAAGGGGTTTGCTTCTTTCTGGGTTTGCTTGGAAAGGAGTTTCCTTTCTAGGCAGCCCAGAGAGAAGCGAGGGCGAGACGTAGAAAGCAACACCAGGAGGGAAACCTTTAAACACCCAGTCGGACCCAGGAGGAAAGCGTGGTCGGTGGGGGTTAGGAAGGGTGGGCTAGGTGGTGGGGCGGGGGGGTGGCAGCATGGTTACCGGGGCCGTGCCTCCCCCCACCCACTCCCTAATCGGTGCTACCACACTTACCTCCTGAGTCCCGCTGGGTCTTTAAAAGTCTTTCCCTCCCGACAGTTTATTTTTTAACTTTGGCGTGCCACGCTTTACCAGCCTCCTCTGCACTCGTGTCCCTCAGCCTGAATGGCTGAGGGGTTGTGCAGCACAGAGGACTCTGGGATTCATAGTTTGTGCTGCAGTTTTTTTCTGAAGCTTATTTTTGATTGGCTGCGCTGCGTTTCTCCACATTCTTTGTGGTCGCGTCTCTCAGCCTGATTGGCTGTGGCGTGGCGTGGCGCAAAGAATGTTGGGAAATGAAGTTGTTTCCCTTTCTTCATGTTTGTGGGGCTCTTGTGGGGCTCTTGCCCCACTGCCGCTTTTCTCAATCCTTCGTTGACCTGCGGACCCAGTTCATCTGTGTGCACGAAGGGTGGGTGTGGGTTATTAGGGCGGGGCTTAGGAACCTATACCAAGTTCCAATGGTTAACCCTTGGTTTTATAGGTTAAGATGGATTCATTGATTGTTGGCTGAGTTTTACCTTCTCTCACATTCTCCTGTTAGGTCATTTTGTATGTCTTCCTTTGCATACCATCTGCCAAACTCCTCTTCAAGAATCTGAAAACAGTTTTGTAGTTCCACTGGTAAAGTATGTCTCCTCTTTCTTTTGCTCCTGTGACTCTTTTCATGGTGCTTCTGCCACTATATTTATTTTCTCCTCAGTATTTCCCTCCTCTTCTTTGCCTTGCTGTTCTTCCAACTCCAGTGCTTCTCTTGGTTGTCACTGCCTGAGAGTTGTATCTATGTACTCTTCATCCAGAGGTGGGATTCAATTTTTTTTACTACCTACTCTGTGGGTGTGGTATGGTGGGCATGGCCAGGGGTGTGGGATCCGTGCACACAATTGGCATAACTGACCCTGACAGAACCCCGGTAAAGGGTGATCACATCGTTACCAGGGGTTCCTGAGGGGACAGAAATTGGGGGAGCGGAATATTAGGTAGAGTTTAATTCATCAATAGCTGATCTGACAAACTGCTCGGACAATAGAGAGCTAATGACTAATGCGCTAGGCACGTAATAGGTAATCTCGCGCCTGCGGATTACCTTAAAACCTAGAGCCAATACTAGCCACTTGTTTACCCCAGATAACACGGAACAATGTATTTCCTCTGCCATTAATTAAGTTGGTTAATTAACTTCCCCTGTAGACTTCCCCAATTAACTTGTGTAAACATTATGTGTGAAACCTGTCAGTATCGCAATGCTTTTACATGCAGCCTAAGCATGATAAATACTGATGATTGGTCTTCATTAAATCACTGGTCTTCGCTCCATCTTGCCTCGTGTCTCATTGCTTGACCAGTCTTCTCCGGGACCCAACAGCCGCTTCGCGGTTCCAATCCAGCTTCGCGGCCCAGATCCAACACAGGGGGAAAGCCCTGTGCTGCACCCAAATTAGGACTACTTTATTTCAAAACTTGGATGGGCGGGGCCAGCAAGAATTTCTGCTCTCAGTTCTGGTGAACTGGGGCGAACCTGCTGAATCCTACCACTGTGACTTCATCTTCTTTAACAATACAGTAGAACCATTTTGCAGTAGAACCAGTTTGTTGTACGTCATGTGGTTGTCAGGCATGAAGACAAACACTGCATGAACTTTGCAAATCATAGTAATTACACTTATATACCACCCCACAGCGCTTAATGTGTTCTTTGGGTCATTCACAAGTTAATTCACATTTTGCTCCCAACATGCTTGGTACTAATTTTACCTACCTGGGAAGGATGGAAAGCTGAGTCAAAGTCAGGATTGAACTCACAACGTCAGCAGTTTTGGCTCTAGTACAGCAATTTAACCATTGTGCCACAAGGGCTCTTTCCTGCTTGATCTCTGTTACCTTTTCCTTTCTTCTGTTTCTTCATGGGTGCCCTTTGCTTTGTTTCCTCTGCCTTGAAAAATGCTAGGAAAGTCCACTAATATATAACACTCTGCCTTTGTCTCATTGGTCTCCCTTTTCTTTTGCCTCTCCACCCATTATAACTTTCATTACTACTATTTCTTTGTCTTACTCCTGGTTTCCTGCTCCCTGGGACTGTCTCAGTCTGCTGTTTTCTGTTTGTATGCTGTCATGTTGATTACAACATATGACAACCCTTTCTAGGCTTTTCTATGTAAAGAATACTCAGACATGGTTTATAGGAGACAACAAACAGAAAGAAAATATATCAAGTAACTCTATACCCTGGTTGCAATTTTACTCCTTCAGTTTAGGGATAGATTGAATGCTGCAATTGTTTGTTTTAATAAATGGCTGCAATTGATTTAATGCTGCAATTAAATTTATGGTTGATTGAATATGAATTCTTAGTCAATTAAACTGAATTGAACTAAATTTCTTCAATACAAATTCTTATTCAAACCATCATCAGCAGATGTGGCAAACCAGCTTCTGCAAAAGTACATAAAGTGGGCTGTGAGCAGTAATAGCTCTTCTAGCTTTTTCCACACAGTTGAGAAAGTATTTGAGAATATTTGCATTAGTTACACTTATATTGATATCTATCCCAGCTGCCTGAAAAGCCAACTGTTTAAGAATAACAGGAACAAAATGCTTTGTTTGTTCTTTGCTTTGTTGTGTTCATTAGTATTTCACTCCATTTGTTTTTCATTGTCATTAGTCACTGTGAACTCCATTTAATGGAAATGTAGGCCACAAATTCAACAAACAAGCATGATTTAAATAACTTTTACAAGAACTGATGCAACAAACATACAAAATTAAAGTAAGAGGCAAGGTTGATGTGAAAATGAGGTACAGCACTTTTACATAGCCTCTAGACTAGATACTGAACTTATGAAAAGGAATCCAATGGACCTAACACATTAAGGAATCTGTTTTGGATCAAGCTTTACTAATGAAAAACATGCAAAGGAAAGAATTATGACCACCCTGAAAGTCCCATCAGGACAAAGTATTGTAACACTGAGTCCCTGAAGTTCTCAGATCTTTCTGAGCTTGAATGCCTAATGTGCTATTTTTTTTTTTATAGAGGTTCAAATGACAAACCAGGCATAATGAAGCTTTTGGCATTTGAGTGACTTGAAATATAAAGATGAGCTTGAAAGACATCAGATGTGAGACACTTTATGCTTGTAAGATTTTGTACAGGAGAAACGAAATGTTCTCCAGTTACAAGCTATCATTTCTGGTCTGTTTCTCTCTAACACTTTTTATCAATATTGTACCTGTTTCAGAGCAAGCAGGTGGGGAAACAAGCTTCTCAGCTGCTGGGAGGCCTGGAAACTACAGAGGTTGCCTTTTTACTTTACTAATTCCCTTCCTTAAGCTGGATCTGACATTCTCAGGTGTTGGTGCTTCAACTAGTTGCAGTGAGGAACAAATAGATTAGTTAATTTGGGGGAATTAATCCCTTGCTCCTCCACCCTAATTGGGGTGTGTGGGTTATCTAGCCACGTGCAGGGCTAGTTCACCCTAGGGGGCTGGTTTACTATTCTGCTCTTTGCTTCCCAGAAAATTTTTAAAATTAAAAATGAGTAAACAAGAAAGAAAACAAAACAAAAGTCCCCCAAGAAGATGGGAAAGGGGTTCTTTGGCCCACACAGCTTTGTGCCCATTGCATCTACAATACCATCTAGCCATCTTATTTTGGCCACCCCCTTCTTTTGTCCTCCACCTTTCCCAGCATCAAGGCTTTCTCAAGTGAATCCTCTCTTCTCATTTCATGTCCAAAGTACTTTAGCATCATCTTTACTATTTGACCTTTAATGAGCAGTCATGGTTGACTTCTTCTAGGATCGACCTATTTCTAACACCACATTTCAAAGGCATCTATTTTTCTGTGCTCAGCTTTTCTAATGGTCCAGCTCTCACACCCATACATTACCACCGGGAATACCATTGCTTTGACTATGCAATTTTTTGTTTGCAAGGTGATGCTTCTACTTTTAACTATGTTCCCCAGGTTTCTCATAGCTTGTTTCCCAAGCATCAGTCACCTTTTTATTTCACGGCTGCAATCACCATCTGCAGTGATCTTTGATCCTAAGAAAGTAAAATCTGCCAGTCGTATCCTACTCTAGGGTGAAGTGCTCATCTCCATTTACAGCCAAAGAGCCAGTGCTGTCTGTGTTTGCAGACATTTTCATGGCCATGTGGCAGGCATGACAAGCCCAGCAACAAGTCACATGGCTATATTTGGCCATGCCCATGGATTTGGCCATGCCCACAGAGGGGTGTGGCCAAAGTTTCCCTTATTTTCAAATCCAAAACTTGACAGGTATGCGTTTGACAGTTCCGGAGCGCGCCTCTCAGCATTTGAAATTTGCGCGCTCGGAGTTTTGCGGTATTGCGCGAGTTGCTGAGATCTTGCAGCTGTCAAACAACATGGCTGTTTGACAATAGTTTGCACGGGATATTCGGCGGTTTGAATGTTCGACATGTCACCAACACAGTTATCATACATAACAGACTGTGACAAATTTTCCATTTGTTTATGCTGTAGAAATAAATAGAGGACTGGTTGGTTTTTTAAAGCTGGTTTATTGTCACATGTTCTTTGTGTTGGTGTGTACATTCTCATAGGAGAATGTTTAGCTCAACTGTAAAGTATGCAGTATATCAGTTTAGGGGACTACACAGGATATCAAATCACTGCATTTACATGCAATGTGGCACCTGAATGGCGGTGGGAGGGGGGGGAGAAATATATGGATTTTTAAAAATATAGTAAAACCCCGGGTTACGATTGTTCTGGTTTACATTTGCTGCTGTTTATGATGGCAAAATTAATAAAATTAATGCCCGGTTTATTTATTTATTGTTTACAACCGAAAACCGTGCTATTTTAAACTGTAAAATGGTGGCCGTTGGCATTTTAGAATTTAAAATGGCACCTGCCCCATCACCAAAAGTCGCAATTCACACTTACTGCTGCAGAGGTGCTATCGTTGTTGTTGTCGGTGCAATTTCTGCTGCTATTTCTGGACATTCCGCCATTCCTACCGGCAGCAGGAGAGTCTGGGAACCTTCTCTGCTCAGTTCCAACCTTCATCTGAGCTCTCGGGCAGTGCTACAGCCATGGGAGGCATGCGTTTTCGGCTGTAGTACTGCACAGGGAGGCTGGACAAAGGTTGGAAACAAGCGGATAAGGTCCCCAGACTCTCCTGCTGCTGGTAGTGGTGGAAACTGGGCTCAACATGTGCGTTTCCAGCTGGGGTGGAGCACATTTTCCGCTGTAGTGCTGCACAGGGAGCTCAGACGAAGGTCACAAATGCATGGAAAAGGTAAGGAGATCGTTTTGTCGCTTTTTTGGAGGTAGGGAACGATCATGTCTGGGTGGGTTTTTCAGGGGGTTTGTATATATATTTTTGGATTATTTTTGGTCTGGTTGGGACTGCTTCCCCTTTGTGGGAGTGGGGGACAATCGTGCCTGGCATTTATTGGATGCTTTGGTGGGGTTTTATATTATTATTATTTTGGATTATTTTTTGTCCGGTGGGGGCCTTTTTTTATTTTCAATGCTTTCACATGGGAAAACATGCTTTAGTTTATTTTTTCAATTTACGATAGAGGCTGTTGGAAAGGACCTTCGCCATAACCCAGGGTTTTACTGTATATTTCTTTTAATTGGTATAGTGCATAATCACTGCGGTGATGGTGCAGTGGCAACAGAACTTGTAAATTTTATTTTTGTTTCTATTGCAGGGCTCCATGGCTTAAGCATTTATTCAATATGCCACTTAAAAAATAAAAGAAGAGTAAATATTAAAAATATTTATTCCCTCCCCCCATTCTAGAGCATCAAAAATATCAGAAAGCTTCTATGGCCCTCTTGTCTCATTAGCTTCTCCAAACTTTCCTGCCATCAGCACCTTTAACCCTCACCTGAAACTCACCTGCTTGCTTGCTTGCCCATTCACTCTTTCCATTTCATCCCAACATAGGTGATGCCAAAACAGTGCAAGATAATCCATGACCAAAATTGACTCAAAATAAACAGCCACCACTAAGATGTTTAAAATAAACTTATTTCTTGCACACACACAAATGTGCTTGTAGTTCTCCATCTTTAAACTGAATCCACCTTGGGGAAACCTGAGACAAATGTAAGCAGTATTATGATGTCAAGATGAGCCCTTTATTCCATACTTAGACTTGTTGATTCTTGGGCCATTAAAGAGGAATCTCATAGACCTGTTTTACTTCGGAGGGCAGCGTGGGCCAGATGGATCGCAGTAAACCCATTCATGTGAATTCACAGGGGGCTTGGGCTTCTGGGATTTGAAGTCCAAGGACATCTGGAGTGCCAAGGTTCACCATCACGGTCATAGACCTATGCTTACATCATGAAAGCACTTGCCCTAGCTGCTAATGAAGAAAGTGTAGAAAAATTCTGTGAAAAACCCAGCACATGGGGAAAACCTTTCATAATGGGAGGTTTTAATTACAAGGAAGAGAAAAATGCTTACAGAGGTTTTGCCAGAAAATATATAGATTAGGGACATGTTGAGAATGAATGGTACAATTACATTTGTTTTAAGTATAAACATCACATTAAAATTACAACCATGTATACACAGGAATCCCCACAAGACAGTACTGACAGCCATATTGTAAGAAGCAAAATCAATTACAACTTAGTTAATCAAAGCTAACAAAGCAGTGATGAAAAACATATCTCTGAGCGAATATAAATTCAAATCATAAACCTGCCATCACTGTTATTTGCCTCAAATCAGAGAAAACCGCAAAAATAAAAGCAGAAAATGCACAGAAATTGAGAAGTGATAAGAAAGCATGTACTGCCATCAAAAATGAGATTTATTAAGGCGTCTGTAAGATTGCACACTCAGATAACTTGGATATAAATGATACTTACGCTAAACGGATAGAGGTGTTCTTATCTGCTTTCACACCAGAACAGGGTTCTGGGAAATACAAAGAGTGTGGATTTTTTTAAAAAAAAAAAAATTGTGTCAGAAGCACACTAAGGTCCTGTAATAGAATGGGTCACAATTCTATTCTTTGCAAAGGCCTCATAATTCTTTCTGCTGCGCTTATCTAGCAGATGTGCTTGTACAAGCTTCTCAAAGCTTCAGGCCTAACTTTTGTCTTCTTCCCCAGTTCTGGAATGTCAGTTTATGCCAACCACATCTAGAGCCTGGGATCACCAGACATTTGTTATGGGAACCACTGGTTGTTTATAAAAACCCTGGGTTCTAATTGGCTGTATGCTAATGGGGGGGGGGGGGCAAGCTCATGTCCTTCCTATATGCACATGGATTTGGGAGTTAGTGAGAGTTTGGGGTCCCTGAGATTGACACCTCAGAAGGGAGAGGGGGACTCTAACATCAAGCCTTTCCTCCAACCCAAGCTTAGTCATGATTACCTAGATTAGTCAGTTTTTCCTTTTGTTTCTGGGGGAAGGCCTGAGTGTTGATTTCCCTAACTGTCCTTTTAGATTAGTATTTTTGTATGATGTAATTCTGTACCCTGAACCAACGGAAGAACTGTTATTTCTACAATATGTTTTGAGAACAATAAACATCTTTACTTCATCAACAAAGCCTGATCTTTGGGAGAGGGGGTAAGACAAGAGTTAAGCCATGAGCCACACACTACCACAGTTAATACAATACTCTCCATAACACTTGCTGGGCTCTGCTAATACAGGTAAGCCCCAGGTTACTGCAGGATCTGCAGGACAGCATATAGGCCTCCAGGGCCCCAGGAGTCTTTGGGGAAGTTCCATAGGGTAGGCTGGCAAAAGTTGCATTGCCCCAAAGGCAATGGCCAGGTCAAAGCCTATCTGTCATAGGTCCTTTCTGGATTGAAAAGATTTTGGTGGAGGAACTCTGCTCAGGGGATGTCCAAATTAGCTCCTTTCATGTCCCCAAGATCTTTTCCCACTGAAGTGGTCGTTATTTTTCTACTTGCAATTTCTTGCTTTTGAATTGCTGGGTTTGCAGGAGCTGGGACAGAGACCGGAGCTCATTCTGTCATGCAGAACTCAGATCTTGAACTGCCGACTTGCTGACCTTCCAGCTAACAAGGCAAGCTTCTTACCCACAAGATCAGATGATCTTGATTTTGATCTCAAGTGATCTTTTGTAACTCCTTCATTGCAGTCCTTCAAAGTCTCAGTCTTCTTCTGGTTTCTTGGTTGCAGTCTCCTTTTGGACTGATGATTGAATCAAGGTTTACAAAATCTTTAATATTCTTCAATGAAAATTTCAATTTCTTCATTGTCAATATTACAGATATGTAGTTCTGCTGTAGTAATGATTTTTTGTCCTCTTAATGTTCAACTTGGCTGGATATCTCAATGGTTTAGGTATCTAGCTATGGAAACAGAAGATGGGTGTTTGATTTCTCACTATACCTCCTGGGAGAACAGACAGCTTTGTAGTTATTGGCACACTGCAGTCATAGAGTGTTATCCAAACAAGGACATTATAAACTATTCTGAATATTATCTACCTAGAAGACCCTAAAAAGGGTCATCATGGATCAGAATTGACTTGATAGCATGATGGATTTGGTATTTTTCCAGAAATATGAGAAGGAATGACTCCCTAAAGGAATCCACTTGCATGAGTTTACAAGAACTAAGCAGACTGTTGAGGATAGGACATTTTGAAGACCACTCATTCATAGGATACCACATATCGGAAGCAACTTGACCACACGTAACAAAATTGGCAACAAAAACCTATGGTGGAAATTGAAGATCATATGACAGAGGACATGGAATTATAGAAAGGGTTATGATGGAGATGTATCTTCTTAGCACTACTTTTAAATTTGTACTATGAGAAATCTATGATAGAGAAGCACTTTTTAATTCAAATGATAGACATACCTGTCAAGTTTTGGATTTGAAAATAAGGGAAATTTTGGCCACACCCCTCTGTTGCCTCTTTATAAATCTATGGTTGCTGACCAATCAGTGACCTGGGCTACCCACATTCCCCCTTATTTAATTTTCTAAAAGCAACTTGGCTGAAAGCCTGAGTGATGTAAGGAATAATCTGTTGAGACGTGATTGTTTCTTGGGATCTCTGTCTTGGGTGGCACATGGACTGGACCAAGGGGATGCATTGCACAAAACAGCATAGCATACCACAACGCCAATGGTGACTTTATGCGCTGTTTGTGGCCAGTCTCATGGCATCCAGGATCAGAGCTCATCCCCCCAACCCCAGTAGATTTGGGGTAAAATTTGCACCTACCCCAAAACATCCTTATGACTGTGGTGTTTGCCCAATAAGGTGCTCCTTGAGGAAGGTGTCAGAGTTGGTTACCTGGTGCTGGGTCTTTGTGAGAAATGTTCTTCAGGTTGGGTCAGCAGTGTCTTGATCTTAAATGACGTCCAAATAACTGTGTAGTTGTGCAAGAACGTGGCTTGCTTTCTATTGGCCAGACAATGTGATGAGGTTTGTCATGGATCTCTCACTGGGGTGATTGACTTCTTTCCCATCCCCTGGCAGAATTGGTTTTTTTCTTGGGTGATTGGACAAATGCTTCTCTCTCACAATGGAGGTGTGACTGACACTGAGATGGTGAATTACAATAACCAAGAGGTCTCTATGGCTCCAGGAAACCCAATCTTCTGTAGACGTCTGTTTGGTTTTTCTCCCACCCATGGTGAGGGTATGTTATCCTAATGAGGGATGGTATCAGAAGGGACAAATGTGTGAGGAATGTGCAATCATGTGTACCAGAATTCATATAGCCTAGAAAAGCAGCTGTGAGCATAATACAAAAGCATGGAAAAGGGATTGAAATATGCTGGTTACAAGTGAAAAACCATCCGGTGGGCAGAATATCATGATCATACATAATGTCAGGGTGATTACATTTCCAAGTCTCTTGACCGGGGCTTCAGACAACGGTGGTGTTTGGCTGATCGCGACTCAGGGTGTGTTTAGAGTGACTGCATCAGCGGGCAAAGTCGTTGTTACTTGAGTATCCCAGTATGCATAAGTCCCGTATGTCATGCAGTAAATAGTGTCAAGTGCATGTTTAAGCAAAAGTCAGATTGGTTGACAAGTCCGGCCAGTTTTGCCAAATGTTGTACTGGAGCCTGGCAGATAAGTCCCAGCCAGGCGTCAGGTCCCCGGAAGAAGCCCAAACTCCTCACCCCAAAAGCAGGGAAAGGATCAAGACAACCATCAGGGAATTGTAGGTGACAGTCCATTCAGGCATGGTAATGTGTCCATTGAAATCATTGTTCATGAAAGTAGCATGGCAGGTCCATTTGTGATAAAAGGTCCAACCCAAATCCTCCCCCATAAAGGTGAAAAAGGGAATGCCGAAATCATCTTTAGGAGTGGAAGGAATATGGACAGGTGATGTCATCTTTTGGCAGTGCCTGCGCTTGGCCTGATCTTCTCAGATGGGCGCCTGGTTCTGGCTTGGTTTAAACGGACCTGCATAGAAAATAAAAAACTTGCTGCAAGTGCAGCCTTCTGGGAAAAGTCTGAGAGAGATAAGTTAGTTTTGTAATTATACGTCAATAGAACTGTGGACCAGGGGTTTCCCCCCTTTCTTGGATTAAATAGAAAAAAATTCATTCCAGAAGATCTGGACTTGGCACTAAAGGATGCCATTGGGATTCTAACTCCTACTTGAAAGTAAGAAGGTAAAATGTGTCGAAGAACACTGTGAATGCTGGGGAAAAAATTCTGTAATGAAAATATGACTAATTTGGCTAAGGTGCCTGAGATGCTGTGGCTACCAACTGCCTACAGGAGAAGAGGCATTTGGTAGAAACATCCACCCTCTAATGGGGCCTCTGGCCAAGCCCGTCCACCCAGCGATGGGCTGAGAAGACAGTATACTGCTAGCAATCTTTGCGTAGCCAAAATAGAAACCTGCCTAGTTGGCAGCGAAGAGGGAGAAAAGAAAAAAATTCTTGCCCTGTGTAAGAATTTGACTGGACCAAATAACTGTTCCTCAAAATATGCACATGATGCGCAATGCAAGGATGAAGGAATCACAATATGGGATCAAAATCGCTGGGAGAAACACCAACAATTTGAGACATGCAGACAATACCACCTTAATGGCAGAAGGTGAGAAAGACCTAGAGAATCTCTAGATTGGGCTGAAGGAGGAGAGTGCAAAAGCTGAACTGAGACCCAGTATCAAGAAAACTAAGATAATGGCAACAGGCCCCACTAATTTCTGAAAAATAAATGGGGAAGAAGTAAAAGCATGACAGATTTTACATTCTTAGGATCAAAGATCACTGCAAATGGAAATTGCAGCCATAAAAGAAAAGGAAAGAAAAGAAAAAACTGAGTCTAGGGGGACAAGATATGAGAAACCTTAGAAACATATTGAAAATCAGAGACATCAAACAGGGAACAAGAGGTAGAATAGTCAAAGCAATGGTATTCACAGTGGTAACGTATGGATGCAAGAAAACTGAACAATTAGGAAAGCTGAGCACAGAAAAATAGAAGCCTGTAAAACATGGCGTTGAAGAAGAGTACTGAGAGTACTCTGGACAGCCAGGAGAACAAATAGGTCAATCTTGGAAGAGACCAACTTTGATTGCTTACTGAAATGTCAAATAATACATAAAAAATGAGAAGGGACGATTCACTTGAGAAAGCCTTGATGCTGGGAAAGGTGGAGGGCAAAAGAAGAAAAGACAGCCAAAGATAAAATGGCTAGAGGGAATTGTCATGCACAGATTTAGGACGGGCTAAAACTGCCTACAATTTCTGCTTAATCTGGTCTTGGCATGTGATGGCTAGCAGAGAAAGTAAAGGAAAAAAAATACTTAGCGAGGCTATGTCTATTTAAAATGCTGATCTAGTCTAATCAGTGTTCCCCAATCTGGAGTACTACTGCCCAGACTGAATCTTTAATGTACCTTGAGCAGCTCTGGCACTGCAAAAGATTAAGGCGGCATAAATTCCAGAGATAAAGTGCTCTGCACTTTCTCAGGAACTAGGCTTAATCTAATTTTCCTCCCTATGTGCTCTGGATGTAGCAAAATTTGTCGCTGTCCCCCTGACAGGCTGAAGACTTAGAAGGATAAGGCAAGTTAAAACAATATACAACATTTAAAGTGTAGCTGTGGGAGAAGGGGAAAGTTTAGAATTTGTAGTTAACTCTATCAGATAATAAAAACGCTTGGAGGGAACAGCCAGCCACCACAAGAAAAATCTGTGAAATACAATGCTGCAAAGAAAACAACTTAAATATTTACTCTAATAATCAGGAGTTTAGAAGATGACAAAAAGTCAGTGATTAACTCTCAACATATAAAATACAACACCTCTGAACAACACATCGCAATCCCATCTCCTGTCAATGAAAGGGTTAAGTAGCTCAGGAAGCCATAAAAAATGCAGTTAAGCAACCTAGTCCCAGACATGCTAAGGCTGTAAGGAAATAAATTGCCTTTTAAAACGTGACACTCTGGAGAGAGGTTCGCAAGAATTAAATCATTAAACATGTAACATAGAAGCATAACTCTAACTGTACTGTAAGAATAAATTGTTAAAATCAGGAGGTTCAGTTTAGGAAAAAAGCAAAGAATTAAGGCATTTTACCTAGAACAAAATAACATTTCACCAAAAGTGCCAGGGTTGGCCTCAGCCTGAGACTGCCTGCTGAAAATCTCAGTTTACAAACATTCTCAACACATTTAAGACAATGCTAGACAGGACATAGCCAGTAACGATACATGCAGTTTGAGGACATTTTCAAGACGTGGGGGCCCCCATTTTCATGAAGATATGTATAGAATTTCTTTTTATGCAGAACTCTCTGGCTGGGAAAAAAGCTCAGAAAGGCAATCTCCCCCGATTCGCGACTTCGTGGGAGACTGTCTTCCCGGATGCTCCAGCACAGGATTCCATGACACCAATTTTCCTCACTTACATTTCCTTACCCAAGTCCTACACTTCTTTCGCTTCTACTGACACCCCTGCTTCTCTTCCTTCCTATCAATTTACGTCTGCCCTCGCTTCGACTTACCTATGGCCTAGCTCCGACCTCCACTTCTACTTCTCTCCTTGCTCCTACTTCTAGCCTCGCTTACACTTTCTTCCTTATGGTCCCTTTCACTCCCCCTCTCTTAGTCTACATTCACTTTACCATCACACCTACCTCCCATGCCCTGGGTACTAAACTTACTAAGCGTGCTGCCTGGCAAGGAAATGTTGCCTGCCAGTCCTTTTCACACTTTCTCCAGCCCGTCTCTCTTGGATGGACCGGGGCTGGGGGAAGTCTTTCCTATCAATGAAGGCAGTATGTCCAAGCCATAAACAGGTTTAATTATCTAGCATACAATATTTGGCATTAAAGTACAACAATAATAATGCAAGCACATATAGCAAGGAAACTTTCTCAAAATCATCCATTCCGGTGCACCGTTCAGTCATCCACATGCTTCATACACGCATCTCACACACACATCCAATACTTGGATAAACATTCCTTCTTGGGTACAATCCCCTCCCAGGTCTTGCAATGCTCCATCCTACTCATGAGGAGACTATTTCTTGCTGCCAGACTCCTAGGCTTTTCTCAGGTGGCTGGATTCCTGCATTGCCAGTGGCTCAAGTGCGTCTGCTGCTACTGTGAGCAAAATGCCTCTGGGTTTAACCCCTCCTCTGCTGGCTGTTGCTGTTCTGTTCCTTAGAATCTCTTTCACTTGCTTATTCTGTCCTTTCGTCTCTACTCTACCTTTACTCAGAATGTCTTATCCTTCTCTGTCTTTCTTTACTCTTTCTTTGATCTTCCTCACTCCTCCATTGGAGGTCTTCTAACTGCTCCGGAGGCACCCGTGCTTCCAAATTCTCCCCATGCTGGTGTTTGAATGTCAGATAGAGACCCACTGGGGCTGTTACCTGGTCCCTATCCGGACTGGACTCCTCTGTGTACGCTTGCTTCAAGCCCCCATGATGTCAGTGGGTGCTTGAAGTTTGTTGTTTAAGGCTTAAGGTTCCCTACTTGATTCCAAACCTCTAAATTGATCGTGCCTGCTTCTAGGTGGAACAGATTGTGTTCCCCCAATGCAAGCGCGGCGCCAAAATGGCCGCCGCGCCCTTTGCGGCCCCCCCCCCACAGGACAGAGAATCCGGGTAGTTAGGGGCGTGGCCAGCTCCCTTATAAAAGGGGTGGCCACGAGGCAGCCGAGCTGCCATTTTACCTCAGCGACGGAGCGGAGAAGTCTTTTCCCCTGTGTCTCCGTCGCTCTTTAGCTTACCGGGAAGCCTTTTGGTAGCGATTCTTCCTTTTCGGCTTCCCTTTGCTTCGGTGGAGATGCCTTCGAAGAAGAAGGCAGCTTGGAGTGCGGCTCGCGCTGTTAGGAGGCGCAACCCGGGTCGGAGGGCCGCGGTGCCGCCTCCCCAGCAGCAGCCTTTGCAGGCCCCTGCCGGGACCGGCGGAATGGGGTCTATCGCCCCTTGGCCCGGAGCGGGCGAACAATTTGCGGGCGCGGTAGGGGCTCCGGCCCGCGGCCCGCGAGCGGTGGACACCGCTCCTGCACCCGCCCACCAGGTTGGGCCTGCTGCTCTTGGGTCGCAGCCTCTCCCGGGGCCCTCTAGCCTTGGGGGGTGGTGCGGCCCCCTGCCTTGGCAGGTTTCTCCACCGACCCTGCCGGGCTTCGGTGTTGGCCAATGGCCATATTCGGGTCCTGGGGTACAGCGACCTGTACCCACGCCTTGGACCGTGCGGGCCGGCCGGCCCTTGGCCCTAGGTCAACGTGGAAGCCTTACTGGCCCGCCTGGCGGCCCTTGAAGCGTCGTTGGCTCGGGCCAGTCAGGCGGGGGCCCTCCCTTTGGGGTTCCTTTTGAGGCGCTGCCGGCAGGAGGACAACAGCCGACAGGGAGGGTTGAGCTGCTGCAGGCGCGTGGCGCGGTTTCGCCCACTGCCTCGCAGCTCCCCAGCCAGCAGCCAGGTGCGGGTCAGGCCCCGGTGATGAGCTCTACGTCGGTCGTGAGCTCCGACGCCCCCAGTGGGCCGGAACCCCCGGTGGGGGCGGCCCGCGGGGGTGCAGCATGTGAGTATACGGTGTAAGCAAGTACATCCACACACATTCCCAATATGGGGGGGGGCTTTTCAATGGCCTTGGCCTCGCGCGGGTGGTGCGGCGGTGTACCCGCTGACGCCTCACCCGGCGATGACAGCTAACACCCAGGGCCCCGTGGTGGGGGGTGTTCCCTACCCTGAGGGGAATGTTTTGGGTGGCCGGGTTGGTCCAAGCCCCTATTCCTTACCGCTGAGTGACCGCTTGGCACAGGCCGCCAGAGAGTAAATTTGGCGGGGGGAGTGCGTGGATATCTTCGCGCTCCTAAACAAGGTGCCCATCAAGGAGAGAGGGAGGGGCAGAATGAGAAGGATAGTGGCAGGCATGTTGTCTCAAGCCACCAAGTATGTGGGCCAAATGGTTGCCGGCCTGCATCATATGCATGGCGGTGTACCTTAGGGCCCGGCCGGATCTGGCAATTCCGATGGTCCAGTATTTGGACAACGTCCACCGGGCGATGGTTTACTTTCCGGGCCCAGCGTGGTTGGCTTGTGACGAGGAATGCCGTAGGCGGAATTCCCCGCACCCCGAGATTAGGCGGGATTAGCCAGGCCAGAGGCCGCGGCTTTTGTACGTGACGCCCACGCGCCCTGCGCCCGGGGAGATATACCATTGTGGGCATGCGGTTCAGCAGGCGGCCCCAGCATAGGTCACCTGCCAGGGGGCGGGGCGGGGGGTTCCAGCCCGCCTGCTGTGCTGGACTTTCTTGTCCAATGGCTCCTCTGAGGGGAAGACTTGCAATACAGACAGAAGTATCCCAACTGTGTTGGCCCCCATGCGGCCTCTGCCTGTCCCAGGCCTAGAAGGATGCGGGGCAGAGGGTGGGGCAGACAGGGGGCTGGCAAGACTGCCGCAGATGGATCTAGTTCACCGAAGGGCTCTCTCCCCAGTTAAGGTGGACATGTTGGAGCGTGGCTCCCATGGTACCCGAAGGGAGAGGATGCGGGTTCTCTCCTTCAGGGTTCTAGGCAGGGGTTCCGGATCCCTTTTATGGGTAATAGGTCCCCTCAGGATGCCCCCAATCTTTTATCCCTTAAGGGGAGGGAGGAGGTGGCTGCTGCTAGCTTTGACAATAGGGTCTATGCGGGCAGGGTCGCTGGCCCTGTCCCTGCATCCCGTCCCGGGGAGCATATTATTTCAATGATGCCATGCCTTTTGGCTATTCCATTGGGGCTCGGTATTCGAGCGTTTCACCACTTTCCTAGATTGCGCTTTTGTCCGCAGGTCAGGGTCCCGGTCTGTAGCCCATTCCCTGGATGGTTTTATTCGGGGCTGAACGGGGCTGGGACACGTACACACGTCTCCTCAACACATTTCAGACGCTAATGGAGGAACTGGGTGTCCCTTTAGCGCCCGAAAAGACCGAGGGCCCATCTCCACAGCTAGTATTCCTGGGGTGGAGAGTAACACGGTAGCGCAGGATTCTAGGTTGCAGTGGGATAAGGTCCCAAAGCTAGTGGCCCTTGTCTCGGTCTGGCTGGCCGAGCGCATGGCATCACTGAGGGAACTTTTGGTGCTACGTGGTCACCCCAGTTTAGCTGGCAGGGTCGTAGCACCGGGCAGGGCATTTGCTCTGCGCTGGTGCGATGCCTTGGCGGGATTCTCCAGGCCCCACCACAGGCTCAGATTTACCCGGGGTATCGGGGCAGACGTGCTTGTCTGGCCATAGATCCAGAGGTGGTTCACCGGGGTGTCATTTTGGGGTCTGATCTCTTGGCTCCCCCTTGCTTTCAGATGCAGTCCGATGCCTCAGGATTCCTGGGTTTACGGGATGTACTTCAATTGGAAGTGGGCCTATGGTGGGTGGCCAACATACTGGGCAGGCAAGTGTCGCCTGCATGGTCTCATGTATCTGGAATGTTTCCCTATCCTGGGTGCTTTGATGCTATGGGGCAAGGAGTGGGCCAACTCAGTTGTGCAATTTTGGCATGGCAACGCGGCTGTTGTCCGCATCGTCACTGCACAGATTTCCAAATCGCCCGGGGTTATGGGGCTAGTGTGTTGGTTTGTGTTATGCAACCTGTGCCTCAACGTTCCCTGCAGGGCCAGGCATGTCCCAAGGGTTGATAATGATATTGCTGCTGCTTTGTCCCGCCTGCAGATCTCCCGGTTCCGTGCCTCGGCCCCCGGATGCGGAGGAATTTCCCTCGCCACTCCTGGACGAGAGATGGAACGTTGGCGAGGAGAGGTGAACCGGGCGATTGGCCTGTCACTAGCGCCATGCATGAGTAAGGCGTATCACCACGCATTTAGTTCCTTCAGAGTATTATGTACCCGATTCCGACTGCCAGGAACCTGGCCGATCCCAGTAGCCCATGTTCTGCGGTTCATGGTTTACCTGTATGCCTAGGGCCTTGCACCACGCACCATAGCATCTCAGCTGTCGGGTTGGCTTTTGTGGCCAAAGTGGGAGGTCGTGTGGACGGCACCAATGACTTCCGGGTGAGACATGTTTGGGAGGGGTGGGTGCGCGTGCGCGGGCGTTCCCTGGCCGACCGCCACCCCATTTACCAGGGGTTTTTACCCAGTTGGCCCGGGGCTGGCCTGGCCTCTGTTTTGATAGATGAGGCAGCCCACTTCATGCGGCTACAACGGTGGCCTTTTTGGAGCCCTCCGCATCGGCGAGCTTGAGATGCTGAGTAAGGCGGATGCAAGATTTTCCCAGGGTTTTTACCCAATTGGCCCGGGGCTGGCCTGGCCTCAGTTTCGATAAATGAGGCAGCCCACTTCATGCGGCTACAACGGTGGCCTTTTTGGAGCCCTCCGCATCGGCGAGCTTGAGATGCTGAGTAAGGCGGATGCAAGATTTTCCAAGGGTTTTACCCAATTGGCCCGGGGCTGGCCTGGCCTCTGTTTTGGAAATGAGGCAGCCCACTTCATGCGGCTACAACGGTGGCCTTTTTGGAGCGCTCCGCGACAGCGAGCTTGAGATGCTGTATAAGGCGGATGCAAGTTGTAGGGCACTGGAACTCGAGGATGTCTATGTTGCCAAAGACTGGGCCCAGTTGAGGATACGCTCCTCTAATACAGATCAGCATGGCGTAGGCAGTGGTGTAAGACTGCTACGGTGTTCTTTGGCAGACATCTGTCCGGTTGGTGCCCTACAGGAGTTCCTGGCACTGCGTGGCATGCACCACGGCCCGTTTTTCTGTCACCAAGATGGGTCTCCCCTTACTAAATTTCAGTTTTGGAAGGTGACAGGGAGTGCCCTCACAGGTGCCCGTTATGGCACACATTCATTCCGTACTGGTGCAGCCTCTACAGCAGCTGCTTTTGGGTACTCTGGGGCTGGCATACGCAGCATGGGGAGGTGGGGCTCGCAATGTTTTCAGTTTTATGTGCGCCCACTTTCGCCATGAGTACCAATCCAGTCACCTTCCCGTCTTTTTCTCAATTTTTCTCAATTTTCTTACAGACCCTGGGTGTCGTATTACACCGGTGACAGTATGGCTGGTGGGCCACAGCTATGTGCACAGGGCAGCGCGTTACGCTGCGGCGACAGAGTGGGGACCCCGACTGGGACTGGGTGAACACGCCAGTCTCACATGGCATGGTAAGCCTGGGATGTTATGGCGGGAGCTGCGGCCTTTCCTTTTTTCTGGCCTGGGTGCTGACCCGCCTGACATTCTCATCATCCACCTGGGGGGCAATGATTTGGGCCAGGTCACCGGCTTATAGCTTAAGCATGCGATTTGCGAGGACCTCGCCTACTTGCATTATGTCTGGCCTGCCACAACCCTGGTTTTGCGGACATTGTCCCGCGCCATTCCTATAGAGGGGGCGTTAACCTCCTGGCCCTTGACCGCGCTAGGCGCACGGTCAATAGGGCGGTGGCACGGTTTCTTGCCGACAGGGCTTGGGGACGGGTCAGTCATCACCCCGATATTAGCCTACAAAATTATGACTTGTACGCAGGGGATGGGGTCCATCTGTCGCGAGGAGGTATGGACCTCCTGTTGGGTGATTGGCGAGCAGGCCTGTTGACCGAGCTGACGGTCTGGGGGGGGGGCGTCAGGTCTTCTTTGAAGCCCCTCCGTGTGGCGGGTAGCACTGGTAAGGTAAACAGTATGACCCACAAGTATCCGGCAGGTTCGCAATTGACTGGACAACACTAGACAGGAATAAATTAGTTAAACGTTGTCCGGTCAACGACGAACCAGGCGATGGGGTGATGACGATTGCTAACCAGCATGCATCACCCCTGTGATTTCACGGATACGCGTCAGAGGGTGGGGTCATGAGTTAGTTATTGACTACGGTCAACAATTTGTTTGTTGTCAACAAACAAATTGATACAAATTGATACATTGTAACCAATTGCCGTTGGCAATTTTGGGGTGGTACCTTACCAGTGTTACTTCGGCCTGCTTGCCTTATGAATTATGATTGGTCGTTTTACCAATACAAATTTATAATTCGGACTAGGGCATTGAATCAATAAATGTGGCCCGATGCTGTTATCCACTTTCAATGTTGTCTGTGTCCGTTATTGGGGGGGTGCGCCTGCAATGCAAGCGCGGTGCCAAAATGGCCGCCGCGCCCTTTGCGGCCCCCCCCCACAGGACAGAGAATCCGGGTAGTTAGGGGCGTGGCCAGCTCCCTTATAAAAGGGGTGGCCACGAGGCAGCCGAGCTGCCATTTTACCTCAGCGACGGAGCGGAGAAGTCTTTTCCCCTCCACCCCCTCCCTAGTTAACAGTGTGATATTTTGGTCGCTTCGGGGCCGGGTGGGAATTTTTGGCTGGGACCCATATTGGCTTCCGGGTCCTGGCTTTTTTGCCCATCCCACACTGTTGCTATGGTTTGATATAGGGGTCTTTCTGTGTTCCTAATGTTGACTTTGGTCACATTGGCGGGTAGCACTGGTAAGGTAAACAGTATGACCCACAAGTATCCGGCAGGTTCGCAATTGACTGGACAACACTAGACAGGAATAAATTAGTTAAACGTTGTCCGGTCAACGACGAACCAGGCGATGGGGTGATGACGATTGCTAACCAGCATGCATCACCCCTGTGATTTCACGGATACGCGTCAGAGGGTGGGGTCATGAGTTAGTTATTGACTACGGTCAACAATTTGTTTGTTGTCAACAAACAAATTGATACAAATTGATACATTGTAACCAATTGCCGTTGGCAATTTTGGGGTGGTACCTTACCAGTGTTACTTCGGCCTGCTTGCCTTATGAATTATGATTGGTCGTTTTACCAATACAAATTTATAATTCGGACTAGGGCATTGAATCAATAAATGTGGCCCGATGCTGTTATCCACTTTCAATGTTGTCTGTGTCCGTTATTGGGGGGGTGCGCCTGCAAATGCCTCACCACATCCGTCAGACGCTGCTTTCTGCTTACTGTAACGTGACATTGCCTGGCCAGGACTCCTAGCGCTCTCGCAAGAGCCTCTTGCCTGACGTTTGCCTCCCCAAAGGCTGCCCCCGCCACTACCTGGTTTGGGGAAAATCTCTGGATGTCTTAAACAACTCACGTATTGATGCATCCAGGAGATGAGTCAAGGTAGTGGTAGACAGGGCAGGTGATGCACAGGAGATGTTCCTCAGGTTTGGTCGGTGAATCGGGATCGCGGCGCTGGCTGGCTGCGGGTCTGTTGCTCTGCCTTAGTTGCTTCTGGATCACGGCTCTCCCTGGCATTGGAACGCGTCCGTTCCCATGTGTGAAGTCTGCCGGGCTTGCGATTACTTTGCCTTCCTTGTGATGGTATTAAGTCCCGATTGGAGATGCTTTCCAATCAGAACTGCTCCGTTACTCTCGAGTAATCACGTCTTGGGGTCACCAGATGTTGTAATGATCCATGGGAGTAAAGGTGCTGAATTCAAGGAAGGCGAAGAGAGGCGAGTGTATGGTGGAAAAAGCCAGTCCCGAATCCTTGGGTGGTCTGTATTTATTCTATTCCTGGATCTCACACGCACAGCCTGTGTGAGACCCCGTGACAGAAGGCTTGTTTTCCTAGCATCTTATTGGCTAAGTACATTTGCCAGTCTAAGACGTTACTGCGTGCCTAGGTTAGCCATGGGTATGCTAATCAACAGGAACAGTGCAACTGACTGTTCCTGCCTATCTGGAGTTCTTGTAAACATTAGGCATCTTTGCTCTAGTTGTTTGGTCTAACTGTGGTTTGGTGTCTCCTAGGATGTGAGTAATCTTCTATGTGCTGTTTACTAGTCACTGCGACATTTGGGTGACACTTAACCTATATCCACTCAGTGCTCCCAGCCAAGGAAATATGGAGTCACTTCTGCTAATGCACTATTAGCCCATACCAATTTCCTCTTCTGTAAAGGCCGGTTGGTTTTCTGCTCGTGTGCGAGCTAGACGACCCAATCGGGAAAGGTTGCTGACCAATCAGTGACCTGGGCTACCCACAGACCTCCTCCCTAGTTATTTCTATCTGGCTTAATTCTTCAGTTTCCCTCCCTACAAAGATAGGTTCTGTTTCGGGCATGTGATCTCTATCTGCTTCAGTAAATACTGAAGCAAAGAATTCATTAAGTCTCTCTGCAATTTCACTCAGTGATCATCATATATCTACCAAGAGCCACGTAAACTAGTGGGGGATCTGATCTTTTGCAGCGCCTGTACTGTGTAAGATCAATATTACGCATTCCGCGCAAGGCTAAGCAAGCACTACATGCAGTAAATAGCATTCTCAGCCATTACTGGGTAGACAGGATTAGCGAGGGGCCACATACACCCATCCTAAACCTGTACATCATTAGAACAGGGACCATGTTCCTGTGAGCACTAGGTATAGACTCCAGGGGGGGTGGGGGGCAAGAATCATGGAATGGGTGTATCTATCGAACACCTCCTCCAGGAACATCGTTCCTTCGCAGGAATTGTAGCCACAGTCATTCATAAGGGGAGGCTAAGAGCAAGGGACATTTCAGGACATGACTTGGCCAAGATAGTCGTGTCGTTCAATAAAGAGCAGACGCAGCAGCTAATGCAGTTGGGAGACACCCTACCTATAGCTTTAGAAGGGTTCCCAGGGAACCTGGCACACTTGCCAAAGGACCCCAGACTAGTCTCACTTCAGACTCAGACAGTCAAATTGCAGGGCATGCTGTCCTTGACTCCCCTCCAAGGAGCCAAGACAGTATTCACTGATGGGGGGGAAAGGTACGGAGTTCTCACTTGGCATGAAGAACAGGCTTGGAAAACGCTGCTGACACTTCCGCAGAAATCAGCACAGAGAGCGGAGCTGGCAGCAGTGAACCTTGCTCTGAAAACGTTCACCCAGGAGCCACTAAATATCGTCACAGATAGTCAGTATGTTATTCTAATTACTGTTTTTTCCCCAACATTCACAGCTTCCCCTCGAGACGTGGAGGATTTCATTAGAATCCCTTCTTTCGTGATCTAACATTCTTGTTTTCTGGCAGTCCTTCTTAGCAGGAATCAGGAAGTTCTGCAGCTAAATGGCACTTTTTACAATGCCAGGTCAAGCAATTGTGGAATGAGTTAACCTACACTGTCTTTTCTTTTCTTTTAGTTAAAAGAAGCCCCCCCCCCATCTTCAGCTCAGGTGATATTTACCTATAATTACAAAAACTAACTCTCTCAGACTTCTTCTCCCAGGATTTCCAAGACTGCTTCTGCAGCCAGCTTTTATCTCCTCTGCAGGTCCATTTCTGGAGGCCAGCCAGACCAGTCTCAGATGCCAGAACCAGGCCCCAACCCTAGAAGCCCAGGAGCCAACAGCCAATACGCAGCAAGTGCAGACATCAGCCAAAGATGACACCATCCATCCATTTTTCAGTGATTTTGGCATGCTTTTACCACAAGGGGGGAGGATTTGGGACACACGCACATCGACACCGCACACACAAACACACAAGCCACTCAATGTTACCCACCAATTGGGACTTCAAAGGACATCATGCTCAGTTAAACATACAACCTTGCTTTACCTTTATGCCAACTTGGACTGCCACAAATGCAGACTCTTCAAGTTACCAATGGACATGTTGAGTTATACAATAAAATCCACACCAAAGAACAATTGGGACAATTCATGGCTTCACCACATGTAACCTCACTTCAAGAATCAGCATCAGGAGAAGCAGTTGAATGTTTGTGTTCACTATTTGCTATTGCTTGTATTGTCTTTGCATATCTTTGAATTCTTTGCCCTTGTACAATGCTCAAGGTGGGATTTTCAAGGGACATATGAACTAGATTGTGAATTTTGCACACACCCCATTGTATATTACCCTCACATCTGCCACCCCGATACCCCCCATTGCTAGGAGATCATGCCTTCAGCATGGGTGGGGGAAAGTAGCCAAACTGGGCCACATCTACACAAAGGTTGATCATCCCGCAGCCAAAGAAATCCCTAGCTATTGTAATCCTTTAATTACTTTGTGTTTGCTTATGTCCATGCCAATCACACCTCCCTATGTGTGAGGAAATGTTTGCATAATGGCCAGAGAAGCTCTTTTGCAGGGTAGCTAAGGATGACCTTAGGAAAACCCTTTCTATCACTGGGGGGGGGGAGTTAGCTCCCCCAGCGAAAGCCATCAATCACACCTCATCAGTCATTGCCATGTTAAACAGAGAGCAGGCTGAACTGAGACATGCGGTCTTAGACAGCTGCACAGCAATTGACTATTTGCTGCTTTGACACCATTTGGGTTGCGAATCTGTTTGGGACATGTGCTGTCTCAACCTGAATGACACCTCTCGCAAAATCCAGGACTAGGTAACCAAACTTGACACGTCAGTCAAGAAGAAATAATTGGGCTAGTACTGTACTCATGGGTCCCCTGGAGTTGGGTACAGACTGTGCCCCATACCATAATCATCATCATAGCAGTGGAGATTATGCCTTGCTGCTTTGCACAGTGCATTCCTTCACGCTTGTCAATGTGTACCTCATGGCAGAGACCCCGAGATACCATTACGCCCAAGCAGATCATGCCTTACCATGCCCTCAGCCAGGCAGATTAAACTAATAAAAGAAAGGGGAATGTGGGTTGCCCGTGTGAATAATTGGCCAAACCTTTCCCAAGGGGTTCACCCGGTTTTGAACACATCCGGGGACCAACCGGACTTTGCTGGAAGGGCAATTAGGGTACGGCCTAGTTAGATAGTTTGGGAGGCAATTCATAAAGCCTTGGCTGGTGGCTATGATAGAAATAGGGCAAAAGTCAAAGGTGATAACTCTAATGGAAATACACAATCCTCCACTTCTGGCCGCGGATTAGGTTGGGCAAATAAAACACGCTAGACAGCAGAAGAATTAGGCACCTGGAGTCAATACACATGGACTCCGAGATTAGGGCAGGAACAATGGGTTTTGCCAACCCAAGATAATCAGGTGCAAGTTGTCCAATTAACACCTAGGTACGTTCCTAAGAACCGGCATGGCAGCTGGGCCACCGGAAGAGGTCATGTATTCAAGTCTTCTGTATTAGGGGTCACACGCATCCTAGGCGCGCATCACCCCAAGGCAGGGTAATAAATGTGTGCCACCCGACCCAGGTCGGGGCTGGACTTCACTGCATGATTGTCTTGCATGTCTTCCTTGCGGCCAGCCACTCCATCACCTGGGAGCCATTGCAACACCTTTCAACTCAGTTGTTCTAAGAGGTTACACATCCCAGTAACTGAAAAAGTAAATGGTTAACAGTGTAAAGGGAGGGGTACACAGAAAGCGCCTCCTTGGAGATTGTGGTATTTTGAACCACAATCAGGTGTACCTTGGTAACAGCAACTTTGTGTTGCTGGATAATTTTTCTCACAGTAAGTCAGGCGAAAGTAACTGCAGAATGAACTCACCAAAAGGTGACTTCATTTTGGCAGTTTTATGTTTGGCCTAGACATGGAAGAAGTGTAAAGGGAGTTATACATTATATTACATGCAAAACATAAGTAAAGCAAAAAGGAATTAGTTACAAGAAGGGTGTTCTATTTTCAAGGTCTGCTTTGAATAAACAAAGGTGAAAGGTCACAGAAGAGTTCCCTTTTCAGGAATTTAAGGTCTTTGCAAAAATGTAATTTAGCTTCCCTCCAATGACATTCAGAGACTCATTTTCTGCTTCCCATTCCCCATGTTTCAAAGGGAGCATTATCTAGGGCAGTGATGGCAAACCTTGGCACTCCAGCTGTTCTTGGACTTCAATTACCCCCAAGGTGTATAATCAGGACATCAGGCGGGTCAGCATCCCTGATGGAAAAAAGGAATGGCAACAGTTCCCGCCATAACATCCCGCGCTTTCCGTACCACCTTAGACATGCGGACGCACGTAGTCCCAGCTGGGATCCCCACTCTGTCGCCGCAGCATACTGCGCTGCCTTGTGCACATAGCTATGGCCCACCAGCCATACTGCCACCGGTGTGATCCGACACCCAGGGTCTGTTGAAGAAAAAAGGAAGAGGACAGTGACTTAACTGGTACTCACAATTGAAGGGGGCGAACATATAACTGAAAACACTGCAATCCCCACCTTCCCATCTGGCGTATCTCAGCCCCAGAGTACCCGAATGCAGCTGCAGTAGAAGCAGCTCCAATTCTAAAAGAATGGGTGCCGTAACGAGCCCCGGGGAGACCCATCTTGGTGGCAGAAAAACGGGCCAGGGCGCATACCACGCAGTGCAAGGAACTCTTGTAGGGCACCAACCGGACAGATGTCTGCCATTGAACATCGTAGCAGTCTTACACCACTGCCTACACCGTGCTGATCAACTTTTGAGGAACGTATCCTCAACTGAGCCCACTCATTGGAAACATAGATATCTTCGAGTTCCAGTGCCCTACGCGTCGCATCCGCCTTAGACAGTAGCACAAGCTCACTGATGCGGAGCGCTCCAAAAAAGGCCACCGTGGTAGCCGCATGAAACAGGGCTGCCTCATACCTGTCAAAACACAGGTCATGCCAGCCCCGAGCAAGGTGGGTAAGTACCCCTGGAGAGATTGGGTGGCGGTTGTCCGGGCAGCGTCCACGCTCCTGCACCCACCCTTCCAAAACATGTCGTATACGAAAGTAATTTGTGCTGTCAGCATAACCCCCCACCTTGGCCATGAATGCCAGTGCTGACAGCCTGGATGCTATGGTGCGGGGAGCTAGGCCCTGGCTGTGTAGGTAAACCATGAATTGAAGGATCTGCGCCACTGGTATAGGCCAGATCCCTGGTAATTGAAATTGGGCACAAAAGGCCTGGAATGTACTGAATGCGTGGAGATACGCCTTACACGTGCGGGGCGCCAGCGACATGCCGATCGCCCGGTTCACCTCTCCTTGCCAAGCGTCCATATGTTGTCCGGGAGCGGCGAGGGAAATTCCTCTGCGTCCGGGGCCAAGGCACGGAACCGGGAGATCTGCAAGCGGGACAAAGCATCAGCGATGTCGTTATTAATACCTGGTATATGCCTAGCCCGAAATAGCACATTGAGGCGTAGGCTGCGCAAGACAAACTGGCGCACCAGTTCCATGACTCTGGGTAATTTTGAACTCTGAGAGTTAACAATGTGCACAACTGCAGCATTGTCACACCAGAAATGGACGAGTGAATTGGCCCACTCCGCACCCCATAGCATCAAAGCTCCCAGAATGGGAAGGAACTCAAGGAACGTGAGATCGCGCAGGCGATCCGTGCCCTTCCAAACTAGTGGCCATTGACCATATGCCCACTTCCCCTCGAAGTAAATCCCATAACCCAGGGACCCTGATGCATCCGACTGAACCTGGAAACGAGGCGACACCAGGAGATCGGATCTCCAAAATGAGACCCCATTGAACTCTTTAAGGAATTGAAGCCATATCAGCAGATCGGCTCTCATGCCCCTGTTCAGTCGGACCCTGTAGTAGGGCCTGGACAAGCCAGCCATGGCATCACACAAGCGTCGAGCAAAAGTTCTGCCAGGTGCGACCACCCTGCAAGCGAAGTTAAGATGACCATGCAGTACCTGTAGCTCACGGAGGGACACCTTGCGTTTGGCCAGCAAGGCCGAGATCAACAAAGTGATCTGGGAAACCTTGTCAATGGGCAACCTGGATGCCTGCGCAACCGTGTCAATTTCGACACCCAGGAACGTGAGCTTGGTGGATGGGCCCTCGGTCTTTTCGGGCGCTAAAGGGACACCGAGTTCCTGCATTAGCATCTGAAATGTGGTGAGGAGAGGCGTACACGTGTCCCAGCCCCGTTCACCCCCGAACAAAAAATCATCGAGGTAATGGGCTACAGACCGAGATCCCGACCTGCGAACAAAGGCCCACTGGAGAAAGGTGCTAAAGCGTTCAAATGCCGAGCATGAGATGGAGCAGCCAAAAGGCATGGCTTTGTCAAAATAAAACTTGCACTGGAATTTGAAGCCCAACAACTCAAAGTCGCCCGGGTGCACAGGCAGCAGGCGGAACGCCGACTTAATGTCACACTTTGCTAATAGTGCACCCGGGCCACAAGAGCGCACCATGCGCAGGGCCTGGTCAAATGATGTATACCTGACCGAACAAAGGTCATCAGGGATAGCATCATTGACCGAATGGCCAGCCGGGTACGACAGGTGGTGAATCAGACGAAACTCCCCCGGTGTCTTTTTGGGGACTAATCCCAAAGGGGAAACCTTCAGATTGGGAAAGGGCGGTGCGTGAAAGGGGCCAGCCACCCTACCTGCATTGACCTCTTTGGCGATACTGAGGGCGGCCACCTCCTCCCTGCCCTTAAGGGAAAATAAGTTGGGTGCATCTTGGGGGGACCTATCCCCTTCAAACGGAATGCGAAACCCCCGCTGGAAACCTTCCAGCAAGTAAGCAGCGTCTCCCCTCCTTGGGTATGCTGCGAGCCAACGCTCCAGCATGGCCACATTAATTGGGGAGGGGGCCTTTTGATTGACCGGCACTCTCAGCGGCAGGTCTGCCCGTTCCTTGTCCACCTCTACCCCTGCCCCGGAACCCGCCCGCTCGCGGGCACGCAGCAGCAGCGTGGGGGCCAGCGCAAGAGGGACACTTGTGCTTGTACTGGCACTGTTTTCTATTGCACGCACCATTGGCCGAGAAGCTCCAGCACAGCAGGCGGGCTGGTACCCCCTGCCCCGCCACCTGGCGGGGTGCCTGCACTGGAGCAGCTCGCTGGACCGCATGTCCACAATGGTACCTCTCCCCAGGCGCAGGGTGCGTGGGGGTCATATACAGAAGCCACAGCTTCTGACAGGGCTCATCCCACCTCATCTCCGGGTGTAGGGGCACTCTCATTTGAAATTCCTCGTCGTAAGCCAACCACGACGGGCCAGGGAAATCAACCATTGCCCTGTAAATGTTGTCCAAATACTGGACCATCGGAATGGCCAGATCAGGCCGGGCCCTAAGATACACCGCCATGTATATGAGATATGCGGGCAACCAATTGGCCCACGTGCGTGGTGGCTTACGACGGCGGGACTGCTCCTTGTCCTTCTCGTCTTGCCCCTCCCTCTCTTCCTTGGTGGGTTCCCTGTTCAGCAGGGAGAAAATGTCCACGTACTCCCCCTGCCAAATTTTTTCTTTCGTGGCTTGTGCCAAATGATCCCCAAGGGGCAAAGAGTACCCCGCCATCGGGAGTGCCGACACCGGCACGTTAATGGTGCGGGGCATCATAAATGGGGCTGCAACCTGCCCCGAAACCCCCGCAGCACTCCCTGTAACAGGAGGACCCCCACCCCATGAGTGTCCTGCCGTCGGCAAAGCCGCATCTGGGTACGCCGGGGGTTGCTGTCCCCCAGTCCCAACCTGACGTGGCCACGGCCACTGCAGGCCCTCCCCTGTGGTGGATGATGGTGTGGGTGCATTAGTTTGAACCGGATACTCACAAGTTGCACCCCCGTGGGCCGCCCCCACTGGGGTTTCTGGCCCACGGTGGGCGTCAGAGCTCGCGACTGGAATCGAGCTTGGTAGACCCACCCGACCACTATCAGCTGGAGGTATCTGGTGCGCAGGGAGCTGCGAAGCCGCGGCGGGCACCGGCCCGTGGGCCTCAAGCAGCTCAACCCGGCCGGCCACCTGCTGAAGATTGGCCAGCACCGCGGTGAACTGTAGGCCAAAAGGTGCCCCCAATGGAGTGGATACCCCCATGGACGCCTCCAAGGCCGCCACGCGGGCCAGAAGGGCATCCACATTCACGGAGCCCCCGACGCAAAGGGGGGCAAGGGGGGCGTGCGACCCACTGGCTGCCAAGCCTGGGGCCGGTGCAGATGCACTCGGGCCCGAGTATGGCCATGGCCGAAGCTCCGGCCCTTGAGGCACCTGGGGCATACCCTGCCAAGGAAGTGGCCCCAGCCCACCCTCCTGGGAAAAAACAATGTCCGGGGGATGCAGGCCAGGGGCCGAAGGCCCAGCAGCGCTATGCCCACCCACCTGTCCCAAGCCCATGGCTGAGGATTGCGGGCCGGGGGCCGCAGCCCCCGCTGGGCCGGCCTGGGGCTGTCCAGCCTCAGGCCAGGGGTTGATCTGCCCCATTCCACCGGTCCCGGTGGTTGCCCCCGCGAAGGGGGCCAGCTGAGGGGGGGCAGTCGTGGTCCTCCGACCCGGCTGCCGCCTCCTTGTTGGGCGAACTGAACTCGCCATCGCCTTCTTTCTGGAAGGCATCAATCCTGGATGGGAAGCCCGATAAGCAGGCGAAGAAAAAACTGCTTGCTGCCCGAACGGAGGCTTCCCTGCAGTGCGGAGAGCGACGGAGCTAAAAACTTCTCCTCTCCGTCGCTTTCACAAAATGGCAGCTCGGCTGCCTCGTGGCCACCCCTTTTAAAGGGTGCTGGCCACGCCCCCTAACTACCCAGATGCCCAAGTCCGGTGGGGGGGCCCCGCAAAGAGCGCGGCGGCCATTTTGGCGCCACGCTTGCATTTGTTCTCTACAAACATCAACAGAGTCTGCTTAAGCCTCCGGCTGGTCTGGAAATAGTCATGAATGTGATGAATGTGATTTTATGGACTTCAAAACCTAAGGTAAACTTGTCCCCTGCAAGCTTCAGGTGTAGAATACTCAGTGATCATCATATATCTACCAAGAGGCACATAAACTAGTGGGGGAAATGCACTATCTTTCTTATTTATTTGTCACATTCTATTCCGCCTTTCCCCCAATGATCTCAAGATGCTTTAGCCTCACAACATCCATGAGAGACAGGCCAGACTGAGAAGGTGTAACTGTAACAAAGGTCACCCATGACCAAGCAGGGATTTGAACAGAGGATTCCCATGTTGTAATGCAATTCTTTAAGCACTGTCTTATGCTGGCTATCCTGTGATTCTGATGCAAAAATAAACCCTGCTTACATTGTATACAACAGGAGTTTTCAACCTTTTTGAGCTGAGGACCGGTCA
This sequence comes from Bradypodion ventrale, assembly GCA_035047345.1. NCBI lineage: Eukaryota > Metazoa > Chordata > Lepidosauria > Squamata > Chamaeleonidae > Bradypodion > Bradypodion ventrale. The sequence goes on along the minus strand of JAWDJE010000003.1, from coordinate 36,993,765 downwards.
CACACCCTCAGACAGCTTTGGGGTCAGATGGCCATTTTGCCCTTTCTCCACCACATGGCACTTCATGATATGATGGCCCACATGTAATAGTCCTACAGGCCACATCCGGCCCATGGGCCATAGGTTGAGAATCCCTGGTATACAAGAACAAGTGTCATGCTTTACTAAGGACATGAAATGGTAGGGGAAACTGTGGATCCAGGAAGAGAAGGAATAGAAGAAGAGGCATGCAAGCCATTTTATCTCAGAGACCACAGCTTCTCCACCTCTCCCACCCTTTCTCCGCTGAACTACTCCCAACTAGAAGAGCCATCTCATTGTCTAAAAAACTATTTGTATTTGGTGAGGCACATAAGAACATAAGAACAGCCTTGCTGGAACAGGCCATGGCCCATCCAGTCCAGCATTTTGTCTCACACAGTGGCTCTCCATTTACCTCATATTCCCAGCAAATGCCTTCACTTGCCTAGTATTCCCTGAAAATGGCATTGGGAGATATCCTATCAGCCTCTCTAACCCAAGATTGTTCTTAGGTATCCATAATCATAACCATTTATGCCCTTATTCTCCATGAACTTGTCTAGTCCCTTCTTAAAGCTGTCAAGACTGACAGCTGTCACCACTTCACCTGGCAGGGAGTTTCATAGACCGATAATCCTCTGGGTAAAAAAAATACTTCCTCTTGTTTGTTTTGGATCTAGTACCCAAGAGTTTCATGGAGGGCCCCCTAGTTCTAATATTATGTGATAAGGAAAACAACTTTTCCTTATACACTCTATCCACACCATGCATGATTTTATTAACCTCAATCAAATCACCTCTTAGTCACCGTCGCTCAAGAGTGAAGAGGCCCAGCCGTTGCAGCCTCAGATGATAGAGAATGTGTTCCAGTCCCCCAATCATTCTGGTTGCCCTCCTCTGTACCTTTTCCAACTCCATAATGTCCTTCTAGATGTATGCACACAATATTCCAGATTGGGCCTCACCATGGATTGTTACAGCCTTAAAATCCAATGGGGAGGTCAGGATTTGCGCTGACTACAAATGTACAATTAACAAGGCCATTCGGCCAAATGCATATCCTGTGCCAGTAGTTAGCCACTTACTGGCCACGTTGCATGGGGGAAGGTGCTTTGCCAAGCTAGACCTGGCGCAGGCGTACCAGCAGCTCACAGTAACCCCAGCTGCTGCCGCTGCGCAAACCATCGTTATGCATAAGGGGGCATTCAAGGTAACGCGCCTACAGTTCGGCGTAAATTCGGCCCCTGGGATCTTCCAGTCCCTTGTGGAACGCCTTTTAAAGGGGCTTCCAGGCGTGCTCCCATATTTTGATGACATCTTGATAACAGCGGGGAGCGAATCAGAACTAGCGAGAAGACTAGACAAGGTCCTCTCTGTATTCGAGAGAGCAGGACTGAGGTTGAGAAGGGACAAATGTGTATTCTTCGCGAGGGAGGTTGAGTTCCTCGGGTTCAAGATTACCCCGGAGTGCATCAAGCCATCCGAGTCCAAGGTTGCGGCTGTGCAAAACGCCCCTCGTCCCACCGCGAAACCAGAGCTGCAGTCATTCCTAGGGCTCCTGAATTTTTACCATTCCTTCTTGCCAAGGAAGGCATCCGTCGCAGAGCCACTGCACGGGCTACTTAAGAAAGAAGCGGTTTGGCGGTGGGGAGATAGGCAGGAGAAAGCATTCAAAGAGCTCAAGGCGCTCTTATCCTCGGATGCTGTTCTGACTCATTTCGACCCGAGGAAACCAGTAGTTTTGGTCTGTGATGCATCACCATTGGGGGTGGGGGCAGTGCTGTGCCACGTGTTGGAGATCGGGTGGGAAGCCCCGGTTGCCTTCTATTCCAGGTCACTTTCAAAGGCGGAGCGCAACTACGTGCAGACAGATAGAGAGGCCCTGGCCATAATTGTGTTAACAAAGAAGTTCCACGATTTCCTATATGGCTGCGAGTGACTGATCATAAGCCCCTTTTCGGAATTTTTACTACAGGCAAGCCCACCCCACAAATTCTGTCCCCCAGAATGCTACGTTGGGCGATTTTCCTTAATGCCTACCAGTATGAGCTGGTCCATCTCCCAGGGAAGGAGATCTCCCATGCGGATGCACTGTCCCGATCTCCCCTCCCTAGTTTAGGAGACCCCGAGTGCGAGGTAGAGCAGGACCACCAAGTCCTGCTGATTGAGTCTCTCGACTTGCCCCCCATAGTTCCGGCAGACCTCGCCAAAGCCATGGTGGCCGACAAAATCCTGTCCCAAGTCAGTTCCTGGGTGAGGAAAGGGTAGCCCACAACTCCCCCCGAGGAGAAATTCAAATCATTTTTCAGGTGCAGGGTAGAGCTTTCCCTTGAAAGGGGCTGCCTGCTCTGGGGCCAGCGGGTAGTCATCCCAGAGAAGTTACGAGCTAAGGTGCTGAGGCTTCTGCATACCAACCACCCGGGAATAGTGCGTTCCAAAGCACTGGCCAGAAGCTACTTCTGGTGGCCCCAGATAGACGCGGATATAGAGCATTTGGTGGGCACATGCGAGAGCTGCCAGAGCTCTCGGCCCGAGGAGTCCCGGCTGCCCCATAGGGAATGGGACACGGCCCGCGGGCCATGGTCCCGAGTACACGTCGACTTTGCTGGCCCTTTCCGCGGGTCCATGTTTCTGCTGATAGTCGACTCATACTCCAAGTGGTTGGAGGTCATTCCCAATTCTAACACCTCATCTGCCGCAACTGTTAAACAATTGCACAAGGTGTTCAGTTGCTTCGGCCTGCTGGACGACCTTGTTAGTGATAACGCCAGTACCTTCACGTCCGTAGAATTCAAGGCGTTCATCGAGAGGAATGCCATCCGGCATATCATCTCTGCCCCGTTTCACCCCACCACAAACGGTCAGGTAGAGCGGCAAGTGCGCACTACGAAAGATGCACTGCGGCACATGGGTCCCGGTGAGTTGAACCTCCAACTGTGTCAGTTCCTCATCTGTTATAGGGCAACTCCCCTAGCTTCAGGACTTTCGCCGGCCGAGCTCCTCATAAGGAGGAGGCCGGTAACACTTTTTGATCGGTTGGATCTGACCAGGGTGGAGGATGAGGGGAGAAATATAGAGATAGAGAGCTCCAAAAGTTTTGCGGTAGGGGACCCGGTTCACTGCAGAAACTACGCGACCTCGGGACCAACGTGGGTCCCAGGAACGGTCATTGAGCAAACGGGGCCAGTGTCTTATAGGGTCAAGACTAGCACAGGTCTACTCTGGAGAAGGCACGCTGACCAACTCAGAAGGCGAGTTACCAGCAAAAGGGAGTCAGCGTTAGGGTCCTCCCCCACCTGCGTAACCCAAGGGGGAGACACGGGGACGTCCTCAGGTACAAATGCATACCCTGGATTCTCAGACGAGGAGGAGGATACTTTGAAAGAGTGGAATGAGTTTGACTTTATGTTACCGTACCAGGGGGGTTCGCGGAGTGGTCCCCCACCCATCCAAGCGAGAAGAGGGGTTTTAGTTCAGCCCCTGGTACCTCCAGTCCTCCCAGTCCTTTTGTTTTAGAGTATACCCCATCACCAAGACCCCTGAACCAGGCAGCAGGGAGAAGTTCATTCTCTCCATCCCCAAGAACTCCGAGTCAGGCAGCAGGGGGTAGTGCAAGTACGCCGGTTGCAGGCACAAGAGACCGGGGCGAGACAACAAGGGTCTCCTCGTCGGTTCCGAGGTTCGTGCTGGGGGGGTCCCCAGGCGCCACGAGCAACAGGCAGGGGTTCACATCTCAGCTGCATGTTCCGTTCTCTTCTCCCAACGCAAGGTTGTCACAGAGTCCCCGTCAGACGACTAATGAGTCCCCCCTTTCCATTGCAGGACGAGAGTCTACGGAACTCGGAGCCCCTAGTTCCCCTGAGCTCAGCCAAGCAGTCGTACGCCCCAAGCGCACATGCGGGAAGCCACAATGGTTGAGGGACTTCGTCTCATCCTAGGGGGGAGGAGTGTTGTGTATGTAACAGTATTACTTTAAGAAGGTATGAATGTAACCTGACAATGATTACAATGTAACCCAGCTGTTTAAGGAACGCGAGCTAGCTACCCATAGAGGGCAGCTGCGAGCGTTCAGCTCACATGGTTCAAATTCCCCCAATCACCGGCAGCCACGGGAACCTTCCCATGCAAGGATCACCTGGAGAAGATGGGCGTGACTCAGAATGACATCACGCAGGTAGCAGCCAATGAGCTACCGTGCAACCCTTTTCAAATGTATTACTGCAGTATAAAATGAGCTGTACCTCCGCCATTACCACATGTTCATCCTGACCATCATGCAATAAAGCTGTGTTTTAGCCCTCACTGCGGCTCCTTCTTTGTCTTCCGTGCAAGACACTAAGGGCATGTTTTACCCTTGCAAAAGCCATACTGGCTCTTCTTCAGCAGCGCCTTCTCTTCTATGTGCCTATTAATTCTATCTTTTAGGATGGTTTCCTTCACCTTACCCGGGGCACATGTCAAACTGACCAGTTGGTAATTACCTGGATCATCTCTAGATCCTTTTTTTAAAAAATTGGTGTTACATTTGCTACCTTCCAGTCATCAGGCACAAAGCCTGATTTGAGGGAAAGATTATATATTTTGGCTAGGAGATCAACAATTTCATCCTTAAGTTCCTTGAGCATTCGTGGATGGATGCCATCTGGTCCTGGTGTTTTGTTAGCATTTAATTTATCAAGACATGCAAGGACCTCTGTTGTAATGATCCATGGGAGTAGAGGTGCTGAATTCAAGGAAGGCGAGGAGAGGCGAGTGTATGGTGGAAAAAGCCAGTCCCGAATCCTTGGGTGGTCTGTTTTTATTCTATTCCTGGATCTCACACGCACAGCCTGTGTGAGACCCCGTGACAGAAGGCTTGTTTTCCTAGCATCTTATTGGCTAAGTACATTTGCCAGTCTAAGAAGTTACTGCGTGCCTAGGTTAGCCATGGGTATGCTAATCAACAGGAACAGTGCAACTGACTGTTCCTGCCTATCTGGAGTTCTTGTAAACATTAGGCATCTTTGCTCTAGTTGTTTGGTCTAACTGTGGTTTGGTGTCTCCTAGGATGTGAGTAATCTTCTATGTGCTGTTTACTAGTCACTGCGACATTTGGGTGACACTTAACCTATATCCACTCAGTGCTCCCAGCCAAGGAAATATGGAGTCACTTCTGCTAATGCACTATTAGCCCATACCAATTTCCTCTTCTGTAAAGGCCGGTTGGTTTTCTGCTCGTGTGCGAGCTAGACGACCCAATCGGGAAAAGTTGCTGATCAATCAGTGACCTGGGCTACCCACAGACCTCCTCCCTAGTTATTTCTATCTGGCTTAATTCTTCAGTTTCCCTCCCTACAAAGATAGGTTCTGTTTCGGGCATGTGATCTCTATCTGCTTCAGTAAATACTGAAGCAAAGAATTCATTAAGTCTCTCTGCAATTTCTGTTTCCTCTTTAATAACCCCTTGCCTTCCATTGGCATCCAGTGGTCCAATGGCCTTCCTAGTTAGATTCTTAATTCTAATATACTTAAAGAAGTCTTTGTTATTCTTCTGAGAGTTTTTAGCTATATGCTCCTGAAAGTCTTCTTTAGCCTTCCTAATTATTGCCTTGCATTTATTTTGCCAAAATTTATGTTCCTGCCTGGTATCCTCATTCGGGCAAGCCTTCCATCTTCTAAATGAGCTTCTCTTACTTTTAATCACATCCCAAACAGCTCCCATAAGCTCTGACAGTGATCAGCCCTCAGTCAGGGAGAGGCCCATGAAATAGCTACACCTGAGACAAACGCAGGCAAGGGTGAAGCACCAAAGAAGGGTCCCAGCTGATATCAATTAGCTGGGAGACTTATAAGCAAGCTTCTTGCAGCCTGCCAGCACTGGTACAACCGTTGTGTGAAGACTGACAGCCTGCTGGCCCCGGCCCCGGCATACTTCAAACTGTGCATGTGTCAGATGGGGCTGTCAGGGAGACCATGGCTCTAAGACACTGCAGAATCTCCATCCGGGGCAGACCACCTTCATCAGTTCAAAATAAACTGTAGTCCACAGGTTTTTCCCTGTGTGATTCTTCTTGCAAAAGACTATTCTTGATGTTGTATTTTTATTTTTTTGAATACAATTTCTTGGGCTCCTCTTGAAACCACCCTTCCTCCCCCTGAGGTCACCCCACCCTCCCCTTCATATACACCGCACTGATGTAGATTCACCCTCAAACCCCACACAAGGATCCTTTGGAAGAAAGTTCTAAAGAGGGGCCTGGAACGGCAATGCAGTCCATGGCGCCTTTGGTTCCCTTCAGAAGGAGAAAAGCAGGAGACAGGAAGGGACTTATTTTGGAGGAGGACCTTTGCGATGGAGGACTCTTCACTTTCTGTCCATCCTGTTTCCTTTCCCTCTAGGAATACTGACCCTATGCATTTAACCCTTTGCAGTCACATGAAGAAGGAATCCTCCATCCCATTGTATGGTGGAGAATTGGCTTCTTAGATATAGGTATTTCTTGCTCCTTCCCGGCTTTCGAGGAAAAGGGCTCTGGACGACTCCTTGTCCCCTAAACTTCAAGGTGAGCCAAGGGATTTTTGCAAATAGTTCTTTTACTGCCTCCATGCATTTCTTCCAGTTATCTCGCTTGCAAGTATCTCCCCTCCCAGGCTGGCTTCTCAGGATGCTGTTTTGCCTTCCCTGCTTTTAGGATACTTATGCAGGATACTTGAAAGAATGGCCGAGAGACAATGAATGTCTTTGCAAAAATCCCTATGTGAGTGGTGATCTTGCTTCCTTTGTTCAAATTTAAAAATCCGGGACTTTTACATGTTTTTTCTTGAACCAGCCGGGACAGCTTGAATCTGGGAAAATCCTGGAAAAATGGGACATATGGCAACCCTATCCTCAAACAAGACTCTCTGTGTAGCAACACTGTGCGGCAACCATGCCTGCCCTGGTGGGTCAGCACAGCCAATAATACAAAGGCATCAACAGTGACAACCTACAGGTCATTCAGAATTAATTAATGTTTTTAGAACAATGCTAATTCTATGAACTACATGCTTTTTAAAGATTTACACATTAACAGCATTAATTTCCAAATTTCTGATGTTGATAAACAAGTGCCCTACCCTGTTCCTTTCCTGAATAAGGGCACATAGATCAGGGTCCGATCCACCCTGTGCACAGGTAGCCCTTTCACAGGCTCCCTCAATAAAGCCTAGAAGGCAGTGAAACGACTAAACCCTTGAGACTCCCCTGAACCTTTCCACCACTACCAGGTACCACCAGGAGCAGTTTCTTTCTTCTTGAAAAGCCAATATAATAGTGTCAGAGTTTGTATGAAAGGGGATGGAGGAAGCTCCTCTTTAAAATATTGGTTTTGGCCGGGAGCTCCCAGGATTCTGGCTGGGGAAGTTCCTGATGAATTCTGAATTTGCAAGGTAAAAGAAATCAAAGCCATTTTCTTATTTGTTTCTTGTTTCAAACTCAATTTCCTCCCATTCTTACCTTGCAGGAAGAATCCAGAGCCTGGATTTTAAACTAACAATGAGTAACCGAAAAACCAAAAGGTTAATAATTGCCTTTCACAAATTGTGGCAGTAACAGCTGATTTTTGGCAGGGCATGGAACTACGAACTGTAATAGTAAGAAGTTACTTTTTAAAATACAGTAACTTCCCAAGCTCAACTTCCAAATGTTTGAACAAAGCAGGACAAATTTCCAGGCGATGCCCAGACATTGTACTCAAGCAACTCTACACCATCCCATCAAAGCATGAATGACACCATCACCAAACAGCATGCTGCAAAGATGTCCACTAGAATTAGAAATAGATGGCCGAACGGTATGGAAATCCAAGAAAAAGAGTTGAAGCTATTCAAGGCTGCTACTAAAGGAAGGTCATACAAAAGTATTGGTTCCTAGTACAGGACATTCCAGGTTGTGTTGAAAAACCTTTGCTAGCTTTTCGTAAAACCTCATCAATTAGAAACATGGTAACTCATTCTGATATTTTGAAAAAAATCCCTGAACCATCAACTACTGTAAAAGGACACTTTAAATGTATGAATTTAAATTGCAGACAGATGTGGGAGACTAAAATTGTAGATTTTCCAGAGGTGAATTTAAAAATGGAGCTGAAAGATTTCAGTAATTGTGACTCTAAAAACATACTATATCTTTGGCAATGTCATTGTGCCCTCAAATATGTTGGTAAATCGACATGCCCATTAAAAATTCAGATAAATGAACACCATTCACAGATTAAAAAAACAAAATAGAGATGGCTCCCCTTGTAGCCCACTACTTGCAATCAGGACACTCAGCAGATGACTTCACAGTCACTGTACTAGAAGTTATAAAATCTAGACCCCATCATACAATCAATATTGATAACATGCTATTATGTAGAGAAGCATTCTATATTCACCGATTAAAAACTTATCAACCCCATGGTCTAAACAATGAACTAGAACGCTCTAGTTACCTTTAATGGTTCAGGAATAATTAAAGAAAATAGTACTTCCATTTTCATGCACCTGCAAATAGTATTTAATGGCTGTTAAACAAACTCCAGTAATGCTCACAAGCCCAAAGGAGCAAAGCCAGAGAGGCATAGAGCACGAGAAAAAAATAAGAATATAAAGGTATGTTGATAAACAAGAGATGTGTCCGGCCGGGTTCGGTGTTTGGCACCAGCCTAGGGATGTGGGTAAGGACGGTGGTGTTGCCATTATAGCCAGGGAGTCATTGGGAGTCGCCAGGGCCACCGCTCCACAAATTTCGGGTTGTGAGGCCCTGCTCCTGCGGTTGGGCCCTAAGGGTCAGTTGGGGGTCCTACTCCTGTACCTGCCTCCTTGCAGGGTAAGGGACTCCCTGCCTGGGCTCCTTGAAGCCATCTCGGTGTTGGCTTTGGAGTTCCTTAGACTGATGGTTTTGGGGGACTTCAATTTGCCTTCACTGGGGTCTGGTTCCGAGGTGGCACAGGAGTTCATGGCTTCCATGGCAGCTATGGACCTGGCTCAGGTAATTCAGGGCCCAACCAGGGGCAGTGGCCACATGCCAGATTTAGTCTTTTTGTCGGGGCGGTGGCAGAGTGATCTCAGTTTACAGAAGCTAGACATAACATCTGTGTCATGGTCAGATCACTATCTGGTGGCTCTAGACTTTCTGGGGGTGACACTTCATCGTAAGGAGGCAGGGTCGATTAAAGTGGCCCACCCCCGGCAACTGATGGATCCGGATGGATTCCAGAGGGAACTGGGGGAATTTCCTCTGGATCAGCAACACGATTCACCTGAGGCACTTGTTGACCTGTGGTACGGGTCGACGACATCTGCCTTGGATGTAATCGCTCCACTACGGCCTCTCCGAGCCCATGGAGCTAGGTCAACCCCGTGGTTCACTGAAGAACTACGGGAGCTCAAACGGGCAAAGAGACGCCTTGAGCACCGCTGGGTGAAGACCCAGAGCGATTCCGATTGGACACTAGCTAGAGCTGCTATTAGGGCCTACCTAGTGGCGATGGGGGTGGTGAGGAGGCAGTACTTCACCTCCCTTATTGCCTCCGCTGATAATCGCCCAGCCACCCTGTTTCGGGTGACCAGGTCCCTCCTGGGTAGGGCGGGGCCTGTGCCTGGTTGGCAGGGATCGGCTGAGGACTTTGCTGACCATCTGGTGGAGAAAATCGATCGGATTCGCTCGGGGTTCAAACTTGACATGGACGGGGAGGGTCCGGGGGAAGCCAATGCACAGTCTTGCGGTGTTACCTGGGATCGGTTTGATCCAGTTGCCCCGGATGAAGTGGACAGGCTCCTTGCGGCAGTCCGTGCCACTAATTGTCCATTGGATCCCTGTCCCGCCTGGCTGGTAAAAGCCTCTAAGACAGTGACAGGTGGCTGGGTCGGGGCTATAATTAACGTGTCTTTTCAAGAGGGGATGTTTCCTGCACTGCTGAAACATGCTCTTGTGCGCCCACTCCTGAAGAAGCCATCCCTCGATCCAGCAATCCTAACCAACTACAGACCTGTCTCCAAACTTCCTTTTTTGGGGAAGGTTCTGGAGAAGGCAGTGGCACGTCAGCTGCAGGGGGTACTGGATGAAACGGAATATCTGGACCCATTCCAGTCAGGATTCAGACCTGGATATGATACTCAGACTGCATTGGTCGCGCTGATGGATGATCTCTGGCGAGAGCGGGATCACGGTCATCCGTCCGTCCTTGCTCTTCTTGACCTCTCAGCGGCCTTCGATACCATTGACCATGGTATCCTTCTGGAATGGCTCCGAGGATTGGGGATCCAGGGCATGGTGTGGTCCTGGTTTTCCTCATTTCTGAGGGGCCGGAACCAGTCGGTGTGGTTGTAGAGTGAGAGGTCGAGTCCTAGGCCCCTAAAATATGGGGTGCCTCAGGGCTCGGTACTCTCTCCTCTCCTATTTAACATCTACATGAAGCCGCTGGGTGAGATCATCCATTCCTACGGGGTGCGGTACCACCAGTATGCGGATGACACACAGTTGTACATCTTGGCCCGTGGGGACCCCAGTGATGCAGTCAAAGTCCTTTCCAGCTGTCTGGCTGTTGGGGTCTGGATGGGGGCAAATGGGCTACAGCTGAATCTTAGCAAGACTGAGTGGCTATGGATAGGGGGTCCTGCGTTATCCCGGGAGCTACCATCTTTGGTTTTGGATGGGGCTGTTTTGCCCCAGACCAACCCGGTGCGCAACTTGGAGGTCCTCCTGGATTCGCAGCTGCTGCTAGAAGAACAGGTGGCGGCTGTGGCCAGGAGGGCCTTCGCCCAACTTCGGGTGATTCACCAGTTGCGCCCGCTCCTGGACCGGGACTCTTTGCTCATGGTCACTCATGCTCTGGTGACCTCCAGACTAGACTACTGTAATACGCTGTACATGGGGCTGCCCTTGATGACCATTCAGAGGCTGCAGCTGGTCCAGAGTGCCGCGGCCCGGGTGGTGATGGGGTGTGGACGTTATGCCCATGCCTCACCACTGCTTCGGGGGCTGCACTGGTTACCAGTTTGTCTCCGGGTGCAATTCAAGGTGCTGGTTTTGACCTTTAAAGCCCTACATGGTAGTGGGCCAGGGTATCTTAGAGACTGCATCGCCCTAAGGACGTCTGTCCGTCCAACCAGAGCGGACCGGAGGGGCTCTCTAATTGTGCCATCAGCCAGGGGGGCTCACCTCTCTGCACAAGGAGGAGGGCCTTCTCCGTGTCCGCACCGGCTCTTTGGAACCTCCTGCCTGTGGAACTGCATCTCCAGACGGAGTTGTTGCCCTTTAGGAAGGAACTAAAGACCTGGCTGGCGGGCCAAGTTTGGGGTGTGGGTGGGGATGGGGGTACCGTTGGGTGGTTGGTATAGAGAAGTGTTCCTTCCCCCAAGGTCCCTTCAGTTCTTGCGCACCTTTTAGGGGTGGGTTTTTTAACTTTTAACTTTGTTTTATCATGTGTCTTTTATGTATTTACTGTCTGCAATGTAAACCGCCCTGAGTTGGGTTGTACCTGAGTGGGCGGTATATAAGCGTGAAAAATAAATAATAAATAATAAATGTTGTAACATACGGCTAAAATGATATGTAATTAAATTCGATAGAAATTAATATATTAATGCTGTCCAGTTACCCAGTGAAATTTTGTAAAAACTTTGTAAATAGAATTGTAAATATGTTATAGGATTCAGTTCTGCACTGTGGTTATTTTTATCATTACAGGTTATATTGCTTTCTGATGAAGAATTCCGAAAAAGGTTCTAAACTGGTGAACTTTTTAAAACAATAAAACAACACGAAGAAATACAAGAGAACTATAGTATGTTATATATGACCTTCCTTTAGTAGCAGCCTTGAACTCTTTTTCTTGGCAAATATGTCCACAGCAAATTGCTTTAGATTATTGGTATGCACTATTTATTCAATTTTTACACCACCTTAACTCCACCATTGCCAGTCCCAAACCTGGATGAGAAAGGAGGAGGGTTGAGCATTGGGTTGGCACCCCGGCCCTGTAAACCTTTATTGCTGAAGAAGCAATGAGGAGCCTTATTACCTGATCTGCTGTAGTGGTGGAGACAGGTGACATGCAGCATGGAAAGGTACTACTACTACTACCCCCACCACCCCCACCCCACCACCCCCACCCCCACCACCATTGGGAGTGAATTTGTCATTGGTGTGAATTTGTTTCAGGTGGATCCAAGCTTGTCATGAAGTGACCCACACACTATGATCTTGGAGCCATCCCCTGTGGCACACACAAAATGAGATGTGCAGGATTCAACACCAGTACTACAATGGACTGTCAAAGCTGTGAGGATATTGACAAGGTGCACCTTCACAGCCAGTCCATTTGGCATGGCCTCTTCCATTTCCATGTCATTTGGGAATCAGAGTTCCTCCTCTGTTCATTTTGCTGTTGGGCCCAATATGATGGTTTTTAGTGGCATATCCTCCACTGAGGGGGCCACCACCCCACCTAAAGGAGCTCATCCGACTGTAGCCTTTGGCCCCTTTAGGAGTCAGGTTAGTTAACTGCCGCCTGACATTTAGTGTTGAGTCGCTGACTGTACAATCTACTCCATTACCATAGCAGGATGTCTGGCCAGACAATGACCAAATGAAATTCACAGCCATATGCATTTTCACTCAGCAAAATCAAAACGGGTCATGTACAATCTCATGAAGTTTCCTCATTTGAATCCAAACCTTGCCTTTGTGGAGGTGGGCGGGGGGAGAAGAGAAATTATCTAAAATTGATTGGCTGGTATTTTAATGTGCCAAATGTCTTGCTTTTGGAACAATGCAGTCTCCTTTCACTGCATAATTGATCATACTTCATTCAAGCTACATTTTACACAAATGGCTCTCAACTGTGTGGAATAGTTCTGGCTCAGAAGAGACAACAGCTTCAAAGTGAGAGGAGCAAGCCGTTCAACCAATGAAATCATTTCCTATTTCTTGTTATCTTTTTATTGACAATATACTGAGACTGTTCCATGAACTGCTTAAGGACCATACTATCCTCTACAAAGACAACACTGGCATTTTATGAAGCACACTAGAATTGTGCAAATTTCCATTTTGGATTGAAATTGCTAGGAAACTCTGTGAGTTATAAACCAAAAACACAAACCTGCTCATCTTGTGCATGTATTCAGAGTCTTTCTTTGTATGCTCCATACCTAAATATGACATAGAAACAAGAACACCCAGCAAGATATAATGTGTCACTGAGCTTTAAGCTTTCTTATTAGATATCAAGGATTTTTCCATGTAAAAATGCTACTCTTTCAGAAATCCGGTTCTAAGGCCCCAAAGCGGAACAACTGAGCAATAGAAACTTGTTTTTATCAAGGACAGCAAATTTGATTATCCACATACTATATGAATGTGTATCATATTCTATCCTTGTCATTTTACTCACTCTCTCAGTTGACTCTCTAGGAAAGTATTGTGGATGGATGACAAGAGAGAACTTTTTTTTTGCTAATTTACTAGCAACATCCAAGGAGATGAGGGCCATTTTTTCTCTCCCCAAAGCTTGGAGGGCCCTATGTCCCCAAAGACCACCAAAGCTCTCCAGGGAAAAAAAAACAGTCTCAGAATTCAAAAGAACAGGTATCTCCAATTTTTATAAAGGTCTTTTAAGGTATAAACAGCCTTGGGGGGGGGGCAGCATAGGTTATACAGAACAAATTATGCCTCCAGGTGCCTCTTCTAGACAGCACTAATTGCATTTTGGAGACAAACATGAAGGGACAGTTGGTTCAGCTGTTCATGAATGGGGATGCTGCTAAAGTACAATGGATCTCTAGAACAGAAGCCCAAGTCAATTCCCAGAAGCCCAAGTCTCTGTGAATCCATACAAATGGGTTTACTGCGCATACGCAGAGTGAAAGTCACACACATTGGGGAGAAACACACAGAGAGACTGATAGATAGATTGATTGACTGACTGATCGTAGCAGAACAGGAATTACATGACGTCAAATGTTTTGGATCCCAAAAGTTTTCTCCACAAAAAACTGTCAGGGAACGTAAAAACATCCTTCAGACTTTAAAACCTAAGACAGTTTGGCTAGAAAACTAAAAGAGCTTTCACCACCTCCAGTCTTCCATTATTTTTACAGAATTATTTGTACTCTGTTCAGTTGCCAGAAAATGCCACAGATAGGAAAATGATTCCCAGAGGTTGGATCTTCTCTGCTGTGGTCAGAATTTTACAAGGTTTGTGCTGTGTGAGTCCTATATTCCATAACTAGTCTGCACATTTTTTTCCAGCTGCCTATCAGATGCTTGGACATATACTCATTTGCACACTCATTTGCATGGGCACACAACAAGACAACTAGAAAATTGCAAAATCTTCCTTATACATTGCAATAGGAATCTGGCCAGTGTACGTACATGAGAACCTAGCAGTTCAAAAGCAATTGCAAATAGATAAATCGGCCACACTTCGGTGGGAAGGTAAGCAGTGTTCAGTGCACTCCGATGTCTAGTCATACCTGCAACATGACCACAAAAATGTCTCCAGACACAGACAGTGTCAGCTATAAATGGAGATGAGCACCAAACCCTAGAGTTAGATATGACAGACGTTCAAGCAAGGACAACTTTTACCTTTAATCTCCCCAGAAAGCTAACTGTAGGCTTTTTGAACTGACTTGTAGGTTACCTGGAAATCAGAAATCTCTCTGTTCTGCTTTGTTTAGATGCTTTCCTCTGAAACTGGTGCAGTTCTTTAATATGAAATTTGGGGAAATGGTAGCCTCAAAGAATGGGGTAAACTAGCCAAATGTTAGACAATTAGGTTTAAGAATTTATGTACTAAGCACTATTTTTGATCATAGCAATATAGTAGGGAGGAGTAACCTCCCCACTTGATTTATGAAAGTAAGAAAGTCTGGCCAGGTTATCCATCTATAGTAATAGAGAAGACCATACTGCCAGTGACTCAAAGCTGAGCATCAGGTTAACTAACCTGATAACCCTGAGGACTAACGGCCTTGGTGAAGTCCACAGGGAAGGGTGATGGTCCCCAAGTGGATTAAATCCCATTTGAATTCTGTTATGTATGCATATCAATGTACTGTAAAGCTATCAAGATAAAAATGTATCCATCACAATTACAATGTATCTCAGCTGAAAGGAACGCGAGCAAGCAACCCCTTGGGGGCAGCTGCGAGCGTTCAGCCTCACATGGTTCACATTGCTCAATCACGGACAGCCGCGGGAAATGCCTCCGCATTCAGCAGAATGAAGATACTCGCATTCAGCAGAATGAAGATACTCGCATTCAGCAGGAAGAAGATACAACTGCGAGAGTAAGGCGTGCCTGGGCGAGGCCACGCCAACAGTAGCCAATGAGCTACCGTGCTGCAAGATTCAAATGTATAGTCCTCAGTATATAATGAGATGTACCACCACCATTACCCCCATGTTCCCCCAGATCATCATGCAATAAACCTGTGTTAAGCCAACCACTTCGGCTGTTCATTGTCTTTGGTGTCGGTCTCCGGGACATTGGCGCTATGTTGCATTCTAACTCACAGGGGCTACTGGGACTGGAAGTACCAGGGGCTGAACTGAAACCCCTCTTCTCGCTAGGACGGGTGGGGGACCACTCCGCTAACTCCCCCTGGTACTGTAAATCAAAATCTAAACTTCTTGGGGAATCAGTGTTTTGGGGAAGCTTCCGAGGGATATGTGTGAGATCGGGGCTCTTCCTTTCTGCTGCAAATTCCCGCAAAACATCTCTGAGGATCGATTCCCTTTCCTCCCCCTTGGTGGGGACCCCTGGCCCCCTTTTCCTCCCCCTTGGGCTAAGCGGGTGGGGGAGTACCCTAACGCTGATTCGTGGCTATTTTCGTCTTCGTCCTGCTCTCCGGAAATCCTGCGCCTGAGTTGATCCGCGTGCCGCCTCCACAGGAGGCCTGTGTTAGTTTCCACGCGGTATGAGACGGGGCCGATTTGTTCTATTATAACGCCCGGCACCCAGGCTGGCCCTGCGCTGGCGTAGTTCCTGCAGTGCACGGGGGTGCCTACGCTGAAATTCTTGGTGGGCTCTATCCCTACGTTCCGCCCTTTGTCTTCTACCCTGGTGGGGTCTAGTCTGGTGATTACGGTGGCCAGCTTCCTTCGCATTAACAGCTCCGCGGGGGAGTACACTGACGCTAATGGGGTGACCCTGTACCTTAGCAGGAACTGGCACACTTGTAATTCTATATCTCCGGGACCCATGCGCCGCAGCGCATCTTTTGTGGTGCGCACGAGGCGCTCTACTTGGCCGTTGGTGGCCGGGTGGAAAGGGGCGGAGGTGACGTGCCGAATGGCGTTGAGATCCATGAACGTCCTGAACTCGGTGGACGTGAAACAACTAGCGTTGTCACTCACGAGGGTGTCGGGTAAACCGAACGTGGTAAAGACCCTCCGTAGATGCTTAATTGTTGTGGCCGAGGATGTGCTCGAAACTGGGATTACCTCCAACCACTTGGAGTACGCATCCACAACAAGGAGGAAAAGCGCTCCTCTGAACGGGCCAGCAAAATCTACGTGTACCCGGGACCAGGGCCCCCTTGCTGCGTCCCATTCTCTATGTGGCAAACGAGCCTCTTCTGGCCTTGAGCTCTGGCATGCTTCGCAAGTGCCGACCATGTGCTCGATGTCGGCGTCTAGCTGGGGCCACCAAAAGTAACTACGGGCCAGTGCCTTGGAACGGACGATCCCCGGGTGGCTGACATGCAGCAGTTTAAGCACCCTCGGCCGGAGAGACGTGGGGATCACTACCCGCTGTCCCCACAAAAGGCAACCCCTCTCTAGGGACAGTTCTACTTTTTTTTTTGAAAAATGTGTCGAATTCCGCTGCTGGGGATGATACCGGCCACCCTTTCTGCACCCAGGAGCTAACTGTCGCTAACGTTTTGTCCTTGCCGGTCGCTTTGGCGATGTCGGCCGGTACTACCGGGGGCGAGTCTAGGACCTCTATCATTAAGACCTGGTGGTCTCGCTCTTCCTCGCCCACGTGGTTGCAGTCCTGGGGAAGGGGAGACCTTGACAGGGCGTCCGCGTGACTGATCTCCTTCCCTGGCCGGTACACCAACGCGTGCTGATACGCGTTGAGAAAAATGGCCCACCTGAGCATTCTCGGGGACAGGATTTGTGGCGTGGGCTTATCTGTGGTGAAAATGCCTAGCAAGGGCTTATGGTCGGTCACTATGGTGAAGGGACGGCCATACACAAAATCATGAAATTTTTTGGTTCCCGCAATGATCGCTAACGCTTCCCTGTCTGTCTGGGCATAGTTTCTCTCTGCTTGGGACAGGGACCTGGAGTAGAACGCTATTGGGGCCTCCCTCCCGTTTTCTAGCACGTGGCATAACACCGCCCCCACTCCCACTGGGGATGCATCGCATATCAGGACCACCGGGCGTTTGGGGTTGAAGTGGGTTAGTACGGCATCGGACACCAGGAGTCGTTTTAGGTCGTTAAATGCCCTCTCATGGTCGTCGCCCCACTTCCATGCCTCGTCCTTTTTTAACAACTTGTGTAGCGGTTCCGCCACGGCTGCCTTGCGTGGAAGGAAGGAGTGGTAGAAGTTGAGCAGTCCGAGGAACGACTGCAGCTCGGGCTTGGATTTGGGGCGAGGGGCCTTTTTGATGGCGTCCACCTTGGATTGGGACGGCCGTATACCCTCAGGAGTTACTCGGAAACCCAGGAACTCTACCTCGGTCGCGAAGAAGACGCATTTGTCTTTCCGCAACCTCAACCCCGCCTTTTCGAATATTGTTAGGACCTTTCCCAACCTCTTTGCCAATTCCGCCCGGCTCCCCCCCCCCCGTTATCAATACGTCATCAAAGTAGGGTAACACCCCCTCTAATCCCTTTAGGAGGCGTTCCACGAGTGACTGGAAAATCCCGGGCGCCGAATTTACGCCAAACTGAAGGCGCGTCACCTGGAACGCCCCTTTGTGGGTGACTATGGTTTGTGCCGCAGCTGAGGCGGGGGCCACCGGGAGCTGCTGGTAGGCTTGGGCTAGGTCAAGCTTTGCGAAACACCTCCCCCCGTGTAACCTGGCCAGCAAGTGGCTGACTACCGGCACCGGATATGCATTAGGGCGAATTGCCTTATTGATGGTGCACTTGTAGTCAGCGCATATGCGGACCTCCCCGTTGGCCTTTAGTGCTGTTACAATCGGAGTTTCCCACTCCGCAGAATCCACGGGCACAAGAATCCCCTGACCCACCAATTTGTCCAGTTCCGCCTCTATTTTGTCCTTGAGTGCAAAAGGCACCCTGCGCGGTTTTAGCCTGATTGGTCGTATTTCAGGGTCCAAGTCAAAAGTCACTGGGGGGCCCTTGAATTTCCCAAGTCCCTTTTTGAAGACCTCGGGATGCGCGTCGCACACGTCCTGTATTGGATCAGTCCCGGTGGCGTGTACTCCCACGGCGTGCACCCCCCCGATGAACAAGCCCAGGGGTTGAAACCATTGAGTCCCGAGGAGGCTGCAGTTACCTCCCTTGAGGACAACTAGGGGGAGCGTTGCGGCGTGCCTTTTAAAACGGACTTGGAATTTCCCAACCCCCAACACTGGGATGCGGTTCCCTTGCACGTCTTTTAGTGTGGCCCTCAATGCTTTGAGCTTAGGCCGCGCGTGGGGGGCGATTTTCAGGAACTCCCCCTGAGAAATGATAGAGTATGAAGACCCCGAGTCCACCTCCATCCTAACAGGGGCCCCTTGAATTACTACCTCAACGAAGTATCGGGGATGTCCGACGGACACGCTGAACACCGGGGCGTCGTCCTCGCTGTCATCGGAGATGCGCCCCATGCCGTCCTGCTTCCTTGTGGTCCGGTTGCCGTCCGGGGGCCTCGTGGTGCGGTCCTGCCTCGTGGTGCGGTCCTGCTTCGCCGAGCGGTCCGGCGAACTCCTCCTGGTCTCGCGCCGTTTTCTGCAGACTTTGGCGATGTGCCCGCGCCGGCCGCAGTTATGGCACTCGGCCTTCCTGAAGGGGCATTTGGCGCGGGCGTGGGTGGCGCCGCAGCCGTCGCAATGCCGGCCTTCCTTCTGGACCCTCCGCACGTCCTCGTCGTCTCCGCTCTCCGCGGACGAGTTTGAGTCTCTGTGAATCCATACAAATGGGTTTACTGCGCATACGCAGAGTGAAAGTCACACACATTGGGGAGAAACACACAGAGAGACTGATAGATAGATTGATTGACTGACTGATCGTAGCAGAACAGGAATTACATGACGTCAAATGTTTTGGATCCCAAAAGTTTTCTCCACAAAAAACTGTCAGGGAACGTAAAAACATCCTTCAGACTTTAAAACCTAAGACAGTTTGGCTAGAAAACTAAAAGAGCTTTCACCACCTCCAGTCTTCCATTATTTTCACAGAATTATTTGTACTCTGTTCAGTTGCCAGAAAATGCCACAGATAGGAAAATGATTCCCAGAGGTTGGATCTTCTCTGCTGTGGTCAGAATTTTACAAGGTTTGTGCTGTGTGAGTCCTATATTCCATAACTAGTCTGCACATTTTTTTCCAGCTGCCTATCAGATGCTTGGACATATACTCATTTGCACACTCATTTGCATGGGCACACAACAAGACAACTAGAAAATTGCAAAATCTTCCTTATACATTGCAATAGGAATCTGGCCAGTGTACGTACATGAGAACCTAGCAGTTCAAAAGCAATTGCAAATAGATAAATCGGCCACACTTCGGTGGGAAGGTAAGCAGTGTTCAGTGCACTCTGATGTCTAGTCATACCTGCAACATGACCACAAAAATGTCTCCAGACACAGACAGTGTCAGCTATAAATGGAGATGAGCACCAAACCCTAGAGTTAGATATGACAGACGTTCAAGCAAGGACAACTTTTACCTTTAATCTCCCCAGAAAGCTAACTGTAGGCTTTTTAAACTGACTTGTAGGTTACCTGGAAATCAGAAATCTCTCTGTTCTGCTTTGTTTAGATGCTTTCCTCTGAAACTGGTGCAGTTCTTTAATATGAAATTTGGGGAAATGGTAGCCTCAAAGAATGGGGTAAACTAGCCAAATGTTAGACAATTAGGTTTAAGAATTTATGTACTAAGCACTATTTTTGATCATAGCAATATAGTAGGGAGGAGTAACCTCCCCACTTGATTTATGAAAGTAAGAAAGTCTGGCCAGGTTATCCATCTATAGTAATAGAGAAGACCATACTGCCAGTGACTCAAAGCTGAGCATCAGGTTAACTAACCTGATAACCCTGAGGACTAACGGCCTTGGTGAAGTCCACAGGGAAGGGTGATGGTCCCCAAGTGGATTAAATCCCATTTGAATTCATCTTGATGCAGGCCAGCAGTTTCATTAATACTGGCCTGGGGCTGAGAAGGACTTTGCATGCCAAAAGGGCTCTGGACCAGTGTTGGCCATCAGCAGGTCCGCCCCAGTCTGACCGGACGGAAACCTGGCTGGTAACACCCAACTCCGTGTCACACCACGCCCACCACCTCCTCTTCATGCACTCTGGGCATGACCAGGAGCCAGGAAGAAGAGGATGAAAGAGGTACCATAGTCAGAGCCAGGGAGGAGGAGGAGGGGCCGCCGCTTTGCCCGCCTGCCACCACTACTTGCCCAGAGTGGCATGACTGAAAGGACCTCACCATGCTGCTCTGAGATGGCGCCGGGCTCAGGAAGAGCCTCATTGTCCTCTGGACAAGGAGGAGGAGTCCCAGAACAGCCAGGCTCACCGTCTGGCTGTGCTTTTACTTCCACACTTCCTGTGTGCCTTTGGCCCTGGGTGAAGTGCATGGGAAGCATTGCTCACACTGCTGGGAAGGGGAGGCCATCAGGTCACCACACCACCCCGCCCACCCCTGAAGGCACGTGGGAAGTGCGGAGATGAAAGTGCATGCAGACAGTAAGCCTGGATGCTCTGGGACTCCCCCTCCTTGTCCGGATGACAACAAGGCTGTTCCTGAGCCCAGCACAGCATCCCAGAGCAGCATGGTGAGGTCCTTTCAGTCATGCCACTCTGAGTAAGCAGCAGTGGTGGCAGTGGCAGCAGTGGTGGCAGCTCCTCCTCCTCCCTAGATCTGGCTGTGGCACCTCTTCCGTCTTCCTCCTCTTCTTCTTCCTGGCTCCCCCAGTCATGCTGCTCTGGGCAAGCGGAGGCAGCTCCTCCTCCTTGGCTGCCGCCTCTGCTTGGAGCAATGCTCTGAGAACAAGGTAGGTACATGCCTAGTTTATTTTTTTTTTCTGGGGGGATGAGGCCATGCCCATAGTTAGCCACACCCACAGTTAGCCACGCCCACAGTGTGGTAGTAAATAAAATTGGGCCCCACCACTGCTCAGGACCAGAAAGTGATTCATGGAATTGGATAAGTGGTATGGGTGTCACACTACAATGTGGAAGGCAGATGAAATGCCATGGCATTATATTCACAGGACAGTCTTCATGGCTGATCGCCAGGATGATCGCCAATATTTGGAATCAGATATGGCACAAGAAGAAGAAGATGAAAGCAAACCAAATAGCAAGCAGGGCAGCCTTAGAAGTGCAACACTTTTCTGACACAACACTAAACGTGACAGGCATATTTTAAAAATAGAAAATTGTTCAAAGAGACAACACATGCTCATTTGAGGATGATTATATCATAGTAAAGGCATATACCAGGGGTTGCCAACCTTTTGAAGTTGGGGGTCAGGTCACGCTCCCACAAAAAGTTGGTGGGCCAGACTGGTGGTCCAGCCACTGCTGCCACCGCCAAAATCGGCCACTGACTCATTTACGTCTGTTGTAAATGCATTTACAACAGTCATAAATGAGTCCACGGCTGATTCCGCTGCTACCAGTGGCAGCTGGAGTGAGGGCGTAGGACAGCTGATTTGGCACCACAGTCCATCTGTTGTCTATCCCTGGCATAATCCTATCCCACTGTAGTAGCACACATCACCACTGAAAAATTCAAAATCAACATCACCATAGGACACGTCTGCAAGTACCCATTTGCATTGGGAGATGAGGTGTCAGCAAACAGAGACAAGAAATGCCAGCTGAATCCTCATGAAACAAACCACCTCCTGCTGACTGAACAAAAAGAGACAAATGTCCATGGAAAAAGACCAGCTTCCCCATGCCAATTAATTAATTCAATGTTAACCCTGCCAACTCTAACCCAAAGCATTGGGTACATTTCAAATGTAGTCACAGCCCAACTCAATTTGTGTTCCACATTCAAACACATCTGTAATTTACCTTTTCATGCTCTGGAACTATAATTGATCATTCAGTATCAATCCAGACTTCATGTAAATGAAGCCAAATGAAGTCAGTTTAGTTCCTATTATGTGTTTCATCTGAATCCCTATCACAACCCTGATGCATACATATCATTAACACATATACAGTCCTCCAATTAGGAACAATAAGGAACATATTGATCCTTTTTAATTTTTAGAGAGGCTTTGCCTTAAGCACATTATGGAAAACATTGCTCTTTATTTTGAATCCAGCAAGAAATATCTTGGTTTGTAATATTCATATCTAGCCTTTGAACATAATAAGAGCTGACATTAGAAACTAATACAGTGGAAACTCGCTTAACAAATTTAATGCATTCTCCGGGACCTTTTGTACTACAAAAAATTTGTCAAGCTAGTTTCCCATAGGAATGCATTGAATGCAATTCCCAATAAGAATGCACTGAAAACCAAAATTTGTTAACTAAAATATGGTTTCCCATAGGAATGTATTGAAAACCGATTACAGTAGAACCTCGGATAAAGTCCAAACTCCGTTCCACAAGTTTGGACTTTATCCGATTTTGGACTTAATCCAAATCAAATGGGTGATGCATTGGATAGCGTCCAAAAATGCATTTTATTTGGGGTTCCTATACCAAATACCTCAGATAATGTCCAGTTTTTTAGCGGTTTTGGACTTTATGTGATGCATCATGTGTGCATGAAAACCGCAACTTTATCCAAATCGGACTTTATCCGAGGTACCACTGTAATCTGTTCTGGTGAAAAATTGTTAACCAAGCCAATATTTCCTATTGATTTCCTTTTGTTGTGCTTTGGAAAGTTATGATTTTTTGGGACTGAAAGTCATCGTTGCAGCTTCTACCTGTTCAGCAACTGAATAAGGTTAAAAAAATGCTATTGTATTATTTATTTAGCCATAAAGCATTCCATCCTAGAACATGCATATTAGCTTACTTTACAGATTATTTCTGTGTAAACACAATGATGGTCTTGTTTCTTGGAAGTCTTGCATCTCTGCTGAACAAAAAATTCAGAGCAGTTGAGATGAGACATTATTTAGCTCAACTGATTCAATAATATTTTTAAGTCCCTCTGAATATACTCCTGTTGTTTCATGACTGAGCTATTCCTTCTAGGAACTCAAGCAAAGGCTCTGCTGTCTGTTTTTCCTCTAAGTTTTCTACTGCAGTCAGCATTTTTAGTTTGGAAATGGACAGCTTTTAGCTGTGCAAGTGGAATTTTAAGAGCAAGTAAGAAAGCACACATATCTATTGAATAAAGGAGAGACCAAGAAGCCCTGTTCTTGCCTTCATATTGTATCTCTCATTAACAACACATAGTAATGGAAACTCTACCACTTGGTTTTGTGTAACTGTTACTGTTGTTCCTGGTCACCCCATATGTATTTATTTAAAAGTAAGAGCCACCTTTCAAGGGAGTCCAGGCAAACAACTTAATGCAAATGAACTAAATAGAACTAAATCCAATTAGCACAGACCCACTGAACCAACAAGGCTTTCATAAATATTAATTTGTTTCCCATTGAATCCGCCTTTATTCAGCAATCTATTCCAGATGGGTTTATCCATTGGAAATAACGAAAATAAACAGTACCATGGGTAAACAACATATTCCACTTTAAAGTCTGTTACTTAAAACAGGAACGGCTAGAAACATTTTTCATAGGACAGTGTGTTAATAAATAAACACATGCTGAAATTGTTGTGGGAACTATGTAAGGCTGATGTTTCAATCAACTTTGGTGGTTTTTTTTTTTTTTTTTTTTTGGAAATTACACATTTCTGTCTTCTGTCTTGAAGGTCCCAAGCCTACCATGTAATACCTTTCATTATTGGGAAGCCATGGGTGATATGGGATAGGACAGTGAAGTCTTTAATTACTGATAATTGCCACAGCTTCACTGGCAGAGGCAATTTATCCCTTCTCCTATTCCATGGCTTCCATGGCTTCCATGGCTTTGTAAAGATGAAAGGGATTAGGCAGGAGCCTCAGGAGTTTTGGGACATAAATTGGGAAGGTTTAATTTCCAAAGAAAATTGCTACTACTTTTACTCAGTGTAAGAGGATACTCCAACTGCCTGCAGTCACAGACCAAATAACATGTCTTCATATTTCTTTTAGAAGCTAGAATTGACAAGGCCATACTTTGAGAGTAGGTATATAAATCAGATATGGACGCATGACCTTCCTCTAGGCCCTATGTTGGTCAGGTAACATCAGAAATATGCTTTCCCACCTGATGTTAGTAAACCCAGGCCTTTGCTTCATGCAATTTTTCCCTAGTCCAGAAAAAGCCCATGATGAGTGAAGTTGGCTTCTAGAGCCAGGCATCAACTGCTGGAGAGTTATTGCAGTGATTGTTTGAGTCAGAAGGTGACTACATTGACAGGTTGTATGGGAATTTATCCAGGATTGGAACAATCAGATTCATATTATTTTATAGTTAAGTTAGAGAATGCCATGGGAAGTCTAGGATTTCTAATTTTCAGAATGCCAGAAGACAGGGGAAGGGCTAAATTGCACTTAGCCCACTCGCCCATCTAAACATACATAGCAACCAGTTTGCCCATATGTATATGGCTGAAGAGACCACTTCATCATGTGGGCAAATGGTACACTTCCTCTTCTTCTTTACAGAGGGCGAGAAGGGACACACGGCGGCAAGCAATATGGCCACCACGCGCTTTGCCGCCCCTTCCCCTGAGAGCCGGGCACTTTGGCTGACTGAGGGGGCAGAGCTGAGCTCCCCTTTAAAAGGGGAGTCTCCGCATGCCCTCACCAGCTTTTCAAGCTGATCGGCTGGGCCCAGGGCGCGTTTGGTCCCCTTCCCCAGCCGATCTCCCCTGGCTCCACAGAGCCAATTTGTTGCGGCACTCAGTCGTGGATTACGGGTCTCACTCCTGTGGACCCGAGGGTTGCTGCCTAGTCACCCTAGCAGCGGGCGCTGCGCAGCAGGTGCCGCACAGCGGAGGCTATCGGCCCTATGGCCTAATGAGGGCCTTGTGCAGGCTACGTGCCTCCGGTGTGGGGGTATTTCCCCCCACCATCGAACCCCTGCACCATGGCACCAAAGAAGAAGGCCTGCTCAGGCGGGCCTTCCCGAACATGCCATGGCGGGCCGTCCAGGTCGGCGCTGGCCTCCACTAGGCCTCCACCTGGCACCAGGGCCCCAGCTACTAGGCCAGAAACTGGACCTCCCCCCAGCCATAGGGCTCGGATTTCAAAAAGGAAATTTCCCAAAGTTGAGGAAACTAGTAAAAAAGAAGCTGAAAGGGAAAATTGAGAGAGTCCAAACACTCCAAGAGGCATGGAGGCTGTTTACAAAAACAATAACAGAGGCTCAATTGGAATGCATACCCAAAAGGAAAAAGGGCACTGCCAGGTCCAAGAGGACTCCAATGTGGCTTACAGGAGCTGTTCGGGAAGTGATCAAGAGCAAGAGAAGCTCATTTAGAAGATGGAAGGCTTGTCCGAATGAGGACAGCAGGCAAAAACATAAATTCTGGCAGAACAAATGCAAGGCAACAATCAGGAAAGCAAAGCAAGACTTTGAGGAGCGTATAGCTAAAAATACTCAGAGAAATAACAAAGACTTCTTTAAGTACATTAGAAGTAAGAACCCAACTAGGAAGGCCATTGGACCATTAGATGACAATGGAAGGCAAGGGGTTATTAAAGAGGAAACAGAGATTGCAGAGAGACTCAATGAATTCTTTGCTTCAGTATTCACTGAAGAAGACAGAGGCCACATGCCCAAAACAGAGCCTATCTTCGTAGGGAGGGAAAGCGAAGAATTAAGCAAGATAGAAATAACCAGGGAGGAGGTCCTTGCATGTCTTGTTAAACTAAACACTAACAAATCACCAGGACCAGATGGCATCCATCCACAAGTTCTCAGGGAACTTAAAGATGAAATTGCTGATCTCCTAGCCAAAATATATAATCTTTCCCTCAAATCAGGCTTTGTGCCTGATGACTGGAAGGTAGCGAATGCAACACCAATTTTCAAAAAAGGATCCAGGGGTGATCCAGGGAATTACCGACCTGTCAGTTTGACATGTGTCCCAGGTAAAGTGATGGAAACCATCCTAAAAGATAGAATTAATAGGCACATAGAAGAGAAGGCGCTGCTAAAGGAGAGCCAACATGGCTTTTGCAAGGGCAAATCATGCCTCACTAATCTGTTGGAATTTTTTGAGAGTGTCAACAAGCATGTGGATAAGGGGGATCCAGTTGACATTGTTTATCTGGACTTTCAGAAGGCTTTTGACAAGGTCCCACACCAAAGGCTCTTGAATAAACTTACCAGTCATGGAATAAAGGGACAGTTCTTGTCCTGGATCAGCAACTGGCTAAGGGACAGGAAACAGAGGGTAGCACTAAATGGACACTTCTCCAAGTGGAGGGAAGTAAAGAGTGGGGTCCCCCAAGGTTCAGTACTGGGACCCCTGCTTTTCAACTTCTTCATAAATGATCTAGAGGTAGGAGTAAAAAGCAAGGTAGCCAAATTTGCTGACGACACTAAATTATACAGGGTAGTGAAAACTGTGAGAGATTGTGAGGAGCTCCAGAGGGATCTCTCGACACTGGGGGAGTGGGCAAAACAGTGGCAAATGAGTTTCAACATTAGTAATTGCAGAGTGATGCATGTTGGGGCAAAGAACCCCAATTACATTTATAAACTGATGGGGTCTGAATTCTCTGTGACAAACCAGGAAAGGGACCTTGGTGTCCTGGTGGACAACTCAATGAAGGTGTCAACCCAGTGTGCCTCAGCAGTGAAAAAAGCAAACTCAATGCTAGGGATCATTAGGAAGGGTATAGAAAATAAGTCAGCAAGTGTCATTTTGCCTCTTTATAAATCTATGGTGAGGCCCCACCTGGAATACTGTGTACAGTTCTGGTCGCCATACCTCCAGAAGGATATTATGGAGCTGGAAAAAGTGCAGAGGAGGGCAACCAGAATGATTAGGGGACTGGAACACCTTCCTTACCATCTGAGGCTGCAACGGTTGGGCCTCTTCACTCTTGAACGACGACGTCTAAGAGGTGACCTGATTGAAGTTTATAAAATCATGCACGGTGTGGACAAAGTAGATAAGGAAAAACTGTTTTCCCTATCGCATAACACTAGAACTAGGGGACACTCCATGAAACTTTTGGGTACTAGTTCTCAAACAAATAAGAGAAAGTACTTTTTCACCCAGAGGATTACTGGTCTATGGAACTCCCTGCCAGAAGAAGTGGTGACAGCTGTCAGTCTTGACAGCTTTAAGAAAGGATTAGACAAGTTCATGGAGGACAAGAGTATCAATGGCTATAATTATGGATACTTAAGGACAACCTCCGGGTTGGAGAGATAGGCAGGATATCTCTCAATATCATTTCCAGGGAATCCTAAGCAGGCATCTCCTTGGGAATACCCTGAAGGAAATGGTGAGCCACTGTGTGAGACAGAATGCTGGACTGGATGGGCTGTGGCCTGTTCCAGCAAGGCTGTTCTTATGTTCTTATGTTCTTATGAGGCCGGGACCTACAGCCCCCAATGGGGCCTCTGGGCAGGGCAGGGCCCGGTCGGAGCCTGCTCAGGCAGCGCCCATCCCTGCCGCCACATCTGGGGTATTCCTGGGCCCCTCTAGAGGGGCGGGGCATCAGGCCTCGCAGGAGGCCTTGCCTTTTGAGACTGGGGCCCTTCTGGCCCAGATTGCGGCCTTGGAACGTGCTGCAGGCCTTGAGCTTGCCACAACCTCACACGGGCTGGCTAGACAGTCGGCATCACAGGGGCTTAACCAGGCAGATACAGATTGGCCCCGGTTGTTGGCTACTTAACCAGAGAGTGGAACAACTGGAGGCCGCTTGGTCCCCTTTGGTACATCAACCGCCTGGGGCCGCTCCGGTCAGCCAACCTGCTTTCACCCAGGCAGAAGGCTCCGGCATCGTGGGATCATCTGTGCCTGGTCCAGCGGGCTCTAATTCGGCCATGAGCCCCGACGCTCCATACCAGCTGGAACCCCCATTGGGGGCAGCTGGGAGGAGTGCACCTGGTGAGTATGGAGGTCAAGTTAGCTCACACTACATGGGTTCCTGGCCTTCAACCTCCGTGGCTCATTGGCCTTGGCTGCAGCAGTCGACTCCAGTCATTTCACCGCAGGGGCCCAGGTTTCCAACCCCGCAAGTTAACTCTTGGAGCACACCGTACCCATCGGTACCATCCGGGGTCCCTCCGGCAGGACCCATTGTGCCATATCCAATTTGGCCTTATGGTCCCCCAGTGAACACCGCTTATCATACAGTCCCTAGCTCGGCAAACCCAACTGCTGGTATCTTATTGCCACTGGGGGAATCACCTTTTGCCAGCCACCAGAGATAAGATCTGGTGCCGTGAATATGTGGACTTATTTAGTCTCCTAAATAGGGAACTGACTAGGGAGGAGAAAAAGAAGGAGAACGAATGGGATAAGGAATTAGCCCGTCATCATAAACCTCCACAGACTTGGGCAAACTGGTTGCCGGCTTATTTGATTTACGCCGCAGTGTCCATCAGGGCCTGTCCGGATCTGGTGATCCCATTGATCCAGTATCTGGACATTATATACAGGGCCTATGTAGATTTTCCGGGACAATCGTGGCTCGCTTAGGATAAGGAATTTTGTATGCGGGCCGCTCTGCACCCGGAAATGCATTGGGATGATCCTAGCCAGCTGCTTTGGCTCCTTTACATGACACTGTCTCACCCTGCCTCTGGCGATCGTTACCATTGTGGCCATGTCGTACAGCGACCCGCTTCTGCACAGTCTCCCCTCCAGTCGGCGGGGCAGGGGGTTCCAGCCCACCTGCTGTGCTGGAATTTCTCACCCCCGGGAGGCTGTACATGAAAGCAGTGCAAATTCAAGCACGAATGTTCCATCTGTGCTGGACCTCATTCGGCCACCACTTGCTTCTGATCAGGTGGGTCGCGAGGGAGAGGCTGTGGGCAACAGAGTTCAGGTTGTGCCCCCTCAGATCCAGCAACAACTTCAAACTCCCCCCCCCCCCAATTCAAATTGAGGTGCTTCAGCGTTGGCTTAGCGTATACCCCAAGCGGGCCGATGCGGCCTATTTGTTAGCAGGTTTTTCGTTTGGCTTTCACATTCCTTTCATAGGTGCATGCGCACCACAGGATGTGCCTAATTTACAATCATTGAGGGGTAGGGAGGATTTGGCACGGGAAAAGATTTTTAAGGAAGTGAGAGAAGGCCGGGTTGCTGGCCCCTTTTAGTGAGCCCCCATACCAGAATATAAAGGTGTCCCCACTTGGCTTGGTACCTAAGAAGTCTTCAGGTGAATTTCGTCTTATACATCAACTGTCTTACCCGGTGGGCTCATCTGTCAATGATGCTATACCGGAGGAACTTTGTTCCATGTGATATACATCCTTTGACCAAGCATTACAGATGGTCCGTTCCTGTGGTAATGGGGCACTGATGGCTAAGTGCGATATTAAATCCACCTTCCGACTTCTCTCTGTGCCCCCAGACGACTTCAAATTGTTGGATTTTCGCTTTGAAGGGAATTATTTCATGGATAAGGCTATGCCTTTTCGCGTTCTGTATCTTGCTCAGCCTTTGAACGCTTTAGTTCTTTCCTTCATTGGGCATTTGTTCGCCGGTCCGGGATGCAGAATGTGGCTCATTATTTTTGTTTGGTGGGAGTCATGGCTCTGGGACATGTGAGCGACTGCTGGTCACTTTTCAGGGGCTCATGGCTGAACTGGGAGTTCCATTAGCCCCTGAAAAGACCGAGGCCCCGGCCACTACATTAACATTTTTGGGTATTGAAATTGACACCATAGCGCAGACGTCCAGGCTCCCTAGGGACAAGGTTGTTCGAATTTCGGACGCAATTTGTGCCATGTTGGCCAGGCGCAAGGTTTCGCTCCACGACCTGCAGGTGCTTCACGGATATCTCAACCTTGCTTGCAGGGTTATTACATCTGGCTGGGCTTTTGCCAGGCGCCTATGTGACGCTATGGTGGGTTTATTGCGGAAGCACCACAGAGTCCGGCTCACAAGTGGTATGCGGTCTGACCTTCGGGTCTGGCTCGCTTTTCTGGCTGACTTCAATGGGGTGTCCTTTGGTGGACCAAACTTTCCATTACACCTAAATTTCAAGTTCAGTCCGATGCTTCGGGGTCACGGGGATACGGCATTTACTTTGATGGCCAATGGTGCTGTGGACAGTGGCCCAACACATGGCAGGGTACAGAATTGCTTAGGGACCTAACATTTTTAGAATTTTTTCCCATCCTGGGTGCACTGATGTTATGGGGTGATATTTGGGAGAATTCTGTGGTCCACTTCTGGTGCGATAATGTTGCTGTGGTACACATTGTCAATGCCCAAACATCTCGTTCACCTAGGGTTATGTCTCTGGTGCGTCAGTTTGTATTGCACTCCTTGCGCCATAATATTCTTATTAAGGCTAGGCATGTTCCGGGCATTAATAATGATATCACCAATACTTTGTTTTTGGGCACTAGCCCCGGAGGCCGAGGACCTCCCCTCTCCACTCCCAAATGAGATGTGGACGTTTGGCGAGTTGAAGTGAGCAGGGCCATCTGCCTCTCCCTGGCTGGCCGCACCCATAAGGCGTATCAACAGACTTATCAGGCCTTCCTTACTTTCCGTCAGAATGTGCCTCTGCCAGACTTGTGGCCTGTGTCAGTTGACCATGTACTTCAGTACATGGTACACTTGCACAATTGCGGGCTGGCTCCTCGTACCATTGGCCAATGCCTCTCTGCTTTGGCTTTTGCAGCCAAGGTACATGGCTGCCAGGACACCACAAGGGACTTCCGTATCTGCAGAGTCCTGGAGGGTTGGGCTTGAGAACATGGCCTTCGCCCCGACTTGCGGCAATCGGTATCCCCTGCACTGCTCTCGAGCCTGGCGGACACTTGGCTGGCCCTTTGCTATGACCAGTTCGAAGTGGCCCTTTTTCATGCTGCCACCACAGTGGCCTTTTTTGGGGCCTTGAGAGTGAGCGAACTGGTGACTCTTTCCTGGAATGACCAGTCATGCCGGGCCCTATAGTGGGATGATGTCTCAATCTCTAATGAGTCGGTCCAACTGACCATTCGTTATTTGAAGGTGGATCAACGGGGTAGGGGCAGTACGGTCACCTTACTTAGTTGCAGCACGCGAGCAATTTGCCTGGTCCTGGCTTTGCAATCATTTTTGCATGTCCGGGGTACAGCACAGGGGCCCCTCTTTTGCCACCAGAATGGTTCATCGTTGACAAAATATCAGTTTTGGAGGGTCACAGGGACCGCACTTGCCAAGCTGGGCCTTCCAGGGGCGAGGTATGGTACCCATTCGTTCCGAATAGGCGCTGCATCGACGGCTGCGGATTTTAGTTACTCAGACAGGCCAATCCATAGGATGGGCCTGTGGGGATCTGCTCGCTTCCGTTCATATGTTCTCCCCATGTTGCATTGAGCACCTCTCTGGCACTTGTTCTTTTTGTTCTCTTCCAGCTCCTGAGCCCATGGACGCACTGGTATGGGTGTTGCTCGTTGGCCACAGTTACATATTTTGGGCCGCTCGCCACGCTGCTTCGTCTATGTGGGGCACTCACCTGGGGCTTCATGCCATCGTGCACCTGACGTGGAACGGATTTTGTGGGATGAGGTGGCACGAGCTAATTCACTTTGTTCTGTCTAATGGGAATTCCATTCCACCTGACATTTTGGTAATACATTTGGGTGGCAATGATTTGGGCCAAATCACCGGCTTGGATCTGATCATATCCATTTGCATGGACCTGGGCCTGATTCACCAACGTTGGCCACAGGTCTGAATCATGTGGTCTTACATGATCCCGCAAACATATTTCCGGGGAGGTGGTGATCCTCGCCGTATTGACCGGGCAAGGCAGTCTGTTAATCAGGCAGTGGCTCGACATTTCAAGGAGTATGGTATGGGGACCGTGGTCCAGCATCCCACGATCTGTATACAGGATGCCAGTTTGTAAGACAGAGATGGGGTGCACATCTCTGCATGGGGCATCGACCTCTTTTTGGCTTCTTTGCAAGCAGGCCTGGTGACTGAGCTGGCGGTCGGGGGGGGGGGGTGAGTCAGGGAAGACTCCTCCCCATTAGGCGGCTAGCACTGGTAAGAACAAAGTGGATGACCCCTAGGAATCCAGCAGGTACACAGTTGAATGGCCACCTGAAGGACAAGGTAGAGGGAAAGTTGGGCTGGCCAATCAAAGGTGGACCATGAACAAGGTGATGCTATGCTCAAGACAGCCTGCAAAACCTTTGAAAGTTCACCAGATGTACGTCAGAAGCTGGAGTCAACAAGTAGCATTTCTGACTGGGGTCAACAATTTGTTTAATTAAGTAAACAAATTGATACAATGTAGCTAATTTAAGAACTGGAGTAACATCTAGTCCTTACCAGTGCTATTTTGGCCCGTTTGCCTTAATGAAAGTTAAGTAAAGTTATAAGTTAAATAAAGTGGCCCAATTTTTAAATCCATTATAAGTGTCCGTCTCATTATTGGGAAGTGGGTCCGGCAAGGGATGCACAGCAGCAAGCAATATGGTGGCTGCGTGCTATGCCGGCCCTGCCCCTGAGAGCTGGGCACTTTGGCTGAGAGAGGGGGCGGAGCTGAGCTCCCCTTTAAAAGGGGAGTCTCCACACGTCCTCGCCGGCTTTTCAAGCAGATCGGCTGGGCCCAGGGCACGTTTGCATACCCAAAAGGAAAAAGGGCACTGCCAGGTCCAAGAGGACTCCGATGTGGCTTACAGGAGCTGTTTGGGAAGTGATCAAAAGCAAGAAAAGCTCTTTCAGAAGATGGAAGGCTTGTCCAAATGAGGACAGCAGGCAGAAACATAAATTCTGGCAGAACAAATGCAAGGCAACAATCAGGAAAGCAAAGCAAGACGTTGAGTATAGCTAAAAATACTCAGAGAAATAACAAAGACTTCTTTAAGTACATTAGAAGTAAGGACCCAACTAGGAAGGCCATTGGACCATTTGATGACAATGGAAGGCAAGGGGTTATTAAAGAGGAAACAGAGATTGCAGAGAGACTCAATGAATTCTTTGCTTCAGTATTCACTGAAGAAGACAGAGACCACGTGCCCAAAACAGAGCCTGTCTTCGTAGGGAGGGAAACTGAAGAATTAAGCCAGATAGAAATAACCAAGGAGGAAGTCCTTGCATGTCTTGTTAAACTAAACACTAACAAATCACCAGGACCAGATGGCATCCATCCACGAGTTCTCAGGGAACTTAAAGATGAAACTGCTGATCTCCTAGCCAAAATATATAATCTTTCCCTCAAATCAGGCTTTGTGTCTGATGACTGGAAGGTAGCGAATGTAACACCAATTTTCAAAAAAGGATCCAGGGGTGATCCAGGAAATTACCGACCTGTCAGTTTGACATGTGTCCCAGGTAAAGTGATGGAAACCATCCTAAAAGATAGGATTAATAGGCACATAGAAGAGAAGGTGCTGCTAAAGGAGAGCCAACATGGCTTTTGCAAGGGCAAATCATGCCTCACTAATCTGTTGGAATTTTTTGAGAGTGTCAACAAGCATGTGGATAAGGGGGATCCAGTTGACATTGTTTATCTGGACTTTCAGAAGGCTTTTGACAAGGTCCCACACCAAAGGCTCTTGAATAAACTTACCAGTCATGGAATAAAGGGACAGGTCTTGTCCTGGATCAGCAACTGGCTAAGGGACAGGAAACAGAGGGTAGCACTAAATGGACACTTCTCCAAGTGGAGGGAAGTAAAGAGTGGGGTCCCCCAAGGTTCAGTACTGGGACCCCTGCTTTTCAATCTCTTCATAAATGATCTAGAGGTAGGAGTAAAAAGCAAGGTAGCCAAATTTGCTGACGACACTAAATTATACAGGGTAGTGAAAACTGTGAGAGATTGTGAGGAGCTCCAGAGGGATCTCTCGACACTGGGGGAGTGGGCAAAACAGTGGCAAATGAGCTTCAACATTAGTAAGTGCAGAGTGATGCATGTTGGGGCAAAAAACCCCAATTACATTTATAAACTGATGGGGTCTGAATTCTCTGTGACAAACCAGGAAAGGGACCTTGGTGTCCTGGTGGACAACTCAATGAAGGTGTCAACCCAGTGTGCCTCAGCAGTGAAAAAAGCAAACTCAATGTTAGGGATCATTAGGAAGGGTATAGAAAATAAGTCAGCAAGTGTCATTTTGCCTCTTTATAAATCTATGGTGAGGCCCCATCTGGAATACTGTGTACAGTTGTGGTCGTCATACCTCCAGAAGGATATTATGGAGTTGGAGAAAGTACAGAGGAGGGCAACCAGAATGATTAGGGGACTGGAACACCTTCCTTACCATCTGAGGCTGCAACGGTTGGTCCTTTTCACTCTTGAACGACGGCGTCTAAGAGGTGACCTGATTGAAGTTTATAAAATCATGCACGGTGTGGACAAAGTAGATAAGGAAAAACTGTTTTACCTATCGCACAACACTAGAACTAGGGGACACTCGATGAAACTTTTGGGTACTAGTTCTCAAACAAATAACAGAAAGTACTTTTTCACCCAGAGGATTACTGGTCTATGGAACTCCCTGCCAGAAGAAGTGGTGACAGCTGTCAGTCTTGACAGCTTTAAGAAAGGATTAGACAAGTTCATGGAGGACAAGGGTATCAATGGCTATAATTATGGATACTTAAGGACAACCTCCGGGTTGGAGAGATAGGCAGGATATCTCTCAATGCCATTTCCAGGGAATCCTAAACAGGTGAAGGCATCTCCTTGGGAATACCCTGAAGGAAATGGTGAGGCTCTGTGTGAGACAGAATGCTGGACTGGATGGGCTGTGGCCTGTTCCAACAAGGGTGTTCTTATGTTCTTATGTTCTTATGCCCTCCACCCCCTCCCTAGGTGACAGTGTGACTACTTTGGTCACTTTGGGGCCGGATGGGGATTTTTGCTTGAACCTGCATTGGCCTCTTGGTTCTTGTTGTTTTCGCCCATCCCACACTGTCGCTGATGGTTGAGTTATGGGGAATAATATTATGGTTATTTTACAGGTCACTTTGGTGGCTAGCACTGGTAAGGACAAAGTGGATGACCCCTAGGATTCCGGCAGGTATGCAGTTGGTTGGCCAACAGAAGTACAATGTAGAGGGAAAGTTGGGCTGGCCAATCAAAGGTGGACCATGAACAAAGTGATGTTATGCTCAAGACAGCCTGCAAAACCTTCGAAAGTAAGTGCCTGTCTTGTTATTGGGGAGTGGGTCCGGCAAAGCACAATCCCCCCCTTATTATCACATCATAGAGCTGAATTGGCAAGGAAGGAAAACATATTTATTTCCCTTTCTCCTTTCATCACCAATCAAAGCTGCAGCTGTTTGTTGGCAGCTGCAGCTCTAACTGGCAAAGGGGAAGTGTAAGTTAAAGGCTTGTTAGCTCTGGCAACTAACCGGATGTTGACAGAGAAAGCAGCCTTTGAAGCCTGCTGTCTCTGATAAATGAAGTCCCAAGACTCCAAACTTCCTTGGGACAACAATTTTGTAAGCAATTCTAAAAGGTAGAACTTCCTAATGAAAATGGGGTTAAGCCAGACCCAGAAATGTGTAAATTTTGGGGAAAGCAAGGGTGAATTGATAACTAAGTGTAACTGTTTTGTGTTTTATGTTTATTGTTTATGTATGTTGTAATGGTTATAACTTGTATATAATATATTTGTTTAATAAAATTTATATTAAAAAATAAAGAACTTCCTAATTAAGGTTCTACAAGGATTTCTGAGGAGGGATTGGGGTGTTTCAACCTCTGTGAAATGCATACACTGCATGCCCAGAATGACCCTTGGAAGCTTGAAAGAGTGTTTTAAGCATTTGTTTCAGTGGTGGGCATCAGCAGGTTCGCACCAGTTCGCCAGAACCGGTAGCAGAAATTCTGGCTGGCCCTGCCCATCCAAGTTTTGAAATAAAGTAGTCTTCATTTGGGTGCAACACAGGGCTCCCCCTGACCATGCCCACAGTTTGGTAGTAAAATGTTTTTGAGCCCACCACTGATTTGTATAGACATGATCTTAATCATAGGTAGAATTCAACAACTAAAAACAAGCAAGGTAAGGCCTCCACTGACACCACATATTAAAAGAGAAGCATGTAAGATTGTATTTTCCCCAGAGACAAAACCTTTCTGTTGGCTTGAGCATCTTAAATTTTAAATAGGTTTACTAAACTTGGAGTTGTTTTCTGCTTTCTGTTATTTCTGCCTTTGATGCAGCATTTGAACTGATTATATTTTGTCACATTTTGGAAATGGTCCTGTTATCATAAGATGAAAGCAATATGAAAATATAAATAGGAAATATATGGCAACATTGGCAATCATCCACAGCTTAAGTAAACTCATGTTTGGGCAATATTTGTCAACATTTCAGTTACTCTTTTTTGAAGTCTTTTTCCATTCATGCAAATCATGAAATAGCCTTTAATGACTAACATCTTCCATTTGGCACAAGCTTTTTGTGAACTACATGAAGTATTGGCTTAGTCAGTGGATCATTAGATCAATGTGTGGGCACACAACTATGTTGGATATGGATGGAAGATGAAATGAAAGGGTGACGACCTTTTAAATAAAAAGTTGTTCATTGCAGGAAGTGAATCTGGAGATAGAGAGAGATGGTGGAACATTATATAAAACTGAAAGTTTGGGAGAAGTAGAGAGGGAAAAGAGAGAAGAAGGGAGTGAAGTCACTCCAAGAAAATCAGTCCATAGAAATGCAAAGAGAAGTTGAACAAAACAAAGAGGGGAACTCTTTAGTGACTCTAGCCATCTCTACCACTAGTGGAGGATTATAGTACTTCTGATCACCAGGGTTTATGACATTGTATGCCCCCAAGAGGATCCCCTATTCCCTCTGAGTTTAACCGTAATCTTCAAAAAACCTGGAGAGAACTGGATTTTCTGAACAAAAATATATTGTTGCAAGCTATTCCTTTTGTCAGGCAAATTAATTTAGGACAATTTGGTTTTGAATGTATTATGTATGTTAACTGTGTTTTCTGACAGGAGCGGAATGTATCTTTTCTCATGTATCTATTCTTATGCAAATAAGTGGATCAAAAATGTGCACACTCTGTTAGCCAATGGGCTTGTTGTATTATTGTTACTGTTACTGTTTATAGGAGCAGAATGTATCTTTCCTCATGTATCTATTCTTATGCAAATAAGTGGATCGAAAATGTGCACACTCTGTTAACCAATGGACTTGTTGTATTATTGTTACTGTTACTGTTTATAATGTATACAAGTCCGAGTTTTGCCCCATCCAAACTGTGTTCAAACCCCACTAATAAAGAGCTGAATTTCACTACTTCATTCGTCTGCTTCTTCATTCCCTGAACACGAAACTGGCGACGAGGATGGGATGGTGTCCCCACATGGCAGCAACATTAGCCCATTTGACCCAGCACGTCCAGAGAAATGAGCAACATACAAACACCGATTCCGCCACACATGGCCTCACAGAAGATCGCCGACGAAGACCCACAGCGCTCCTGTTTCCTCGCTCAGTGCGGTTCTGAGACGCTTGAGCTGGCAACCCACCTCGTTCTCCCACGGGACGTGGATGTGGTGCCGCTCACAGAAATCATGTCCGCACTGAGGAAACACCTGCAGCCAGAGGTCTCGATCTTCCCAGCCAGGGTGGCCTTCCACAGAAGGGAGCAGCGATCTGGGGAGTCCATTGCAGACTACGCCGCCACTCTGCGCATTGCTGCTGCCCCGTGCAAGTGGGACAACATCGAAGAAGCACTCTGGGACCATCTGCTGGCTGGCATGAGGGACGAAGATGCTCAATGTCGCCTCATGGTCAGGAAGTTGCTAACTTTCAAGGCTGTCCTAGAAAAGCCGGTAGCGTCTGAGGCCGCACGGTCCGGCATCAAGCTTTTCCGGCATCGCCACTCCACCACCAGTGCCACGGACTCAGCTGTGTAAGTTCATCTTCATCCTCCTCAGCATCGTCTGGCTCCACCTCTTCATCAGAGTCCAGCGACGCAGAGGGAGAAGTCCGAGCAGTCCAACGAAAGCACCGGGAGCACCGGGACGAGTGGGAGAAGAAATTCCTTTGCAAGTGTGATGGCTGCGGAGCCCAGCATGACCACAGGAAGTGCCCCTTCCGCACCGCAAAATGCCACAACTGCAGGCAACGAGGGCACATTGCTAAAGTATGCCGACAGCGAAAGCAAAGAACTCCAGCACTTGAGTCCAAGAAGAGTCATCACCACAAAACGTCCACCGCCAAAGTGTCACCAGAGCCTGAGCTGTGCCAAGTGGGCATCGTCAGCAAGCGTTTCTTCGCAGGCCTGAGCCTGCAGGACGTCTCCTTCAAGATGGAGGTGGATTCAAGTACAACCTTTTCCATAATCCCACAGCGGGAGTTTTTGAGAATTCCCCCTGCCTTTCAGCCCAAGCTCAAATCATTTAAAACTTCCCTCCGGGATGTGCAAGGTTGCCAGATACTGGTCCTGGGGGTGGGAAATTTCTTGGTCAAATTCAAAAACATTCGCACCTCCTTGCCATTGGTTGTAGTTAAGCAGGGCACTAGCTGTCTTAGTGGGAACCAATGGTTTAGGCCCCTGGGAATCCGGCTTTCTGGCATTCACACAATAGATGCTGACCCAACCCGGGATGTTTGTGCTGCACTTCCTGAGGTGTTCAAAAGGGTTTAGGGTAATACAAAGGACCCCCTGTTGACTTTGAGCTTGACCCAACCATCCGGCCCATCTGGATGAAGCCACGCTGGGTACCCTTTGCATTAAAGGAGAAGATAGAAGCTGAGCTGTACAAACTGGTGGGGCAGGGCATCCTAGTGCCAGTCGACTCCGCAGAGTGGGAGACACCAATACTGACTGCTGTGAAAAGTAACGGGGAGGTCAGGATATTGCTGACTACAAGTGTACCATCAATAAAGCTATTCGCCCAAACACATATCCTGTGCCCGTGGTAAGCCACCTTTCTTGCCTCCTTGCATGGAGGAAATTGCTTCGCAAAACTTGACCTTGCCCAGGCTTACCAAAAATTGACTGTGTCTCCTGCTGCTGCCATAGCCCAGACCATAGAAACGCATAGGGGGGCATTTAAGGTAACTCGACTACAATCCGGGGTGAATGCGGCCTCCAGAATATTTCAATCTCTTGTAGAATGTATTTTAAAAGGTTTGCCCAGTGTCCTGCCATATTTTGGTGATGTCCTGATCACCGCTAAGGACACCATCGAACTAGTGGCCAGGCTCGATCGAGTCCTCTCACGTTTCAAGAGGGCCGGTCTACGTCTCAGAAGAGACAAATGTGTGTTTTTGGCACAGGAAGTGGAGTTCCTGGGGTACCGAATTACACCCCAAGGTATCATGACCTCTGACTCCAAGGTGGCGGCCATGCGGAATGCACCCAGGCCAAAATGTAAAGCCGAATTGCAATCATTTCTAGGATAGTTAAACTTCTATCATGCTTTTCTCCATCGCAAAGCCTCAGTTGCCGAACCATTAAATTGGCCTCTTAAGAAAGATACTGTTTGGCACTGGGGCCATTGCCAGGAGAAAGTGTTCCTAGAACTTAAAGGGCTGCTATCTTCGGATGCTGTATTAACTCATTTTGATCCTAACAAGGAAGTTGTACTTGTGTGTGATGCATCCCCTGTGAGGGTGGGACCTGTGTTATGCCATGTACTAAATGATGGGAGGGAAGCCCCCATAGCATTCTATTCCCGTTCACTCTCAAAGCCTGAGAAAAATTATGCTCAGACAGACAGGGAGGCATTGGCAATCGTGGCTGTCACTTAGAAATTCCACGATTACCTTTACTGAAGGCCTTCTACCATCATAACTGACCACAAGCCCCTCCTTGGAATCTTTGTGAACGGGAAGCCCACGCCTCAAATTCTGTGCCCAAGGATGTTGCGTTGGGCAATTTTCCTAAATGCATACGATTTTACTTTGGTGCACAGGCCCAGCAAGAACATCAGCCACGCTGATGTCCTGTCACATTCTCCACTGCCAGGGGTCAGGGAAGCTGATTGGGAGATCGAAAGCGACCACCAGGTCCTTATGATTGAGGCTTTCGACTCTGCCCCAGTCATCCCCTCAGATATAGCCAAGGCTACAGCCAAGGATGTAGCATTGACTAAAGTAATGTCTTGGGTACAAAAAGGCTGGCCTGTCTCTCCTCTTGCCAAGGAATTCAGAACATTCCGCCGCAAGCATTTGGAACTGTCAGTGGAATGAGGTTGCCTTCTATGGGGCCAGCGGGTGGTCATTCCTGTCACTCTCAGGAAAAAGGTTTTACATCTATTTCACACAAGTCACCTGGGAATTGTACGTTCCAAAGCCCTTGCCCATAGCTACTTTTGGTGGCCTCAACTGGACCAAGACATAGAACAAATGGGCAGCACTTGTGCCAGTTGTCAATCCTCTCGCCCAGAGCAATCCCACCTTCCCTGTCAGGAATGGGATTCTGCTCGGGTCCCGTGGTCCAGGTTGCACATAGATTTTGCAGGTCCATTTAGGGGTGCCCTATTTTTGTTTGTTGTGGATTCATTTTCCATGTTGCTGGAAGTGATTAGGGTGCCTAATACCACTTCAGCCACCACGATAATGCACCTAAGAAGGTTGTTTGCAGCATTTAGACTTCCAGATGTGCTGGTGTCCAACAACGTGTCCACGCTCACATCTGCAGAATTCCAATCCTTCATGGAAAGGAATGCAATTAGGCACATCACTGCCGCCCCATTCCACCCAGCCACCAATGGCCAGGTAGAGCGGCAGGTGCACACAACTAAAGACGCGCTTCGGCATATGGGTGAAGGGGATTTGGAGCTCCAGTTATGCCAGTTTCTTTTCACATATAGGCTCACCCCCCTTGCCTCAGGACTGTCCCCTGCTGAATTGCTCCAGCGAAGGAAACTTCCATCCTTGCTGGACAGATTGGATCCCTCTAGGGTAGAGGACAAAGGCACAAATATAGCAATCCAACACCAGAAGGGTTTCTCGTCCGGAGACCCTGTACATTGCCACAATTATGCAGCTGGTGGCCCTACATGGGTGCCTGGGTTTGTGATCGATCAAACTGGTCCTGTTTCTTACAGAATCGCAACAGCCACTGGTCTGATCTGGAGGAGGCACGCAGAGTAATTGAGACCCAGAGTACTGGACCCACAAGACGAATACAGACACTCAATGCTAGGGTTGCCCCCACCCATTTAAACCCAGGAGGCAGAGGTAATAGTCAGCAGCCAGCCAACATTGACCCAGAAGTTTCTTCTAGGAACCGATTTCAAGGGGAATTTGTGGAATGCTCCCCTATTCTGGCCAGGTGTACCCCTACACTGTCCCAGCCTAGCACTCTGAATTCTATTATTGATGATGACCAATTTTGCTTGGAGTCACCCTCCACTCTTAGTACACACAGGAGGGACCCTGAGTTGTCTTTACCATCCACATTATCAGATTTTGGTTTTTGAGCAATCCCCTGCTCGTCCATCTGACAAACGGGGCTTTAATTTGGGTTAACAAACCTTCCCCTCTACTCAATCCCTCACTCCAGTTGGGTCGCCCATCCTACAAGCCCCTGAGCCAGCTCAGCCAAGCATCCGACCAAGAAGGGAAACTAGACTGCCATCCTGGTTAAAGGATTTTTTTTTTTTACCTAGGGGGGAAGAATGTTATGTATGTTAACTGTGTATTCTGACAGGAGCGGAATGTATCTTTTCTCATGTATCTATTCTTATGCAAATAAGTGGATCGAAAATGTGCACACTCTGTTAGCCAATGGGCTTGTTGTATTATTGTTACTGTTACTGTTTATAGAGTATATAAGTCCGAGTTTTGCCCCATCCAAACTGTGTTCAAACCCCACTAATAAAGAGCTGAATTTCACTACATTCGTCTGCTTCTTCATTCCCTGAAGACGAAAGAATGGGTGGTTAAAAGCTATTACTACTAATAATCGCATGCCATCAAGTCAATTTAGATTTATGTTGACCCCTTTCCATTCAAATACAAGGAAGCTGTTTCAGTCCTAAACCAGTGTTTCATGTCAGTCATAGATTGAATAAGGTTGAATAAACTGAAACTGAATCCTGATAATCACAAAGGTGTTGTAGATCAGCTGAAAGACAAATCAAAGAATAGGGATCCAATCTGTGTTGAATGGGAGTCTGTAAACACAGGTACCCAGCTTGGATGTGCTCTTGGATCTGTCTTGGTGGTGGCCAAGAGTACATTTGCACAGTTAAAACTAGTGCACCAGTTGTCCATTCCTGGAGATGTCTGATGTCTGACAGCTCAATGAAGGTGTCAACCCAGTGTGCCTCAGCAGTGAAAAAAGCAAACTCAATGCTAGGGATCATTAGGAAGGGTATAGAAAATAAGTCAGCAAGTGTCATTTTGCCTCTTTATAAATCTATGGTGAGGCCCCATCTGGAATACTGTGTACAGTTCTGGTCGCCATACCTCCAGAAGGATATTATGGAGCTGGAAAAAGTTCAGAGGAGGGCAACCAGAATGATTAGGGGACTGGAACCCCTTCCTTACCATCTGAGGCTGCAACGGTTGGGCCTCTTCACTCTTGAACGATTACATCTAAGAGGTGACCTGATTGAAGTTTATAAAATCATTCACGGTGTGGACAAAGTAGATAAGGAAAAACTGTTTTCCCTATCGCATAACACTAGAACTAGGGGGCACTCCATTAAACTTTTGGGTACTAGTTCTCAAACAAATAAGAGAAAGTACTTCTTCACCCAGAGGATCACTGGTCTATGGAACTCCCTGCCAGATGAAGTGGTGACAACTGTCTGTCTTGACAGCTTCAAGAAAGGATTAGACAATTTCATGGATGACAAGAGTATCAATGGCTATAATTATGGATACCTAAGGACAACCTCCGGGTTAGAGAGATAGGCAGGATATCTCTCAATGCCATTTCCAGGGAATCCTAAACAGGTGAAGGCATCTGTTTGGGAATACCCTGAAGCAAATGGTGAGACACTGTGTGAGACAGAATGCTGGACTGGATGGGCTGTGGCCTGTTCCAGCAAGGCTGTTCTTATGTTCTTATGATCTAGCCATGGTGACACATGCTGGCTGGATTATTGTAATGTACTCTACATGAGGCCTCTCAAAATCCAACCCCACATCCATGTTGT
This sequence comes from Bradypodion ventrale, assembly GCA_035047345.1. Classification (NCBI taxonomy): domain Eukaryota; kingdom Metazoa; phylum Chordata; class Lepidosauria; order Squamata; family Chamaeleonidae; genus Bradypodion; species Bradypodion ventrale. The sequence continues at coordinate 36,950,273 of JAWDJE010000003.1, read as the reverse complement.
GAGAGGTGTTAACAGGTCCAATTAAGGGATTGCTATGACTGGATGAAGTATGGCATCGTCATGCACCACAGAGACAATAAATAAAATGGTTTGCCCATTTGAGAGAATGTCTTGGAATGCCATACCTTACAAGGCATATGTAGAAAGAGGAGAAGGCCAAAGACCATGAGGCAGACCCAGAGAAAGGTGGAGAGATAGCATCAAAGAAATATTACAACAACACCGAATAACACCAATGAAGACAACAACGACAATGACTCCTCTACATGTGGCTGGCTTTGGAAATTGTTCAAATATTCCAGCAGATCTAAATTGCTGCAGCCAGATTGTTAATTAGGCTTGGTTATAGGATCATATAATCCCCAGGCACAATTCAAAGTGCTGGTTTTAATTTATAAAGCCCTTAAATGGCTTGGGTCCAAGCTATCTAAAAGACTGCATCTCCTTTTATAAGACTGCCCAGAAGTTACATCTTTAGGAAAGGCCTCCTATCCATCTCACCACCCTCACAGGTTGATTTGGTAGGGTCACAGAAGAGGACCTTCCCTGCTGCTGCATCTAGATGAATACACCCTCTCACACAAGGTCAGGCTTTGCTGTCCTTCCACAAAGAGGTGACAACTGTTTTCATTAAGGCCGGCTTTTCTTTAGTGGCTGACTGTCTAAGATGGGGTTCTTAAAATGGGATTGCTTGTGCTTTTATTGCTTTGAAATGTGCTTTTAGCAATGCTTTTCTTTACTGTTTGTAATATATTTGATGAATTCTCTTAATAATGTAATAATTGTTTCAGCTTTCAAATTATCTTTTTTTAAATGATGTAAACCGCTTCTATAGCAGAAAGGCAGGACAGTAAATAAATAAATAAATGACTGACTGAATAAATAAATAAGAATGCCTATTATTTCGCACAAGCTATATACGGTGGATTATGAAGATGAAGTGGGAGAGGGAGGCAAACCTGGTATGCTGCATTGAGTTCATTTTAAGGAAATGCAGCATATACATGCAACTAATGCGTAAAGAAATAAAATAAAAGGTGGACTAAATCTAGTCCCAGCTGAAAGTATCCCATTGAAATCAATGGAACTTGCTAGACAAAGTGACCATAAATCCCATTGGTTTTAATGAATCTTCTTTAGCAAAGATTAAAACTAAATTTAGCTTGCTTTTGCGATTGCATGAGACTTATTACATGTCACCAGCTCTGGAGAAGTTATTTTTTTAGGGGTAAACATACTACAGGCTCTTTCAAAATCTTTGACACTTTGTCATTTTTTTAAAAAAAATAAATGACATTTCTTTGGGCCTAGTTAATCTCCACCTTATCCAGCTAGATGTCAGGAGACCTTTTGGTCATCTGGATATATTTACAACTCTGTCCACCCCCATCAGACCACAACAAATGATGTCCATCAATCAGTTCAAAGGTGTATTGCAATCCTGATTTATTTGCTTACTAGTCTTAGGACAGTTCCTTAAAAAGAAGAACATCATCACTGTTGTTCAAAGCTCCTCCTGAGGGATATTAAGCTAGTTAAAAGCAATTTTGGTCAGTTTACACGATATACAATATACAAAAAGAGGCCAACTGTGGGAGAGAGTGAGTCACGCTGGCTCTGTAAAGTCCATGATGGGGACTTATACACCTTTCCTATGATGAGATGTATAGCTCCACATGAGAGCAGAGAGGACCCAACCTTCACTCCAGTTGAGCAGATACTAAGACTTAAACCTGAAACTGTAAGAATAATCTGAAGTTGGAACCCTGTTTATTCTCATATCCTTGAAATATATTTGTCATTTTTACTGACATACAAAGTGTGCGGCTGAAAATCATGCTCAACCTGAGTTTCCAAGAGAGGTTTGTTAATTATTTTTTAAAAGAGCATGAGTTTGAAATGAGGCATTGTTTCTAGTAGCTGGGACTTCAAGAAGCAGTTGTGATCTTGAAAGGCTGCTACATCTTACCATCTTTACTAATCTAATGCCAAAAGTAAGTCTTCATGTTCATTGGAACACCTACTGGCTCGTCTAGAACAAGGATTCTTAACCTGTGGCCTGTGGGCTGAATGCGGCCAATGGCACCATTTCATGTGGCCCCCACCACCTCCACCACACCAGCAAGTACCATGTGGTGGAGGAAGGGCAAAAGTGGCCATCTGGTCCAGAAGATGTCTGAGGGAACATGACCCTGCCCCTGGCTTTAAAAGGTTTGTTGTGTATGAAACAGTATCGCTTTAAGAATGAATGTAGCCACTGCAATGTCTGAATGTAACCTAACAATGAACACAATGTATCTCAGCTGTAATGGAACGCAAGCTAGCTACCCATAGAGGGCAGCTGCGAGCGTTCAGCTCACATGGTACAAATCCACCAATTACCGTCAGCCACGGGAACCTTCCCACATAAGGAACATCTGGAGAAGAAGGGCGTGACTCCGGATAACGTCACGCAGGTAGCAGCCAATACGCTACCGTGTAACCATGTTCAAATGTATTGTTGCAATATAAAAGGAGCTGTATCTCCACCATTACCACATGTTCAGTCTACCGGTGTGCCAATAAAGATGTGTTAAGCCAGACTTCGGCTGCTTCTATTGTCTTGGTTCCAGGACACCAAATTGGCGACGAAGGTGGGACATGGTGTATCCCAAGATCAAGCAACACCAATTCGACATCAGCGATCCTGAGCAATGGGAGCTGTATGAGCACCAGTTCCGGCACACGATGGATGCTGCAGGCATCGACGATGAAGGGAAGATGTGGTCGCATTTCCTAGCCCAGATCGGGTCAGCCACACTGCGCATCCTGATGAATCTGCTAGCTCCCAGAAGGGTCGATGCGGTGCCCATTGACTGCATCCTCACAATGCTGAGAGAACAGTTTCAGCCGCCCATCTCCATTTTTCCGGCCCAGGTCGCATTCAACAGGCGAGACCAGCGCCCGGGAGAATCCGTGTCCGCCTATGCGGTGGCCCTCAGGCTGGCGGCTGTCCACTGCCAATGGGAGGACCTGGACATATCCCTTCGAGACTGCATGCTGTGCGGCCTAAGGGATGAAGAGGTTCAGAGGAAATTAATGGCCCGCGACCATCGCCTCACGTTCAACGAGGTACCGCGAGAGGCCCAGGCGGCCCAGGCAGCGAGGAGCGGGGTCAAAGTCTTCAAGTTGCAAGGGGCTGCACTGGAGGGGGCCAAGTCACCAGTACAAGTGGCCTGGCGGACATTGGCACAAGCGGCCTGGTGGGGGCCCTGGTCGCCCACCACTCCATCAATTTCCGAGGAGTCATCCGTGACTGCGGGCTCCTGCTCAAGCGAGGACGATGATGTGCAGAGAGTCAAGAGGCAAGGAGAAAAGAGCCGAACCAGTGAGAAAAGGAACCACCGCTGCGATGGTTGCGGGGCATCTCATGACCGAAAGAGATGCCCATTCCGAAAAGCTGAGTGCCACAACTGCGGGCGGAGAGGCCACATCACCAGGGTCTGCAGGTGCCGGTGAGCGGAGGACAAGGGCTCATCAAGACATCCTCAAACACCCCAATGCAAGGCGGCCGGAATTGGAAAGGTCTCGGCTGATGACGACGCGGTGGCTGTGAACCACGTGGGCCTGGAGCACTGGCGTTTTTTTGTTGAGGTACTGATACAAGGGGTCCCGGTCAGGATGGAAATAGACAGGGTCATCGTACTCCATCCTTTTTCAGAAGGAGTTCCTGCTCATTCCCCCAAATGCGCGGCCCAAGTTGCGGGCCATGAAATTGAACTTACGGGATGTGCAGGGTTATGGGATCCCGGTGTTGGGGGTGGGAATCTTCACGGTGAAGTTTAAAAGGTTCATGGAAAAACTGCCCTTAGTAGTTCTCAAGAAGGGGTCTTGCTGCCTTTTGGGAACCCAGTGGTTTGCTCCCCGGGAATCGAACTGTCCGGCATAAACGCCATCGAGACTGACCTAATACGGGATGTGTGCGATGCGCACCCAGCAGTTTTCAAAAAGGGGCTTGGGACATACAGAAGGCCCCCGGTGTCGTTTGACTTGGACCCAGAAATCCGGCCCATATGACTCAAGCCAAGAAGAGTCCCCTTTGCCCTCAAGGACAAGATTGAGGCGGAATTGGACAAATTGATGGGGCAGGGGATTTTGGTTCCAGTGGATTCTGCGAAGTGGGAAACTCTGATTGTTACAGCTTTAAAATCCAACAGAGAGGTTAGGATTTGCACTGACTACAAATGTACAATTAACAAGGCCATTTGGCCAAATGCATATCTGGTGACGGTAGTTAGCCCCTTACTAGCCACTTTACACGGGGGTAAGTGTTTCGCAAAGTTAGACTTGGCGCAGGCATACCAGCAGCTCATTGTAACCCCAGCTGCTGCCGCTGCGCAAACCATCGTTACGCACAAGAGGGCATTCAAGGTAACGCGCCTACAGTTCAGCGTCAACTCGGCCCCCGGAATCTTCCAGTCCCTCATGGAACACCTTTTAAAGAGGTTTCCAGGTGTGCTCCCATATTTTGATGATGTTTTGATAACAACGGGGAGCAAATCAGAACTAGCGAAAAGGCTGGACAAGGTCCTAACTGTATTCGAGAAAGTGGGGCTGAGGTTGAGAAGGGATAAATGTGTGTTCTTTGTGAGGGAGGTTGAGTTTCTTGGGTTCAGAATAACCCCAGAGGGTATCAAGCCATCCGAGTCCAAGGTTGCAGCTGTGCAAAACGCCCCTCACCCCATCGCGAAACCGGAGCTGCAATCATTTTTAGGGCTCCTGAACTTTTACCATTCCTTCTTGCCAAGGAAGGCATCTGTTGTGGAGCCACTGCACGGGTTACTAAAGAAAGACGTGGTTTGGCAGTGGGGAGATAGACAGGAGAAAGCGTTCAAGGAGCTAAAGGGGCTCTTGTCCTCAGACGCCGTTCTGACCCATTTTGATCCAAGGAAACCTGTAACCTGGGTCTGTGATGCATCACCAGTGGGGGTGGGGCCTGTACAGTGCCACGTGTTAGAGAACGGGTGGGAAGCCCCGGCTACCTTCTATTCCAGGTCACTCTCAAAGGCAGAGCGCAATTATGCGCAAACAGATAGAGAGGCTCTGGCCATAATTGCGGAAACAAAGAAGTTCCATGATTTCCTGTATGGCCACCAGTTCACAATTGTGACCAATCACAAACCCCTTTTGGGGATTTTTACCACAGGCAAGCCCACCCCACAAATCCTGTTGCCCAGAATGCTGCATTGAGCGATTTTCCTCAATGCCTACCAAAATGAACTGGTTCACCGCCCAGGGAAGGAGATCTCCCATGCAGATGCACTGTCCCGATCTCCCCTCCCTCAATTAGGAGACCCCGAATGCGAGGTGGAGCAGGATCGAGTCTCTTGACTCACCGCCCATCATTCCCACAGATCTCGCCAAAGCCACAGCAGCCAACAAAGCCCTGTCCCAAGTCAGTTCCTGGGTTAGAAAGGGGTGGCCCACAACTCCCCCGAGGAGGAATTCAAACCTTTTTTTAGATGCAGGTTAGAGCTTTCCATTGAAAGGGGCTGCCCCCTCTGGGGCCAACGTGTGGTCATCCCAGAGAAGCTATGGGCAAAGGTGCTCAGGCTACTGCACACCAGCCACCTGGGGATAGTGCGCTCCAAGGCTTTGGCCAGGAGCTATTTCTGGTGGCCCCAGATAGACGCTGATATATAGCATTTGGTGGGCACGTACGTGAGTTGCCAGAGCTCTCAGCCCAAAGAGGCCCGGCTACCCCACAGGACATGGGACACGGCCCACGGGCCATGGTCCCGGGTGCACATTGACTTTGCTGGCCCTTTCTGGGGTTCCCTGTTCCTGCTGATTGTAGACTCGTATTCCAAATGGCTAGAGGTCATCCCTATGTCCAACACCTCATCTGCCGCAACCATTAAACAATTGTGCAAGGTGTTCAGCTGTTTCGGGCTGCCGGACGTGCTCGTGAGCGATAACTCCAGTACTTTCACGTCTGTGGAATTCAAGGTGTTCATCGAGAAGAATGCCATTCGGCACATTACCTCTGCCCCATTCCACCCCGCCACAAATGGTCAGGTAGAGCGCCAAGTGTGAACTATGAAAGACACACTGCAGTGCATGCGTCCCGGAGAATTGAACCTCCAGCTATGCCAATTTCTCATTTGCTATAGGGCAATTCCCCTGGCTTCAGGTCTTTCATCGGCTGAGCTCCTCATGTGGAGGAAGCCGGTAACGCTTTTTGATCCTGTTGGATCCGACCAGGGTGGAGGATGAGGGAAGAAATATAAAGATAGAGAGCTCCAAAAGTTTTGCAGTAGGGGACCTGGTTCATTGTAGGAATTACGCAACCTCGGGACCAACGTGGGTTCCAGGAGTGGTTATTGAACAAACGGGGCCAGTGTCGTACAGGGTTGAAACCAGTACAGGTTTGGTGTGGAGAAGGGACGCTGACCAACTCAGACGGCGAGTTACCAGTGAAAAAGAGTCAACGTTAGGGTTCTCCCCCACCCATTTAGCCCAAGGGGGAGACACGGGAATCCTCCCAAATACAAATGCATATCCTAGGTTCTCACACGGGGAGGAGGATACTTTGGAAGAGAGAAATGAGGAGTCTTCTGATGAGTTTAATTTTATGTTGCCATACCAGGGGGGTGTTGCGGAGTGGTCCCCCACCCGTCCGAGCTAGAAGAGGGGTTTTAGTTCAGCCCCTGGTATTTCCAGTCCTCCCAGTCCTTTTGTTCTAGAGTTCACCCCATCACCAAGACCCCCAACCCAGGCAGCAGGGGGAAGTACAGGTTCGCCAGTTGCAGGCGCAAGAAACCAGGGCGAGACAACAAGGGTCTCCTCATCAGTTCCTAGATTCATGCTGGGGGGGGGGGGCGCCAGGTGCCACGAGCAACAGGCAGGGATTCACATCCCGGTTATATCTCCCATTTCCCTCTCTAAACACAAGGTTGCCACAGAGTACCCACCAGGCAACTATTGAGTCCCCCCTTTACGTTGCAGAACAAGAGTCTGCAGAACTCGGAAACCCTAGTTCCCCTGAGCTCAGCCAAGCAGTCATATGACCCAAGCGCACATGTGGAAAGCCACAATGGTTTAGGGACTTCATCCCATCCTAGGGGGGAGGAGTGTTGTGTATGAAACAGTATCACTTTAAGAATGAATGTAGCCACTGCAATGTCCGAATGTAACCTAACAATGAACACAATGTATCTCAGCTATAATGGAACGCAAGCTAGCTACCCATAGAGGGCAGCTGCGAGCGTTCAGCTCACATGGTACAAATTCCCCAATTACCGTCAGCCGCGGGAACCTTCCCGCATAAGGAACATCTGGAGAAGAAGGGCGTGATTCCAGATGACGTCACACAGGTAGCAGCCAATACGCTACCGTGTAACCATGTTCAAATGTGTTGTTGCAATATAAAAGGAGCTGTACCTCCGCCATTACCACATGTTCAGTGTACCGGTGTGCCAATAAAGATGTGTCAAGCCAGACTTCGGCTGCTTCTATTGTCTTTGTTCTAGTACACCAAAAGGTTGAGAACTCTTGGTCTAGACTGAGGCAGGGCTATTTCAAATGCTTCCACTTAAAATAGTTTGTAAAAGCAATTAGACTGGGCTGTAAAGCTGATTTGATGCAGACCACCTAGTTTCAAAACCCTAACTTCATGGCAAAAAAAGAAGTTCAGTCCTCTGGCAGAAAAAAGTGCTATGCCCCCCAGCAGTTGTTCAATGAGGTGGAAACTGGAAAAAGGTAAAGAGAAGACTTGATGATCATATCCACTTTTAACTCTTCCTCAGTACCATGAGTGTTCCTTGGTTGGTTTTCCCTGAGATTGAGGAAACCTTTTCTTCAGGAAACTTTCCTTTTAATTGATAAAATTCTTACTACAGTAAAGTGGAACCTTGGTTAGCAAAATTAATGCATTCTCTGGGACATCTCTTGCAGCGAAAATTACTTTAACTGAATTTCCAATAGGAATGCATTGAATGCAATTTCCCATTGGAATGCATTGAAAATCAAAATACATTAATCGAAATGAAGTTTCCCTTAGGAATGCATTGAAAACCAATTAATCCATTCTGAAAAAGAAATCTGTAAACCAAGCCACTATTTTCTATGGATTTCCTTTTGTTATGCGATTTTTTTATGTTAACTGAGCTGTTCATTAACTGAGGTTCCACTGTACCTTTATATTACCATCTGTCAAGGTCAACTGCATAAAATTGTAAACACTTTCAAAAACATAGTTACATATATCAGTAGACATATTTACATATATAGTCCTTGTAGACAAAAGTATACAGTACTTTTGGTGTCTTGCAAGGAAGACAATAGAAGGAGCCGCAGTAGGGCTAAACACAACTTTATTGCATGATGGTCAGGGTGAACATGAGGTAATGGCGGACAAACAGCTCTATTTATAGTACACTGTACAATTGAATATCCCGGGTGGTAGCTCATTGGCTACTGTCTGCGTGACGTCATAGATCGTCACGCCCATATTCTCCAGGTGTGGTGTGGTGGGAAGGTTTCCCGCTCTTCAGGTATTCGGGGAATCTGTACCATGTGAGCCGGATGCTCGCTACTGCCACCTGTGGCCACTTAGGTTGCATCCTTTACAACTTGCTACAATGTGTCTCTGATTAGATACAATTGGATACATTGACTGGTTACATTCTGTTAAAGGGAAACTTGCAACATTCATTCAATACATAACACCCCTCCCCCCTAGGTGAGGACGAAGCCCTTCAGCCATTGAGGCTTCCCGCATGTTCACCTTGGGCGGGTGGCAGCCGCACTTGGGGCCGGAGTCCCTGCACGCTCCTGGTTACTCTGCTCTTGTCCTACAGTGGGAGAGTGTAACTAGTTAGCGATTGGCTGCGAGTTCTGAGTTGGGGATTGGGGAGGTCTAGGTGTGGGAGTATACTCCAGGGATGTGAAACCAGGGGTTCCAGGGACTAAAGAAAAACCCTGCTCTTTGCTTGGATGGGTGGGGGACCACTCCAAAAAATCCCCCCGGTTTCCTAACTCAAAGTCTAACAGCTCCTCGAAATCCGCCTCTTCCAAATTGTTCCTGTTACCCAGGGGGTCAAAAGGATGTGGATTTGTGTCAATTCCCTCCCCCCTGAGGTCTGCGTTTCCCCCTTGGGATAAGCGGGTGGGGGAGAACCCTAATGCTGAATGCTCTGCTGGGTCACTGAAGTCTTGCCTTCCTACTATCCTACCCCTGAGCTGGTCGGCATGTCTCCTCCAGAGGAGTCCTGTGCTTGTCTTGACATTGTAGGAGACTGGCCCCATTTGCCCGACCACTATTCCAGGCACCCAGTTAGGCCCACCGGCCGCGTAGTTGTGGCAATGCACTGCCTCACCGATCTCGAAACTCTTGGTGCCCCCCGTCTCTATGTTTCTACCCGTGTCCTCCACCCTGGTTGGGTCTAACCTCGAGAGGATCGTGGCGGGTTTCCTCTGCATAAGTGTTCGTCGGGTGACAGACCCGATGCTAAGGGGGTTACCCGATACCTTAATAGGAATTGGCAAAGTTGTAAGTTCAAATCCCTGGGGCCCATCCTACGCAGTGCATCCTTCGTTGTTCGCACCAGGCATTCCGCTTGACCATTTGTAGCGGGGTGAAAAGGAGCCGCAGTTATGTGGCAAATTTTGTTAATCTCTATGAAACCTTGGAACTCCGCTGATGTGAAAGTTGTGGCGTTATCACTCACAAGTACGTCAGGTAAACCGAAGCAGCTGAATACCTTGCGTAATTGCATAATCGTCACAGCTGACGATGTACTGGCCATCGGGATTACCTCCAACCATTTGGAGTAGGAGTCCACTATTTTCAGGAAAAGGGTGCCCCTGAAGGGACCCACGAAATCCACGTGCAGACACGACCACGGTCCCCGAGCTTTGTCCCATTCTCTGTGCGGAAGTCAGGACTCCTCGGGCCGGGTGCTCTGACAGCTCTTGCAAGTGCCAATCATGTGTTCTATGTCTGCGTCCAGCTTGGGCCACCAGACGTAACTTCTAGCTAGCGCTTTGGAGCGCACGATCCCTGGGTGGCTGATATGCAGCATCTTGAGCACCCGAGACCTCAGAACTTCAGGGATTATTACCCGCTGCCCCCAGAGTAGGCAGCCCCTTTCTAAGGAGAGTTCGTCTCTTCATCTACCATAAACCTTGAATTCCTCCATAGGGGAGGTTGCTGGCCACCCTTTTTGTACCCATGAACTGACTAGGGCCAATGACTTGTCTTTCGCCGTAGTCTTGGCGATCTCCGCTGGCAGTATCGGGGGCGACTCTAGGGCCTCGATCAGGACCACCTGATGGTCCTGCTCTACCTCGCACTCTGGGTCCCCTGCCTGTGGGAGGGGTGACCTGGAAAGGGTGTTGGCATGGCTGATCTCCTTGCCGGGGCGGTAGGTCAATGCATACTTGTACGCGTTGAGGAAAATGGCCCATCGCAGCATCCTTGGGGACAAGATCTGCGGGGTTGGCTTGTCTGTGGTAAAAATCCCTAGCAGGGGCTTATGGTCAGTCACGACTGTGAACGGTCTGCCATAAAGGAAGTCGTGGAACTCTTTGGTTCCTGCAACGATTGCCAGGGCTTCCCTATCTGTTTGCACATAGTTGCGCTCTGCCTTGGACAGGGATCTTGCCACTGGGGCTTCTCGCCCGCTCTCTAGCACGTGGCAGAGGACTGCCCACACCCCCACCAGTGAGGCATCACAGACTAACACAACGGGTTTCTTTGGATCGAAGTGGGTCAAGACAGCCTCGGAAGATAGAAGCTGCTTGAGCCCTCGGAATGCCCATTCCTGGCTGTCCCCCCACCGCCAAGCCACATCTTTTTTGAGTAATTTGTGCAGCGGCTCTGCTACCAATGCCTTTCCTGGCAGGAAAGAGTGGTAAAAATTTAGGAGTCCTAGGAAGGACTGTAGCTCGGCCTTGGTGGTGGGGCTAGGGGCATCCTGCATTGGTGACACCTTTGACTCTGCTGATTTGATACCCTCAGGGGTTATTCGAAAACCCAGAAACTCAACCTCTTCAGCGAAAAACACACACTTATCCTTTCTCAACCTGAGCCCCGCTTTCTCGAATACAGTTAGTACCCGGTCTAACCTCTTGGCCAATTCCTGTTCCCCTCCCGCCATTATCAAAACGTCGTCAAAGTAGGGGAAAACACCTGGGAGCCCTTTCAACAATCTTTCCACGAGGGACTGAAAGATTCCTGGAGCCGAATTTACGCTGAATTGGAGGTGCGTCACTTTAAAGGCTCCCTTATGAGTAACAATGGTTTGAGCAGCGGCTGCAGCTGGGGTCACCGTTAATTGTTGGTATGCCTTCACTAAGTCTAGCTTGGCGAAACACCTCCCCCCATGCAAAGTTGCTAACAGGTGACTTACTACCGGCACCGGGTACGCATTTGGGCGAATTGCCTTGTTAATCGTGCACTTGTAGTCAGCGCAGATACTGACCTCCCCATTAGCCTTAAGCGCCGTAACAATGGGGGTTTCCCACTCGGCGGAATCCACCGGTACCAAAATCCCCTGACCCACCAGTTTGTCCAGTTCAGTCTCAATTTTGTCCTTTAGTGCGAATGGCACTCTCCTTGGCTTCAGTCTGATGGGTCGGATGTTGGGATCCATGTCGAAAGAAACTGGGGGGCCCTTGAACTTCCCTAGCCCCTTCTCAAAGATGGCAGGGTGTGCGTTACACACCTCCGTGATCGGGTCAGCCTGCACGGTGTGTATGCCTCCAATGAAAACCCCCAGAGAGCCAAACCACTGCGTACCTAGGAGGCAGCAGGACCCTTCCTTTAAGACTACTAGGGGCAACTGCGCAGAGCGGCTCTTGAACTGTACCTTGAACTCTCCCACCCCCAACACTGGGATACTTTTGCCCTGAATGTCCCGCAAGTTAGTCTTTAGGGCCATCAGTTTGGGGCGTGACTTAGGGGGGGATGCGCAAAAAATCCCAGTGGGAGATGATGGAGTACGACAACCCCGAGTCGATCCCCATCCTTACTGGGACCCCTTGTATCAGTACCTCACCAAAGAAATGGGGGTGCCTCAAAGGCATGCTGTGAACCGCCTGGTCATGGTTGTCGGGAACTCGTCGAGACATGCGGTGCTCCTGAGGCTCGTCGTCGTCGAAGATTCTGCCGACCCCGCCTGCTTTCCATTGGGACCATTCCGCCTGGCCCTTGCCATCGTCTCAACGCCGCCTGCAGACCTTTGCGATGTGGCCACGCCACCCACAGCTGTGGCACTCCGCCTTCCGGAATGGGCATCGGCTCCGGACGTGGGATGCCCCGCGTCTGTCGCAGCGGCGGTTCTCTCTGGCATGGTCTCGAACCTCGGGCCTCCTCTGCACCCATTGCACGTTGTCATCCTCACTGAAGTCGGAGGTGGATGTGGTGGACTCAGAGGGCCCCTGCTCTCCGTGGGAGGAACAGCTGTGGACTGGGACCGCCAGTGGGGGCCCCCCAACCACGGCGGTCCTGACCCGGCACACCCGTTCGCCTTGTTGCACTGACTCGGTGGCTTGGGCAATGCGCAGGACATGCTTGAAGGAGATGCTCTCGTCCTTGGCCAGTAGCTTTTTCCTGGCCCCCTCATCTCGCAGGCCCAGCAGGAGCCTGTCTCGCAGTGCCTCGCTCAGGGACGCTCCCCACCGGCAAGGCATGGCAGCCACCCTCAGGGCTGCCACGAAGTCGGCCATGGACTCACCGGCCCACTGGCACCGCTGCTGAAAGGCCAGCCTTGCCGGAAACACCGACACTTTCGGGTGAAAATGCTTCCTCAGCTCGGCGAGGATCTCGTCTAGGGGTACCTCCCTGAGCGGTCTTGGCGTAAGGAGGTTCGTTGCCCATTCTAGCGTTTCCAGGCCGCACTGGGCCAGCAGGAATGCCCGGCACTGGGCTTCCTCCTCGATGCCCTCAAGGTCCATTGCATAAAGGAATTGCTGTTCGTAGAGTTCCCATTTCTCTGGCTTCGTGGTGTCGAAGGGCGCGATGTTCACTTTTCAGGACGCCATCCCACCTTCGTCGCCAATTTGGTGTCTTGCAAGGAAGACAATAGAAGGAGCCGCAGTAGGGCTAAACACAACTTTATTGCATGATGGTCAGGTTGAACATGAGGTACTGGCGGACAAACAGCTCTATTTATAGTACACTGTACATTTGAATATCCCAGGTGGTAGCTCATTGGCTACTGTCCGCATGACGTCATAGATCGTCACGCCCATCTTCTCCAGGTGTGGTGTGGTGGGAAGGTTTCCTGCTCTTCAGGTATTCGGGGAATCTGTACCATGTGAGCCGGATGCTCGCTACTGCCACCTGTGGCCACTTAGCTCGCATCCTTTACAACTTGCTACAATGTGTCTCTGATTAGATACAACTGGATACATTGACTGGTTACATTCTGTTAAAGGGAAACTTGCAACATTCATTCAATACATAACAGTACTGTATATACAATACCAAAAGAAGACTAATATTTACATTTATATTGTTATTTACATGAAACTTAAGTTTTGATATTATAAGTCAGGGGTTCTCAACTTCTTCAATCCGAGGGCCAGGTCATGCTCCCTCAGACAGCTTTGGGGGCTGGATGGCCATTTTGCCCTGCCTGCCATACATGGCACTTTCAGGTGTGGTGGAGGTAGTGGTGGGCCACATGAAATGGTGTTGTGGGCTGCATTTAGCTGCTGGGTCGTAGGTTGAGAACCCCTGTTCTAAGTTATTCCCAAATTTCTTTCTGTCAACCACTGCCACCATTTGTACATGTTGGGTTCCTTATGTCTCACCATTGCTCTTTTAGCATATGCTCTGAGCCTTGCCATCACACTGGCCACCCTTTTTTTGGATCTACCAGCTTTCCTGTCTTTCCTTCCTCTCCCCTTTGGAACACTAGGGTGCATAAGGGCAATGGATTAATTAACCTAAGCAAGGATCAGGGCACTTTCCAGTTCTCCAACTTTCCTTTCTTCCTCAGTCCCTTCCGGCCCTTTTCTGGCTCTATCCCTGATAGAATCATCTCCGCTCTCTGTTCTTTTAAATAAGGCCAGTCCAATTTACTTGTCAGAGCCTCCCATATTTCTTGCAAAATGAGAACAGGTTTATCTCGGGGTTCTCTGGCCCATTATCCCACCTCTAACATTCTGACATCCTATTCTCCTGCAATGCTGTTCTTCTTTTTTCCATGGGTTGGTTACCCCTACATTGGGAACCTGGTGGTATGCCCTCCACCTCGTTTCCCACAGACAGAGGGGTATATGCTCATCTTTAAACACAGTCAAGTCCTCTTCCCCTGGCTGCAGATATCCCAGTACATTAGTCTTAGAAGCCCACTTCTCTCTGAATGTCTTAGCGATTCTCTTCTCTACAGCCTCAGTGTAAATAACCCGCTTTGCCTCCCTCATCGTATCAGCAATCTTAAATGCAGTTGCCCAACGATTGGTTCCCTTTGACATACCTCTGACATACGCCTTCATTCCCACTTTCAAAGCATTGGTCAGTTTGGGAGAGTTGAGTTCTTCCTTCCACCACTCCCCCCCCCCATCCGCGACTTTGCCCTCAGTCACTTTCTCCCTCATTAGCCCTCTGTTTCAAGTTATTGGCCAAAAAGGTACATAGGAAAAGAGGGCTGAGAGCCAGCAACCCCAACCCGCTCTCCTTCACTGAGTGATATGCCACCACCCTAGGGAGATGGAAAACCTTTGTTCCCCACAAGAAAACAATAACCCTTCCCATCACCCTGTCTATAAATTTCTGGAGAGGGGGATACACAACCACCAGATGGTTCACCACTGGTACGCAGTAAGTGGTTAACTAACTTGACAACCCTGAGGACTAGCAGCCTTGGGTGCCATAGTCCACAGGGAAGGTTGATGGTTCCCAAGGGGATTAAATCCCACTTAAATCCATCTTGATGGAGGGCAGTAGCTTCATTAAAACTGGCCTGGGGCCAAAAGGGCTCAGGACCAGAAAGTGACTTGCAGAACTGGATCAGTGGTATGGGTGTCATGCTGCGATATGAAAAATAGATGAAAGGCAACTGCATTATATTCTCAGAACAGTCTCCATGGCTGATCACCATGATGATCGCGAATATTTGGATTTGAACTTGAAGAACTTTGTTTTTCTTTTCTTTTTTCTTTTATAACATAAAAAACAACAAAGGATGTGTATGAAGAAGAGAAAATACAAAGTATATATACATAAGACAAAACGGAAATCGACATATATAAAAAGAAAAAAATCAACACTAACATACTCATAAAGTAAGGATAAAGCTGCACTTGATTAAGTATGAACAGTTAAATTCATCCTAAATCATTTAATTGTTTTCTGCCTGATTAAGAATTTCTATAATTAAACTAATTTGTTTTTCAATAAATCATTAGACATCTCTCCCTTGAAACAAAAATACAGACTTTCTTTGGTGTATGCAAACCAAGACACAGGACACAGCCTCGGGCTGGGTTAACTCAGGTTTATTGCATCGTGGACAGAGGGAACATGAGGTAATGGCGGATCGATAGCTCTTTATATACAGTAGTAATACATTTGAACGTGGTGCCATGGTAGCCCATTGGCTACTGCCTGCGTGACGTCATTGCGAGTCACGCCCTTCTTGTCCAGGTGTAGGTAGTGGCGGGAAAGCTTCCCGCGCTGTTGCCTTTGATGAGTTCGGACCAAGAGAGCTTGGACGCTCGCTGCTGCCAGCTGGTGGACATTAGCTCGCGTCCTAATGCAGGGTTCATATGATACAGCTGAAGGTTACATTGTTGCTATAGGCAAGGTTACATTGGTTCAGATACATTGTAATCCATGTGGAAGGTAAAACCCTTAGAACACAACATCCCTCCCCCCTAGGACGAGACAACGTCTCGAGCCCATGCTTCTAGACACTCTCCCCCCTAGGAGACAAAATCTCTCAGCCAAGATGGCTTGTTTCGAACACGCTGGGGTCTCGATGCGGGCTGCCTCTCCCCGGGTTTGCTACCTTCTCTTTGTCCCCTGGTTTCCTGTCCTGTAATTTGAGAGGGAGACTCGTTAGTGACTTGCCGCGGCTCTGCGGCGTTGTTGGGAGGTGTGCTCTTACTTCGGGAGGAACCGGGGGCACTGGGGGCTAACGAAAAACCCCTCTTCTCGCTTGGATGGGTGGGGGAACACTCCTGAAAACCCCCCCGGCTCGCTAAATCAAAATCTAAAGTCCATTCGGGGGCAGCGGTCGCGAACTCCTCTCCCCCTACCCCGGCTTCTGATAGAACTGGTTTATCAAAAGGATATGAGTCGGGGCCGCTGCTTCTTCCTTCCCCCCTTGCTTGGGACTGTTGTCCGCTGCTGTCTCCCCCTTGGGTTAAACGGGTGGGGGAGAACCCTAACGCTGAATCTTGTTGCTGATCCTCACTGACAGGCCCACTTACTCGGTGCCTCAGTTGGTCTGCGTGCCTCCTCCAGAGGAGACCGGTGTGGGTCTCGACCCGGTACGACACTGGCCCCGTCTGTTCTACAACCGTCCCCGGCACCCAGGCTGGCCCCGCGCTGGCATAGTTCCTGCAATGAACAGGGTCGCCGGCGGCGAAACCTTTCGAGACTGCCAACCCTATGTTTTTCCCTTTATCCTCAATTCTTGTGGGGTCTAGCCTGGACAGGAGCGTAGTCAGTTTTCGCCGCATCAATAGCTCCGCCGGCGAGTAACCTGACGCTAAGGGGGTCACCCTATACGCTAATAAGAACTGGCATACTTGGTGATTTAGGTCCCCGGGGCCCATGCGCCGAAGCGCCTCCTTTGTTGTGCGCACCAACCGTTCCACTTGGCCATTCGTGGCCGGGTGAAACGGCGCGGACGTGACATGCCGAATGGCATTTGCCTCCATGAATGCCCCGAACTCTGAGGAGGTGAAGCAACTCCCGTTATCGCTGACTAAAGTGTCGGGTAAGCCGAACGTTGAAAAGACTCTCCGTAGTTGGTTAATTGTAGTGGCGGAGGACGTGCTCTTTACCGGAATGACTTCCAGCCACTTTGAGAATGCATCCACCACCAGGAGAAACATGGTTCCTCGAAAAGGGCCAGCGAAATCTACGTGCACTCTGGACCATGGTCCCCTCGCTGTGTCCCATTCCCTATGCGGGAGACGGGCCGCCTCTGGTCGGGACCCCTGGCAGGCCTCACAAGTGCCGACCATGTGCTCAATGTCCTCGTCCAGCTGTGGCCACCAAAAGTAGCTGCGGGCCAGCGCTTTGGAGCGAACGATGCCCGGGTGACTGACGTGCAGCAGTTTGAGTACCCTCGGCCGCATGGGTGTCGGGACCACCACCCGTTGGCCCCACAATAGGCACCCCCTTTCTATGGACAGCTCTAGCTTCTTCCGAAAGAATGGGTCGAATTCCTTGCTTGGGGACGATGCTGGCCACCCTTTCTGCACCCATGAGCTGACTTTCTCCAGCGTTCTGTCCTTGCCCGTCGCCCTGGCTATATCGGCCGGTACTATTGGGGGTTCGTCTAAAACCTCGATTAGCAACACCTGGCGGTCTCTTCCTATTCTGGCTTTTTGGTCGTCCGACAAGGGCAAAGGGGATCTCGACAGCGCATCAGCATGGCTGATCTCCTTTCCGGGCCGGTACTCCAACTCGTGTTGGTATGCGTTAAGAAAAATGGCCCATCGCAACATTCTCGGGGACAGTATCTGCGGCGTGGGCTTGCCTGCCGTGAAAATCCCTAACAGGGGCTTGTGATCCGTCACAATTTTGAATGGGCGGCCATACAGAAAATCGTGAAACTTTTTGGTCCCCGCTACTATTGCCAATGCCTCCCTGTCGGTTTGTGCGTAATTTCGCTCTGCTTGGGACAGGGACCTTGAGTAAAACGCCACTGGGGCCTCCCGACCGTCATCCAACACGTGGCAAAGCACCGCCCCCACCCCCACCGGTGATGCATCACAGACTAAGACCACCGGCCGTTTGGGGTCGAAGTGCGTAAGGATTGCGTCCGATGTTAAAAGTTGCTTTAGTTCGTTGAACGCCTTCTCGTGCTCGTCACCCCACATCCATGTCTCCTCCTTCTTAAGTAACCGATGCAGCGGTTCGGCCACGGAGGCTTTCCGCGGAAGGAATGTATGGTAGAAATTGAGGAGCCCCAGGAATGACTGAAGTTCGGTTTTGGATGTGGGGCGAGGGGCCTTCTTAATGGCTGCTACCTTGGATTTGGACGGCTTAATACCCTCGGGTGTGATCCGAAACCCTAAAAATTCGACCTCGGTTTCGAAAAAAACACATTTGTCCTTCCTCAGTCTCAGCCCCGCTTTCTCGAACACAGTTAGCACTTTATCCAATCTCTTTGCCAGTTCGGCCTCACTCCCCCCTGTTATCAATACGTCATCAAAATAAGGTAACACCCCCTCCAGCCCCTTCAGGAGGCGTTCCACAAGCGACTGAAAAAGGCCGGGTGCCGAGTTCACGCCGAACTGTAAACGCGACACCTGGAACGCTCCTTTATGTGTGACTATCGTTTGTGCCGCGGCCGTGGCTGGAGTTACGGGGAGTTGCTGATAGGCTTGTGCCAGGTCGAGCTTAGCGAAACACTTTCCCCCATTTAGCCTGGCCAAAAGGTGGCTGACCACTGGCACCGGATATGCATTAGGGCGAATCGCCTTGTTAATTGTACACTTATAATCAGCGCAAATGCGCACCTCCCCGTTAGCCTTCAGGGCTGTTACGATTGGAGTTTCCCATTCCGCGGAATCAACAGGAATAAGAATCCCCTGGCCCACCAATTTGTCCAGTTCCGCCTCTATTTTGTCCTTTAGTGCGAAAGGCACCCTGCGCGGTTTGAGTCTTATCGGGCGGACCTCCGGGTCTAGGTCGAAGGCTACAGGGGGTCCCTTGAATTTTCCAAGTCCTTTTTCAAACACGGTGGGGTGCGCGTCACACACCGCTTGTATCGGATCCGCGCCCACGGCATGCACCCCCCCTATGAACAAACCCAAGGGCTGAAACCACTGCGTCCCTAGGAGGCTACAATTCCCCCCTTTGAGAACGACTAAAGGGAGTTCTGCGGAATGTCTTTTATAACGAACCCGAAATTTCCCGACCCCCAGCACTGGAATGCTGTTCCCTTGTACGTCTCGTAGCGTGGACCTCAGAGTCTTAAGTTTGGGCCGCGCTTGGGGGTCGATCTTCAAGAACTCTTTCTGGGGAATTATGGAATAATAGGACCCCGAGTCAATCTCCATCCTAACAGGGGCCCCTTGTACTATTACCTCAATGAAGTAATGGTTTTGTCCCGCGGACACGCTGAACACGGGGGCGTCGTCCTCACTGCCGTCCGAGACGCGACCCACGCCGTCCTGCTTCCTCGTGGTTCGGGCGCCATCTTGGGGTCTCGCTGGACGGTCCGGTCTGGCCGAACGGTCTTTCGACTGCCTCCGGCCCTCTCTCCGATTTCTGCATGCCCTGGCGATGTGCCCGCGCCGCCCACAGCTGTAACATTCGGCTTTCCTGAAAGGGCACTTCGCACGCTCGTGGGCCGCCCCACAACCATCGCAGCGGCGCCCCCCTTTCCGGACCTTCTGTACCTCTTCGCCGTCGCTGCCATCTGTAGAGGATCTCGAGGTTCGTCGGGTCGCGTGCACCGGCTGTCCTGACTTGCCGCGCACCGAGCTTTCCGCTTTGCTGGCCCTAGGACGCCACTCGCGCCACTCGTGTATTTCGTCCACTCCCGCATTCGTGGACTCCGCGGATTCCGCGGTCTCTACGACCTCGGCCAGCGTGGGTGGCGGCTCCCTGTTCATCAGGCGGCGCTGCACTTCCTTGTCCTTCAGGCCACACAGCACGACGTCCCTCATGATCATCTCCAGGTTGTCCCACTTGCAGGGAACGGCGGCTACCCTCAGGGCTTCCACGAAAGCCTCTACCGACTCATCCGGCGCTTGGACTCGCCTCCAAAACGCACTCCTAGCGGGAAACATTGCCTTCGAGGGTTGGAAACGCTCACGCAGCAACTTCAGTATGTCGTCGGTTTTGAAGTCGTCCAACGTCTTCGGTTCGATCATGCCCACCAGCGTCCGCTTGGTCTCTACACCCAGCATTCGGGTGAGGATGGCCCTCTTCCTTTCCTCGTCGTCTTTGACTTTGAGTTCCACCAATGCCGCCTTGAAATCCATGTTAAAGATGGTCCAGTCTTGCGGCTTGGTAATATTGAACCCGCTCTGTGTCCTGGCGCTTTGGGAATCCATGATCCCACCTTCGTCGCCAATTTGGTGTATGCAAACCAAGACACAGGACACAGCCTCGGGCTGGGTTAACTCAGGTTTATTGCATCGTGGACAGAGGGAACATGAGGTAATGGCGGATCGATAGCTCTTTATATACAGTAGTAATACATTTGAACGTGGTGCCATGGTAGCCCATTGGCTACTGCCTGCGTGACGTCATTGCGAGTCACGCCCTTCTTGTCCAGGTGTAGGTAGTGGCGGGAAAGCTTCCCGCGCTGTTGCCTTTGATGAGTTCGGACCAAGAGAGCTTGGACGCTCGCTGCTGCCAGCTGGTGGACATTAGCTCGCGTCCTAATGCAGGGTTCATATGATACAGCTGAAGGTTACATTGTTGCTATAGGCAAGGTTACATTGGTTCAGATACATTGTAATCCATGTGGAAGGTAAAACCCTTAGAACACAACACTTTCCAATAAAGTACAATAAAATTCAAGTGCTGTATCACCCTAAGTGACTATACAAGGCCCTAGAGGATGCGGTAGGACACACGTTTATATTATTTCCAAAAACTGGAATGTTCAGGCACTGGTCTGCTTCCGTCATTTCTTTTTTTACCATAGTCCACAAAAGGTTGCCAAATTCGCAAAAATCTGTTCTCTTTTTCTATTCCCTTTTTCTTATTCAATTCCCATGTTAATTCATCATTCAGAGCTAACTGCCACATTTCCCTATGCCATTCTTTGATCTTTAATGTTAAATCATTTTTCCAATTCCTTGCTATACATTGCCTCGCCGTTGTCAAGCATATAGACAACAGTTCTTTTTTATCCTTATCTAAATATACTTTTCCTGTGTCTGTCAGTAAGGCTAAATTTGGCCCCAGATTAATGTTTACCCCCATAATTCTGAGAATTTCTTTTCCTATTTTCTCCCAAAATTCCTTTACTATCCTACAACTCCACCACAAATGCTCATAAATTCCCAATTTGTTTTTACATCTCCAACACATTTGACTTTTATTTTTATCTATCTGGTGCAACCACACTAGGGTCAAATACCATCTCCACAAAATTTTAAAATTATGTTCTTTTATTCTGACAGACATAGCTCTCATGATTCTTTTATTCCATTTCTTTTTTCAATCGAAATCTGTGATGCTAACGTTAAGATCTTGCTCCCATATTTTCTTCAATGTTTCTTGTGAATTGATATCTTTGTTTAAAATCCTATAAATTTTGCTCACCAAACCCTTTATATCCACTTTCCCTCTTCTAATTTTCAATAATATTTCCTCAAAATCAGTGGTATCTCTTTTCAAACTATTTTCTTCCAAATAAACACTATTTCATTTATTTACCTGTAATACCTGTAACCAATTTAAGTTCAGCTGTGTATATAGCTCCACTATTTTCTCCTTATCTTTGCACGCTTTTAACCAATCTTTCAACAGAAAAATATTATATTCACCCAAAATTTCCTTGGCTTCTCTATCTAACTTTATCGGGAATTTTTTTAGATCAACTATTTCTATAATCGGAGATACATCAGGGACTAAATCGTTCTTTACTTTTTTCCAGATATCAAGTGTTGCTTTCAACATTTTATTTTTAACCCCTAATTTATTCCTCTCTTTATCCAAGAATACTGCTTTGCCAATCTGATTTAATTCCTTCATCTCGGTGTCCTCCCAAATTGGTTTTCCCTTCCTTAACATTTTAACAACATTTCTAATTTGAAAAGCTCTATAATAGTTTTTAAGATTTGGTATGTCCAATCCACCTTCTTTTTGGGATAAATACAACAAACCTCTATTAAGTCTAGATCTTCTTCCTCCATTACAATATGCATTAAATAAATTTTGAAAGTCTTTAATTTCTTTGTCTTTTAATTGAATCGGGAGGGCATCAAACAAAAAGTTTAATTTTGGAAGTAACATCATCTTACATAGTGTCACTCTGCCGAACCAAGACAACTTTAATTTATTATACTGCAAATTTTTTTGTTTAATTTCCTTTTTTTTTTGCTTTCCATAATTAAGACTCTTAATATCGTCCCAATTGCAAGAAATGTTTATCCCCAAATATTTCAATTTTTCCCTAGCCTGGATTTTTTATATTTATCTTTTATTTTATTTTGATCTTCTTTAACTACATTCCATGTTATCATCTCGGACTTGTCCCAATTTATCCTCAACCCCGTTACTTCCTCAAAATCATTTAGGTGTTCTTGAATCCTATCCAGAGCCCTCAAAGGATGTTTTACACTTACTAAAGTATCATCAACATAAAGGCTTATTTTTATATTGGCGACTCCCTCAATATTTCTATCCTGTCTTATGGTGTTTGTTAACACCTCCATTGCCATAATAAATAGTATTGGAGATAATGGACACCCTTGACGTGTTCCTGCCTCTAATTTTACCACATCTGTCATAACCTCATTTACTCTAATCTTGGCAGAACTTTGCGGATATAATTGTTCAATAATTCTCTTAAATCTATCTCCAAACCTATAAGAGTTAATTATCTCATTAATAGCCACCCATTGAAGAGAGTCAAACACCTTAAATATATCCAGGGATAGCATTCCAGCTTTTTCTTTCTCTTTTGAAGCAACATCAATTATGTCCAAAGCCCTCCTTGTCAAGTCCACCATATGCCTTCCTTTTAAAAATCCAACCTGATCTTTGCTTATATAATTGTTCATAACATTGTTTAGTCTATTTGCCAATATTGTCGTAAAATTTTTTGCATCTTGATTTATTAGAGAGATGGGTCTGTATGACTCCACCTTTTCTGAATCTTTATCTGGTTTTGGTATTAGAACAATTATAGATCTATGCCAAGAAGTCGGAATTGAACCTTCCTCCAATATATAATTAAATAATTTTAATAATCTTGGGACCACCCTATCTTCAAACTCCTTATAAAACTATGCTGGCAATCCATCTTCCCCTGGAGATTTGCATGTCTTCAACTTATCAATCACATCTTTTATTTGTTTACCTGTTATTAATTCTTCCATTCTAAATTTATGCTCTAAAGTTATCTTTCCCCCCATTTGTTTTGCTAATTGATCTCTTAACTTCCCTACATTTATCTTTTTTTCAGTATATAACTCCTGGTAAAAATCTTTAATTATCTTTGTTTTATCTTTTAATTTGTTATATCTAATTCCATCCTTGATCAATATTCCAATTTCCCTTTTACTCCTTTTTTCTGTCACCGCTGTTGCCAACATTTTTGAATTTTTATTGCTAAACTCGAAATACTCCCTCTTCAAATAAATTAGGTCCCTTTGCACCTTTTCTATATCCTTTCCCACCATCTCCATTTTCAATCTTTGTATTTTGTCAAAGGTCCTTATATTTTTTGTTCTTGCGTGTTCCTCCTGCAATTTTTTTATCTCCTTTTCCATTTCTTCATATTTGGTCCTATACTGTCTATTTCTAACATTTGCCAGCTTAATACTTTCCCCTCCAAATATCGACTTCATGGAGCCATGGTGTCCCAAACTATGTGGTATCCAACTTCTCCCGTATCATTCCAATGCCAATACTCCTCCCAGTTTTGCATGATCTGTGACTTAATCTCTGGGTCTTTATATAACTGGGGATCATATCTCCAATTGACTCCGCTCTTTACTCCTTCTGATTTAAAAACCATCAATACTTTTGCATGGTCAGACTCTTTAATTATTCCTGTCTCTATATCTTCTAGATTTTTAATAATATTTTCTGTAACAAATATATAATCTATTCTTGAATAAGTATTATAAACCTGAGAAAAAATGTATAAACTCGTTCTGATCCTTTTATTTCCCTCCATACATCTTTCAATGTTAATAAATTCATCCATCTATCCAAAATTCTTGTTTTACTAACTCCACCCCGGGTTAAATTTGTAAAATCTGCCATTGATTTTATCAGATTAAAGTCTCCTGCCACTATCATCTTGGCAGAACCTTCCTTCCTCAAAATTTGATGAATCTTATCTAAAAACTTCTCCTGACCATCATTAGGAGAGGGGGATACACAACCGCCAGATGGTTCACCACTGGTACGCAGGAAGTAGTTAACTAACTTGACAACCCTGAGGACTAGCAGCCTTGGGTGCCGTAGTCCACAGGGAAGGTTGATGGTTCCCAAGGGGATTAAATCCCACTTAAATCCATCTTGATGGAGGGCAGTAGCTTCATCAATACTGGCCTGGGGCCAAAAGGGCTCAGGACCAGAAAGTGACTTGCAGAACTGGATCAGTGGTATGGGTGTCATGCTGCGATATGAAACTGCATTATATTCTCAGAACAGTCTCCATGGCTGATCACCATGATGATTGCCAATATTTGGATTTGAACTTGAAGAACTTAAAGAAGAAGAAGTACCCTCAAGAATGTGCCTGCCATAAATCTCTTCCTGGATCTAAGCCAGCAGACTTGAGGTATCCAGAGCTAGTAATAAAAAGTTTTGTTGGCTGGGCAAAGAGGAAAGTGCTCTAAGTGGCTACAGCAGTTTCTGCCATTCTTGGTAAGCCTTGCATTCAGTTCAGCATTATCTGCTGCACTCTTCATAGCACTTGAGGGATTTCCCAAGGTCCTACATTACTGCTGGGGTTTGCAGAAGCTAGACAACATGAGCCAGGTCCCCAGGGCCTATGCTAGTGCCTGAAGAGTTGGTGCCACAAGAAGCCTGCAGAATTATTATTTTAACGCCCACTCTAAGGATGCCATTAATACTTCATGTCCATGATAAAAAAAGTTTCTTGACCAACTACGGTGACAATTTTCCATTCCAAGATGAGACAGAGAAGACTAGACTTCTTTCTTGTCAGCAACAACATTTGCAAAGCAAACAAACAAAACCAACTTGAGGATGCATCCCAGGTAAGGTAGTCTTCGCGGCCCAGATCCAACACTTTATCAGATGGACCATGTTTTCATAGCACAAAGGGTTCTCCACACAGAAAGAAGGGACTGCAACCATATGTTTTAATTTCAGTATAGCTTCATCCAAACACATCTGAAATCTAATATATGAAAGACTGCCTTTTTTTCAACAGAAGGTGGATTTTTAGGGGTGCAAGCATGCTGGACAGATCGATGGACAGTAGTTGGATGAAAACACAGACAATTTTCTGCTTACTAGTGGGTCCCTTACAACACACAACATAGGACAAGAAATGGTGAAGGAACTAGAAATTATGTTTATTTTGTATTTATAATTGTATTTTTATACCCTCCAACGCTTGAATTTATGTGAAAGAAAGGAATGTAGCCAGAGGCCTTGCATCTCTCTCTCCCACTAGCTGAACATAAACTGTAAATCAGAAATCCCAGGGAGGCCTATTTTGTTTCCTCTTGTCCTCCACTGACCTCATCTCCAACAGTTCAAATCCTGTCAATACCACAGTAAGGAACAATGACCAGGCCCATCAAGAAAGACCTTAAATACTTGCAATTTTTCGGCAAGCACTTTTACTAAACATTTCTCTACATGCCTTCTCAGATATAAGCCAAACTTTTTTCTAGTGGAACTCTACCCAAGTAACTGTGTATAGTCGTATGAATAACCTTTGGCCAGAGGTGTGGAACCCTTTCCTGTCGGAAGGTCGCATATACTTAATAAATTTTTTTTAAAAAAAACCTTCAATTTTAAAGTTACTAAAATAAAAGTATAAAAGATTAACAAAAATGTACTAATAAAAATAAAAGAATTTGCTCTGTAAAATGTGGATTCAGGCAAATGGCCACACTTAAGGACCTAGAACAGGGATTCTCAACCTGCGGGCCCTGGGCCGGATGTGGCCCATAGCACCATTTCATGTGGCCTACCACCACCTCCACCAAACCAGGAAGTGCCATGTGGTGGAGGAAGGGCAAAATGGTCATCCAGACCCCAAAACTGTCTGAGGGAGTGTGACCTGGTCCCCAGCTTTAAAAAGTTGAGAACTCTTGACCTAGATGGTTGCATGCAGCCTTTATCCCACAGGTTCCTCACTCCTGCCTTTCACCCTAGAGGCATGTAGCCTTCGGTTTAACTGTGCAAAGCCCTCAACATAATTTCTAATTTTCAAAGCCATTATCATCAGATCAGGTAATCAGATATGAGATCTTAAAAGAAGGATCTGTCCCTTCCCTGGGGGTGTGCTTTGGGGTGCAACGGAGCCCAGGAAAAGCCTTGGACAAGGGGGAAATGTCTTCAGAGGTTCACAACAGAGAGAAGAAAATAGAAGATGCTTCTGTTTTCATAGCTCTATAGCGAAGAGCCCCTTCTGAAGCCATTTCCCCCTTCTTCCAAGGCTTTTCCTGGGCACTCTGGAGTAGCTGGGGATGCACTTCGGAGTGAAACAGAGCCCAGGAAAAGCCTTGGACAAAGGGGGAAATGGAGCCAGCCCCCTCTGTAGCCTCTTCTAGGAGGAGGAGGAGGAGGAGGAGGGCGGGGCAGGGAGGTGGGTGGGGGCAGCCATTTTTTACTACCGGTACGCACATACTGGTGCAAACCTGCCGATACCTACCACTGCTCCTATGCCCACAATAGTGCCCTCAGTGGTTCACGGGCAGGTGTCTGCTTGGCAGGCCTCCGGCACCACAGGCAGGCCTCCAGCAACCAGGGATAAAATTTGGTGTGGGGAGTACCTGGACCTTTTCACACTACTCATCCGTGATTCGGATAAGGCTGAAAAGGAAAAAGAGGATGAGCATGACAAGGAACTTGCTCACTGTAAGAAACCACCCCCTACATGGGCCATCTGGCTGCCTGCATGCTTGATATTTGTGGGGGTGTCCATTAAGGCTTGCCCTGACTGTGCCTTGCCTTTAATTCAGTACCGTGACATTATATAGAGAACTCAGGTAGATTTCCCTGGCCAAGCGTGGCTCTTGTATGACCAAAACTTTAGGATGAGGGTGGCTATTTGGCCAGACATGTGCTGGGACAAACAGCACCCGCAATTGCAGCTGCAATTCATGACGTCAGTGCTTCCAGTTCTGGGTGACTGTTTCGATTGCGGCCATTGGAGTGATGGACATTCTAATGGATTGATGACTATTTCTTTGAGACTTTATTCTTTACAGCTTTGCTTCCTCATTTTATGGAATAGAAAATAAACTTCTGTTTTCGGACTTTACCTTGTTGATTTTTACTTGGACTTGCACCTGGATCTCTGCTTCCAACACAACTGCTACTGATTCATCCATGCTACTATAGAAAATCCACTCTTCCTGTGAGCATAGGTGAGTTCAGGAGGGTGTCTAGGTTCTGTTGGGAGGCTGGCAGTTGCTGGGGGAAAGGGAGTTGTGGTAGACTGCATCATACACAGCATTCTGCCCCACCAAAGCTTCATAAGAGCCCCCAGGAACCCCCTGACATGGAGACTGCATTGGTTGCACTGCACAATGACCTTCTCTGGAAAGCAGAGAGGGCAGCCTCATCTCTGCTGGTGCTCCTGGATTTCTCAGTGGCTCTTGATACCATTGACCACAGTATGCTATTGGGACGGCTCTCTGGGCACTGTATTACAGTGGTTCTGTACCTTTCTCAAGGGCCGGACCCAGAGAATTCTACTTGGGGAGTTTATATTGTCCCCATGGATTCTCCAAGAGATGTGCCATGGGGGACAAATATCTCCCCATTGGGAGGGTCATCGGAGAGTTGGAGTGTGGTGTCATCAATATGCAGATGACACCCAACTCTATATCTCCTTTTCAACACTGCAGTGGATGTGGTTTGGTGCCTGGGAGAGCGTCTGGTTTCGGTAATCGAGTGGACGAAAGTTAACAAGCTGAGACTTAACCCTGACAAGATGGAGTTCCTAGTGTTGGAGGGACCATCTGCCTGACTAGTTAGTCTGGACCCTAAATTAGGTAAGATTGCTCTCATTCCTAGGGAGCAGGTCTGCAACTGAGGGGCCAACTTAATACTCAAATTGCGGCAATGAGTAAAGTTGCATTTCTCCAAATTTATCAAATAGCACAGCTGCATCCCTCCCTGGACAGACATTCCCTTACAACCCTGGTCCACTCATTGGTAATCTCATGGTTTGATTATTGTAATGCTTTCTCTACATGGGATTACCCTTGTCCTTTATATGGAAATTTCAACAGGTTCAGAATTCACTTACCAAGCTAGTGATAGGAAATAAGATGTTCAGGCATATCTCCCAAGCCTTGCCAAGTCTACACTGGTTCACTGTCCCTTTCTGTATTAGGTACAGGGTATTAACTATAACTTTAAAGGGTGGTTTGGGGCCTTCTTATCTGTCAGTGTGTCTCTCATAGAACATCAGCCCACATCACCCATTCATCACAATCTGCTTTGCTTCTAGAAAAATGAGATGCCTTGGCATAGGTAGGTGGATTGCTATTTTGCTATGCCAGTTAATTTAACAAGAAAAGGAGAGCTGAACGATGGCTGTGAGAAAAGGCCAGGAAGGAGGCAGCAAAGAGATTGCCATTAGAAAAAGGGACAAATTTGAGTGGTCCAATCTCTAGTGTGAATGGAAGGATCAACTCAAGTGAGAGATAAAATAGATCACACTAAAGATAAGGAACTTTTCAGGGCAAACTACACTGCCCCAAATTCACCCGTCTCAACAGGTCTCCGTCACTAACTTAATGGCCTGAATGATAATTTTGAAAGACCGCAGTGGCTTAGTGGTTGAGATGCGCTGAGCTTGACAACCGGAAGGTTGGCAGGTCAGCAGCTTGAAACCCAAGTATTGCATGACAGAATGAGCTCCTGTCTCCATCCTAGCTCCTGCCAACCTAGGAGTCTGAAAGCAAGAAATTGCAAGTAGATAAATAAGTACCACTCTGGTGGGAAAGGTAACAGTGTTCTGTGCACTCAGGCATCTAGTCATGCCTGCCACATTACCATGGAAACATTTGCAGATGCAGGCAGTGCGGGCTCTTTGGCTGTAAACAGAGATGAACACTGCCCCCTAGAGTCAGACATGACTGCCTTTTGAGCAAGCAGGACCTTTACTATCATAATTTTTAAGCTGAAATATACAATATATTTTGAGAGTTTCAGAAATGTACTGCATTACATAATGTATTACTAATTTTATCTAGCTGCATTTCTTCCCTGAATCTATCACCCATTTAACAAACCCAACTGCAAGCCTCTCCCTTGCGTTATATCTTCATTCTAAATCATGATCTTGCCAACTACAGTACTTCTTTCTCAACATCAAATGAGTCTGAAAAGGGATTTGGAGAACCAGCAAACAAGAAAAAGAATCGAACACACCATTCTCTGGAGCTTTGCAGCTCCAAATTGCCTTCTATAAAATGGACTTTTTTTCTTCTGTTCTATTTCATGCTAAAAAGGATGTCAGATTTGCAGTACATGCATTCTCATGTAATTTGTAGTGAGACCCCCAGAACATAATGGGGGAAATGAATGAGGATTATAAAAGAAGAAAAGTTGGAAGTGAATGCTGTCTGGAAAATTTAAGATTGCATTAATTTCTTCCCTGCAATTCTACTTAGCTTCCATAAAGAAAGACTGATCATCTTTAAGTGAAAAGGAACCAGTAAATCTCTTTTACTTAAAATGGATCAATCTTGTGATGACTATATCTTTGGGAAGACTGTAGTCAGGCTGCTCATTAAATATTGTGCCACTCTCAAAGGCACATCACAATACAGTCAAAAAGAAAAGAAGTAACATATAATTGTCTTCCCCCACAAACCATTTTAACGATCCAGCTGGAATTTTCCATGCTGATTATTCTAAGTCCAAATAAAACATTGAATGGCACCCCTAGAAATAAGCCCTCTGGAGAACTATCAACCCAGAATGATTTAAAGAAGCAACACAAATGAAAAGTTGACTTTGGAATCAAGTTGACTGTTAATGGGAGTAACAAAACATAATTGTTAACCAAAAAAAGTTAGGCAACAGAAACATGCTGCATCACATCACAGATAGCTCATTTCTGTCTAAAGATTCCAAATGAGCATTCCATCATGTAATCCAAGGCCATTTATGTAATTAAAGCAGTAGCAGAAAAGTTATTACTTAAAGGGAAAGTGAGGCAGTTGTTTCTAAATTAAGATGAAAAAATGCAAGGGTACATATCAATGTGGAACAAAAGCCAGGGAAACATATGTAAAATGGACATAGAAACTACTCAGATGAGGACACCAATTACAATATACAAAGAAGCAGCTGTAGTGTAAAATTATCAGACTAGGGTTTCATGGGCAAGATTAAAAGAGAAATGCCATTTTGCTTTCCAAATAGCCTGATTTGAAATCATTTTTGCAACACAACTTTATGCTCATTCCATTCTTCAATGTATAATTGAGGTGCAGTCAAGCGAGATCATTAAGAACATGGGAATTAGGAAATACTGCCATACTACCTGATAAGGTCTGATTTCAAATTCTAGGCAAGGTCAGGCTAGTTTACAATTTAGAGAGGAGGTCACCAGGGAATATCAGGGACCTGCAGATAGAGCTAGGAAAGAGTTCTGATTGAAATCTTGGAGACCTGCTTACAGTCAGAATTACCAGTGCTGGTCTGGTTGGACCAATGGTCCAACTCATTATAAGGTAACTTCCTATTATACTGTATCTCCCTCTCTACAGTGTGAGGAAGAGGTCTCTCAACAACATGAAAAGGAACTATATACCCACAGCCACCCTCTTCCCAGCCCCACTGAAAGAAGACTTCTATTTTGACTCCTCCAGAGGGTCAGAATAAGGAATTAGACTTCTATACTGAGTACTGTACTTTCACCACTGCACTAGGACTGAGATCATCAGCAGAGGGCGCAATTTACCACACTGTCTTTGCTGGACATAATCCACAGTCTCAAACACAATGGCAACATCATCATCAAAGAGGCAGGTAAGGATGGTTCTGTGGGTGTCATGGACAAGTTGAGCTACATATAGGAAGTTGGGAGGCAGTCAATAGTTTAGTAGAGGCAACTTTCTAGCCATTGAGCTCCTTTCATTCATTCAATCTCTAATCTAGATAATTATTACAACAGCCTGTGTTTGTGTGTATGCATTTGGCTGCACATTTTAATGTTATTCTGTTTCTTTTTACAAATAATTTTTAATTGACCATTTCCCCCCAATTATGCAAACTATAGGAATTTCCTGTAAATAATTCCAACAGATCTTCACGCTACAAATTATTCTATTAAACTCTAACCTCTTGCTGTTTCTTAGTAACTGGTATTCAGTGCCTGCTGCCTCTTGTCCTTGAGCGTCTACATAGTTATTCTGACCAGCAGCCATGGATAACATTATCCTCCATAAATTTTTCTAAAAGTCCTCCTTTAAAATCTTCTGCATTGTTGACCTTCACCACATACTGTTGTAGAGAAAATTTAAGTATGTGCTGAGTGAGGAAATAAGGCATTTATATGTCTTGTATAACCTCAGGTTTTGGAAGAGGAGGAAATTCTTGGGTTTTTTTTACTTCCTGAATGCCATACATATCTTTTACATCTCTATCACATTTCCTCTTACTGACATTACTTCTAAAGTAAAACACTCTACATTTTAAAAACCTTTTTCATTAAGAAAGTATTTCCACCCCTAATCATGTTCCTTTTTTAAGCCCACTATCCCTTTCATTTCCCTTTCCTGTACCTTTTCAAATGTGCATCAATTGGGGTTGAACTGTCTACACAGTGCTACAAATGTGGTTGTATTTAAGTCAAGATCTTCCCTCCCTGTCCATCTAAAATGCAAGAGTTTGATGACTGGGGAGTTAGATTCTAGTTGAAATCAATAAAATGTGAAGAAAGGCAACCAACACAGTAAGAGCACAATCTTAAATAGCCAAGACAGCTGAGGTTCAGCTGAGATGACATTTGGCTAGCTAAAGTCATGTTGAATCCAACTTTCCTTCCAGCATAGGGATTTAGTAAATACTTAGGACAACCCATAGCTTGGCCTAACCTTGTGTTGCTATTGTGACTGTGCTCCTGTGTGGAGGTGGTTTGTATCTGGCTGAACTCATCTCTGCATCCTTTATCCACCACTTTTTTTGTTCTTCTGCTAACAGACCTCAGCCAGAAGATCCCTCTCCTGGTAGATCTCTCAGATAAGCTAGCAAAAAGTGATTCTGTCAGTGGATCAACATTTCTTCTAGCATAATTTTTAGCAGCAGAAGAGATGTTTGCCATTTCCCTGACATCTTACACCAAGCACTTATTTAAGACAGTATTGCTTTGTTAATTTCCAAATTAGTTAATTAACTTCATTCTTTCAATTGACAAAACAGCTGTGGCTGCAACAATTACAATTTATTTTTTGGAAAGTGCTTGAACGGCAGTAGCTCCAACAGTATCAATGTCGAATTTCTAAAAATGCTCAAAACAGTTGCCAAGCACTTATCCCATGTTCTTGCCAGGTATGTGCTATATATTTTTTAAGCTGCTAGATAAAGTGTGAAGACAACATGGCCTGCAAGGAGACATTTGGTTACCTTATAAGTCAAAGAAAGATTCAGACCAAAGGCCAAACATTTCCTCGGCCAAAGAAAGGTTTAACAATCTGTATTCTGTACC
This sequence comes from Bradypodion ventrale, assembly GCA_035047345.1. Classification (NCBI taxonomy): domain Eukaryota; kingdom Metazoa; phylum Chordata; class Lepidosauria; order Squamata; family Chamaeleonidae; genus Bradypodion; species Bradypodion ventrale. The sequence continues at coordinate 36,917,526 of JAWDJE010000003.1, read as the reverse complement.
AAAGCTGCAGTAGCTCAAGTGGTTAAGACTGGGAGGCAGAAGGTCAGCAATTCAAAACTCGAGTACTGCATGACAGAATGAGCGTCCGTCTCTGTCCCAGCTCCTGCCAACCTAGCAGTTTGAAAGAAAGAAAGAAATTGCAAGTAGATAAATAGGTTCTCACTTTTCCAGGAATGAACAGGCCACTGGTTTTTTCTAGGATGTGCTTGTTCTGCCTTTCTGCCTCACTATTTATTTCTTGACAGAGAATGTGAAGACCTACTTAAGAATGTATTTACAAGTAACACATTTAACTTACTTTTTAATTAATTGTGCAGATGACCGCAATCATACTCAGATAATCTTTAACGACACTTTCTGATCTAAAGAGGGTGGGCAGGATTTTCTTCTTCCCCCACATTGACTAGTAAAGGTAAAGGCAGTCCTTGCTTGAAAGCCAGTCATATCTGACTCTAGGGTTCAGTGCTCATCTCTGTTTCATAGCTGAAGAGCAGAGTGCACAGAACGCTGTTTACCTTCCCATTGAAGTGGTACCTATTTATCTACTTGCAGTTTCTTGCTTTCGAACTTCTAGGATGGTAGGAGCTGGGACAGAGACAGAAACTCACTCCATCGTTCAGCTCTCGAACTGCTGACTTGCGAACCTTCCAGTCATCAAGTTCAGCATCTTAACCACTAAGCCACTGCAGCCACATTGACTACAGTGAGATAAAATGCACTATTTTGGCTGAAGTAGTGTACCATTTCTTTACAGGAGTTGCAAGGATTAGAGAGCCTTGGACTTGGTTGGTCCACGTTCAACCCTGCTCATGGAAAATCTATTGTGAAACATGTTTGATGGAAGAGCTTCACACATCATTGTACTCAATACTTCTATCGACATACCATTCTACTAATGGATCATCCTCCCCACTGGTATAGTGGTAAGGGGGAGACTCTCCATTTGCTCCACCAGAGTAGTGGGGATGACTCATTTCCCATCCGTATGCACACCTCTGGCATTTCTATTATTTCAACCTTGTCTCCCAGGAAGGCAAGGAATTGATGTGTTAATGTTTTAGTGGAATTTACTATTGTTTAGATGTGTACAGTAACCAATATGAAGTAGTGGATAGACTACAGGAGATGTGGTTTCTATTGTGTGTATGTGTGTGTGGGTGGGGGGGGAGGGAGATGATGGGTGCTCAATGTGTCGTGCAGCATTCAGGTCTCAAACTGCTGACCTGCCAACCATCCAGTCATCAAGCTCAGTGTTTTAATCACTAAGCCACTGGGGCTCCACTATAAGTTAGATGGTACTTTATTATTATTATTATTATTATTATTATTATTATTATTATTATTATTATAGCATAACGTCAAGTTGATTCCAATTTATGGCTTACCTTTTTCAGGGTTTTCTAGGTATACAACACACAGAAGTTGTTGATTGTTCCAATTCTTCTGGGGGCACCCTAGGACTGTACAGCTTTCCCATGAGTGTGTGCACGTGCATACTCGCACGCACATGCACACATGCACGCACACACACACACACACACGTGCACACACACACACACACACAAATAAGATTTCACCATAAATAGTTAAATATATGATGGAAGTTTTAAGGGTGAATTTGCCAGAATAAGGATCACATGAAGACTGGCTGCATAGCTCCAAGCTCAGAGGTTTGAAGTTCAATTCACCACTGTGCATCCCAGAATTGCCAACCTGTGAAGTCATGGGCAAACGGCACAGTCCCAGTGCACCCCTAGAAGAAGGGAATGGTGAACGTCTTTTGAGTACAATATTCTCTACCTAGAAAACTCTAAAAAGGTCACATAATTCAAAAATGACTGAGGGCACACCATTATTGTTAATACTATTAAGCCAACTTGAAGAGACTGGCTTATTCCTTATATATGTTTTTACTGTTTTCTTTCTTTAGTTTATTTTGATGGGCTATTCCTCTTCCCTACAACTCCTCTGTCACCACAAGGACAAAATTGGTTGCTTACACACACAAAAAAGGCCATCTCACATGGCTATTTATCTGTTTATCACAACCACTGGTTATTTTAAATGCGGCATGGCAATACTTATTGCATCAAAGCACAGACAGCCTAGCAGTTGAAAAGGTGGCCACTATGCTGAAGATGCTGAAAACTGGCGCAGGCAAAGGAGGAGGAGGGTTATCTGAAACATTCTTGAGGGGTTTTTTTTTAATTTAAACTGATATTTGTGTTAATTAAAGTATACCAGTTTTGTACGTGTGCCCAGGCGAATCAGTGTATATTTTTACCTCAGTATATTTAGAAATATATTCACTGAGGAAGAAGTTCATTTTCAACACCAGGGGGTGATTGTATACAGCTATGAAAATAAAGTGGCTTACAAGATTTCAGCATAAACGTGAACATAGATTCGTATTCCATGTGACTATAAATTGGTTTGAAAAATGCAAGTTTTGAAATTAGTTTATTTTAGTTGTCTAATATCAACCTTTGAACTATGGTGCTAGAAAAGACTTTTGAGAGCCCCCTGGATGGCAAGGAGATAAAATCAGTCAATCCTGAAGGAAATAAACCCTGACTGCTCTCTGAAGCTCAAGTACTTTGGCCAATAATTGAAAAGGGAGGACTCACTGGAGAAGGCCCTGAAAGGATAGAAAGCAAAAGGAGAAGGGTGTGGCAAAGGATGAAATTATTAGACAGCACCTATGTAGTGGGCATAAATCTCAGCAGACCCAGGATGGCAGATGTTAGAGGAGCCTGGTGACCTGCAGTCCATGGTGTTACAGGGGGTTGGACTCGACTGTGCAGCTGAACAACAAAAACAATAACAATCTCTGTATTTCATTAATACTTTCTGTTATTAATACCCAGTTCTGCCTGCAACCCAACCCTGCTGGATCTTTAACCTGGGCAATCACAATAAGTTGTTGCTGTTGTTCTAGAGGAGAAAGAGAATGTTTTTCCCTTGGCACTAGCAGCAGGTTCGATTTCTTTCACCCTTTGTTGTGTTTGAATACATTTATTGCTGTAACGTTTTGTGAAATAATTGGGATCAGTACGATCCTCCATTTTGTCTCCTTCTTCTTGGTCGTGAAATATCATGGGACTGCATTCCTGCCTAAACTATGTAGCCTGTATAGTCTTCACTCCGGTCCAATGACCTCCCAGTTACCCCACTCCCCTTCCTGTCGTTTCCCGCCCAAATGTATTCATTTCTGAATGTATATATTTAGCAGTGCTGCACCATTGATCCCCATGTTCTGACTGCCTAATAAAGTTGTTTGGCCCTGTTCTGCTGGCTGCTTTGCATTTCTACCAGAACATCAAACCCTGATGTTCAGTATGCTTAGTCTCACAGAGACAAAGCTGCTACCACTGTAGAGGGAGTTATCCCATCTTATGCCATTGCGGGGCCAGAATTTAAGATTAGGGGTGGCTTTTGTGATTTAATAAGAGAGGACTTTTGTGATGTCACAGAATGCTTTGTGTATTACAGTTGTAAGTAATGTGCATGTGTGAGCGAGCAAGACAGGTAATATGGATTTCTTACCCTACTTCCTAAATAAATATTAGGTGCAGCACATTAGAAGTTCAGATATCTAGTGCTGTATAGGTGAAGGTCGCCCTTGATTGAATGTCAGTTGTATCCGACTCTAGGGTTCAGTGCTCATCTCTGTTTATAGCCAAAGAGCCAGCGCTGTCTGCATTTGAAGACATTTCTGTGGACGTGTGGCAGGCATGACTAGACAGCTGAGTGCAGGGAACATTGTTTACCTTCCCACTTAAGTGGTACCTATTTATCTATGGTGGTACCTCCATTAACATAATTAATGTGTTCTCCAGGACGTTTCATACAGCGAAAATTATTTAACCGAATTTCCCATAGGAATGAATTGAATGTAATTTCCCATAATAATGCATTGAAAACCAAAATACATTAACCAAAATGCAGTTTCCCATAGCAATGCTTTGAAAAATAATCAATACATTCCCCCCAAATTGTGTAAACCGAGCTACTATTTTCTATGAATTTCTTTTTGTTATGCAATTTTTATGTTAAGCGAGCCATTTGTTAACTGAGGTTCCACTGTACTTGCAATTTCTTGCTTTTGAACTGCTAGGTTGCTATATAGGCTAATGCTATTAGCAGTAATGCATTCCTTCTGTATCCAAATTGTGGATTTCCCGTGCCCGGTGGGCATGGAACGGCCTTGGCAGAGGCCACTACGGTAGAGAAAACTCCTGGCTCGTGGTATCTGCGGGCAGAGAAATTAAGGGGGGTGGATAAATGATAGGGTTTGATTCACCCAACTCCTGACCTGACCAGCGGTTCTGCTGAGAGAGCAGATACCTAACCCAGTTAATCACTCATCTCCGTGTCTCCGTGTAATCTCAGGCACAAACAGATGCCATGTTTACCCCTGCCTGATCCCTGAACAATGAGGATTCCTAAGTCCATGTTTGCCCCAGTTAATTAACTTCCCCAGGAAGATTCCCAATTAACCCAAGTAAACAGGTGACGTGATTTCTGCCAGATGACAATCTTGCCACCGTTGCGCTTTTCCTTCTATATATGTTGCAGCCTTTTCTCAATAAACTACTGATCTTATCCTCCTCCATACTGCCTCGTATCATTCCTTGATCAGTCTCCTCCGGGACCTACGGCCCTCAGCGGCCCCGATTCCTACATCTGGTGACCCCGAGACATGATCTACTCAAGAGTAAGCGACCCCCGAGCGGTCTACTCGTGAGTAAGCGATCAGCACAGCCAGGTTCTGCGCCAGAACCTTGTCCCATCATCCCGGAGGTCAGCGCGGCAGCCCGGTCGGTAAGCCAGCCGATCGGGAAGACGGCCCAAGCGGCGAGGCATTACAGAGGAGGCATCCTACAGCTTGCTCCCGGCTTTCGCGGCGGCTTGCGCCAAAGGGAAAAACGCGTTCCGCTCAGGGCAGCTGTGAGCCCCTGACAGTGCAGTGGCCACCGAGGGCCCGTGGCCGCAGTCCACGCTCCGAGCTCTACCCAGAAGCGTCGTCGCCAGAACCTATTGCCTGCCACAGACGCGTCGACTCGTCCCGAGGAGGAAACTTCCGAGGACCCAATCGCAGGTAATATGGGGACCTGTCCTCAGCGACAGCGTCCATCCGCTAGCCAAAGAACTTGTGTAGAGGAGTTCAACATCCTGGCCAGGGTATTTAATTTGCGTTTTCACAGCAGAGAGCTAGTGAGACTTTTGGTGTACCTAGGGGAACACTGCCTGCTTTACCCAGAAGTAGGTACGTTAACCCTCGAGCTCTGGGATCAGATAGGAGACTGCAATCAGCAACCCCCGAAAGCTCCAGAGGGCATAACCCGCACATGGAACAAATGTAGGAAACTCTCAGCAGAGGTAGACCCAGTCCGGATAGAGACCCAGAAAACCCCAGCGCAGTCAGAACCATCAGCCCCAAGAAGTCTCTATTCGTCATTTCAGCTTAAGCAGGGCAGTATAGGGAGCATTCCCTCAGTGACAGCTGCAGACGTCACTGAAGGAATTCATGGCATGAGAGGCCTTGGCGCTTCTCTGACAGTGAAAAGTTCCCTGCAAAGAAAGAACTCCATTCAGCGCAAGGGTGAGGAAGATCCATTCACGGGGAAATTGCCAGTGGCACAATTAGCTAGCGCCCAACTGCTGTGCTCAGCCCATCTTAAGGCAGACACACGTTCAGGCAGGGCTGCTCAGCGCCCACTGCTCACGGAAACCTGCATGGCCCCTGGCCACGCAGGGCTCCAGAGCAGACCCATTACCACACTCAGGCGCAGAGCAGTGCCAAAACCCCAAGGCGCCTGCTTCCAGTGTGGAAAAGTGAGACACCTTAGAAGAGAAAGCCAATCTAGACCAGGCAGATCTTCAAAAGATTGTCTTCATGCCAAATGGCCACCCTGGCATGCATCTGGCCCAGGCTAGAAAGGAGGCGGCCATCGCCCTGGCCATGCCAGAAGAACCATCCCAGCAATAGTACCCCGAGTTCCCCCAAGGCACAGGCAGAATCTACTTGTCTCACCTTGGGAGTAGCCCAGAGAAACTTGCCCCTAAGTAGAAGCACCCAGATGGTTGTAAATAGCCAGCTGTGTATTAGCCATCTCCTCATGTGTAGTACAGAACGCTGCAGATCAGGGGAGGAATGTGTGAATGCGCAAATAAATGTGTGTATGTGTGGTGCACCACTGAATGTATGACTGCAAGAACTGTGTATGATTGCAAAAGCCTTGTCTCTATGACCACAGTGTGATTGGAAAAGTGTTCCTTGTGTGTAACTGCGTGGTAATGTCACTGTGAAATATGTGTTAAACAGTTTGCACTCTGCTCATGGGCAGGAACTATTTAAAGTTTGAGAAAGCATGATGAACAAAGCCCCTTGCCTTGCCTGTTCAGCAGCTTAAGCAGGAGAGGAGGGGGGGGAAATCCTAACCTGCAATAGGGCGGGGTGATTCCCCCTTCCTCCCTTGAGACTTTTTCTTTGTCAAAGGATTAAGCCACTCAGGAAAACAGATTTTTCTTTTCAGAAGCGCGATCTGAAAACAAAAATCACTTCTATGAGTTTTCCTCACTGTATCATAAGCTATGGGGCCCCTCCCTACGTCTGTGTTCCTCAAACCCCCATCTCTGTGTTTTAAGGTTTTTTTGAATGTCTCTTAGCGTCTTGAAGTCACGTATCTCACTAGGAGTGAGAGAATTGCATTGTCTTCATGTGTGTACTGTGTTATCATCTTGTAAACTCGGTTCTCAACCTTTTAGAGTCAGGGGCCAAAGTTCCGGGGCCGCAGGCAGCTCTGGGCGTCCGGACAGTCATCCTGCCCTTCCTTCGCCACACAGCCCTTCTTGGCTCGGCGGGGGAAGTGGCAGAGCAACGTGGGCTCTGGCCCACTCGCCCACATCTGGCCGCAGGTTGAGAATCGCTCTAACTCTCCTTCATTCTCTTAGGAAAGATACTGTTCTGGTATTTTGACTTTAATCTGTGTAAAGTAACTCACTCATTGTACCCCTTTCACAGGAAAAAGCACGCAAACATTCTTGCGCTCTGCATATTCAGAAAATGCTTACCTTTTTACAGGAACAAAATTCCTTTCCAGGCCTTATTTCTACAGCCTTACACTCCTTCCTTTCACAGGCTCCAGGATTAATTAACAGGAGGACCCGGTTGTCTTAGTTACCTGACCTAATCTGATTTCGTAATGATAAGAGTTGCTGCATTCTCATTGTGCTAACTTCTGACTTGTCTTTCCTCCTTTCGCCAGTGGAACTCCCTGCTGGAAATGTTTAACTTGTGTGTCTTTTCATTTTTGTGTATTATTTCCTTACAGCTGGCACGTCATAGTTGGCTTGTTTTTAATAAGTCTTAGTAGGTCATTTTAAGTATGGCACCTGGCCCACAGCACCCTCTCTAGTGAGCAGACACATTTCGCAAACTCCAGAGCACAGAGGAAGGATTAGTCCCTGAGCTCCCGAGCATGTGCAGAGTGCCACCCATTAGCCAGGACTGTCTAGGACCATTTTAAGAGTGCAGTCAGGTCACACCTTCAATCAGATACAGGCATTTCTAGGCCACCACTTCCCTTTTTGCTGCTAGTCTAAGCACAAGCACAGCAAAAAATGGCCAAACGGAGAAAAGGATACAAACACAATGTACCGTTTGTGTATGCCCAAAAATGATGAAGATAATAATAAACGAATCTTCTTATAAGGTCTTTGTATTCTTAATGTTATTTTTATTTTGCAAACTCTTGTATATTAACTTGTAATGTCATCAAACAGAAACCAAACTCAGATACTTCTCTGCACAAAAAGTCTTCAAGTTCCTTTTGTAATCTTGACAATAGTAACCAAATTCAAATATGTTCTCTTCAACTTCTTCACTATGTCCTTTATAACAATATGAAACAATGATTCATTCCTCTATTGCACTTTCTATCTCTCATCCAAAACAGCTCATAAACTCATATTCAGTTGGGAAGTCAAACTCCCATATATATTGGCCCCAAACTCCCGACGTCTATCCGGTTAATTAGACATTTCATTCAATAAATTTCATCAGGGGAGTTTTTGCAATATCTGAAAGGTTACAAAACACATGTCTGTTACAATATTATATGTTCAAACCAGCTGCAAGCCCCCATGCTCATTATCCAGTCCAAGCTTACCCAAACTTACCACTCTTGTGTTTCGCGTCCTCTCTGTCTCTTCTGTAATTTCTCTATGGTTGCTAAGGACGTTGCATACCATTAGAGTCCTATCTCTTAAATACAACTTGCTGCCTGCTCCTGACTGAATCTGCAAGCTCACATTACCACCTGTGTACTGGCTGTTTTACTTACAAGGAGCACCATGGTTCTAATTCCTGTGTACTTACAAAAAGCAGGTTAAATCAGTTTCATAGTTTAAACCCTTAGGATGCATGGTTCCTAGTCTATGAATATGAATATAGTATGCCTCCTTTCCTATCTCTTAAATACAACTTGCTGCCTGCTCCTGACTGAATCTGCAAGCTCACATTGCCACCTGTGTACTACTGTTTCACTTACAAGGAGCACCATGGTTCTGATTCCTAGTTTCATAGTTTAAACCCTTAGGATGCATGGTTCCTAGTCTATGAATATGAATATAGTTTGACTACTTTCCTATCTCTTAGATACAACTTGCTGCCTGCTCCTGACTGAATCTGCAAGCTCACATTGCCACCTGTATACTGGCTGTTTTACTTACAAGGAGCACCATGGTTCTGATTCCTAGTTTCATAGTTTAAACCCTTAGGATGCATGGTTCCTAGTCTATGAATATGAATATAGTTTGACTACTTTCCTATCTCTTAGATACAACTTGCTGCCTGCTCCTGACTGAATCTGCAAGCTCACATTGCCACCTGTGTACTGATTGTTTTACTTACAAGGAGCACCATGGTTCTGATTCCTGTGTACTTACAAAAAGCAGGTTAAATCAGTTTCATAGTTTAAACCCTTAGGATGCATGGTTCCTAGTCTATGAATATAATATGCCTCCTTTTGTAATAGCAATTGTTCAATGTTGATACCTCTACCTGTTGTAACCGTGAGTTTTTCTAACACTACAAATTTGAAATCTGTGTCAAGATGGTTTTTTTCCATGTAATGATTTACCAATGGTGCATTTTCCACCTGTCCCCTTATCCTGGATCGATGTTCTGCTAGCCTGATTTTTAATTTGCGTGAGCATTTCCCCACATACTTGAGACCACAAGGGCAAATCCATAGATATACACAAAATTGGCTATTACAATTACTAAAAAAATTGAGTGTTTTTTTAAAGTTTAATTCTGGAAAATTGATGTGCTGAGTCTCCCAAGCGAACCTGCAAACAATGCATTGGCCGCATCTGTGATGGCCCTTGACCAGACTGCTCCGTGATTCTTGTCGCGGTGCAGCATCTGCTCTAGTAATCAAGTTGCCAACTGTTCTAGTCCTCCTTAAACCTATCATGGGTTTTTCTAGACACCCCGGAATGTCAGATAATATATGCCAATGTTTGCGTACAATATTTTGTATATCTCTGGCTCTGGGAGAATAGTCTATGGACCAAAAAATCCCCTGTTTGGGTTGTCTCTCCTGTCTTTTCAATAGTGTGCTCCTTGCCACACTTCTAACCTTATTTAATGATTTTTCCAATACCTGCTCAGGATACCCTCTGTCCAGAAGATTATCCTTAATCCCCCTGGCTGGTGTTTCAAAATCTTCTTGATGTGAAGAATTACGTTTAGCTCTAGCAAATATTCCGTATGGAATGCTATTGCGTAAATGGGGTGGATGGTATGACTCATATGGAAGATAGGCATTCCTATCTGTGCTCTTCTTAAATAGCCTGACCTGCAGTTTATTGTCCCTTCCTACGAAAACTAAGAGGTCCAGAAATGATATTTCAGTCCTGTTCATGCAATGGGTAAATTTTAGGTTCACATTCTGTATATTCAACCAGGAAACAAAGTCTGGAATTAGATTAAAGTCATCTAACACAAAAAACAGATCATCTATAAATCTTTTAAATAATAAAATGTGGTGAAAAAATGGATTAATTTGTGCATTTAAAACAATATTTCTCTCAAAGGAAATCATATAGAGATTGGCCAAACTTGGTGCCATTGGGGACCCCATTGCCACTCCTTTTACTTGCAAAAAGATGTCTTGGTTGAACCTGAAATAGTTCTTTTCCAAGCAGATTTCTAAGAGATCGATTAGAAAATGAGTGGGCGGTTGTTGAACTACTCTGGTATTTAATACATCCTGGACCACTAATCTCGCATCTTCAAATGGGACATTTGTGTACAAAGCTGCAACATCCATGGTTACCAAACCACCCGTTGCTGGAAGCTGGAAGCCCTCGATCTTATTTATAAAATCGGTAGAATCCCTGATAAAGGAAGTAGTGTCACAGGTGTAATGCCGAATGTGATGATCTATAAATTGGCTTAAAGGCTCCAAAATGGACCCCACCCCGGAGATAATGGGGCGTCCAGGTATCCTAATCTGGGCATCAATGATTTTATGTACTTTTGGCAAGATATAAAAAATTGGAACCCGTGGGTGTTCTTTCAACAAAAATTTGTATGTTCTTTCAGTAATATAATTAAGGGAAAGACCCTCCGTGACCACCACCTTAATAATGTTTTCAATTTCCTTGGTTGGATCCTTGATTAATTTTTTATAAAAGGTTGGGTCAGCTAATTGTTTATAGACTTCTTTTAAATAGTCCATCTTGTCCAAAACCACGACTCCACCCCCTTTGTCCGCCGGTTTAATCACTATGGATTCATCCCGTCCCAAATCCTGCAAGGTGTTAACCTCCTGCGTTGTTAAATTCCGTCTTACCTTAAGTTTACTTTGTTCTAGTGATAGGTTTAAGGAGGACTAGAACAGTTGGCAACTTGATTACTAGAGCAGATGCTGCACCACGACAAGAATCACGGAGCAGTCTGGTCAAGGGCCATCACAGATGCGGCCAATGCGTTGTTTGCAGGTTCGCTTGGGAGACTCAGCACATCAATTTTCCAGAATTAAACTTTAAAAAAACACTCAATTTTTTTAGTAATTGTAATAGCCAATTTTGTGTATATCTATGGATTTGCCCTTGTGGTCTCAAGTATGTGGGGAAATGCTCACGCAAATTAAAAATCAGGCTAGCAGAACATCGATCCAGGATAAGGGGACAGGTGGAAAATGCACCATTGGTAAATCATTACATGGAAAAAAACCATCTTGACACAGATTTCAAATTTGTAGTGTTAGAAAAACTCACGGTTACAACAGGTAGAGGTATCAACATTGAACAATTGCTATTACAAAAGGAGGCATATTATATTCATAGACTAGGAACCATGCATCCTAAGGGTTTAAACTATGAAACTGATTTAACCTGCTTTTTGTAAGTACACAGGAATCAGAACCATGGTGCTCCTTGTAAGTAAAACAATCAGTACACAGGTGGCAATGTGAGCTTGCAGATTCAGTCAGGAGCAGGCAGCAAGTTGTATCTAAGAGATAGGAAAGTAGTCAAACTATATTCATATTCATAGACTAGGAACCATGCATCCTAAGGGTTTAAACTATGAAACTAGGAATCAGAACCATGGTGCTCCTTGTAAGTAAAACAGCCAGTATACAGGTGGCAATGTGAGCTTGCAGATTCAGTCAGGAGCAGGCAGCAAGTTGTATCTAAGAGATAGGAAAGTAGTCAAACTATATTCATATTCATAGACTAGGAACCATGCATCCTAAGGGTTTAAACTATGAAACTAGGAATCAGAACCATGGTGCTCCTTGTAAGTGAAACAGTAGTACACAGGTGGCAATGTGAGCTTGCAGATTCAGTCAGGAGCAGGCAGCAAGTTGTATTTAAGAGATAGGAAAGGAGGCATACTATATTCATATTCATAGACTAGGAACCATGCATCCTAAGGGTTTAAACTATGAAACTGATTTAACCTGCTTTTTGTAAGTACACAGGAATTAGAACCATGGTGCTCCTTGTAAGTAAAACAGCCAGTACACAGGTGGTAATGTGAGCTTGCAGATTCAGTCAGGAGCAGGCAGCAAGTTGTATTTAAGAGATAGGACTCTAATGGTATGCAACGTCCTTAGCAACCATAGAGAAATTACAGAAGAGACAGAGAGGACGCGAAACACAAGAGTGGTAAGTTTGGGTAAGCTTGGACTGGATAATGAGCATGGGGGCTTGCAGCTGGTTTGAACATATAATATTGTAACAGACATGTGTTTTGTAACCTTTCAGATATTGCAAAAACTCCCCTGATGAAATTTATTGAATGAAATGTCTAATTAACCGGATAGACGTCGGGAGTTTGGGGCCAATATATATGGGAGTTTGACTTCCCAACTGAATACGAGTTTATGAGCTGTTTTGGATGAGAGATAGAAAGTGCAATAGAGGAATGAATCATTGTTTCATATTGTTATAAAGGACATAGTGAAGAAGTTGAAGAGAACATATTTGAATTTGGTTACTATTGTCAAGATTACAAAAGGAACTTGAAGACTTTTTGTGCAGAGAAGTATCTGAGTTTGGTTTCTGTTTGATGACATTACAAGTTAATATACAAGAGTTTGCAAAATAAAAATAACATTAAGAATACAAAGACCTTATAAGAAGATTCGTTTATTATTATCTTCATCATTTTTGGGCATACACAAACGGTACATTGTGTTTGTATGCTAGTCTAAGCACAGGCAAAAGGCTAAGCCACCATCTGGCACCCTTCTAAAAGTGTGCACGCACACCATGAATGGATGTGCACAGGGGGGCCTTCTTGAGAAATTTACCCGAGGGAAGCCTGGCGCTTCATGCGCCAAGGTTTGCCATAAGACCCCAGACTCGCTTCAAACACAGACAGTCACCTTGTGTGAATTCATGTCACTGGTTCCCCTTCAGGGGGGGCTAGGACAGTTTTCACTTATGGGGGTCGCACATATTAGGTTCTTACTTGGCAAGAGGACCAAGCTTGGCGCACGCTCCTGACTGTTCCGCAAGCGGGCAGAGTTGGCAGCCGTGAACCTCGCTTTGCGCACCTTTGCCAAAGAACGCTTCAACATAATTGCTGACAGCCAGTTTCACAGGAATTTGCTTCACAGTCTACCGGGAGCATACATCACTCCCGCGTTAGACAAAAATTTGCTAAGTTTGTTCCTCACAACTCCAATTCAGAGTCATGCATCCCCCATTCAGAATGCCAAAGCGCTCGCAAGGCAGTTCAACCTGCCACTTTCCCAAGCCCAAGGCATAGTCCGTCCCTGCCTGCATCGTGCAGGGGCACCGGGGGGCCCTCGTGGGGGGTCAACCCACGAGGGACAGAGGCCATCCAGGTGTGACAAACGGACTCGCACATCCCCACATTTTGGCAAATGGCAGCACATGCATGTTTGCATTAATACCTTCCCACAGTTTGTTTGGGTAACAGCACAGAAGGGAGTAACGGCTCCCCATGTGGAGCAGCATCCCCTTTCCCACGGCCAAGGGCGAACCTCGGCACACGACGTCCGTTGATGCCCCAGCTTATAGCTCCAGGCAGCTGGCCACCTTCAGGGCCACCTGGGATATTAAGCTCACTTTTGGCATTCCTTACAATCAGCAGGGGCAAGCGATTGTGGAGGAACGGGCCTATCGGACGCTTAAGTCCTGCATTGACAAACAAACAGAAAGGGGGGGAACAATGTCCCATAGTTGCACAGCAATTGTTATCCTATAAAGTGCAAAAACTAACTAACTCTTTCAGAATTTTTATCTCCCAAACAAGTCTCTTCCCCATGCAGGTCCCAGAGGCCAGAGTCAGACCCGAATGATTGCAAAGAGCAGCACCAGTCACTGTCCTGGATGTCATCAGCTGTCCGTCTTCCTTTATGACTTACCTCTCCAAAGACATTTCTATGGCATACTCAGTGCTACTTCTGAGGACCATGCTTTTCCCCAAAACAAGACTCTTCCAAGCTCAAGCTACACATGAAACCCCACCAAGAAGAGAATCCTCATCCTTCGAAAAGCTGCTGGATGTCTTTTATTGCTATTATTATCTGTAGTTGCTATTATTTATACATGCCTTGTACAATGCTCCAGTTGGGATTTGCAAGGGACACTTGAATTTCTGTATGTTGTTAATAACGGCCAGCTTCCACCAAAGGAAGCCAGACCGGCCCATGTTTCGCACCGGCACATTACTTGGAAAGATTGAGCACCCGGTAGCCGGCTATATCCAGCCATCGTAAGTTTCACACCTCTCCATAGGTGCTAGAAAGACATTTGCACAACACCAGAAGCTGCAGAAATAGCTTAGAGTCACCCCAGGTCACAGTATCAATGACACATCTCATTATCTTGCCTTGCTACAGAAAGCAGTCTGAATTCAGACCCACAGCTCTGAAAAACCAGGCTGTGGTCAGTATGTTCAGCGTGTCAGGCTTAGCCATTGGCAACGCTCGGAGAATTGGTCAATTGGCTTGCGGATTAGCAAAAGCCATCAACCATACCTCCTCAGCAATAGCGCTGCTCAATCAGGAGCAGGCAGAGCTTCGCCATGCCATACTGGATAATCAAGCAGCCATCGATTATCCCCTGTTGTTACATCATATGGGCTGCAAGTCTGTCCATGGCATGTGTTGCTTTAACCTCACAGACAACACCCACAAGATACAGAGCCAGCTCACGGACCTCCACACCCTAGTTAGGGACATCAAGGAGGATTCTTCATGGGGGTGGGAGGACTCCTTGTGGTCGTGGTTCCCATGGGGATGGATTCAGACGACACCCAAAGTGATTGTGGGGGTGGTAATACTGGGCACAACAGTGTGTTGTTTCGTGCAATGTATTCCCTCACTGCTATCGTGATGTCCCCCATGGAGGGAACCCCGAAGCGTCATTCCCGCTTATCAGCTGGTACCTCTCTTGCGCAGAATTGGCGGTCAGGCTCTTAGATTAAACAGAAAGGGGAGATGTGGATTTCCCGTGCCCGGTGGGCATGGAACGGCCTTGGCAGAGGCCATTACGGTAGAGAAAACTCCTGGCTCGTGGTATCTGCAGGCAGAGAAATTAAGGGGGGTGGATAAATGATAGGGTTTGATTCACCCAACTCCTGACCTGACCAGCGGTTCTGCTGAGAGAGCAGATACCTAACCCAGTTAATCACTCATCTCCGTGTCTCCGTGTAATCTCAGGCACAAACAGATGCCATGTTTACCCCTGCCTGATCCCTGAACAATGAGGATTCCTAAGTCCATGTTTGCCCCAGTTAATTAACTTCCCCAGGAAGATTCCCAATTAACCCAAGTAAACAGGTGACGTGATTTCTGCCAGATGACAGTCTTGCCACCGTTGCGCTTTTCCTTCTATATATGTTGCAGCCTTTTCTCAATAAACTACTGATCTTATCCTCCTCCATACTGCCTCGTATCGTTCCTTGATCAGTCTCCTCCGGGACCTACGGCACTCAGTGGCCCCGATTCCTACACCAAATGACACATTTGAATCTGAAGACCAGTGTACCACTCATCAATGTACACTATGCCTGGGTAAATGTGCAAAAACAGACAGAATCAGCTGCATTCATATGATTCAGGAGCAAATACAGGGTCAATGATGGGTGCTTATTTGCAAGAAAACATGGTTCTTGATACATTGAAATTTGTCATGCCTCATTGCAGGCATACCTGTTCATTTCCACCACATGGCATTATGGAGCTTGCTTTGATATGAGAAATTTGGACTTAAACCTTTACTTTTAAAAATAAAATCATTTTAAAAATGGGCTTGGAATGTTATATGTGTTTACTCAAGTGCTGTGTAACCTGTCACAGCTAATTGTTACTAACCGACAAAATGCACAGGCACATCTCAGTAGCAAAATCAGGCACATGGCCAGGTTCTCAACCAAGACATGCCCTGTTACCCCTCACCACTTAGCTGCAATTAGCGGCAACAAGTGTCAGGGAAATTTATTGTCAATGTTCTTAGCTACTACCAACTAAAGGACTCTAGGCACAATATCTTAAAATAGTGTTAAACAGTTTTATTGTATGCAAAAGCCAAATAAAATCATAGTACAATATATAAATTACAATACCTTAATCACAAAGAGATGGGCAAATAATATAGAGATGAGCAGAGCAAAGACAGGTTCAAAAAAGATCCTGTGTTGGCAATGCCAATTCCTTCCCTTATCTCCTTCTTTTTAATACCCTTTGACCTCGTCACATCACCTATCTTTTTAGTACATTATGTGAGTACACGTTTCCCCTAGTTTTCTTTTCTTTCATCTTCTGTGGTTAGTTGTTTTTCAGTTGCAGTTCCTCTTTTTCTCACATTTGCAGTTAGGTTGTTTTTCTGAGTATAATCACTTGCCATAGCTCTCACTGCATTTAATTTCTACCACATACCACACCTTTTAATCTTACTACAATAAATAAAATATATAGTTAAATTTTCTTTCTCGCACAAATGACACAAAATGTATGCAAAGACTGATGGGATACTGGCGCTGTTTTTCTGTTGTCTTTATATTTTGTTAGTTTTTCATCTCTTAATATGGAAGCGACAAGACTGCTAGTTTTTTTCACTGAATTTCCCTTGCTCAGTAAAAAAGATGCAATTTTAACCCACATTTGTTCTGCTCATTCACCTCTGCCTCACAAAAACATCCTCCTTTAGATAGCCATTTAGGGAAAGCATGACTCAAAGTAATCAGTGGTATAATCATTTCAGCTTCCCTGGAAAAACTGTTTTCATTCTTTTCTGAGCTTTCAAGCTTTGAATCTGCAAAACCCAATACTAAGACATTGATACTCCATCTCCGGGTATAAAATTTAGTTCTATTTCCCCCAATTAAGCATAGCTGAAGTCTGACAAACAGCCTTTTTTCTTAGCATCTGTGTTATCAGTTTCAATAATGTGGGATTTTTTTTTTCATCAAAAGAAGGGGGAAAAAGAGAAGAAAGAGGCCTTATTATATTTCCATCCTAACTTTAAGGCATCTATGCTTACACAGTCACGGAATCATTACAAAATGGAACAGTGTTGAAGTGAATACTGAATGCCCAAGACAATATTTTTCAATATTATGTTTCCTACTGGGGAAAAAGAAGTGTTTGTACATAAAAGCAGAGAGAGTAACAGAAAGACAGAGATAGAGATGCACACATGATTGAAAAACAGTTGCCTAAATCTAATAGCTAGCCATGCTTAGAATAAACCTATTCACTCAACTACTGAACAGTGAGTAAATCCCATTGATCCAATGAGTCTGCTTTGGTTGGGATTTTCAGAATACTTGCCAAATTCTTCATTCTTGATTTGACAGGACCTCAGTTACGAATTGTCAATCCTCATAAGATTCTTCTGCTCCGGAGACCAGAGAAACAAAGTCTACTTGTTCAATTGTCAATATCGTTCGAATTTGCATAAATTGTCTCTGCACAAAACTAGTGTACCTCTAGAATAAAAAAGCCCACCACTTTCTGAAGTGGTCTGTTCACTGTGAAATAACTCCTCCTGTCACAAAGTTCCTCCTAATGTTTACGAAAAAGTTCTTTCTAATAGTATGAATTTGAATTCATTACTTTGAGTTCTTTCCTCTAGAGTTACAGGAAACATGTTTGTCCCATCTTCCATATGAAGGTCTAGGAGGGGCCCCTCTACAGGTGCCCCTAAGCAGGTCATCCACCCTGCGTTACCTGGAAGGTCTGGGAGAAACACCTGCTCACTGGTCCCGGGAGGATGCAGACATGATATGATAACTGGCAGGTAGAAACTAGGAGGAAGAAGCTGATGATATGGCATATGGGGGCAAGTGACAGAGGCCAGGTCCCAGGGAGAGATATTGAGAATAAAGGGGGAGATGGAGGGGAAGAGGGGGAGTTCAAACATAGAGGATTCATCAGATGGGGAAAAAGTGGATGAGGCTGATAAGGAAGTGGAGCCTGTCTTGAAGTCCTGGTGGGCAAGGGGAGAGGATGTGGGGGGAAGCCCTATCTTCAGCCAGTGGTGGGATTCAGCAGGTTTGCCCCAGTTCACCACAACTGGTAGCAGAAATTCTGGCTGGCCCCGCTCATCCAAGTTTTGAAATAAAGTAGTCCTAATTCATGTACAACTCAGGGCTTTCCCCTGGCCACGCCCACCATACCA
Organism: Bradypodion ventrale; assembly: GCA_035047345.1. Taxonomy (NCBI): domain Eukaryota; kingdom Metazoa; phylum Chordata; class Lepidosauria; order Squamata; family Chamaeleonidae; genus Bradypodion; species Bradypodion ventrale. The sequence goes on along the minus strand of JAWDJE010000003.1, from coordinate 36,899,346 downwards.
CACCCACAGAGTAGGCAGTAAAAATAATTGAATCCCACCACTGGTCCCATCGCGATACTTGGTAATACACTAAATATAAACCTCTAGTCTAGCGATTATGTTCCATGTGCTTGAAGAAAGGCTTGTAATCCATGAAAGCTCACACTGAAATTTGTTTAGTAAAACAGTGATTGGGAAGTAGGGTATTTCCCTCTAAAATAGTTAAACAAACAACCACAACCGGGATTTTTTTCACCTGGAATAAGTCTTTTGTTTAAAAGATCATGCACTTTTCTCTCCTATTATCTTTTACTTTTTGGTCTTTGCTGCCCAACTACATATATATTAGATTTATTCTTTGTTTTCTATTAATATCTCCAACTAGATGCAGAGGAGAGGTTTTAACAATGGTGGTGGAACAGTAGCATCAACATGAACCAGGAAATTCCATTCTCAGTCATTTGATTTATGACCTCAATTTTTCCCTATCTCTGTGAATATCACAGCTTTTGTACATAGTTGCAATTGAAGGACACAACCCTTTTTGACCACCATACCACACCTGCAGAGTAGGTAGTAAAAAGATTGAATACCGTCACTGTCTTCAGCCCTCCAGGGTCACTTTGATGTATGCAGATTGATACGCGGTAGGCAGTATTCAGTGAGCCAGACACATCTTTATTGCAAGGTATGCAATCTGAACATGTGGTAATGGTGGAGGCGCAGCTCCTTTTATACAGTGAGATGCATTGTGATATATTTGAATCTGGCTACACAGTTCCCCATTGGTTACTGTACTTGTGACGTCATGGTGACGTCCTGCCTTCTTTACCTGGTTTTACCTATGGTGGGAATGTTTCCCGCGGTAGGCTTGATTGGTTGATTAATACCATGTGGTCGCGAATCACTGCCATCTAGTGGCAGGTGAATCGCATCCCCTTCAGCTGACTTGCATTGGGTTACATTGTTTCATTCAGGTTGTTACAATTACTCTTAATGGGCAAAGACCTTCATGCAACTGATCTTAAAGACAAACACTTCCATACACAACATTCTTCCCCCCAGGATGGGACAAAGTCCCTTAGCCACAATGGCTTCCCGCAATTTCGCTTTGGTCATACGGCTGCTTGGCCAAGGCTGGGGGAACTAGGGGTCGCGTGTTCTGCTGATCCTCTTCCTGCAATGGGAAGATGAGGAGACTCGTTAGTGGAATTCCCCAACTCAAAATTCTGCCCATTTCTAGGATTGGTGGGTAACGAAACGGTAGATTGTCCCACCCCCTGGGGGCTGGGAATGAACTCCAAATGACTTGGACTGGGAGTACCTAAAGCTAAATCAAAACCCCGCTTCTTGCTCGGATGGGTGGGGGACCACTCCATAAAACCCTCCCGATCCCTTAACTCAAAATCAAACTCATCGGGCTCTTCCCCTCCTGGAAAGTGTGTTGCGCCAGAGGCCAAACACGCATTTCTGGGGGAGGAATTGATTTGGGGGATCTCCCCCGGAACATCCCTCATGTCTCTTTGGGATTCCCCTGGCAGTGCTTGCCCTGTTTCTCCCCCTTGGAATAAGCGGGTGGGGGAGGACCCTAACGTTGATTCGTCATCCTCTCGGGTGTCTGTGACCCTCCTCCTGAGCTGATCGGCATGCCGCCAACATACCAGCCCTGTACTGGTCTCAACCTTGTAGGACACTGGCCCCGTCTGCTCGAGAAGAACCCCTGGTACCCAGCTGGGGCCAGATGCATAGTTCCTATAATAAACCATGTATCCTGCTGCAAATACTTTTGACTGTTCAATGCCTATATTTCTTCCCCTATCCTCCACCCTGGTTGGATCCAACCAGTCGAGCAGCGTAACTGGTCTCCTTCGCATCAGGAGCTCGGCCGGGGAGTGTCCTGATGCGAGAGGGGTTACCCTGTAGGACAGTAGAAACTGGCACAGTTGCCAGTTCAAGTCTCCGGGGCCCATTCACCACAGTGCCTCCTTGGTAGTTTGCACTTGGCGCTCGACCTGCCCATTTGTAGCAGGGTGGAAAGGGGCTGAGGTGATGTGTCGAATCGCATTCCTCTCCAGGAATGCCTGGAATTCGACGGACATGAACGTGGAGGCGTTGTCTGAGACAAACACATCAGGTGAACTGAAGCAGCTAAATAGGTTTCTCAACCTTTTAATGGTTGTTGCTGAGGAAGTATTGGGCACTGGAATAACTTCCAACCAAAGAGTCGACCACGAGGAGGAATATGGAACCCCTGAACAGCCCAGCGAAGTCAATGTGTAAACGAGACCAAGGTCCGAGGGCCGTGTCCCATTCTCTGTGAGGAAGTCGGGACTCCTCAGGTCGAGAACTCTGGCAACCTTCGCATGTGGCCACCATGTGCTCAATGTCTGCATCAATTTGGGGCCACCAGAAATAGCTTCTGGCTAGCGCTTTTGAGCGCACAATCCCCGGGTGGCTCACATGGAGCAATTTGAGTATTTTTGGCCACATTTCTTCAGGGATGACTACCCTTTCTCCCCAAAGCAGGCAGCCCCTCTCTGTGGACATCTCTACCTTCCTCCTGAAAAATGGTTTGAACTCCTCGCTCGGCGGAGTTGTGGGCCATCCCTTTCTTACCCAGGAGCTAACTACAGAAAGGACCTTGTCTTTTACCATCGCCTTTGCAAGGTCTGGAGTACGATTGGTGCTGGGTCGAGAAACTCAATCAGTAGCACCTGATGGTCCTGTTCTATCTCGCAATCAGGCTCTCCTAATGCCAGCAGGGGCGAGCGCGAGAGCGCATTGGCGTGGCTGATTTCTTTTCCAGGCTGGTGTGTTAGCGTGTACTGATACGCATTGAGGAATATGGCCCACCAGAGCATCCTGGGGGACAGAATTTGGGGTGTGGGCTTGTCCGTGGTGAATATACCCAGTAACAGCTTGTGATCGGTTACGATCATAAATGGCCGGCCGTACAGGAAGTCGTGGAATTTCTTTGTTCCAGCAACAATGGCGAGGGCCTCCCTGTCTGTTTGTGCATAATTGCACTCTGCCTTGGAAAGGGACCTAGAGTAGAAGGCTACCGGGGCTTCCTGCCTGCTGGCTAGCATGTGGCACAGCACAGCACCCTCCCCCACTGAAGAAGCATTGCACACTAACACTACAGGCTTCTTGGGGTCAAAATGCATCAAGATTGCCTCTGAGGAGAGGAGCTGCTTGAGTTCCTTAAATGCCCTTTCCTGGCTGTCGCCCCACCTCCAAACTGCGTCTTTCTTTAAAAGGCAGTGTAGGGTCTTCGCTACAGATGCCTTCCGCGGCAGAAACGAATGGTAAAAATTAAGCAGTCCCAGGAAAGACTGTAACTCTGGTTTGGCTGTGGGGCGAGGGGCATTCTTTACAGCCGTAACCTTTGCAACTGAGGGCTTAACTCCTTCTGTGGTGATCTTAAACCCTAGGAAGTCCACCTCCCTTGCCCAGAACACACACTTGTCTCGCCTGAGCCTCAAACCCGCTTTTTCAAAGACCACTAACACCTTGTCCAATCCCTTTGCCAGTTCTGCCTCGCTCCCCGCAGTAATTAATACATCATCAAAGTAGGGGAGGACCCCGGGGAGACCCTTGAGGAGGCATTCGACAAGAGATTGGAAAATCCCTGGGGCCAAATTCACACTGAACTGTAGGCGTGTTACCTTAAATGCACCTTTGTGTGTAACTATAGTTTGCGCTGCTGCAGTGGCGGGTGTGACCGTAAGTTGCTGGTATGCTTGGGCCAAATCTAACTTTGCAAAGCATCTACTCCCATGCAAGGTGGCGAGTAAATGGCTCACTACCGGCACCGGGTACGCATTGGGACGGATGGCCTTATATATGGTGCATTTGTAGTCCGCACAAATCCTGACCTCCCCATTTGCTTTTAATGCCATCACAATTGGTGTCTCCCACTCTGCCGAATCCACCGGCACCAGGATCCCCTGACCCACTAGTTTGTCTAATTCTGCCTAAATTTTTTCTTTGAGGGGCTTTAGTCTGATGGGGTGAACCTCGGGGTCTAGGTCAAATGAAACTGGGGGCCCCTTATACCTCCCAGGCCCCTTCTAAAAACTGCTGGGTGTGCGTCACACACATCTCGCACAGGGTCAGAGTTTATGGAATGAATGCCGGACAGTCCGATGCCTAAAGGGGCAAACCACTGGCTTCCCAGGAGGAAGCACGATCCCTGTTTAAGGACCACGAGGGGCAGCTTTTCTCTGAACCCTTTGAACTGAACCTGGACATTCCCCACTCCCAAAACCAGGATCTGGTTTCCCTGCACGTCCCGCAAAGTAGTCATTAGAGTATTAAATTTTGGATGCTGGTTTCGGGGGAATGCGTAGAAACTCCTTGTGAGAGATGATGGAGTACAATGAACCTGAGTCCACCTCCATCCGAACAGGGACTCCCACCTAACAGTACCTCAACAAAAAAACGCTGGCAGGCGAACACATGACCCACAACCACCTCCTCGTCATTAATCCGTCCGATGCCTCCGCTCCGCTACGGTCGTTCGGTTGGCTCTTGGTCTCCATCCTTCCGGCGCCTGCAGACTCTGGCGATGTGGCCCCCTCGTCTGCAATGGTGACACTCGGCCTTTCAGAATGGGCACTTCCTCCTCTCATGAATGCCCCCGCACCCGTCGCAATGGCGGTTTCCCTCAGTGGTGTCCCTCTTGTCGGTTGGATGCCTCCGCACCTTCTGGACATCCGGTTCCCCATCGCTCTTGCTGTAGTCCAATGAGGATGTGGCGGCGGTCGTGGCGGCCCCCGGTTCCCGCTCCTTGTGGGATGAGCAGCCGTGAACCGGGGTCCCGTGCGTTGAGCATCCAGGGGTCGAGGGTTTGGCTCAGCATGCTCGCACCCCATCTTTAACTGCCTCGGTGGTCTGTGTGGCCCACAACACCTGCTCAAAGGTAATGTCCTCCTCTCTGGCCAGGTGCCTCTGCTGGGCCTCCTCGTCTCTCAGCCCAAGCAACAGTCGGTCCCGCAAGGCCTCATTCAAGGTTGTGCCCCACTGGCATGGCATGGCAGCTACTCTCAGGGCTGCAACAAACTTGGCCATGGACTCTGTAGCCCACTGGTCATGCTGGTGGAAGGCCAGCCTTGCCGGGAACACCGACACTTTTGGGAGGAAAGGCACCCTCATCGCTGCAAGAATGTCTGTGAGGGGGACCGATCGGAGTGGCCTCGGCATCAGGAGGTTCTTTGCCAGCTCCAGTGTCGGCAGCCCGCACTGAGCCAGTAGGCAGGCTCATCACAGTGCTTCGGCCTCGATGCCCTCGGCATCCATGGCGTACAGGAATTGCTCTTCGTAGAGGTCCTATGTCTCCAGCTTTGCGGTGTCGAAGGGAGCGAGGGTGACCTTGTGGGATGCCATTATCCCACCTTTGTCGCCAATTTGATGTATGCAGATTGATACGCGGTAGGCAGTATTCAGTGAGCCAGACACATCTTTATTGCAAGGTATGCAATCTGAACATGTGGTAATGGTGGAGGCGCAGCTCCTTTTATACAGTGAGATGCATTGTGATACATTTGAATCTGGCTACACAGTTCCCCATTGGTTACTGTACTCGTGACGTCATGGTGACGTCACGCCTTCTTTACCTGGTTTTACCTATGGTGGGAATGTTTCCCGCGGTAGGCTTGATTGGTTGATTAATACCATGTGGTCGTGAATCACTGCCATCTAGTGGCAGGTGAATCGCGTCCCCTTCAGCTGACTTGCATTGGGTTACATTGTTTCATTCAGGTTGTTACAACTGATCTTAAAGACAAACACTTCCATACACAACAGTCACTGACTGCAGATCTTGATTACATGCAGGGTATTTATTTATTTATTTATTTATTCATTCAATTTATATCCCGCCCACTCAACACAAGGCCGACTCTGGGCGGCTAACAACATAAAAAGTAACCCCAGGGCAACCCAAGGAGTTTACAGACAATATTAATAATCCTAAAAACAGTTAAAACAGTAAAAAAGTTAAGACTACCCACCCCCTAAAAAGCAGGGGCTGCAGGATCGAAAAGGCACCATGGGGAAGAGTTCCTCTACACCAACCACCCCATGGTGGTTACCCTTCCACCTGCACCCCACACTTGACCTGCCAGCCAGGTTTTAAGATCCCTTCTGAAAGGCAGCAACTCCGTCCGAAGACGTAATTCTGTTGGCAGGAGGTTCCAGAGGACCGGTGCAGACACGGAGAAGGCTCTCCTCCTTGTGCCAGAGAGGCGAGCCCCTCTGGCTGATGGAACAATTAGAGAGCCCCTCCGGTCCGCTCTGGTTGGACAGACAGACGTCCTCAGGGCGATGCGGTCTCTTAGGTAACCTGGCCCACTACCATATAGGGCTTTAAAGGTCAAAACCAGCACCTTGAATTGCACCCGGAGACATACTGGCAACCAGTGCAGCTCCCGGAGCAGTGGCGAAGCATGAGCATAACGCCCACACCCCATCACCACCCGGGCAGCCGCATTTTGGACCAGCTGTAGCCTCCGAATGGTCGTCAAGGGCAGCCCCATGTAGAGCGCATTGCAATAGTCTAGTCTGGAGGTAACCAGAGCATGGGTGACCATGAGCAAGGAGTCCCGGTCCAGGAGTGGGCGCAACTGGCGAATCACCCGAAGTTGGGCGAAAGCCCTCCTGGTCACAGCCGCCACCTGTTCTTCTAGCAGTAGCCGTGAATCCAGGAGGACCCCCAAGTTGCGCACCGGGTCTGTCTGGGGCAAAATAGCCCCATCCAGAACCAACGATGGTAACTCCCGGATTAACGCAGGACCCCTTATCCATAGCCACTCAGTCTTGCTGGGTACCCGGTGCCCACCCCACTCTGTAAAAGTGCTAAAGGTACAAACACCAAAGGGAGTGCCAGAGGTGAGAGCAAAAGATGCCCATATTTTTGGTGAACAGCTAGCAATATAAGCACTCCTAAAGAGTGAAGGGTCACTCAGGTCTATGTCAGAAACCTGACACTGGTCTCAATGACAGAAACCCCAGTGGTTGAAAATAGATTCAACTTACAAAGGGGCTGTGGCAGAAACTCAGCTCTCTGGTGGATTCTGGGTAGGGGGTTATTGAGTCCGGCACTTAAGAAGTATTCTGACCAGCAGGATTGGGTCAAACACAAGTGATTTATTATCAGCTCAGGAAACCGGACTGGGGAACATGTACAAGGTGGCCAGCTAATATACAGTGAGTATGGCGGTTACACAGGTGGATACATTTTTGGCAGGCTTCTGGAGAAGCAGGAAGTTTGTACTGATGAATCAGCTATTTTGACAGTAGTTTGAAATTGGCGCCTTTGCAAAAGGCGCGCTATTCTGCCATAGACTTTACAGCGCTAATAGCGACTTTAATAAATAATGCTTGGACACAACAGAGGTGTGACCTGTGCCCATCATTGTTTTGTATGCCACTCCCCCCCCCCCCCCCCCCACTGTAATAAAATCTAATTCAAGTAATTCCGGTAGCCTAGTCATGGAGTCCATATCAAAGTTGTAACAAAGTAGAAAATATCTGGAGGGCAAGTTCCGAAGTGACATGCAAAAAGTTCGTATCAAAATCCGTTTGAAGTCCGTGTAAGCAATCAAGTAAAATTCGCAAAAAGGTACGGTGTACAATGAAGGCAGCCAGGAGGGCTATGTAATCGTCAAGAAGAGGAACGTGGTAACAACAGGAACAGGTCCCTCCAGATATTCGGAACTTGCCCTCCAGATATTTTCTACTTTGTTACGACTTTGATATGGACTCCATGACTAGGCTCCACTATTTCGATATATGTTAACTTAGGACATACATTTTGTTCTGATTTCCATTTTCTTGATAGTTGCATATTGTACCTTTTGGACTTTTCCTTGGTGTGTGCCTAGCTTCTATAGTGTTTGTTTGTTACCAGCTCTCTTTTCTGGTGGGCTTGTTCATGTTTGATTATTTTCTCTTGTATACTTCACATTAAACTTTTGTATTCATTTTTTTGCATTATTCTTGTTTCCATTTCTGGGTGTATTTTTCTCCCTCCCCTGCTCTTATCTTACACCCTTGCCGCTTTTCCTCCCTCCCTTGCTTCCTCGGTATGACTGACTAAGGGTTTGCATTTTCGACCCTGGAACGTGACCGTATCCTCAATAGCACCACCTCCATCTTTTCTCCCGGGGACTCCTGTGATGATGACGCTTTCAATAATTTGGAGGTTCTTGAGAAGAAATGTATCAGAATGAACCTCCATTCATCTTTCTTACTAGAATACTATAAGTCTTCCATTATACCCTGTGGTTTACGCATGCCCAAGGATCCCACCTTTTTTTCACATAACAAACAGTTTTTAGATAAGTGGACCCTTATTTTGGACAGATGTTCGTTTGATCTTATTCTTCTCATTATTGACCAATGCAACCAGGAAGTAGAAAATTTAAATACAGAGATACAAAAGATCAAAGATTCCATTATTTCTTCTAATGTTTCCTCTTCTGCCAGTAAAATGAGCACCCTTGAAAACAAGATCAAGGAATTTAAAGATGGGTTACTGGCTTTCAAAAACAAAAAGCTCAATCGTGACTGCAATGATTATAAGAATTCTCGGATTTACAAATGGCAGTTTGCTCGCCCGACTTCTTATAAACAGGTTACTTGGTCGACCCTTGGAAGATACCGATTTTGAAACTACTGACTCGGACATTGCAGTTCATCAGCAGATGAAAGGACTCGCGATCCATATAACACCAGATTCCACCGCAATAAACAGCTCACCAATAAGCACAACTCCAGTAATGATTTTTTAGGACAGCGCAGTGTTCGCAAGAACAAAAAGAAGTAAGACCTTCCTTGGTCTTCAATTTATCTCAAAGGGTCCTTACGGTAAGGGAAAACCAACTTTTAGACCTTGGTTTAGGTTTTGTCCCCACTCCTAAGTATTCCTCTTTCAAGACACGTATTGATATCTTTAAATTAATCCGCTTACTCAAATTACAAACTTTCTTCAAAGACTCCCCCAGCAGTTCCAATCCTTTTGCTCCTCGCTCCACCTTCACCCCAGCTATTGACAACCCTGCCATTGAAGTATTTCGTAGGGTTGTATTACGAGATATTTCTATCTTAGAAGATCGCTATCATTCTTCTCATAATTTATCTCGAGATGACATGCACCTTCTTGAAGGCTTAGGTAACGATCCAGATATCATCATTAAGGCGGCTGACAAAGGTGGTGGGGTAGTTGTTATGGACAGGATTAATTATATTGAGGAAGCTAACAAACAACTTTCTAACCCCCATTTTTACAGCACACTCGATAGGGACCCTACAGCGCATGTTTCTAACATCATTAAAACAGTATTACAGGAAGGACTTGCTTTGGGATTTATTTCAGAATCTACTTTTCGTTTTCTTTTCAATACACATCCGCGAGTACCCATCTTTCATCTATTGCCGAAAATTCACAAACTCCAGTCTGGTTCTATTCATGTACCTTGTAGACCAATTATAGCTGCTAATGATGCCCTTTTGGAACCTATTGCTATCTATATTGATCACTTTATATGCCCTTTCGCTTCTGACACTCCTTCTTACGTTAAGGATTCCTCTCATTTTATTCAACTTTTAGAACACATTCCCGTTCCTGATGATTGCATTCTTGTTACCATGGACATAGCATCCCTCTACACCAATATACCTCTCCAAGAAGCTCGGACTCTTGTTGAACATCTTTTATTATCTCGCACTAATCCCGATCCTCCTACACATTTTCTTTTAGACCTCCTGGATACAGCCTTCGAGCACAATTTTTTTCGGTTCATGGACACATTTTATTTGCAGATACAAGGTGTGGCTATGGGTTCAAATTTCGCCCCTTCAGTTGCTAATATTTTCATGAATAATTTCGATCATACTTTCATTCTTAACCCCTCTGTTAATCCTTTTTTTCCGGATATTTTGATTTATAAACGTTACATTGATGATTTTTTTTTGTTCTTTCCAATCCAGCTTCTCTCTGGTTTTCTCACCTGGATCAATTCTTTACATGCTCATTTATCTTTTACTCACATAGCCAGCTCCATTTCTGTATCCTTTTTGGACTTAGAAATTTTTGTTGTTGCCAATCAACTTAATATGCGCCTGTTCAATAAACCCACGGATAGACACGCCTATTTACAGTTTCATTCTTACCATCCCTCTTCTTTGAAAAACAACATACCTTACAGTCTATTTCTTCGGGCTAAGAGGAATTCTACACTTGACTCTGATTTTCAATCAGCAGCTACCAACATCCGACAATCACTACTTATTAGGGGGTACCCTATTCATGTGATTAACAACGCATACAAGAAGGTGACCCATAGATCCAGGTGTTCCATGTTTCAGTGCAAGGCCAAGAATACACAGAGTAACATCTTTTGGTCTTTAGACTTCTCTCCCCTAGCGCAACAAATCAAGAAGACCATACATCGGCACTGGCACATATTAGATTCTGTCTCTGGGTGCAAAGAAAAACCCATGATTGGGTTCCGTAAAACTAGAACCATTGCTGGTATTCTATCCAAAACCGATTGCCTACTCACCTCAGTAACCCCTTCTATATCTTCCGTTGGGCACCATCCTTGCGGACACTGTAAGTTTTGTTGTTGCATGTGGAAAACGGATGTAATTTTCATTCCAAGTAGTACCTTTAGATTGCAACTTTCCCAGTTCTCAAATTGCAATTCACGTGACATCGTGTACATTATCACCTGTCCTTGTGGTTTGGCTTATGTGGGACAATCTCCAAGACCCCTTAAAACCAGACTTGGGGAACACATTTCTCACATTCGGAATAATGTCGTTACAGCACCTCTCGTTTCTCATTATGTTAATAAGAAGCACGCTCCCACTGATCTCAAAGTTGCTGTACTTGAATCTTTTTTCCCCCGTCAATTTCATTCTATTAATAAGGAACGCTTTTTGTTACAACGTGAAGCATTTTACATCCACCGTTTCTCTACTCTACATCCTACAGGTTTAAACACAGAACAAGATTATTCTGCTTTCCTTTAAGTTTTTCTATGTCAGTCTCTCTCGCCTCCTTAACTGATTTATCCTTCTCACCTATGTTTTCATTGCTGATTACAGTCATCAGTTTCACATGACTTTCCCTGGGAACTATATGTAGCTGTAACATTTTCAGTCTTCTTAACACTCTCACCCTTTATGAGGATTCTTTCTGAGGTGATCTACAGCGCGTCTTTACAGGTATTACTTTTATGTTTTAAATCTTACAGATTTGGTGCTTTTTCGCGTGTTACTGTCTTGTGTATGTAACCGTTTTCTGTATATACTATTTTTGCATATTATTGTTCCCTGTTTATGACTATTGTTACTTGAGGTCTTGGTTTCCTTTGCAGATCTTGATAAAGAGCACGAAATATTCTGTACCGGAAGAATATCGACCTGTTTCTGCCGCTACCACGTTCCTCCTTTATGATGTTTGCATAGCCCTCCTGGCTGCCTGTATTACACATTGTACCTCTTTTTGTACTTTTTATGATTGTTCATACGGACTCTTTATGGATTTTTGATACGGACTTTTGACCTGTTCCTGTTGTTACCACGTTCCTCTTCTTGACGATTACATAGCCCTCCTGGCTGCCTTCATTGTACATCGTACCTTTTTGCGAATTTTACTTGATTGCTTACACGGACTTCAAACGGATTTTGATACGAACTTTTTGCATGTCACTTCGGAACTTGCCCTCCAGATATTTTCTACTTTGTTACGACTTTGATATGGACTCCATGACTAGGCTCCACTATTTCGATATATATTAACTTAGGACATACATTTTGTTCTGATTTCCATTTTCTTGATAGTTGCATATTGTACCTTTTGGACTTTTCCTTGGTGTGTGCCTAGCTTCTATAGTGTTTGTTTGTTACCAGCTCTCTTTTCTGGTGGGCTTGTTCATGTTTGATTATTTTCTCTTGTATACTTCTCCGTGGCCGCACCAACTCTCTGGAACCTCCTGCCAACAGATCTAAGACTTCAAAGAGAATTGCTGCCCTTCAGGAAAGGATTGAAGACCTGGCTGGCAGGGCAGGTGTGGGGCCCGAATGGGATCACGGTCCCCGCCTGCTGGCTTACGTAAAGAATTAAGAACTCTCTCTTCCTTTTTTAGAGTGGGTGGGATGGATGGGTGGGATAGGGGGTTTTTAAGTGGGTGGGATGTGGGGTTTTTAAAGTGTTTTTATGTGTTTTTAGAATTTGTTGTGATGCTGCCCTGAGTCGGGTTCTGCCTGAGTGGGCGGCATATATAAATACGACTAAATAAATAAATAAATAAATACTTCACATTAAACTTTTGTATTCATTTTTTTGCATTATTCTTGTTTCCATTTCTGGGTGTATTTTTCTCCCTCCCCTGCTCTTATCTTACACCCTTGCCGCTTTTCCTCCCTCCCTTTCAGGGAACTCAAGCAGCTTCTCTCCTCAGAGGCTATTCTAACCCATTTCAACCCAAAGAAGCCGGTAGTCTTGGTCTGCGATGCTTCACCAGTGGGGGTGGGGTCGGTCCTTTGCCACGTGTTAGAGGGCGGGCGAGAAGCCCCAGTTGCCTTCTATTCGAGATCATTGTCCAAGGCAGAACGAAATTACGCCCAAACAGATAGGGAGGCCCTTGCTATTGTGGCGGGCCCAAAGAAATTCCACGTTTTCTTGTATGGTCGTCCATTCACCATTGTAACCGACCACAAGCCACTATTGGGTATTTTCACCTCAGACAAGCCCACTCCACAGATCCTTTCCCCAAGGATGCTTCGGTGGGCTATTTTCCTCAACGCATACAAGGGTTCATTAGAGTACCGCCCCGGGAAAGACATAAGCCATGCCGACGCACCCTCAAGGTCTCCTCTTCCCCAGCTGGGAGACCCAAAGTGTGAGATAGAGCAAGACAGCCAAGTCCTCCTCATAGAAGCTCTAGATGCACCCCCCATACTTCCCGTGGAAATCGCTGCAGCCATGGCAAAGGATAAAACTTTAGCCCTTGTTAGATTCTGGGTACATAAGGGGTGGCCCATGGCTCCCCCCGCAGACGAGTTTGCCGCGTTTTTCAGGAAGAGGGTTGAGTTGTCCACAGAAAAGGGGGTGCCTCCTGTGGGGGGAGAGGGTGGTGGTCCCTGAAGCATTAAGAGCAAGGGTGCTACGGCTTTTACATGTCAGCCACCCAGGGATCGTGTGCTCTAAGGCGCTGTCCCGAAGCTATTTCTGGTGGCCACAGCTAGATGCAGACATTGAACACATGGTGAACACCTGTGAAAGTTGCCAGAGCTCCCGCCCTGAGGAGTCCCGCCTTCCACACAGAGAATGGGACACAGCTAGGGGGCCGTGGTCCTGCCTCCACATAGACTTCACAGGTCCATTCAGGGGCTCCTTTTTCCTACTGGTAGTGGATGCATACTCCAAGTGGTTAGAAGTGATTCCAATGCGCAGCACCTCATCAGCTGCAACCATAAAACAACTGCGCAGGCTGATAAGTACCTTCGGGATACCTGACATCATTGTGAGTGACAATTCGAGTACTTTCACGTCGGCCGAGTTCCAGGCGTTCTTGGAGTCCAATGCCATTCGGCACATTACCTCAGCCCCCTTTCACCCTGCAACTAACGGCCAGGTGGAACGCCTGGTGCGCACAATGAAAGAGGGGCTGCGGCGCATGGGACCAGGGGATCTGGACCGGCAGCTCTGCCAGTTTTTGTTGGCATACCGGGTGACACCATTGGCGTCGGGATTCTCCCCCGCTGAACTCCTCATGAAAAGGAAATTGCATTCATTGTTAACCAGGTTGTATCCCATCAGGGTGGAGGATAGGGGAAGAAACATTGAGCACAGCCCCACAAATAGCTTCCAGATAGGTGAACCTGTACATTGTAGGAACTACGCAGCTACAGGGCCAGCCTGGGTGCTGCGAGTAGTCATTAATCAAACGGGACCAGTGTCCTACTGTGTCGAGACCAACACGGGTCTCCTCTGGAGAAGGCACGCTGACCAACTAAGGCATCGAGTGATTGGGGGGCCGGACAGAGGTTCCCAGCAGCAAAACTCAACGTTAGGGTCCTCCCCCACCCGCTTATCCCAAGGGGGAGAAAATGAAGGGCAACAGTGCCAAACAAGGGGGGGAAGCACAAGCTCAAACCCGTATCCTTTAGATACACCAGTTTCCCCCAGCCCTTTCAAAGAGAGGAATGAGTTTGCCCCTATTGCCCCAGAGTTAGATTTTGAGTTACCAAACCGGGGGGGGGGTTCGGAGTGTTCCCCCACCTGTCCAAGCGAAGAGCGGGGTTTTTCTTTAGTCCCTAATGCCCCTGGTTTGCCCACATCCGCATCAGAAAACCATCCTCCCCCTTCTCCTACCCAAACCAAAGCTGCAAGTCCGCAGCGAGTCACTAACGAGTCATCCTCTCCAATTGCAGGACAAGAGCCAGGAGGACACAGATGAGGGGGCACAGCCGAGTCAAGCATAACGGCCACACACCCAAAACGCACATGCGGAAAACCAGTTTGGTTGAGGGACTTTGTCCCATCTTAGGGGGGAGGGATGTTGTGTATTGAATATATTTGTAACCACACGAATGAGTGGATGTAACAATCTCTAATAGTAACACTGTAACCTTCTGTATGAGGACGCGAGCTAGTGGCCACCGGGGGCAGTAGCGAGCGCCCAGCTCACATGGTACACATTCCTCAAATGCCTTCTGCTGCACGGGAAAGATTCCCGCACTCACCTCACCTGGACAAGAAAGGCGTGACTAAGGATGACATCACTTGGACATTAGCCAATGCCCTGTCAAAGAGCCATAGTCAATTGTATAGCCACCGCATAAAAGGAGCTGTTTGTCCGCCATTACCACATGTTCGTACTGTACTCCATGCAATAAAGATGTGCTAGGCTAGCCTACAGCCGTTTCCATTGTCTTGATTCCCAAACACTAAAGGGGTCCAGATAATTCCCTTCATCCAGGACCCTCTGCAACTGCCACACCACCACCTTCTCCAATACCTTCCCTAAAAAGGGGAGGTTGGAGACCGGCCTATAATATTAATTATATAGACTGCTTTCTCATCTCCCTTTTCCTCCTTCTGGTTCAAAAAGTGTGCTTGTGCATTAGACTTTTGTCGTTGTCAGCTGCAACTCGTATCAGACAATGCATTTTTCCTGAAGCAGGAAAAATGCCATTGGCGTGAATTTGTTTAAGGTGGATCCCAGCTTGCAATGGAGTGACCCACACACTATAATCATGGAGCCATCTCCTGTGGAACATATGAAATGAGACATGCAGGATTTAACACCGGGACTGCAATGGACTGCCGCAGACTTCAGGATATCATCAAGATGCCTCTTCACAGCCAGTCCATCTGTCATGTCCTCTTCCGCCTCCATGACCATTGGGTCGTTGGACCCAATATGATGGTTTCTAGTGGCATTTCCTCCACTGAGGGGACCATCACCCCACCTAAAGGGGCTCATTTGCCTATAACTGTTGGCTCCTTTAGGGAGTCAGCTTACTTACTGCCACCCAACACTTGGCATATTTGACTTTACCATGTGCCAAAACCACCTGACTAGCTTTGGGTGCCATGTACCCATGGGGCAGGGGGAATGGAGCCATTTGCTATTCTGACTCAGGAGGAAAAATGCAGGCAAACAAACAAGCAAGAAGGTTGTTTCTTTGCATTCACCAACCACAAACATACCAATTTCCTATTTCCTTTTGTTCACATTTCTCACAATCAACACATGCTCAAACAACTTGATCATGTGATAGCAAGAATGAGAGAGAGATGTGGCTGTGAGAAAAGGAATCTGAATCACAATGTACAAGGATAATCTCAGAATAAATATACAGATATGTATCACAAAGTAAAGAATACAAAAATGTTCTCCCACTACCAGGCTGTGGTACTAACTCATACTGTGAGAACATGTATCATGATAATAAGCCAGTCCCAACAGAAAATGTTCAAGGGTTGCCTATTATATATTAAAATAATTATGTAATTTCAACCCCCACCCCCCAAAAAATTGTCATATCTCTGGGCACATTTTTTGCTTTGGAACTAAGTTCCTGAAGTGAAACAGCTTACTGATCACATTTCATTCAGTGATGTAGATGGGTAGAAGCCGGTTGTTTGCTACTGGTGACCTCATCCTATGATAACAAAGCCATGCATGGCCTGGTCCTTAGTTTGGATAGTAAGAGCTGCAGAGCAAATCCTTGTTTTTCATCTAAGAATTTTTAATAATAGTTATCATTTGTGGCAGAGCGACATTACTCTGCATGAACACTGATTAAAAACTTAACCCTGCTGAATTCAACAGGGCTGAAATGAAAGACAGAAATTCATAGCAATCTCAAGCACTGCATGCACTGCTTTATCTTTAAGATACACACAGCTTCAAGAACCTTTTGCCATGCCTCCCTGGTTTAATCATCCTTTTGGCTTAGCATAATTATGGTCTTTGGGGGAGGTTGAACACAGTGATGATAATGTAGTACTCAGTCTGGGCCTTTTAAGTTAATTACTTGTTTAGCTTGGCTGATGCACATGTTAAATTGGAGATGGTTGTGTGTGGGAGACAACAAACTCTTACTAACAGAAAGAAAGACATTGTGGGTGAAACACATGCAGTATGCGTCATTCAGACCAGATGTTGCAAGAGGTCATACTAGAGCACTTTGCTATAACCATACCTTAAAATTTCACTCCTTTGTCTGAAGAAGTAGAGTTGATCCACGAAAGCTCACAGTAAAACTATAGCAATTAGTCTTTAAAGTGCTGCAGTGTTTTCATTTTATTTTATTTTTTGTTTTTGTTTTCTGATATGCCTGAACCACAGACCAACATGGCTACTATTTTTTAAAAAATTGCTATAAGGTTGTGTCTTAGGATGTGTACCATTAACCTGCATGGGATGCTTTTAAAATATGAATTATGAATCATGAGATTTATTGTCTGAATGGACATTTCTTATGTTCTACAATGCACTAGTCCTGTGATGGTGAACCTTGGCACTCCAGGTGTTCTTGAACTTCAATTCACAGAAGCCCTGATCAACAGGAATGCTGACTTGGGCTTGTGGTAAATGAAGTCCAAGAACACCTGGAGTGCCAAGGTTCACCATCACTGTACTAGTCAATTACCAGCCTTCCAGAACATGGTGCTCTCCAGATTTGTTTGCATTTTCAAAATGGGTTGGATTGCAATGGCCACTGACTTCCATATTGGGGGTTAGAGACAAAAACATACAAACATATAAAGGTGATCAAGTTGCTATATAAATTTACTCAAAAAGTTAATTCAATTTAATGGGGTTTATTCCCAGAGCAGTCTCAGATTTATTTTATCTTGAACTTACTAAGGTGCCTCACACAGAGACAGGCTTTTGGACACTCAAGTTTGCTATCATCCATGTTCACCAGCAGTAGTTCTCAAGGAGGCTGGTAAGTTGTCCCCCCAAGACCTTTATCAGGAGGGGGCATGTTTTGTGGAGATGTAGGCCATCAGTGTAGTACCTCTGTGAGTTGCAATAAACCTAGAAATGTTCTCAAATGGTGAAAAGTTGTTGGGGGGACACAGGAAATGATTGGACATCCACTTTCTCTTTACCCTTGTGAGCAGGGCGGGTATGGGAGCCTACTATCCCCTGGTTCTGGAGGCCTCCTATAGATTTTGCAAAAAAAAGTGTGTTTTCATGTCTAAGGGAGGGAGAGCTCAATGGATAGCTTGAAGAGTCTCAAAATCAGGCCTGAGGTCACAAGCGGCTTTGCCTATCCCTGTTCTCAATGGAGACCCAGGGTATGAACTTAGCACATGGAAAACAAGTGCTTTCTCACTATGCTATGGCCCCTCCTTGAACCTAAAGATAGGTGGATCCCAGATGCAAGATGTTTGTTCATTGTATCCATGGCACTGGCATTGTTTCTAGGACCCATAGGACACAGGGCTGAAACTGTGATCAACTGAATGAACAATAAGATAATCTCCTTGCCTCTGGGGGGTGGGGGATGTGTTATACCACTGGTGGATAATGATATATTTTTGTTCTGTTTCCCCCAAGTTGACTCCAGTGCAAGATCTGCTAATTTGGATCCCAGGACAGTGTCAATGCACATTGATCTGTGCACTTTGTGTATGTGTGTACATCTATGACATTTCCTTATGGATGTCTTTCTCCTGGGCAGTTTCCACCCCTCCATGCCTCACTGCTACTCTTGTTTAGTTTTCTTGGGATAACAACTATATTCTGGTATTGTTTTGTTTAACTTTACAACTGTTGTGCTAAGTTATAATAGCACTTAGTACACAATAATAGTACACAAAGGAAGTCAAGTGGCTGCCTTGATGAGAAGTGGCAAGGAGGGATTTGATGTCTCTCCCTGACAGCCAGGGCTAGAGCTAATGCTGCAGCAAATCTAAGTGCTGGTAACAGTACAAGCCATGCTACTGCTGAAAGATCACCCTCAAGCCAACCCTGTGTCAGTTTAGTACAGGGGTTCTCAACGTTTGCACACCATGGGTTGGACCACACCCCCTCAGACAGCTGAGTGGGCCAGACTGGTGGTTCACCTCACCATAAACACTGCCATAAAATGTGTCCACAGCTGTCACAAAATTTTATTTTATTTTATTTCAACTTATTTAACCACCCCCTTGCCAAGGCGACTCCAGGTGGTTTACAATGCAAGAAACCACACTGAGATAAAAACACTCCAACATACAATGCACATAAATAAAACATCATAAACCTCTGAAATATAAAAATCTTTAAAATCTTAAAATCTAAAAATCTTTAGAATCTTAAAATCTTAAAATCTCAATCTAAAAATTTAAAAACCAGATGATAGAGTTGACCGATAATCATATGAGCCAGCAAAGGGGGGGAGGGGGTTTCAGTAGAAGCACCTCACAGCAGCTGGGCCAACCATGTTTTTTAAATCTCTTCTAAAGGCCAACAATTCTGGTTGGAGGTGGAGGTCAGTCGGCTGGAGGTTCCAAAGGGCCGGAGCGGATACAACAGCCATGGGTGCATTTATGGTCTATTTATGACAGCCGCACAGGGCCATAGCCAGGATTCTAGATGGGGGGGGGGGACATTTTTCAGGAAGTGCAACAATGTCACACACACACACATATATATATAAAACATTAGAACTTTGCTGGGGGGGAGACTATTAGCTCAGGGGGGCTGATCACCCCTAGCCACCCCCTGGCTATGGCCCTGCAGCTGCGGGCACATTTATGGCACATTTGTGACAGCCATTGGGTGCTTTTACAGCTGTCGTAAATGCATTCACTTCCACTTCCCATGGTGGCAATGACAGGTCACATGAAATGGTGCTGCAGGCCATCGCTTACGAACCCTTGGTTTAATAGATTGTACCACCCACTTGGAGCATACACTGAGATAGGCAGATGCATCAGGGTGGAAAGCAGTTGCTGGTTTAAACAGGAACTAGAGTCATCTAGGTTTGCAAGAAATTACAAGGCAACAAGTTTAAAAGCAAACATTAGTTAAATACTTGATTGATCCATCCATCCATCCATCCATCCATTGAATATTCTGCTATGCGGCCCATTTGGGAGATTGCAATCTTGGCAGAGGGTCGTTGACCCTTGTGAAATAGCTCAAAAGTGGAGGCAGTGTGAGAATTTGAGAATGGTAGGCAAATCATGGAAGGAAAGGAGGAAAGTGTGAAATATATCAAGAGAGATAATAGAAGACAGGCAAAAAAGGGAGGTTTATCTTGTGGGCAATACCGGTAAATGCCAGAGAGCAATTCTGGATATGCATGGAGTAGCAATACTGGGACTGGGCAGTATCACTGCATCCAGAAAAATATGTGTTTCCCGAAAGAGTGGATGCCAGTGATCTGCAGCAATGATCTATTCAATTATGCATCAACAATCAACAAGGCAAAGCAAAACACCAGAATGACTGTGAGCCCTGGGATCATATAATCGCTGTACAACTAGGAACTGAATCAGGGACGTTAATTAGCAGCTGTTACAACTGTGCATGTAGGACTGCGGTGGCTCAAGTGGTTAAGACACTGAACTCACTGACTGGAAGGTCGGAGTTCAATTCCCGGGTACTGCATGATGGAGTGAGCTCCTGTCTCTGTCCCAGCTCCTGCCAACCTAGCAGTCTGAAAGCAAGAAATTGCAAGTAGATAAATAGAGACCACTTCAGTGGGAAGATAAACAGAGCTTCATGACAGTGGCCAGGATACTTAAGAGACCTCGTCACCCCAAGGTTTTCGACCCATCCTACGAGAGTGGACCACAGGGGCTCTGTAGTGGTCTCATTAGTTAAGGAAGCACATCTTGCCGGGACCAGGAGGTGAGCCTTTTCGGTATCTGCTCCTGCCCTACGGAACCTCCTGCCACCTGAGCTGCACCTCCAGATAGAGTTGCTCCCCTTTAGGAAGGCACTGAAAACTTGGCTATTCAGCAGGTGTGTGGCTCTACTGGCACTAGAGCCCAGCCCTGCTGGCTCATCTAGCCTTGCCCTCTGGCTTTACTGTTCCCTGCCAAGGCGTCCTTCCTTTAACGAGAATGGGAGGTTTTATTAATGTTTTTATCAATGTTTCTAGACTGTTTTATTGCATTTGGTTTTTATTGTATTTGGTAGTTTTATTGTATTAGGTTTTTAAACAGTTTTAGGCATAGGTTTGCCAGTGCTTGTAAGCCACCTTGAGTTGCTGGTTGCTGTCGCGAGGAAGGTGGGGATACAGATCCATCAAATAAATAAATAAATAAATTCTGTGCACTCCGGTGTTGAGGCATACCTGCCACATGTCCACAGAAACATCTGCAGATGCAGACAGTGCTCGCTCTTTGGCTATAAACAGAGAGGAGAAATGAACCCTAGAGTCGGCTATGACTGGCTTTCGAGCAAGGGCGACCTACAACTGTGTATTACATCCAGTGGTGGGCATCAGCAGGTTCATACCAGTTTGCCAGAACCTGTAGCAGAAATTCTGACTGGCCCTGCCCATCCAAGTTTTGAAATAAAGTAGTCCTAATTTGGGTGCAATGCAGGGCTTTCCCCCTGGCCCCACCCACCACACCACACCCACAGTGTGGTAGTAAAATTTTTGGGAGCCCACCACTGATTACACCACTGCACTTATCATGAAATCTGTACTGAGTCTGTTTCAAGTGGAAATGCAACTGATAACTCAAGGCATCTCAGACCATCCAGTCCTCAAGATATGCAACACATAATAATTTTTTTCACTGTGAGCTTTCATATTTTTCCTCCCCACCTTCTTACTTTCACCAACACAATGACAGCACACCAGCATAACTATTTCTTTGAAAATGTCCTATTTCCTCGGCTTTCAAAGCATCGCAAAACCATTTAATAGCCACTTTTCCTATTGTTAGGGTCCTGACTATTGAAATCTAATCCTTTCTTGCCATTTTGCATCCCCAAAATTAAAAGAGCATCCACCCCAAAATTGTGTTGTAGTGCTACGAAGTGAAGTAACAACTTTCCCTCTTAATGGAGTTATTACTGGTCTGGCAAAGTGTAATTTTGATGGTAAGATTGCTCAGGAAAGGTGTGTTTGTCTTTTTTCAACTCTTCCACGGGTACTGCATCCTGCATAAAAGTAGTAGCCTCTGCAGTCACTAAAATGAAGCAGAAAATTCATAACATTCAACTTTTTAAGCATGTATCTACAAATTACACTGCTTTCAAGGATTATGAGTACAGGAAGGGAACCTGCTGTGGTCTCCAAACCATAATTCTTATTTCAATGCTGCAAATACAAAATACACATGTTTAGACAAATGCCCATTGTTGACTGTCAATATATGGTATATCACCTCCTTTCCTCCTTAACTTCAGAGACATCACTTCCCTATATGTAAAAAGAAATCTCAGCTTTGGCTTCTTCTGTGGAATTTCTTTTAAGGCCATCTATTGAGTTCACTTGCCAGCTCTACATTTCTACAGAGGCAAAGAAAAACATTTCCATAATCTACAAAGAAATTTTAAAAAACCACATCTTTGTAAACAAAGTGATCTATTCAGAGGCTTTATTTATGGCAGTCTTTGAGAATAAAATGATTTGCAAATCCATTTTGAAAGGCCTTTGTTATGCATGGCAATATGTGCGCAGAACGAGGTTGCAAGCTGGAGCAGTTAGAATCCATTCTTGCATGGGTCAGTTCTAAAGCTGCTGATCTTATCTTTGAAATGACATTCCACATCAAGGGAAATTCATTTTCAGGAGGTTCTAATTTTAAAAATGACTGTGTATAGAAAAGCTCCCAATAAACTGCATTCCCCTATTATCCTATGAGTAGTCTATAGATACCAGGGCATTTAGGTAATGCCCCCCCCCCCCCGCATTTCCAGTGTGTGGCTCATGTGTTTTATCATTCTGTTCTTCTGAATGGTGTATATTGATAAGTTGATAGGCAAGTGCCATTCTTCTTCTGTCCCTATTACCCTATTACCACTATTTTGGGTTTATGTTGTGCAAACCAAATAGGATTGTTATTACCAAGTGATTTATAAGCACAAGCAATAATTTCTGGGGACCGTGAACATTCTTATAAAGAACTAGCAGAGGTTGCCCGGCATTGCCGGGCTGTTTTAAATTATGTTGGAAGGTTAAATTGTGTTAATGTTTTTTAAAAATTGCTTAGTCTGTAATTTTAATTTTTTTAATGTTTATTTATGTAAATTTTTTTGGCTTGGCTGTTATTATCTGTGATCTGCTTTTTTGGGTTTTTTTGAGGATTAATAAAAGAACAAAGTATGATATATTTTTTTCAAATTGTTTTATGTAAGCGAATAATGTTTTAGTTTTTTGGATTTTTTTAATTTGTTGTACCATAGGTAATAATTTTAATAATGTAGAAGTAAATGTTTTTTACATTCAATGTTTTTAAAATGTGTTTAGATGTTTTGGGTTTAAATTTGAGTTAAAACTCAGCACAGGATTTTTAAAAGTTTCTATTGTATTTTATTGACATATGTTTGTGATTTGTGTTAAAGTGTGTTTTAGTGTAAATTTTTTGACTTGTTTTTATTGGTGTGACCTTTTGTGTAAAATTGTGAATTTGTGTTATGTTTTTGATTTGTTTTTACTCTTGTGGCCTTTTGTTTGGAGCTGTTGTGTGTTTTTGAATTGTTTTTACTATTGTGGCCAGCAGGTGGTGCTGGTAGGGGTTATTGTATTTTGACTGTTTTTTCTCTCCTGGCCTCTGGGTGGAGCTTCTTCTGGTAAGTAGTCTCTTTCTTTATTCATTTCTTTTCTGGTCCTGGTGGAGGTAGGACATCTTTTGGTAAGTTTGCTTGTTTTCTTTCTTTTGTGTGTGTGTGTGGGTAGGGTGGGTGGGGTGTGGTTGGAATTTATATTTTTGTCTGTTTGTTTTGTTTTTGATTGTGTTTTTGTTTACTTCATATTGTTTTTGGTGTTTTTGTTTTTGTGTATTTTTGGATGTTTTTGACTGTGTTTTTAGTAATTTTTTAAAATTTATTTATTTATTTGGTGGTGGGGAGGGGGCGTGGTCGTTGGGGGTTAGGAATGGTGGGCTAGGTGGTGGGGAGGGGGTGTGGTCGGTGGAGTTAGGAAGGGTGGGCTAGGTGGTGGGAAGGGGGGCATGGTCTTTGGGGTTAGGAAGGGTGGGCTAGGTGGTGGGGAGGGGGTGTGGTCATTGGGGGTTAGGAAGGGTGGGCTAGGTGGTGGAGAGGGGGTGTGGTCGGTGGGGGATAGGAACGGTGGGCTACTTGGTGGGGAGGGGGCGTGGTCGGTGGTGTTAGGAAGGGTGGACTAGGTGGTGGGGAGGGGGTGTGGTCGGTGGGGGATAGGAAGGGTGGGCTAGGTGGTGGGGAGGGGGCGTGGTCGGTGGGGGATAGGAAGGGTGGGCTAGGTGGTGGGGAGGGGGGCTTTATTGTGTTATGGTGCTTTGATTGTGTGGAGTCGTGAAAGTAGATCGGGGTTTCCCCTTTAATATCAGTGGGTGGGGGGTTGCTACCCCCCTCTCCGCTGGCTCCCCTGGGGTTGGGAAGTTTGGGGGGACAAAAGAGGTATGTCCCCCCAACCCTTCTGGACCCAGGAGACCAGGGAGAGTGGATTGATCCCCCCCTCCTTAAAACAACTCCGTTTTTAAAGAGAAGAAACCGCTTGGTTTCTTCTCTTTAAAGACAGAGTTTTTTTAGCAACCTGGGTACCCAGTTCGGGCGCGTGCACGAATGGTGAGTGCACGAATGGTGAGAGTGGATTGATCCCCCCCCCCTCCTTAAAACAACTCCGTTTTTAAAGAGAAGAAACCGCTTGTTTTCTTCTCTTTAAAGACAGAGTTTTTTTAGCAACCTGGGTACCCAGTTCGGGCGTGTGCACGAATGGTGAGTGCAGGCTAGTAGGGCCTGGCTAAGGAGCCTATCCAAAGTTCCAACGGTTAACCCTCGATTTTCTATGTTAAGATGGATGAATGTATGGGAGGGAGGGAGGGAGCGAAAGCAGCAGTGAAAGAAGCTCTTTTGTATAGGGAGAGGAAATTTTTTAAAATGATCACTCTCACATCTGACAGTCTTGGCACTGAAGACAACACAAGACAAAAAAAAATTTGCTTAGGTAGTGCTGTCCAGGAGAGGGACACTAAAGCAGCAACTCGAGAAGCAACATGACAGAACTAAGAAGCTAGTTGAAAGAAGTGGTGGAAAGGAATGAGACTCTGTGTCCATGTAATCATTGTTTATTTTAGGTCAGTTGATTTTGGTTAAGGAGAGATTATAGTAGTTGTTCTTGTGCAGCCTTTTGTTCCAAGAAACCAAAAGCCCATTTGACATACACAAAGCTTTGAAGTTGTATTTGGTTTGCACTAATGTGAAATATTTCCCTAAAGATACATTTTTCCAACTAGTTAAATAGCTGATCATTCCCACACACCCTAACAATTTGCTGGGGGGAAATTCTGCATTTTTCAATTGTTCTCATTCAGTTGTATTGGAAAGAAATATTTTATAGGTCTTCCAATGGGGGAGAGTACATTTTATAGAATCATGAGTAAAGTGCACAATTCTTGTAAAATTGCAGGAGAGGTACATGATGTCACCTTATCATCATTCCTACCTGTGTCCACCATGTGAGCACTTCCCTTTTCATGAGCATCAAATTTTTACAATCTTCTTTTAACCATAAGGGACAATGTAGTGCATTGACAGACTAGGATTAGGATACAGTATATGGGTTCAAATCCTGCTCAGCCATGGAAACTCACTGGGGATTGCCAGTGGTGAACCACAAGGTGAACCTCTCAAATGCCTTGAGAACACTAAAAAGGTGGTGCAGGGGGATACTCCAGCTTTTCAAAAACTATTGAGGTTTGAATTTACTGTTTGCGTTCAACAAATTAATGTCTGGCCAGTTTATCCTGCTAAAGTAATAGAGTACACCATACTACCAGTGTCTCAACACCGATCATCAGGTGATGGTTAACTAACCTGACAACCCTGAGGACTTACAGCCTTGAGTGGCAAAGTCCACAGGTAAGGGTGATGGTCCCTAAATGGATTAAATCCCACATGAATCCATCTTGATTGATGGCAGTAGCTTCATCAATACTGGCCTGGGGCTGATGAGGACTTTGTGTGCCAAAAGAGCTCAGAAGCAGAAAGTGACTAGTGGAACTTGATCAGTAGTGCGGGTTTCATGCTGCAATGTGGAAGGCAAATGAAAGGCTGTAAACAGAGATTAGCACCAAACCTTAGATTTAGATATGACTGACTTTCAAACAAGAGTGACCTTTACCACCTGTTGTGGGTTCTTTATCCTTGTTATCTCCATAGCAGCCTACAGTCCTTGGCCTTTAACAAGTCAAATTGGAAGAGTAAGAGAGGTGTGCGTGTGTGCGTGCATGAAGCACACTTGATGTCCAAACAAATTGAGCAAATCTTCCTATTCATATTGGAAATTATATAGGGGGAGCGGTTGCTGCAGTCAGCTACTACTATTATTGAAAAAATAATATGCTTCTGGTTTTTATATTCTACTAGCATTAGTGCCCGTCTTTGATGGGTTGTTTTTTTTTTGGGGGGGGGGAGCTCAAC
This sequence comes from Bradypodion ventrale, assembly GCA_035047345.1. NCBI lineage: Eukaryota > Metazoa > Chordata > Lepidosauria > Squamata > Chamaeleonidae > Bradypodion > Bradypodion ventrale. The sequence goes on along the minus strand of JAWDJE010000003.1, from coordinate 36,873,259 downwards.
CTGTGGCACTGGACCTAACCCTGGCTGAGGGGATGGCCAGAGCCCTTTTTTTCTTCCCCGGTTCCCAGCACTTGGAGTCCGTACCTGGTTGTGGACGGGCTTTCTTCCTTTTGGCAGCCATGCTCCCGCCAAATCCTCCAGGCTGTGGCCCAGGCCATGGTCAGTCATGCCACCTGTTGGGGGCTGGGCGGGGATGGGGCTGAGCTGACAGACAGAGTCGCCACGCTCCATCAGCGGCCAACCCCACTGCCACCGCGACACCAGTGCTGCCTTGCCCGGCTGTCGTCGACCAGGTAGAGTAGCCGAGGGCTGGGTTTTGAAGAGGGGGGAAAGGGCCAGACCCCCCCCCCCTCAGACCGGGCCCAGTCTGCCCGGGTATGGTAGGGAGGGCCCTCAGCTGTAGCACGCATGCGTGTGAAGCAGACGTTGGTTTGAGCATTCACGCGCTGGCTGTCCCGCCTCCTCTGTGCTCAGGCCATCCTGCCTGATTGACTGTGGCATGCCGCAGAGGATGCTGGGACTTGTAGTGTTTTTTTATTTATTTTATTTTTATTTATTTATATTCAAATTTATATGCCGCCCAATCAGGTAAACCCGACTCTGGGTGGCTCACAACAAGTTAAAACACACATAAAACAGTACAACCAATTAAAACCAATTAAAACCCAACATACCCACCCACCTACCCCATTCCTCTTAAAACCCACATAAACCCACATTAAAAAAAATGACAATTAAAAGAAATGGGGGCTTAATTTATAAGCCAACAGGCAGGGGCCACTCTTCCATCTGGGCCCCACACCTGCCCTGCCAACCAGGTTTTTAGGTCTTTTCTGAAAGGTAGCAGCTCCATCTGCTCCCGCAACTCTACAGGCAGGAGGTTCCACACGGCCAGTGCGGACACGGAAAAGGCCCTCCTTCGTGTGCCAGAGAGACAAGCCCCTATTTGGCTTTTGTGGGGCACAGGACCCACTCTCGTTCTCAGGACCCTTGTGGCGCTGATGTCAGGGAAGCATGTAAGTGTTCACAGCGCATTACGGGATAGGCTGGATAGGTGTGGAAACGCATTCTGCACATGCATGGCCACATCCCTTCCTTATAGGTAAAGATTATGCTTAAAGTGAAAGCAATGAAAATTACTGGGAAGATGAAAACCTCCTTGGATGGGATATGATGAAAATGCTGAAAATTCTCTTAAATGTATGGAAATCTGTCCAAATGCACAGAAAATGGGAGAGTATAAATGTAATTGGAAACTCTGAGTTCTGAAAAAGTAAGTTTCTTTTTAATTATATGTCTGACTGTTGGCATAATATTCCTTTTAGATCCATTATTACCAAGGAGTGATTTGGAATTATGGATTGAAACTTGCATGTTAACTATGTGTGTGTGTGTGTGTGTGTGTGTGTGTGTGTGTGTGTGTGTGTGTATATATATATATATATATATATATATATATATATATATATATATATCTCTTGTTTCATGCATTTCATTATTGTGATTTTAGCTATTTTGAAAAGATTGTGCTTGTTTGCATAATCAATGCACTGAATCTAAACTATGTTGGTATACAAACACACACAGAGAGAGAAATTTCAGCAAGCTATTTTCATGACATGCCTACCAGAAAAGGAAAACACATCATGTCTGGTAGGTTGATTAGGTCTCAGGGTGCCAGCTGAAGTCTCAGAGAAATTGCATGCTTCCTCAGATTTCCAGCCAAGGAGAAAAATCTCAGAGTGAGTGGTGCTGTGTAAATAAATGTTTGATTTTTTTTAAAGGTGTCATATTTATGAGTGCAAGTAAGCCTGTTGGGGTGGCGTTAAAGCTAGGGCACCCATCTCCATCCTTTCCTAGCTGGCTTCAGGGCTCACTAGCTCAGTGTGAGCATGTCTGTATCTATGGCATGCTTCACACAATATCAGTGCACCGAAAAGAAAGGAAAATGAGGAGAGGATTAGAGAGTGAGATGTCAGGGCAGGATTTGTGCCCTGGGTTCAGCCTCATTGCAAGATGGAGATTTTCATGCATGCGATTGCCTATAGCACATTTGTTGTTGTTGTTCAGTCGCATAGCCAAGACGCTCTCTTGATCTGATGCTTCAAGCTAAGGGTGAGCTGCAAACATGTAGGTGCTTAAGCCAGAAAAGGGGGGGGGGGGGGGGGCTGGGCTGGGCCTCCCTGTAGAGAAGCTTTTTTTATTTTAATGTGCTTTCTGAACTTTTGATAACCTTTCTTCTGTAACTTACTCTGATTACAATATACTTTTGAACCACCCAAAGATGACTAGAGTGTTTACTTCACTATATGCTACCTTATTTACATTAAGCTTAGCTAGGAGGGCAGCAGCTCAGAAGCAGGAACCAACCACTTGCAGGCAAGAAGTCCTACTTGTGGGTAAATTTGTTCCTGACATGAGAGAGCCAACGAACATGTGCATTTGGGCTCACCATGCCATTTGGAACTAGGCAAGGAATGGAGCACCAACATATGACCTGCAAGACATCTTGTTGCAGACATTTTAGCAATAAAGGCCTAGGTCTCAGGGCAGGGGAATGGACCCTTCAAGGGCTAGGAGTGAACCTTCTCTGAAGCCTCTGTGTCATCTGTCCTGCAACTAAGGTCATGTAGGATGCAAGTTCTAGCAGGAATGACAGCAACAGCTGCCCTATAGTGGCCTTTGGATTTTCATATTCTCTAATTAGCCAGAGGGACTGCAGTGGGTTAGTGGTTAAGACATTGAACTTGATGACTGGAAGGTTGGCAGGTCAGCAGTTCAAGTCCCAAGTGCTGCCCAACAGAGTGAGCACCTGTCTCTGACCCAGCTCCTGCCAACCTAGCAATTCAAAAGCAAATAATTGCAAGTAGATAAGTAGGTACTACTTTGATGGGAAGGTAAACAGCGTCCCATGCACTCTGGTGTTTAGTTATACCTGTCACATGTCCACAGAAACATCTGTAGACACAGAGAGCACTGGCTCTTTGGCTATAAATAGAAATGAGCACTGAGCTCTAGAGTCAGATATGACTGGCTTTCAAGCAAGGGCAACCGTTACCTAGTTAGTGAGGCCCTATCTGAACCTATTAACCCAAATTTCCCTAATGCTTGTTTTCACAATCAGCTGACCTAAGAGCTCATCTGTCCCATCCAAATCTTGTTCCAGCATGAGGATATCAGAAAGATTAATCATAAGAGTGATTTTATTGGAACCAAAGCACATAAACTGGTCTCTTCAGTATCAACAACGACCATAAGATCAACAATGCACCCGTTTTGCTTCCTACTTTTTCTACCATTGTGGTATTTATTTCCACTTTTTGATATTGTATATTCTTTATTCCATTCTCCGAGTTTGTCTCAGTTTCATTATTATAATGCTTTACTTCATTCCTCGATTTTGTCTTAGGCAGATTTTTATAATCTTTTGTTGGTTTGCCCTTAGCTCATCCTAGGCCTCTTGTTTTCACTTTTCTGTTTGTCCTTTTCCTTTAAAAGTTTGTAACATCTGAACATGTCAGCCTCAGCTGTTTTCCTGTTGCTATTTTAATTTTCTTTTTATTTACTTATCAATCAAATTTATATTAAGCCTTTCTACCAACCAATTGCACTCTTGGCGGTTAACCCAGATAAAATAAAATGTATATATTTAAAAGATTAAAAACACAATTAAAATGCACCCTTTAAATTAAGACAGAAAAATCAGCATAAATCCTCAGCAGTATGTAGGTTAGATAAGAATGCCCATGGACCATAAGCAAAGTTAGCTGTGTGATCCATGGATAAAACATGTGCAGAAGTAGTAGGTGATACCTTTTCTGGATCACTACATTAAAAAAAAATCATTGCAAGCTTTCGTGATTCATGATCACTTCTTCAGTGATCATGAATCACAAAGGCTTGCAACGATTTTTTTTATTTAGTGATCCAGAAAAGGTATCACCTACTACTTCTGCAAAAATAGGGAAACAGGCATTGAAAGAGCTGCCTCTCGCATTCGTATTAGATGTTGACTGTAAGAAGGGCTTCAACTGGTGATCTTCATGCTTCTCAAGGCACATAAGGAGAATGGAGGCTTTCATATGACCAAGGCCCATGCCTAGTTCCTTCCCTCTTTCCCATTCAGTTCAAGATCACATTGCTATGGAAAACCTAACAGCTTGTTCAGAAATTGGTTGATCTGAATGCATGAAGAGGGGAAGACTTCAAGACACTCTAAAGAGAAGACAGTATGCTATACATAGAGGCTCTCCATGCAACTTGGGACCAACAGGGTTCATTTTCTCATGAGGAACCTCTACCTATGGAAAAGCCTGCTCTCCTCAGTCTGTCTCCTTCCACATGTGTGGTCACTGAAAGATTAGATGCTATCTGGGGATGAGAGGAATTATTTTATTTTTCAGTCACACAGTCGAGTCTGACCCTTTGTGACCCAATGGACCACCTCATGCCAGGCTCCCCTATCCTCCACCATCCTCCGCAGCCCACCCAGCTCTACACCCACTGCATCAACAATGCCATCTAGCCACCTCTTCCTCTACTGCCCCCTTCTTCTTTTGCCGTCAGTCTTTCCCCAGCATCAAGGCCTTCTCAAATGAGTTCTCTCTTATCATTTGGTGGCCAAAGTACTTGAGCTTCAGCTTCAGTATTTGTCTTTCCAAGGAGCAATCAGGGTTGATTTCCTTCAGGATCAACTGATTTGATCTCCTTGCTGTCCAGAGTACTCTCAAAAGTCTCCTCCAGCACCACAATTCAAAGGTGTCTATTCTTCTGCGCTCAGCCTTCCTTATGGTCCAGCTCTCACAACCATACATTACTACTAGGAATACCATTGCTTTGACTATGCAGACTTTTGTTGGCAGGGTGATGTCTCTACTTTTTATTGTGCTGCCCAGGTTTCTCATAGCTTGCTTCCCAAGAAGTAAGCATATTTTTATTTCATGGCTGCAGTCACCATCTGCAGTGATCTTCGATCCTATGAAGGCAAAGTCTGTCACTGCTTCAATTTCTTCCCCTTATACAGCATTTGCCAGGGAGTGATCAGGCCGGATGCCATTATCTTGGTGTGTTTTTTATGTTGAGTCTCAGGCCAGCTTTTGCACTCTCCTCTTTCACCCTAATCAAGAGGCTCTTTAGGTCTTCTTCACTTTCTGCCATTAGGGTAGTATCATCTGCGTATCTCAGGTTGTTGATGTTTCTCCCAGCAGTCTTAATTCCAGCTTGTGATTCATCCAGCCCTGCATTATATTGAATTATAGCCCCAAACATATTGGTGACATTAATTGCCCAAACAATTTTTACTAGACCATATTGGTGTATTTGAAATAGTACCTTGTTCCAACTGATTTGAACAAAAAGTTGCAAGAAAAAAATGGCATATCATAGAAATCAATCTATGCAACACCTTGTTAGCAGAGACTCTGCAGGAAATATGTTACATATTTGGTTGCTGTTCTAGTCAACACTCATATTCATTCAGTCCACAAAATCTAACTAGACAAGTATTGATCTACCTGAGTTTTCAAGACCTAGCTCGTTCATACTGACATTTTTTATGAGATTTCCAAGCAGGAAAATGAATTTAGATCACCATTTGTATATTTTGCTTCAGTCTCACTTTCAAGCCCTTGTGATTTATCTGATTTCATGATATTACTTGAAAATTACATGTAAAATAGGTGAGATAGAGACAGGTAGAGTAAGGGTGTGTACAGTAGAAACCAGTCAAAACATCTGGCACTGAGTGAAATGGCATACAGAACAGGGACAGCCCATCCTATACTCTTTTAAGTTATCCTGACTAGGGATGTGCACCAGGACCAAAATTCAGATTCAGATTTTGGATTAAATATCCAGAAATACAGCCCTTTGGATTAGGAATTTGGGTTGTTAAAAATTTGGAGTTTTTGGATATCCAGAACTCTGTCTGCAGTCAATACGAATATTTTCGTCTTTTTAAGAAAATGAGAAACAGGCAAAACATTTTTGGAGGATTTCCCTGGGTCCACTCGCTTTTTCCCAGTGATCATGCCAAACATAAAAAGGCTCATACCAACAGCCAGCAGTGCCTAGGTCTCAGCAAATAACTGCAATGGGCATACCTAATGAACCTAAACACTGGGAATGCCAATAGGAAATGCCAGCAGCAATGGAGAGACAGAGGACAGGTCCCAATGGGTAGTGGGCGAATACTGTGGGCAACACTGGCACACAGAATGGAACAGCAAATAGCTTATGTGGGCAGTAACTGTGCCAATTGAGTGAGTTAACACAATTGTGGAGTAGGAAATTATGTTTCTACAGATCCAAATTCCACGCATGAGGAATGCGGGGCATGCAGAACATGTCAATGTCTCTTGCCAGAGCAAACACTCTCACTAGGCACCCTAGTTGACCAGACCTCTCCAAATGCACACCTTTTCAGGCCAGTTAGACAATGACTCGGTCTCTTTTGGTTTGTGGGGCTCTTGCTTTTCTGTTTCTTTCTGATTCTGCCATGTCCTTCCTCTGGGGTAGTGTCTGGAGGAGATGCTCACCTTTTCTATCCTAAGCTTATCAGAGAGTAAACAAAACAAAAAGGCAAAAAAGTTGTGGCAGTTTAAAGACTAACTGCTATATTTTAATATTAGCTTTCATGGATCAAGTCCACTTCATTAGACAGAAGAGTGAGACTTTATGGCATCAATTTATTTGTTTGTTTGTTTAAATTTGTATGCTGCCCCTCACCTTAGGGCGACTCTGGGCCGGCTCACAACAACATAAAAACATTAAAAAAAAACCATCCTAAAAATCAATTTATACACATCAGGTACAGAATGGTTAGCATAACAGATAAGTAGGGTTTTTATTAACAACTGGTAATACCTGTTCTTCAGATTAATTGTCAAGCTTCACCCTATTGAACTGTAAATGGTTAGTAGGTATATGCAAGAGGAATATTGTGGCACTACACATTTTCTAATGAGTTTACCCTTCAGACCTAGCATCTATTGTGTGAGTGGCCCAGGTCAAGCACCAAGTTATTCCTTGGTTCTGAAAGGTAACCTGAGGCTGTGGATAAGAATTCTACTGAGTAGTTTCTGTGAAGGTGGTGTAATATAATAACATATAACATACAACATATATAGCAGCATATAACAACCTGTTAGTTGTGCTGTATCAAATTTGATAATGTCCCAGAAGCCCTTGACCAATATTCAAACCTTTGAGATGGGTGCCCAGCATGTGTTCCTAAATTGTGGAACCCTTTCATGGCAGACCCTGATGGCTCCATATTTGCTATCCTTCTGCAGATGATTTTTCTCTCTCCCAGCAGGCTTTTTCTCAGTAACCGGTTGCCTAAGAGAAGGTTCTTAAAAACAGAGCTGCTGCAATGTATTTTTAAAAATGCATTTTAAAAATAATTTAAAGCTGATTTTATATCATTTTATAATGGATTTAAATTTGTTTTTCATTTGATATCTGTGTAATTCCTTTTTAAAAAATATTACAATAATTTAATGTTTAAAGGATTTAATATCAGTTGCTTTAATATTACAAGCCGCTTTGGGAAGCAAGGTAAGGGTATAAATATTTTAAATAAAATAAATAAATAAATAAATAAAATTTCACACTTTGTTGTTGTTCAGTCGCACAGTCAAATCCAACTCTTTGCGACCCCATGGACCACAGCACGCCTGGCTCCTCTGTCATCTGTCATCCTCCATAGCCCGCCCAGATCTATGCCCATTGCATCAATGATGCCATCTAGCTATTTCAACCTCTGCTGCACCCTTCTCCTTTCACCTTTGATCTTTCCCAGCAGCATCAGGTCCTTCCCCAGTGAGTTCTCTCTTGTTATTTGGTGGCCAAAGTACTTGAGCTTCAGCTTCAGTATCTGTCCTTTCAAGGAGAAGTCAGGGTTGATTTCCTTTAGGATTGACTGATTTGATCTCCTTGCAATCCAATGGACTCTCAAGAGTCTTCTCCAGCACCACGTTCCAAAGGCGTCTATTCTGCGGCTCCACTAAATGGCTTGCAGAGTTGTTGCAAGTGGACAGAAATACTGCCTGGTGGCCTCAGTCTGAGCTCTTCCTAATGTTTCAGTGGTTAGTGTTTTTCTGGGAAGGGTCTTCAACTTTGGAGGGGGGAAGATGACCATGACTGTCACTCACTTCCACCTTTGACATCCACCAGCTCAATCTTTCCTCTTTTCACTTCCTTAGTTCAAATTGTGCAGGGGATTGGTGGGACTGTTTCAAAATATTTAAACTGTAGACATGCCTGATGCAATATGAAAGATCCATATGAATCCTGCCCTATAATCACTGTGGAATGCCACAAACACCCTGGTTGAGGCCCATGTTTTCAATGCTCCTTTAGCCGTTTTAAATACGATGACACAGCTGGCTGGGCTCATGTCGAAGTTGCCCATGTTAGAGCAATGCACTGGCCAGGTGCACTGCCTGAGTACCCAACCCCACTTAACTGACCTGTGGCTCCAGAATAAAGAACCATTCTGGACCACTCGCTGACACCTTTGTGGCATGATTGAACCTGCCTAGGGAATATACACCTTGCCACCACAGCTGTCTAACAGTCTGGGTTTCCACTGTGCCACATTGAGGCATGAGATGGGATTTGCAGTGTTACTTTGCTATGTACTCAAGTCAATCATATTGGGCCCAAACGCAAAATGAACGGAGGAGGAACTCTGATTCCAAATGGTCATGGAGGTGGAAGAGGCCATGCCAGATGGACTGGCTGTGAAGACGCACCTTGTCCATATCCTCAAGGCTGTGGCAGTCCATTGCAGTCCCGGTGTTAAATACTGCATGTTGCGCTTCATGTGTGCCATGGGTGATGGCTCCAAGATCAGAGTGTGTGGGTCACTTCATGGCAAGATGGGATCCACCTTAAACAAATTCACGGCAGTGACCTTTTTCCTGCTTCAGGGAAACAATAGCATTCTCAGATGCCAGTTGCAGTCAAGTACTCAAGTCAAAGCTTAATAGCCCTACTGAATTCAATGTGGATTGCTCCCTTGTAAAAGGATGTAGCACAGCAAGCTAAAAAAAGTCTTTATTTAATTTCTTGATCCAGCATCTGATAAATGGGGTTTCATACTGAACTTTCAATTCTGTTTTGACAATTGTGTTGAAAGCAGAGAAAGCTCCTTCTGCAGTTTTATGTCCTTTTGAAACCTCCCAGCCACAAATAAAGGAATGTGAAGAGGATTGAGTTAAAGCCTCTTAATTTCCTTCAGAAGCTAAAATAGTTTATTTTAACTCTTAAAGAAGACGGAAATAATTGTTCTTTGCCATACTGTTCTATATGAGGCACACATTCTGATCACAAACACTTAGAAGGAATGGCTGTTAAAATGGTTTGTGAAGGCTTTGTGTTTATAATGTTTCTAAGAGTAACCTTTCAAAACCCTGACTGCTGTACCCTACAGGGAGAAAGATGCATATCTATTTGTCTTGGATTTCCCCCTTTCCTTTGGAGCATCAGGGATTGCCATAAATAGACATGTGATGTTGAGTGATAAGAAATAGATGCATTTTCACACAGAAAGTTTAAATCAATTTTTTTAGTCCTTCTGTAGCCATTACTGATGCCAAGCTGGAAGAGTATCAGAAGAGAGGAATTCCACTATTAATGTGCACATTTTGGCTAATGTAGCTTTCCATATTGTAGAACAATTTAAATGAGATCTGTATAGGAAAGGAGCCATTGTCTGGGCATGATATGCCTGCAGAAAGGTTGGCCCTTGCTTGCTGTATTAGAAATATCATACAGCAGAATTGTGAAAAATCTCTATTAAGAATCCTTACTGGTAGTCAGGACTGCCACAAGGGGCCATTCAACAATTACATGATCCATTTTTGGGGGAAATTGACCCCCTCCCCCCCTGTAATCCGACCATAATTTTCGCTTCGAACCCTTTAAAATTTCGTGATCCAGAGCTTTTTTATCGAAACTCTAATTTTTAGAGCTTTTCACTATTGGTGAAACAGAAAAAGACTGCACAAGCAATTCAATAATCTCAAATCGGATCAAATTTCCCAGAGATCATTTTTAAACCTTTAAAAGTGCCATTTTTCAAAACCACAACAGTTCCAAATGGATTATGTAATCTTTGACCTGACACACACACACATACCCCACACACACACGTAATTTTCCATAATTCAGATGGCAGACCCCCTCCCCCCCTCGAGGATCACATAAATGTTGAATGGTCCCCAAGCTATTTTTCTACCTAAGAAGGAGGACCTCCTACCACCAAATCAGATAGACTTCAACAGTGATGATGGAATAGTGTCTTCCAGTTTAGTTGTGGGAAGCAGGCTAGGCCATCAGGCTACTGGGACTCATCCTGGGGCACCACAGCCCCTCACAACTAGTGGCACACCCGCAGGAGGAGCTGGAGAAGCCGCCTTGCCATTGTTGTTGGCTGCAAGAGGAGGAGCACCAGGCTGTTTCCCCCCAAAACCAAGGCACACTTTGGTTTGAAGAAGAAAAAATCAGCCTGATGCTCCTCCTCTTGCAGCCAACAGTAACAGTGAGGTGGCTTCTCCAGCTCCTCCTGCTGGATGTGCGCGTACGCCATGCCCTCAGCTCAGCTCTCCCCGGCCTCCATCCCTGTGTGCCTTGTGTAGGCAGACCAAGCGAAGGGTGGCAGCCAAGGCAGTGGTTCCCATGGGCCATCAGGACCCACGTTGAAGGGGATGAGGGGGAGAAGGCAGCACCCGCACCACCCTGATTGCCCACCCCACCTCAGAACAAAGACAGAGCCATGGCAGCTTGCTCATTCAGGAGCAAGATTGTGGAGCCTCAGAACCCAAAAAGCCGGGGCTTCCAGTGTGGTCTCTCGCCACGGCTTTGGTCCATGGTGGAGTGGGTGATCAGGGCAGCACAGATGCTGCCTTCTCCCCCATCCCCAATGATGTGGATCCTGACGGCCCCCGAGAACCACTGCTTTGGCCGCCACCCCTTGCTTGGCCTGCACGGCACTCAGGGATGGAGGCCAAGGAGAGCCAAGCTGAGGGCATGGCCGTGCACACACACCTTACAGGCCTCGCCAAGGAAGGCCAGCTCAGCTGGAGAAGGGGAGGCCTCTTGCAGCCACCCAGCTGCAAGAAGAGGAGCACCAGTTCCCCATTTTGTCTGTCAGAAGGAAGAATCAGAATAGCCACTTCCCACCTGCCTTCTCCTGCCTGGTGCTCCATTTCCTGAGGCGGGGTGGGGGCTGTTTGCACTATTTCTATTCACTCCCCCATTCCTCCCATAGGTGCTGTCATGACCTCTGTCCCCTGCTCTCCAAAGGTAGCCAGCACAGGCCTGGTGGGGAGGCTTTAAAAATAGAGGGGCAGGGGTCTATCATCAAACATCTCTGTCCCAAAGAACAGGGGCAACAGCTGCAGATGTCAGGTCCTTTGCTGCAAACCATTGCTACCCTATTGGCTTTTTGTCTTGCACAAATTTTTCAAAAGTTACTCTTGTGGATCTGTAGCTACTACTACCACTACTTTGACATTCAAAAATTTGAGGCCTCAAAAAATCCATCAGTACTCCTGAAGCCCTACTTCTGGTCAGAATTGACAAGGTCCAGTTGCACTAAGTGATTTGATTCAGTGGAAATCAGGCAGCATCATGGGGGGTGAGATGTGAAGAAGGGGTTCCTACAATGACAATCTTACAGAGATGCTGCTCTTCTGTTTAGTGACAAAATACCAGAGGTGTGTGTGTGTGAGAGAGAGAGATTCACTTGACAAGCTTTATCTCTGTCTGATATCTGACAAATTAGACCTAAAATGTTAAGATCCCCTTCTTTTGCATCTTTTTGGTACCTTTTTTGCAACCTTCTTGGGTTTCGTTCATATTGCTTTCTCTGCCTACTTTTCTTTCTCTACAAATGTAAACATTTCCCTCTCACTCTTCAATCCATTTTGAAGGCCCATTGTTCCAATGCAGTCAGTGGCATCAGACACTTTCTGCAACTAAGTCAGTATTCTGTACTAGCTCAACATCTGTTAAAACTCAATCTAAACTTTCAGTTCTCAATTGCTAATTCTCAGCTTTTTAAACTGATCATGGGAAAATCCATGAAGCTTTAATCAGAGACCCACAGATTTAAGTTTCTGATACCCCTACCACTCTGAACATACTTAATATATTCGAAGTCAAGCAAGAGCAGACTTACTTGGTGCTTAGATGTGTATTTCCAGCTAGGGATATGAAAAGTATTCTACCCCTGAAGAGTCATTGCTGTCTGTCAGAATTGAAAATATTGGGATAGATAGACAAATTGTCTTCCTCAGGATAACGCAGCTTCCTATAGCCCCATATGGAGGAGAAGAAGTACTTCTAGATTGTATCCAAGGTAATAATAATTTTGGGCCAGAAATTATTCTGGGTTGAAAGGATTTTGCTAGAGAAGTTCCACTCAGAGAATGCCTTTCATGTCCCCAAGAGCAGGGACAGAGACAGGCACTCAAACCGTCATGCAGTACCTGGGTCTCGAACTGCCGACTTGCTGATCTTCCAGGTAACAAGGCGAGCTTCTTAACCACTGAGTCACAGCAGCCCCATCCAAGGTAATGTTCTTATCTTTATTTTCATATTTTGAAGAATGTGAGGTGTAATATCACTGATAACTTTGACTGAACTCTGGCCCAACAGCAGTTCATTCCCCCATCTTGTCCTTCCTATTCCTTACTCAAAAGGATACTCCTCCCTTTAGGTAATAATTAGTATGATATGCCATTTGTAAAGATGTAAAGTTTAAACAAGAAACACCTCATCAAATGCAATGTTTAGGCTTTTGAATTTAAGTGAAAAACAAAAAAAAATAAGCCTTTAATGGAAAACATGCATTTACTATCTTTTGTCCTAAACTAAAGAGCACATAAATATAATTCAGATATATTTTTATGGTCAATATGTTTGGTGGATGCATGCGCAAAGCAGAATTTATCACTTGGAAGTACATCAAGCAGCAACTGATGATCAGAAAGAAGGAATCAATGCACTCTATACATTGTAATGATATCCTGGTACTCCTTATGGATGCAGGTGTGCTAATGCTTGTATGGAAAACTAACATGTGCAAACACTTGCTTTCAGTGACAGGGGTGATTCTTTTCAAGCAGTTCAAGCATGGAGCCTCTCCAGCTCTGATGTCATGACTGAGCTAAGATATTTTGCCAAGACAGCAAATGGTCACTCCCGCGTATAAAGTCAATGTGCAAATTACCCAGGGTCACTCAGGTTATTTTTGCAGTTGAGGGAGAAAAATTCACAAGCACTGCTCTCATAGGAAAAACATCAGCAGCACCACCACCATTGTATAATCATTCAATCAGTATTTATTTGACTAGAGTACAGGTACCTGATAGTAAGTCTGATACCCTTCCAGTTGGAAAGAATGTGGAAGTCTGCTTATATCAACAATATTCTTTGCCATTATCAAGTTTTGAGTCAGTGGAAATGTGCCCTTTAAAATGGTAGATGCTAAGTATTTCTGGACCTACTCCTGCACATGGCAAGTTCTGTGGATGGAAAGATTCCTACCACTTCCAAAGGAGCAGGAAATTTCTGCTGGTGATAGATGATGTCTTGCAGAGGGGAACTGAAACATTAGTTTGTGGACCAAGCAGGATCTCTAGGGATGTAGCATGGATCCAGCAATGCAAGGATTTATGACATGTGTAGGAATCGGGGCCGCTAAGGGCCGTAGGTCCCGGAGGAGACTGATCAAGGAACGATACGAGGCAGTATGGAGGAGGATAAGATCAGTAGTTTATTTTATAGATCAGAAGGCAAGGTAGAAAAAACCATCACCCGACAGTAAATCACATCACCTATTTACCCAGGTTAATTGGGAGTCTCTTTTGGGGAAGTTAATTAGTGCGGGCAAACATTGACTGGGAAAACACCTATTGTTTTGGGCTTAGGAGCTGGGTAAACATGGCCACTATTTGCGCCAGGGATTTACGCTAAACTCGGAGATGAATGTTTGCCTAATTATGTTACAGGAGTTAGCGATCTGCTTACTTGGCAGAGTCTTAGGTCAGGTCAAGGAATTGGGTGAATCAAACCCTATAATTTATCCACCCCCCTTAATTTGGGTGCTCGCAGAGCCCACGGGCCAGGGAGCCTTTCTCACCGAAGTGGCCTCTGCCGGGCCGTTCCGTGCCCATTGGGGCACGGGGAAACCACATCCATGACAGACAGCTTGCCAAAAATTATCAATCCCTTCTTATTGATGTTATCAGACTTTCTTATTGATGTTATCAGATCTTCAGACTGCACACATGTCCCATTAGTTTGGCAGCGATACATGTGACATGGATCATGTTTTACTAGATTACAAGCTAAATATAAATCACCAATTTGATGCTGCAGTGAGAAAATGCTAATACAAATCTAGGCTGCTGTTGTGTTCTCAAACACTGTACCTTTATACAATGTACCTATTCATGTGTAACCAATGTATCCTTTCTACTTGTAACATGATAACCCTCAGCTGCATCACTGTAACCCTAATAGGACGTGAGCTAGTGACCACTAGATGGCAGTAGCGAGCGTCCAGCTCATTGGCCCAGATTCACCTAAGAACACCAGCGCGGGAAGATTCCCGCCACCACCTTCACCTGGACAAGAAGGGCGTGACCCACAATGACGTCACGCGGGCAGTAACCAATAGACTGTCAAGGAGCCACATTCAAATGTATAGCCACTGTATATATTGAGCTGTTCGTCCGCCATTACCACATGTTCCCTCTGACCAGCATGTAATAAAGTTGTGTTAAGCCAGCTCTTCGGCTGTCCCGGTGTCTTGGTTCCCATACACTAAATTGGCGACGAGGATGGGATGATGGCTTCCCACGGGACCAAGACATACGCCGGTTTCGACATCAACAAACCGGAAGATTGGGAACTCTTCGAAATGGATTTCCAAAGTGCGCTGGTGGAGTTCGAGGTCACGGACGAGGGAAAGAAGAGAGCCATCCTCATCAGAATGCTCGGGCACGCCAGCAAGAGAGTGCTGGTCGACCTCATCGCACCGAAGAAGGTGGGCGAGCTGAAGGCAAAGGAGCTCCTGAAGGCGATGCGTGACCATTTCCAGCCCTCAGTGTCGATGTTTCCAGCCCGGGACGCGTTCTGGAGGCGAGTCCAAGCGCCGGGCGAGTCGGTCACCGCATTCGCAGCGGCCCTGCAGCTGGCCGCCGGGCCATGCAAATGGGAGAACCTGGAAATCACCCTCAGGGACCGCATGCTGTGTGGCCTGAGGGACGAGGAAGTTCATTGGAAGCTGATGAACCAGGAGCCACCCCCGACACTGCAGGAGGTCGTGAAGGCAGCACAGGCCGCGGAAGCCACGAGGGCCGGAGTGAAAGAGCTCCAGGGCAGGCTCCCACAGGCCGACCAAGCAGCTGGCTCGGTGCACGCGGCCCAGCGAGCGTCGAAATCCTCCACGGAGAGCAGCGACGAGGAAGACGTCCGGAGGGTCCGGAAGGCCGGCCGACGCTGTGACGGCTGCGGAGTGGCCCACGACTGCGTTAAGTGCCCGTTTAGGAAGGCCGAGTGCCACAACTGTGGGCGCCGCGGGCACATCGCCAAGGTCTGCAGACGACGGCGCGAGGACCGGAGGAGCTCGCCAGACCGTTCGACGAAACCGGACCGCTCGACAAGGCCAAAGGATGGCGCCCGGCCCACGAGGAAGCAGGACGGCGTGGGCCGCATTTCCGACAGCAGCGACGACGACGCTCCAGTTTTCAGCGTGTCCCTGGGACACCCCCGTTACTTTGTTGAGGTACTGGTGCAAGGGGCCCCTGTTAGGATGGAGATTGACTCAGGCTCCTCATATTCCATCATTTCCCAGAGGGAGTTTTTGAGAATTGCCCCCCGCGCACGGCCCAAGCTCAAAGCGTTGAGGTCCACGCTTCGGGACGTGCAAGGGAACAGTATCCCGGTGTTGGGGGTTGGGAAATTCCAGGTCCAGTATAAGCGGCACGCCGCGGAACTCCCCCTAGTCGTTCTTAAGGGGGGAAATTGCAGCCTCCTCGGGATTCAATGGTTTCAGCCCCTGGGTTTATTCATTGGGGGGTGCACGCCGTGGGGACTGACCCGATACAGAGGGTGTGCGACGCGCACCCTGAAGTCTTCAAAAAGGGACTTGGGAAATTCAATGGACCCCCAGTAACTTTCGACCTGGACCCGGAGGTCCGCCCAATAAGACTCAAACCGCGCAGAGTGCCTTTTGCACTAAAGGACAAAATAGAGGCGGAACTGGACAAATTAGTGGGCCAGGGGATTCTTGTTCCTGTTGATTCTGCGGAGTGGGAAACTCCAATTGTCACGGCACTGAAGGCCAATGGGGAGGTTTGCATTTGCGCCGATTATAAGTGCACCATTAACAAGGCAATCCGCCCTAATGCATATCCGGTGCCAGTGGTCAGCCATTTGCTAGCCAGGTTACATGGGGGGAAGTGTTTCGCTAAGCTCGACCTGGCACAAGCCTATCAGCAACTCCTGGTAACCCCTGCTGCAGCCACTGCACAGACCATTGTCACGCATAAGGGGGCGTTCCAGGTGACGCGCCTCCAATTCGGCGTGAACTCGGCGCCCGGAATTTTCCAGTCGCTCGTGGAACGCCTCCTCAAAGGGCTGGACGGCGTTTTGCCATATTTTGATGATGTATTGATAACGGGGGGGGGGAGTGAGGTTGAGTTGGCTGAAAGGCTAGACAAGGTCCTAGCGGCATTCGAACAGGCGGGGTTGAGGTTGCGAAAAGACAAATGCGTCTTCTTCGCGAAAGAGGTTGAGTTCTTAGGGTTCTGAGTAACACCCGAGGGGATCAAACCGTCCAAATCCAAGGTGGCCGCCATCAAGAAAGCCCCTCGCCCCACCTCCAAGCCCGAGTTGCAGTCGTTCCTAGGGCTCTTAAATTTCTACCACTCTTTCCTTCCACGGAAGGCTGCAGTGGCTGAACCGCTTCACAAGTTGCTCAAGAAAGACGCGGCATGGAAGTGGGGCGATGACCAGGAGAGGGCATTCACGGAACTGAAACAACTCCTGGCGTCTGACACCATTCTGACCCATTTTGACCCCAAACGGCCGGTAGTACTGATCTGTGATGCATCCCCGGTGGGGGTGGGGGCAGTGTTATGCCACGTGTTGGAAAACAGGAGGGAGGCCCCAATAGCGTTTTACTCCAGGTCCCTGTCCCAAGCGGAGAGAAATTACGCCCAAACAGACAGGGAAGCGCTGGCGATAATTGCAGGGAGCAAAAAATTTCACGATTTTCTGTATGGCCGCCCCTTCACCATCGTGACCGACCACAAGCCCCTACTAGGCATTTTTACCGCAGATAAGCCCACGCCACAGATCCTGTCCCCGAGGATGCTCAGGTGGGCCATTTTTCTCAACGCCTACCAGCATGCGTTGGTATACCAGCCCGGGAAAGAGATCAGCCATGCGGACGCCCTGTCAAGGTCCCCCCTTCCCCAGACGCACAGCCACGTGGGCGAGGAGGAGCCGGACCGCCAGGTGCTCATGATAGAAGTCTTAGATTCACCCCCCATAGTACCCGCCGACATCGCTAAAGCGACAAGCAGAGATAGGACATTGGCGGCGGTTAGCTCCTGGGTACAGAAAGGGTGGCCGGCGTCTTCCCCAGCGGAAGAATTCGCCCCATTTTTCAGGAAAAAGTTGGAGCTGTCCCTAGAGAGGGGGTGTCTCTTGTGGGGGCAGCGGGTGGTGATTCCCACATCCCTTCGGCTGCGGGTGCTTAAGTTGCTGCACGTCAGCCACCCCGGAATTGTGCGCTCCAAAGCGCTGGCCCGGAGCTACTTCTGGTGGCCCCAGTTAGACGCCGACATCGAGCACATGGTCGGCACTTGCGAGAGTTGCCAATGCTCCAGACCAGAGGAGGCCCGTCTTCCCCACAGGGAGTGGGACGCGGCTAAGGGGCCGTGGTCCCGGATACACATTGATTTCACGGGCCTGTTCCGAGGAACTCTGTTTCTCCTTGTTGTGGACGCTTTCTCCAAGTGGTTGGAGGTCATTCCAGTCACGAGCACCTCCTCGGCCACGACAATAAAGCATTTGCGGAGGGTTTTTTCGACGTTCGGCATACCCGACACTTTAATTAGCGATAACGCTAGTTGCTTCACGTCCGCTGAGTTCAGGGCATTCACAGAGATTAACGCCATCCGGCACATCACCTCCGCCCCTTTCCATCCGGCCACCAATGGCCAAGTGGAGCGCCTCGTACGCACCACGAAGGACGCACTGCGGCGCATGGGCCCCGGGGATCTCAACCTGCAAGTGTGTCAGTTTCTGCTAGGGTACAGGGTGACCCCGTTGGCGTCAGGATACTCCCCCGCGGAGCTTTTAATGCGCAGGAAACTGACCACCATTCTCACGAGGCTAGACACTACGAGAGTAGAAGACAAGGGGAGGAACATCGGGCTAGAGGCCACAAAAAGTTTCAGCGTAGGCACCCCCGTGCATTGCAGGAACTACGCCAGCGCGGGGCCAGCTTGGGTGCCGGGGGTTGTCGTGGAGCAGACCGGTCCCGTATCATACCGCGTGGAGACCAGCACGGGTCTACTTTGGCGGCGGCATGCGGACCAGCTCCGGAGCCGGGTCCCAGGATGGCAGGGCGCAGAAAGCATAAACAAGGATTCAGCGTTAGGGTTCTCCCCCACCCGCTTAGCCCAAGGGGGAGGAGAGGGGGGTCATGGGTCCCCACCGAGGGGGGAGGAGAAGGAATTTGTCCTCATAGATACCCCGCGGGATCACCCAGCAGAGTTTGATTTTGAGTTTCAGAACCGGGGGGGTTTCGGAGTGGTCCCCCACCCATCCAAGCGAGAAGAGGGGTTTTACATTAGCCCCTAGTTTCCCCGGTCTGCCCACAATGGAGTTTGTCCCTTCCCCTAAAGCTGCAAAACCGCAGCAAGCCACTAACGAGTCTCCCTCTCCCATTACAGGACAAGGGACCAGGGAACAAGGAAGCGGTAGCGCCCCCAGGGCGGGCCAGCCCACATCGCGGTCCAAACGCAATTGCAATAAGCCATCTTGGCTGAGAGACTTCGTCTCATCCTAGGGGGGAGGGATGTTGTGTTCTCAAACACTGTACCTTTATACAATGTACCTATTCATGTGTAACCAATGTATCCTTTCTACTTGTAACATGATAACCCTCAGCTGCATCACTGTAACCCTAATAGGACGCGAGCTAGTGACCACTAGATGGCAGTAGCGAGCGTCCAGCTCATTGGCCCAGATTCACCTAAGAACACCAGCGCGGGAAGATTCCCGCCACCACCTTCACCTGGACAAGAAGGGCGTGACCCACAATGACGTCACGCGGGCAGTAACCAATAGACTGTCAAGGAGCCACATTCAAATGTATAGCCACTGTATATATTGAGCTGTTCGTCCGCCATTACCACATGTTCCCTCTGACCAGCATGTAATAAAGTTGTGTTAAGCCAGCTCTTCGGCTGTCCCGGTGTCTTGGTTCCCATACACTAAAGCTGCATCTACAAAAATATAGTGCCTAGATCAGTGGTTCCCAATGTGGGGCCCACACCCCACATGGATACTTCAATTCCCAGAAACCTAAGTCAGTACATTGGCAGATCAGTGCTTTGGGGAATTGACTTAGGCTTCTGGGAACTGAAGTCCAAAAACCAAAGATTGGGAAACACTGGTTTAGATAAAGGGAAGAAATAATACTGCTTTGTTCTACTTTGGTCAGAACTCATCTGACCATATGGGCACATGTTACTTCCACTTCCAGGAGAGATGAGGGCGTTGCGGGCCAGATGAATCACAGTAAACCCATTTGTGCAGATTCATGGGGCCTTGGGCTTCTGGGAATTGAAGTCCAAGAATATCTGGAGTGCCAAGGTTTGCCATCACGGTGTTAGGCTGTGACAGAAGATGGAGCATGCTTCTTTTCTGCATCTCTGGATGGTAGGATCTAAATTAATGGCTTCATATCATAGGAAAAGAGGGTTGGACAAAACAATAGGAAGAATTTCTATACAGTTGCAGCTGTTCTTCTGAGGAATGGATGACTCAGAAGGTGGTGGCACTCTTTCCATTGGAAATGTTTAGGCAGATACTGGATGGCTGTTAGTCAAGGATGATTTGGCTACTGGTTTCCTGTTACATAAACCTTGAGATCTCTTCCAGTGCTGCAATTCTATGACCAATGTTAATACTATGTTTATGATACCCCATATGGCTGTGATCCCTAACTTGAGATCCATAGGTATATGTCCTCTATCTCTTTCTGTAAAGCCCCCAATCTGCTTGTTTGCTGCTATCACCCTCATGGCATTTTCTCTCAGATCCAGACTGTACTCCCTTGCCTCAGGTGGCACTATCTAAAGCTAATTTTCCTGTCCTGTTCTCAGACACACAAAAACCAATAGCAACATTGTTTCATCTGGTGTTTCATCTGGTCTCCACAATTCTTTCTGTCAGTCCTCTCTTTGTCTTATCCAAAATACTAGCATTTTGGCCTCTCTGGGTGCTTTGCTAACCAACGGAGCTCAAGTAACTGCAACTTTTTTCAGATGGAACTAATTCATCTGCAAGCCAGATATTATTTCAGAGACATGTACAAAGAAAATAATCTGTTAGATTTCTATTCTGCTCTTCCTGCTATATTTGTCAGCCTAAAGAAATGTGAGCAGGCATGTTCCCAGTCTTTGGCATCACATAACATCTGCAAACCATCTTTTTCCCTGATGAAAACTATGAAATCGAAGTGTAGGTTAAGACTTGCCGATAAACATTTACATGACTTTTTAAGAATGTCTGTCTCAAATCTTTACTTAGCCATTAATGTCTTAGCTGACAAAAAAAACAGCCACAGGTAAGCATGTTTAACTAGATAAAAAGATTCCACAGTAAAACATTGTTCAAAATAGATTGTATTCAAGTTAACATTTCTACATTGACCTCTGAATGTTTTCTTCTGATCTACACCTGTAGGTTAATAATTTTTTTATATTTTAATTTAAGATCTGGCCCTCTTTAGGCATTGGGCACTCTGATCTCCTCCCCCCACCCTCATGTCCCATAAGGTTAGGGACCATTGCCATATAAGAACACATAAGGAGCCTCACTGAAAAATATGAGGACAGTGAACACATTTGTATGTCCTCTGGGGAAGCAGTAGTACCATTTTGGCTGATCCATCAACTCCACAAGCAACTTCGTGTTGCTTTTGACACAAATGAAAAAGATACACCATATTAAAATCCAAGACAAATGCTTCTCTTATTGTTGGGAGCAGAAGACAAGGTAAAGTAATATAGAAGCCAAGTCAGCCATGGCATAATTAAGAAGGGACAAAGGCATTCTTCCCATGCCAAACATAATAAAAAGCTAGTATCAGGAACATCTGTAACTCTACATTGTCACAGAGCACGAAAGCTCTGACAACTGGTTAATATAAAACTAGAGAGATCTGGGGAGACAGTACTTTTATAGCATAATAAAAGATAACATAATGAGGGGGGAAAGGATTGATCTTATTGCATGCAAACAAATTATGGTAAGATGGGGCCCTGGCAAAATATATGAGGTGGATTCAAACAGAAGACAGATGTAGGGACAAAATAAAATCTGTTTATGGAGGTTACCATATGATTATGAATGTTTCAGTAATGTTTTTGGAATTCTATACTGGTTCAAAAGAAAGGATGCAAAAATATCCAACAAATATGATCGAGCAGAAACAAAAATTACCAACAAATGTGAGCAGTTTCTCTGGTTCTGGAGGACAAGTCAACCAAGGCATTATTTCCATATTAATTATAATAGATACAACCTATCGTTGTCAGATCTAAACCATCAATTGTCTTGGGAAAAGCTACTAACCTATCTTCTGGAGAACTGTCTTGAGAAGCAGAGTTTGATCCACAAAAGCTCACACTGAAACTAATATATTAGTTTTAAATTGTCACAACATTTTGTCCTTGTTCTCTCCTGACCACCACCTCTTTTTCCATCCTGTCCTTTGCCAACTAGTTGAGACTTAGGAAGACAACTACTTTTTTGGCAACTTGATTTCATCATACTATTGATGCAGCATTTCATTAGAAAACACTGATTCATTGTATACACCACTGTGGAGTTCTTTGGAAAAAGCAGTTCTCATAAGAACATAAGAACATAAGAACAGCCTTGCTGGAACAGGCCACAGCCCATCCAGTCCAGCATTCTGTCTCACACAGTGGCTTACCATTTCCTTCAGGGTATTCCCAAGCAGATGCCTTCACCTGTTTAGGATTCCCAGGAAATGATATTGAGAGATATCCTGCCTATCTCTCCAACCCGGAGGTTGTCCTTAAGTATCCATAATTATAGCCATTGATACTCTTGTCCTCCATGAACTTGTCTAATCCTTTCTTAAAGCTGTCAAGACTGACAGCTGTCACCACTTCTTCTGGCAGGGAGTTCCATAGACCAGTAATCCTCTGGGTGAAAAAGTACTTTCTCTTATTTGTTTGAGAACTAGTACCCAAAAGTTTCATGGAGTGTCCCCTAGTTCTAGTGTTATGCGATAGGGAAAACAGTTTTTCCTTATCTACTTTGTCCACACCGTGCATGATTTTATAAACTTCAATCAAGTCACCTCTTAGACGTCGTCGTTCAAGAGTGAAGAGGCCCAACCGTTGCAGCCTCAGATGGTAAGGAAGGTGTTCCAGTCCCCTAATCATTCTGGTTGCCCTCCTCTGCACTTTTTCCAGCTCCATAATATCCTTCTGGAGGTATGGCGACCAGAACTGTACACAGTATTCCAGATGGGGCCTCACCATAGATTTATAAAGAGGCAAAATGACACTTGCTGACTTATTTTCTATACCTTTCCTAATGATCCCTAGCATTGAGTTTGCTTTTTTCACTGCTGAGGCACACTGGGTTGACACCTTCATTGAGTTGTCCACCAGGACACCAAGGTCCCTTTCCTGGTTTGTCGCAGAGAGTTCAGACCCCATCAGTTTATAAATGTAATTGGGGTTCTTTGCCCCAACATGCATCACTCTGCACTTACTAATGTTGAAACTCATTTGCCACTGTTTTGCCCACTCCCCCAGTGTCGAGAGATCCCTCTGGAGCTCCTCACAATCTCTCACAGTTTTCACTACCCTGTATAATTTAGTGTCATCAGCAAATTTGACTACCTTGCTTTTTACTCCTACCTCTAGATCATTTATGAAGAGGTTGAAAAGCAGGGGTCCCAGTACTGAACCTTGGGGGACCCCACTCTTTACTTCCCTCCACTTGGAGAAGTGTCCATTTAGTGCTACCCTCTGTTTCCTGTCCCTTAGCCAGTTGCTGATCCAGGACAAGACCTGTCCCTTTATTCCATGACTGGTAAGTTTATTCAAGAGCCTTTGGTGTGGGACCTTGTCAAAAGCCTTCTGAAAGTCCAGATAAACAATGTCAACTGGATCCCCCTTATCCACATGCTTGTTGACACTCTCAAAAAATTCCAACAGATTAGTGAGGCATGATTTGCCCTTGCAACTTAGTGTGTATACATACTTAGTTCTCACTTAGTGTGTATTCATCCTTGCCACAAAAGGTCTCCACATCCAGACCACACCTACTCTGGATTTAAGTATCTCTTTTGACAGACATGACCCTATGATGCAATGGTAAGTGAATGGGCCATCATCTCTCTCTCTCTCTGAGATTGTTGTAGATATCAGGTAGGATGGAAATCACAATATGGGGTCAAAATTGCTGAGAGAAACATCAACAATTTGAGATGTGCAAATTATACCACCCTAATGGCAGAAAGTGAGGAAGACCTAAAGAAGCTCCTGATTAGGTTGAAAGAAGATTGTGCAAAAGCTGGCTTGAGACTCAATATCAAGAAAACCAAGATAATGACAACAGGCCCTATCAGTCCCTGGAAAATAGATGGGGAAGAAGTAGAAGCAGTGACAGATTTTACTTTCTTGGGATCCAAGATCACTGCAAATGGGGATTGTAGCCATAAAATAAAAAGACAACTGATTCTTGGGAGACAAGCTATGAGAAACCTGGGGAATATAATGAAAAGTAGAGACATCACATTGCAAACAACAAAAATTCATATAGTCAAAGCACTGGTATTCCTGGTAGTAATGTATGGTTGTGAGAGCTGGACCATTAGGAAAGCTGAGCACAGAAGAATAGATGCCTTTGAAATGTGGTGTTGGGGGAGAATTTTGAGAGTACCCTGGACAGCGAGTAGAACAAATAGGTCAATCTTAGAAGAAATCAACCCTGACTACTCATTAGAAGGTCAAATAGTAAAGATGAAGCTAAAGTACTTTGGACATCAAATGAGAAGAGAGGATTCACTTGAGAAAGCCTTGATGCTGGGAAAGGTGGAGGGCAAAAGAAGAAGAGGGCGGCCAAAGATGAGATGGCTAGATGGTATTGTAGACACAATGGGCACAGAGCTGGGTGGGTTGAGGAGGATGGTGGAGGACAGGGGTGCCTGGAGGACAGTGGTCCATCGGGTCGCAAAGGGTCGGAATTGACTGTGTGACTGAACAACAAAAAGGATAGAAATCAGGTGGCAATTGTTACAGATACTCAGTGATAAACATTCACACACACAAGACTGCCTCTGACATTACACTTGTCAGGTATACACCAAAGGTTATTGAAAGTGTAGTGTGAATCTAATGACTATGAAAGCAAGATCTGTATCTGTAAGAAATTCAACTCTGAATTTCAGACATTTCAGTTTCCCAAGACGTCTGCTACTCTGATGATCCTTTTCTTAAAAGTAGGAATAATTGGCCTGCCACTGTGATGGAGAAAGCTCTTGTAACTTTAGTTGGTAATTTATTTTCACAACAAGAATGTCCTTGAGATTTCAGATGTCTCACTGGGAAGTGACAAGAGTTTCATTTACACTTGGATGAAGTAGGATTTCAAGAATGTTTCATTTATTTCAGAGTTGCTAAAGAACTGCCCAAACAATAGAAGTTGCTGCAATCTCTCAAGCAATGTAGCCACAACCTCTGAGCATGTTGCTCTCTTAATTAGATCCCAAGTGTTGTAAATTACTTTTTCCTGGGGCTTACAACTACACAAAACATTGATGTGGCTTTGAGGATCAGTCCTGATGTCACAAATATTGTTCTGTGCACCCTGCCAGCCACTTCCACCCAACAGTCCGGTGGGGCCAGGGTCCCCCTATACAAACACCATGGGCTCAAGGTCATTGTGTTTGTTCACAACCACTTTTATTAAGAGTTTAAGCTGCTGCTCCCATAGTCCCTTTTCGCACATTTGCTGAGAACTGTGTTAAATTCATTAGCCCCTCTTCCAAGTTCAGGGACTCAGTTAGCTCACTGGGATTCCCTCATGTCCATGTCCTGGGAGGCAGAGGTGGGAATCCAGCTTTCATTTGGGACATGCCCCTTGCAAAAAAAAAAAACTTGTATAAACAAGTAGAAGAAGGTAGGGACTGCAGTTTGTCTCAGTCCAGCCTCCTGCCCCAGACATCTTCTGATTTGGTTTTCTTGTGCTGAGCTAGCAATGGAATGGGAGTTATCTCGGGGGAAGGAGGAAAAAATAAAGTCTTCTGCTTCTGTGGAGTTGAGCCAACTGGGCATGGACATAGAATGCCCTGCTATTCTTTCTCACCCAAGAATTCACCACAACCATCATCGCCATCTTCATCAATTGGTATCAACAACACTTATCCTCCTCTCTGCCTGCGCCTTTTCCGGTACTTCTGCTCCTGTCCCAAGGGCTCCATCCAGCTGCCTCCCATTAACTGGTTCCAACTGTGTCAGCAAATTCTGGAAGCCTTGTTCCGTCAGGGCCTCACCCTCCCGGAGACTTTCCTCCCACTGTGAATGAGGCTTGTACAGCCCCACACACATGCACGCATGCACACACGTACACATGCACACACACCTCCTTTCTCATATGTGTAAGACAAAGTAGGTGCCTTTTTTGCTCCTCCAGAATTGTATAGACACACTGAACACAAGTCTCTAGTCCCATGATAGCGAACCTTGGCATGCCAGATGTTCTTGGACTTCAATTCCCAGAAGCCCAAGCTGCCATGAATCCACACAAATGGGTTTACTGTGACTCATCTGGCCAACACCGCCCTCGATGCTCCTGGAAGTGGAAGTAAAATGTGCCTGTCTCAAGTGCCAAGGTTCGCCATCATGGCTCTAGTCAGTCTGTCTCCACTGGACAAGGAATAACATTAAAGGAGGATCTCTTCTAGCCAAGGATCTCAATCCCCCCAACGTTACTTGGAGGACCCTGAATAGGTTGAGGGTTGGACTCCCTAAATGCAAGACCAACATGCTCAAGTGGGGGCTGCTGGCGGACAGCAACACACAGTGTGAATATGGAAAGATTCAGAACCCAGTTCATTTACTGGTCTGGCAATTGCTGCCAGAAACATGCATGCATGCATGAGGACTTGGGTGTTGGGCAATGACAAAGCGAAGAAAGTTACTTCATTTTGGCAGTCCAGGGTTTGATCAGGACATGAAAGAAGCAGAAGTCTGTTTCCCCCTTTCACAATCCCAATTTCATTATCTTCCTTATTCTCTCTGTTATTCATATCTGTTAATATGAAATATATTTGATATGTGTCTAAGTTGATAAAATCTGAAAATTGCAGCAGCTTTACATATTTATGAAAATAAATTGCATAATAGTTGCAACACACCTCACACATTAAGTCTCTGGCATACATCTCAGAAATGTTGGTTTTCTCATACTTTATTTTGAACCACATGATCTAATGAGAACATAAAAGCAGCAGATTGAAATCCAAAGATCCTATGTTAGTCAGAACATAGCAGATCCTTAGTAACAGATGGCCAACTTTGACAGCATGCACAATTTTGGAAGCCTAACCTTGGAGACCAAGGAGAAAGAGGAACTCAGATGTCAGTCATATTATAATCATCCAACAGATGATTATACTATATTATATATTATATTATCCAACAGATGATTACCACCACCAGCTTTGAATGGCATCAACCATCTATTAGCGGCAGTACTCAAAAGTGTGTCTACATTGCAGAAGTACAGCAGTTTAATAGCACTTCAACTGTCAGTGCTACCACATAGTTTGGGGAGGAGCTTGACATTCTCTGTGAGTTCAAGTGGGATCCCTTGAATAACATCACTGGAGTTATTCACTGGTACAGAATTCTGTGTCTTTCATCTAACTGTAAAACTATCCCTGCTGTTGGAGGGAGTGATAATCTAAAAAAGCTGATTGTCCAAACTGAGCTACTGTTGCATTTTATGGTCTTTGACATGACTTATCTCCCATTTTCCTCCATATATGTTCACCCAACCACCAAGGACAAGAATTCATGTTCTTGATAGAGTGGTTTCTAGTCAACCACTGATGCAATAGTGAATTTGTGAGTGTTTAAGGTGCCACTGGGACTCTCATTGGCTTATGCTATCATCATGTTGCCTATAATTTACTATGGTTATAATTAAGCTCTTGGTGTGCTACTCTTTCTGCCCTGTTGATGTAATGAATGTCTGGACAGTTAATAATTTCTTGTGTTAATTAACTGGACATCATCTGTAAAACTCTGTGGCTGTCTAGGATGTTACATCATTATTATTCAGTTCATCCTCAGTTCATCCTCAGTTCATCCGGAGAACTCCCCCGCCCACCCTGGAGCCACTCCATCGCCGAGCACCGCATCTCCTCCCCTCCCCTCCTCCGGCCACACCATCACCGGAGGGGGTTAAAAGGGGGGTTAAAAGGGCCGCTGGGACTTTGGAGCCTTGCAGCAGCTGAAGAGCTATTTCCCCAGTCTTGCATTGGCCGCAGGGAAGTTGGAGCAGCTATGGCCAAGCTTCGCTGACTTAAGAAACTGCCGCCTTCGTTGTTTGACCCCAAGGTTGTTGCAAGCCTCTCCCGGACCCCATGCCATCGGCCCCGGGATGGGAGGCAGCTGCTGTATGAGGACGTTGGGACCATGGGTCTTGTTGATGGTTCATTCAGGGGTGATTGAATTTTGTTATATTATATTATATTGTCTTTTTGTCTTTTTTGTGTTCTTGTTATTGATATTGTGTTGATTATATTGTATTGCAGTATTTTTGTACTATTGTGTATTTATTTATTTTGTATATTGTATCTATTGTATTGTTTTTTGCTATTGTTGTTTGCCACTTTGAGTCGCCTTCGGGCTGAGGGAAGTGGAATAACAAATAAAACTATGAATGAATGAATGAATGAATGAGGGCAGAAATATTATTAAAATGTGAACAAATACACAAAAATGTAGGACAAGTTCAGACAACTCCCATTACCTTAATGTGTGTCTGCTTGATTGTTTTTATGGGTATGTGGGTTTCAGGTTTATGTTGTATGCATTCGGTTGTATACATGGCTGATGGAAACACTCACCTCTGACCCCTTCTGTCCATGCTGGGTCTTATACCTTCCCTCCTCCCTGCCCCAGGAAAATACTGCACTGTGGTATAATGGGGGGACAGGAGGGAAAGGTTTCCTCTTACTGTATATTGGGTGAAGCTACTTGCAGGTCATATAATTAATACATCAAAGTTGTCCTCTTCCCACAATCTCCTCGTGTTTATGGGCAAGGTCTAAATAGCAAATTTTTTCTGTTCCACTGAAACCCTGCTTTCTCAGGGTTGATGATTTTGTGGGGCTCTTTGTACCTCTTCAGTTCACCAGGTTTACATTTCTGCTGAAGTCAGACTTTCCTCATAGCAGCAAGGAGATCATAGGGGTCATGGCAACAACATCCATCTCCCTTCCCTTAGTTAGCATTTCATAATAAGCCTAGGACTGAAAAGTCCTGTGATGTTTATGTCTTAGAGGCAGACCTCCTATTGGGCAAAATGATTCAATTTCCTCAGTAGGCACACAACTAAGAGGGCAAAAGAAGGCAGAGGAGGAAGTTGTATAGCACAATGACCTGTTCTGGAGGCCCTGTAGTAGCTTATTGCTCTTAAGGATGGTGAAAGACACTGCATCTTATTAGCATTGAAGAATGATTTACTACCAGTACAGTTAATTTTCATGCATCATATGAAAGAAAGAAAGAAGTAGAATCTTGTTCATTTCTTCAGGGGTGAATCTAGCTTGGGCGAGACCCAGCATGTGTATACTAATAACATATAATTGGAAGGCATTTTGATATGATAATTTGAAATAATTTGTTTACAAACATCAGGCCATTTTAAAAGAAGAATAAGGAAATTTTCTTCGGCTCAGTGCCTATACTATGAAGTGGCTGACAAGCCACTTTATAATATGATCAAATTAAACATTTCCTTTGTTCTTGTGTAGAGGGGCAGGAAATGTGTAATTATTTTTCCCTCCTATCTTATTGCTGTTGTGCTGCATCAGGAGAGCTTTTTCTAAATTCTTCCTTCATCTCTGTAGCACCAATCCAGAAACTCCTCACAGCCATGGTTTCGATTGGTGTACAAAGAAAAAAAATTACTCTTCTAACTGATGCAGTACCACTACAATCAGATGGGAGTAAAAATACACTTTCCCTGCCCACCTGCAGAAGAGCAGGGAAGGTGTTCAATATCCAATTAGCTTCTTCAGCATGCTAGATGTTTACAGTGTCCATAGGCGCTAGGAGCAGCATGTATTGGAGCATGCTAAAAATGATGAACCTCCCAACAGGAGCTCAAAAGGAGAAAGACTGGGAATGTTCCGGTGTCCAAAATTTCTGGATGCTGTAAAAAAATAGACCAGCCCACCCAAAACACCCCAGGAAAACAGACTTAATGCCTGTCTGGACAGTCTCTGTGTCTTGCCATGTGGAGGAGACTCACTGCCAAGATTTTCCTGCCCTTTAATGAGATTTCTTGATGTTCCATGGAAACAGGATCCTGGTCAAATTTTCATTTTATTTTTCCATTCTATATTTCTTAATGTCCTTTGGGTTGATTTTGAGCAGGGATGTTTTCATTCTGTGCAGGAATTTTAACAATCTTACAAATCTTGATTTCCTTTTGCCCTTTCCATATGAATACTGTGCAGGAAAAATGGTGTCCTGCATAGAATGACAATGATATTTTATACCACTGCATTTCTTCCATAAAAAAAGAACTACCACAAAATGTCAAAGAAATCACTTAAGATTTCTCAGAAATAAAAACTTACACTGTACAGGAAGCACTATTTATTATAGGGCAGAGTTGTTATTTTTAGAAAATCCTTTCTACCCAATAATTTTGAAAAATGTTATTCTAGGCCCAAAATATTTATTTTCTTCTTTTTTTCCTTAGGAAAGCAATGGAAACTCTGCTATCTGTATGAAAGGTACTTTTAATAACTACAAATAAATTAAATAACAGCTAGTCAACAGTGGCAAAAAAAAGTGCAGCAATGCATAATGGGATAGTAGAACTAGGATCTTCATGCCATAGTAACAGAACATGGCAGTAGCTAAGGGTGGCACAATAACAACCACACAATAGCACAAATCTGATGGTGGTCATCTACTCTGGAGCACTTAACACACATTTAAGAAACAAGCACACTTTGCCATATTTTCTAAATGGTAAGCTAGTTAATTTGTTTTCATCAGCTCATATTAGTATCCACACTTTATTGAATCCCAGGACCTGTCCAAGTCCAATTTCTATTACTACAATGTACAATTAAATATATGTTTCTCTATGAGTGATAGAACTCTGTATGTATTTGTATACTTGCATACTGTTATATTGGAGCGCATCAAAGTGTTTATAAACATTGAAAAAAATAGTGGTATATAAAATGTAGAAGAGTTCACTTAACTGTAAATTCAAATTTATTTTTAAAAAAATAATTCCTAATTTTTAAAATGTATTGGATTGAGATTAAATAAAAAATTTCTGATTTTCATATATATATCTTAACCTATAAATCCAAGTGTTCACCGTTGGAACTGGCTATAGGTTGCTATGCGTCGCCCTACTGACCCGCACCCACCCTTCGTGCGCACGGCCGAATTGCCTACGCAGGTCAACGAAGGATTTAAAAATCCGGCACGGGGGCCTCAGCCCCACAAATGGCAAGAAAGGGAAAGAACTTCACTTCCCAACATTCCTTGTGCCGCACCGCGCCAGAGCCAATCAGGCTGAGAGGCTCTCGCACGGCGCAGCGTTCGGAATCGCGCCGCAGCCAATCAAAACAAAACCATTTTAAAAAAACGCAGCACACACAGAAAGCACCAACCCATTACTACAATCCCCAGCGTCCTGCGCGCCATGAGCACGCAGAACGCTGAGGAAAACGGCGCCCAAAAAATTAAAAAGAAAAACAACTCACCGCGTCACAGCCAAACACACACCAGCCGGCTTTCTTTCCCTCACCCACGGCACCTGGAGTTTCCCCTTTAATATCAGTGGGTGGGGGCTGCGACCCCCCTCTCCGCTGGCTTTTCTAGGGTTGGGAGGTTTGTGGGGAGAAAAGGGGAATGTTTCCAAAACCCTTCTGGACTCTGGACACCAGGGAGAGAGGATCGATTCCCACCCCCCTCCTTAAAAAAACTCCGTCTTTTCTACTCTTTAAAAACGGAGTTGTTTTAAGGAGGGGGGGGGAGGGAATCGATCCACTGTGCTTGGTGTCCTGAGTCCAGAAGGGTTTTGGAAACATTCCCCTTTTCTCCCCACAAACCTCCCAACCCTAGAAAAGCCAGCGGAGAGGGGGGTCGCAAGCCCCACCCACTGATATTAAAGGGGAAACCCCGAACTACTTTCACAACTCCACACAAACAAAGCACCATAAAACAATAAAGCCCCCCTCCCTACCACCTAGCCCACCCTTCCTAACCCCCAATGACCATGCCCCCCTCCCCACCACCTAACCCACCCTTCCTAACCCCCAACAACCATGCCCCCCTCCCCACCACCTAGCCCACACTTCCTAACCCCCAAAGACCATGCCCCCCTCCCCACCACCTAGCCCACCCATCCAAACCCCCAATGACCACGTACCTTCCCCACCACCAAATAAATAATTTTTTAAAAATTACTAACAACACTCAAACACAGCCAAAAATACACAAAAACAAAAACACCAAAAACAATAAGAAGTAAACAAAGACACAATCAAAAACAAAACAAACTGACAAAAAATACAAATTCCAACTCCCCCCCCCCCCCCGCCCACACACACACACAAAAGAAAGAAAACAAGCAAACGTACCAAAACAGGTGCTACCTCCACCAGGACTGGAAAAGAAATGAATACAGAAAGACCCTACTTACAAGAAGAAGCTCCACCCAGAGGCCAGGAGAGAAACAAAAATCAAAATACATAAACCCCTACCAGCACCACCTGCTGGCCACAATAGTACAAACAATTCAAAAACACACAACAGCCCCAAACAAAACACAAATTCACAATTATACACAAAAGGTCACACCAACAAAAACAAGTAAAAAAATTACACTAAACACACTTTCACACAAATCACAAATATATGTCAAATACAATAGAAACTTTAAAAAATCCTGTGCTGAGTTATTATATCAAACTTTCTTCTTTTATTAATCCTCAAAAAAACCCAAAAAACCAGATCACAGTTAATAACAGCCAAGCCAAACAAATTTAACATAAATAAACATTTAAAAAATTAAAAATTATAGACTAAGCAATTTAAAAAAAAAACACAATTTAACCTTCCAACACAATGTAAAACTATTGCAAAAATAAAATTGGCTCATTTTTAATTAAAAAACATGGGGTGAAAAGCCCGGCAACGCCGGGCAACCCTTGCTAGTGTGTGTGTGTGTGTGTGTGTGTGTGTGTGTGTGTGTGTGTGTGTGTGTGTGTGTGTGTATATATATATATATATATATATATATATATATATATATATATATATATAGATAGATAGATAGATAGATAGATAGATAGATAGATATAGATATATATAGATATAGATATAGATAGATATAGATATAGATATATATAGATATATATAGATATATATAGATATATAGATATAGATATAGATAGATAGATAGAGAGAGAGAGAGAGAGGCAGGCTATTTTTTCTTTTTCCCCACACACCTTCATATGATTCAAAGTGTCATCAATGGGAACACACATTTGTGTCACCACAAAACATAACAGAAAAAGTTCCTACCCCATGGTGCTTACAACTTAAAATGTGCTACAGGGGAAACCAACAGAACGTACAAGCCACTTATCTGCCTGATTTCTGGGCCATTTCTGGATGCAAATGTGGCCTTGACCTTAAAAACCTCTTATGATCTCAGAAGGTTACCATAGAATATCTGTTCCTAAACATATCTATGAGATCATCTTTGGAGGTCCTCATTTGCCTCCAAATCTGATTTTAAAAACATTTAAACCTTTAAATTAGCTTACAATTCTGTTGTTGGACTGTTGCATTGTATATTTATGTTGCAATTTTATTTCAATACTTTGCTGTTCCTGATGTTGTGAACTATCCAAACAACCTTTTTCTTTATTGGGCAGCATATAAGTATTGTTAATACATTAAATAAAATCCAATAAACAAGGCGGAGTTGAAAATGAGAACCAGTTGATGTGTTTATTTTGGTTATGCAACAAGTACAATGGTATACATCTGGAGCCCTGTTTCTTCTCAGAGAGGATGAATCATGACACTCCAAAATCCTTGGAGGCAGTAATACCCATCCCAGTCCAGGAGCCACCTTTCTGCCTCTTGGATATTCCAGATGAACCTTGCCATGACCCACTCTTCCAGAAAACAGCTGTGACAAAGCTTTTATGTAGCATCACTTGGGGCACTGGGGAAAATTTCAACCACAACTTTCAGATCTGGCTGCCTGGAACACATCTGTATCACCACTGTCTGCTATGCCTACCAAAACCCATCAGTGTAGAACAGGAATTCTCAACCTTTTTAAGCCGGGAGCCAGGTCACGCTCCCTCAGATGCCTTTGGCAGCCAGAGGGCCATTTTGCCCTTCCTCCACCACGTGGCACATGTGGTGGAGGCAGGGGGGCACATGAAATAGTGCCATGGGCCGCATCCAGCCTGTGGGCCACAGGTTGAGAATCCCTATTGTAGAAGGACACATACACAAAACTTGCCTCAAACCCAGAGTTGACCTTAGTTGTACATATTTGCAGTGCAGCCCTGTGCATATTTGCTGCATTGGTAAGTTGTGCTGTGCTCAAGATAGCTTAATAGGAATAGGTTGGAGTCCTAATTAGCCAAGATGGCTGAGGGTTGACAGTCCTCAATACAAACTTTTTCCAGTCATTATTCCCAACCACTATTTAGGATTACTTTGATACTGGCCTAATTTAGGGCTGGCACAGCAGCTATGAGTCTGGGCTGAGATTGACTTGGTTCTAGTGGAGCTCAGCTCTTCTTTTGTTCCTCTCCATCTCTACCTTTTCTGGGTTTTCTACAAGGTGATCCCAGCCAGCTCAGCAATTGTCCTGGCAGGTCTTTGATATCGGCCAGCACCAAGGTGTTCTGTAATCACAAGGGCATCTGTAATGAAACAAGCTGGCATATCTTTGATCTTGGATTGCAATGTAAGTGAGCCTTATATTTTAGTTTTAGATTTAGTTGACACACAGTTTGGGGACAAAAATATTATGCCAAAATATTTTTAAGATAACAATAATAATTCATAATTATAACAACTAAAGAGGATAAATTCTTCTCCCACTTCTTCAGCAGAAGAAAGAAAAATGAGAACATAGAAAAATGAGAACTAAAGCCAAGTTGCTACTTCAGTCTGCTAAAGACCTAATCCTCTGACATGAATGGACAAATTGTTCTCTAGAGAACCTCCCTCTTATTCATATCATTTTTCTTGATGTTGAATGCATTATTTATTTATTTAAAAAATTCTACCCCACCTTCTTCATCCAAGGATGACCCAAGGCGGCTTACATGGCAGTTAAAATGCATACAAGCTAAAACAACAATATCCATCCCAACCTCCCTAAACCCTTAAGAGAAAGATACATAGACAAAATTTAAAACTGATAAAAGAGAATTAAACAATGCCAAAAATGATATTAAAAAGTTAAAATAAGCTAAAAGAGGGAGGGGAATGGGCAGGGGACAAGGGGGAGCAATAAAAAAACAGACAGGTGCAATAAAAATAGGCAGGTGTGTTACAGCAGGCCATCATACCAGCCAGCGGGAATGGGCCATTACAGCTGATGGGCCCCATACCCACTGGCACAGGCAGGTATTAAGGGCCTTCCTAAAGGGGAGCAGCTCAGTCTGGAGGCATAGTTCTGATGGTAAGAGGTTCCACAGGGCTGGGGCAAACACCAAAAAGGCTCTTCTTCTAGTCCCCGCCATATTACCTCTTTGGTAGGTGGGACCACCAAAGAGCCTCTCTGGTCTGCCCTAGTAGGATGAGCAGAAAACCTCAGGGTGACGCAGTCCCTTAAGTATCCTGGTCCAGGATACTTTACAGGATATTTTACTAAGGGGTAATGCATTACCCCTTAGTCTCTTCCATTCAGAGCATCCTGTGCCAGGTCCTTGGTCCTTTTAGCCAAGTGCTGTCAGCTCAGACTGGCAATAGTTTCCCAACGTGTCATGCAGAATTCTTTGCAAATTGTACTGCTACCTGAGGCAAAAAGATAAGTACTCTCCACAGTGTGGCTTCCTTCACCACCACTTTGCATATGCAAATATATGCAAATATATTTCTTTGTTAGTCTTATATTTGTGTGAAGCATCTCCTTTATTCCTCTGGCTCTGGCTGTAAACGGAGATGAGCACCAACTCCTAGAGTCAGATACGACTGGCTTTCAAGAAAGAGAGACCTTTATTATTCATGAGCTGAGTCTTCCCAGGAAAACCATCTAGGCAGGCTCTTTTTTCTTCAAATTTAGCTATAAAAACTATTCTATCACTCATTTACTTCCTTCTGTTGGTGGAAGCAAAGATGTGACCCATCAGTGAGCTTGGTTTTTTTGTATAACAGGGTTCTTCATTTCACAACAGAATCTGTGAAGTGAGTCCAAATCCTGGGACAGGAACCTGTTCACTATTTCTGACCCAATTTCGATAGTTCAACAGGTATCTGATATTTTTTTATCATCAGACTTGATATGCAACAGTATAAGCAAAGTGTGTGGTTTTTTTTTTTTTTTTTTAGAATAGAATGTATGTAACTGAATACTCTTGGCAAAGATTTTTAATCCAAATTAGGGTCAAGCTGCTTCATGCTGTAAAAAGGAAAATATATTAGGCACTGTGGGAATGTGTAAAGGGACCTTGTCTCTGGCCACCTCCAGGTTCTGAAGCTCTGTGCAAGAAAAGTCGCTAGGGTGGTCGCCTTTCTGTTGCCTTCTATTAACAGGCAGAGTGGTGTATTTTTAAAGGAAGGCTGTAGGCCAGAGGTGACCAAAACTTTTGGGCCGGGGGCCTGACCACATACCTGGAACAGGTGAGCAGGCCAGACAACGCCCCCGGAACACAGCATGTTTGTGTATGCATGGCATGGATGCTTCTGTGCATGTGTGAAAGTGGCCATTTTGTGTCCTGGTTTTGTGCAGGAAACAAAATGGCTGCTTTAATGCATGCGCTTGTGCATGTTTCCTGGTTTGGCATGGGCACTTTTGTGCATGCACAAAAGTGGCCATTTTGTTTCCTGCACCATACCTGGACACAAAATGGCTGCTTTTCATGCATGTGTGGAAGCATCCGTATTTACTTCCTGGTTTGGCGAGGGTGTCAAGGGCCTGATGGAATGGCTTCAGAGGCTGTACCCGGCTCATGGGCCATAGTTTGAGCATGCCTGATGTAGGCATTTAAATTGGATAACTATTGAATGAGAGCATTATTTATTTTTATTTATGCATTTTAACTGAGTAGGTACCTAATGGTATATGTCATGACAAAGAATGTGTTCAGGTTTAGTTGTTTTAGCTGACCACAGCTAGTTGCAGCTAATTGATGAGATGCCAGAATGCATCTCAGGCTTCCAACGAGATGCTTGTCCAGGCACAAAACTGAGACATGCCCCATAAATTAGCTTCATTTAGTTGTGGCAAGTTGCATAAACCTTGTGCCAACACCAATAAGCATGGTACCAAAAATCTCAGACAAATTCTTTGTGGCTGTAAGTGAAAAATTAATGCTTATAGAAAATATACTGTCAAATGAATGTGCTATGACATGAAGTTCGAAATGGGATTCTCATAAATGGAAGATGGGATCTTCAATTGACACCACCCTTCAGATGTAACATGAAACCAGACAACATAACAATACTCAACATATCACAGATTCATATCCTATATGTGATGTGTTTAGTGTTACAATTTATTTTCTTTCAATTAAACATTCAGGTATTGTTATATCTGGCCCTTATAAGTACCAGTCCAAGACAACGATGAACAAACAGCAACAGTCTTTATTTAACAGTCTATTAGAGATGAGCTTTTTGGTGTATGAAAACCAAGACACAGGACACAGCCTCGGGCTGGGTTAACTCAGGTTTATTGCATGGTGGTCAGAGGGAACATGAGGTAATGGCGGATCGATAGCTCTTTATATACAGTAGTAATACATTTGAACGTGGTTCCATGATAGCCCATTGGCTACTATCTGCGTGACGTCATTGGTGGTCACGCCCTTCTTGTCCAGGTGTAGGTGGTGGCGGGAAAACTTCCCGCGCTGTTGCCTTTGATGAGTTTGAACCAAGAGAGCTTGGACGCTCGCTGCTGCCAGCTGGTGGTCATTAGCTCGCGTCCTATTACAGGGTTCATGAGATACAGCTGAAGGTTACATTGTTACTATAGGCAAGGTTACATTGTAATCCATGTGGAAGGTAAAACCATTAGAACACAACACCCCTCCCCCCTAGGATGAGACGAAGTCTCGAGCCCACACTTTAATCACAATCCCCCCCCCTAGGAGACAAAGTCTCTCAGCCAAGATGGCTTATTTCGAACACGCTGGGGTCTCGATGCGGGCTGCCTTTCCCCGGGTTTGCTACCTTCTCTTTGTCCCCTGGTTTCCTGTCCTGTAATTGGAGAGGGAGACTCGTTAGTGCCTTGCCGCGGCTCCGCGGCGTTGTTGGGAGGTGTGCTCTTTCTTAGGGAAGAACCGGGGGCACTGGGGGCTAACGAAAAACCCCTCTTCTCGCTTGGATGGGTGGGGGAACACTCCTGAAAACCCCCCCGGCTCGCAAAATCAAACTCAGAATTAAATTCGGGGGCAGCGGTCGCGAACTCCTCTCCCCCTTCCCCGGCCTCTGATAGAACTGGCGTATCAAAAGGGTATGAGTCGGGGCCGCTGCTTCTGCCTTCCCCCCTTGCTTGGGACCGTTGTCCGCTGCTGTCTCCCCCTTGGGCTAAACGGGTGGGGGAGGACCCTAACGCTGAATCCTGTTGCTGAGCCCCACTGACTGGCCCCCCACTCACTCGGTGCCTCAGTTGGTCCGCGTGCCTCCTCCAGAGGAGGCCGGTGTTAGTCTCGATCCGGTACAACACTGGCCCCGTCTGTTCTACAACCGTCCCTGGTACCCAGGCTGGACCTGCGCTGGCATAGTTCCTGCAGTGAACCGGGTCGCCGGCGGCGAACCCTTTCGAGACTGCCAACCCTATGTTTTTTCCTTTGTCCTCGACTCTCGTCGGGTCTAGCCTGGACAGGAGCGTGGTCAGATTTCGCCGCATCAGCAGCTCTGCCGGCGAGTAACCTGACGCTAAGGGGGTCACCCTATACGCTAACAAAAACTGACATACTTGGTGATTTAGGTCCCCCGGGCCCATGCGCCGCAGCGCATCCTTTGTCGTTCGCACCAGCCGTTCCACTTGGCCATTCGTGGCGGGGTGAAACGGTGCGGATGTGACATGCCGAATGGCGTTTGCCTCCATGAATGCCTTGAATTCAGCGGAGGTGAAACAACTAGCGTTATCGCTGACTAAAGTGTCGGGTAAACCGAACGTGGAAAAGACTCTCCTTAACTGGCTAATTGTGGTGGCGGAGGACGTACTCTTTACTGGGATAACCTCCAACCACTTGGAGAATGCATCCACCACCAGGAGAAACATTGTTCCTCGGAAAGGGCCAGCGAAGTCTACGTGCACCCTGGACCATGGCCCCCTTGCTGTGTCCCATTCCCTATGCGGAAGACGGGCCGCCTCTGGTCGGGAGCCCTGGCATGCCTCACAAGTGCCGACCATGTGCTCAATGTCCGCGTCCAGCTGTGGCCACCAGAAGTAACTCCGGGCCAACGCCTTTGAACGCACGATGCCCGGGTGGCTGACGTGCAGCAGTTTGAGCACCCTCGGCCGCAGGGACGTAGGGACCACCACCCGTTGGCCCCACAAAAGGCACCCCCTTTCTAGGGACAACTCTAGCTTTTTCCGAAAAAATGGGTCGAATTCCGTGCTTGGGGACGACGCCGGCCACCCCTTCTGTACCCATGAGCTAACTTTCTCCAGCGTTCTGTCCTTGCCTGTCGCCCTAGCAATGTCGGCTGGTACTATTGGGGGTGCGTCTAAAACCTCAATTAGCAATACCTGGCGGTCTCTTTCAACTCTTGCCTTTTGGTCGTCCGACAAGGGCAACGGAGATCTCGAAAGTGCATCAGCATGGCTGATCTCCTTTCCGGGCCGGTACTCCAACTCGTGTTGGTATGCGTTGAGAAAAATAGCCCATCGCAGCATTCTCGGGGACAGGATCTGCGGTGTGGGCTTGCTTGCTGTGAAAATCCCTAACAGGGGCTTGTGATCAGTCACGATTTTGAACGGGCGGCCATACAGAAAATCGTGAAATTTTTTGGTTCCCGCTACTATCGCTAATGCCTCCCTGTCGGTTTGTGCGTAATTTCGCTCTGCTTGGGACAGGGACCTTGAATAAAACGCTACCGGGGCCTCCCTTCCGTCATCCAACACGTGGCAAAGCACCGCCCCCACCCCCACCGGGGATGCATCACAGACTAAGACCACTGGCCGTTTGGGGTCGAAATGCGTCAGGATTGCCTCAGATGTTAAGAGCTGCTTTAGTTCTTTGAACGCCCTCTCGTGCTCGTCACCCCACATCCATGTCTCCTCCTTTTTAAGCAACCGATGGAGCGGTTCGGCCACGGACGCCTTCCGCGGGAGGAATGTATGGTAAAAATTGAGGAGCCCCAGGAATGACTGTAGCTCGGTTTTGGATGCGGGGCGAGGGGCCTTCTTGATGGCCGCTACTTTGGAATTGGACGGCTTAATACCCTCGGGTGTGATCCGGAACCTTAAAAACTCGACCTCAGTTTCGAAGAAGACACATTTGTCTTTCCTCAGTCTCAGCCCCGCTTTCTCGAACACAGTTAGTACTTTATCCAATCTCTTTGCCAGTTCGGCCTCACTCCCCCCTGTTATCAATACGTCATCAAAATAAGGCAACACCCCCTCCAGCCCCTTCAGGAGGCGTTCCACAAGCGACTGAAAAAGGCCGGGTGCCGAGTTCACGCCGAACTGTAAACGCGACACCTGGAACGCCCCTTTATGTGTGACTATCGTTTGTGCCGCGGCCGTGGCGGGAGTTACGGGGAGTTGCTGATAGGCTTGTGCCAAATCGAGTTTAGCGAAACACTTTCCCCCATTCAGCCTGGCCAAAAGGTGGCTGACCACCGGCACCGGGTATGCATTAGGGCGGATCGCCTTGTTAATTGTACACTTATAATCAGCGCAAATGCGCACCTCCCCGTTAGCCTTTAGAGCTGTTACAATTGGAGTTTCCCACTCCGCGGAATCAACAGGAATAAGAATCCCCTGGCTCACCAGTTTGTCCAGTTCCGCCTCTATCTTGTCCTTGAGTGCGAACGGCACCCTGCGCGGTTTGAGTCTTATCGGGCGGACCTCCGGGTCTAGGTCGAAGGCTACAGGGGGTCCCGTGAACTTTCCAAGTCCTTTTTTAAAAACGGCGGGATGCGCGTCGCACACCGCTTGTATTGGATCCACCCCCACTGTATGTACTCCCCCTATGAACAAGCCTAAGGGCTGAAACCACTGCGTCCCTAGGAGGCTACAACTTCCCCCCTTAAGGACAACTAGGGGCAATTCCGCAGAATGTCTCTTAAAACTAACCCGAAATTTCCCGACCCCCAACACTGGAATGCTGTTCCCCTGTACATCTCGTAGCGTGGACCTCAACGTTTTAAGTTTGGGCCGCATGTGGGGGTCGATTTTCAAGAATTCTTTCTGGGGAATTATCGAATAGGAGGACCCCGAGTCAATTTCCATTCTGATGGGGGCCCCTTGTACTAGTACCTCAACGAAGTAATGGGACTGTCCCGCGGACACGCTGAACACTGGAGCGTCGTCCTCGCTGTTGTCCGAGACGCGGCCCACGCCGTCCTGCTTCCTCGTGGTCTGGGCGCCATCTTTGGACCTCGCTGGACGGTCCGGCCTGGTCGAACGGTCTTGCGACTGCCTCCGGCCCTCCTTCCGTTTTCTGCATGCCTTGGCGATGTGCCCCCGACGGCCGCAGGTGTAACACTCGGCCTTTCTGAATGGGCACCTCGCGCGCTCATGGGCCGCTCCGCAACCATCGCAGCGGCGCCCCCCTTTTCGGACCTTCTGGACCTCCTCGCCGTCGCTGCCTTCCGTAGACGACTTTGAGGCCCGTCGAGTTGCGTGCACCGACTGTCCGGACCTCCCGTGCACCGAATTCTCCGCTTTGCCGGCTCTAGGACGCCACTCACGCCACTGGTGCATTTCGTCCACTCCAGCATTCGTGGACTCCGCGGCTTCCGCGGCCTCTACAACCTCTGCCAGCGTGGGTGGTGGCTCCTTGTTCATCAAGCTGCGCTGCACCTCCTTGTCCTTCAGGCCACACAGCACTCCGTCCCTGAGGGCCGTCTCTAGGTCGTCCCATCTGCAGGGGCCGGCGGCTATCCTCATGGCTGTTACGAATGCCTCAACCGACTCGTCCGGCGCTTGGACTCGCCTCCAAAACGCGCTCCGAGCGGGAAACATTGCCCTCGAGGGACGGAAACGCTCACGCAGCAGCTTCATGATGTCGTCTGCTTTGAATTCGCTCACCTTCTTCGGTGCAATGATGCCCACCAGCGTTCGCTTGGTATCCATCCCAAGCATTCTGGTGAGGATGGCCCTCTTTCTCTCCTCATCGTCTTCTTTGACTTTGAGTTCCACCAGCGCCGCCTGGAAGTCCATCTCAAAAAGCTCCCAGTCTTGCGGTTTGGTGATGTTGAACCCGTTCTGTGCCCTGGCTGCTCCTTGGGGATCCATTATCCCACCTTCGTCGCCAATTTGGTGTATGAAAACCAAGACACAGGACACAGCCTCGGGCTGGGTTAACTCAGGTTTATTGCATGGTGGTCAGAGGGAACATGAGGTAATGGCGGATCGATAGCTCTTTATATACAGTAGTAATACATTTGAACGTGGTTCCATGATAGCCCATTGGCTACTATCTGCGTGACGTCATTGGTGGTCACGCCCTTCTTGTCCAGGTGTAGGTGGTGGCGGGAAAACTTCCCGCGCTGTTGCCTTTGATGAGTTTGAACCAAGAGAGCTTGGACGCTCGCTGCTGCCAGCTGGTGGTCATTAGCTCGCGTCCTATTACAGGGTTCATGAGATACAGCTGAAGGTTACATTGTTACTATAGGCAAGGTTACATTGTAATCCATGTGGAAGGTAAAACCATTAGAACACAACAAGCTTACAAGGTGTTCCGGATACTGAGACCACTATACAATCCTAGCGGAGTCAGTCCCTCTGGACTCTTACCCACAGTGGGCAATAAACTAGCTACCATAGAAGCATAGCATAATGGAGGGACCGAGGAGGCTTAGCACTACCCAGGCTACCTGTACAGAGTAGGAAGTATAGATCCAGTCCAGCCCCACCCTTGTTTACCCATGGGGCTTATATAGTGTCTCCTGGCGGTGGCTCTTGGACACAAAGTAGCGACCTGCCAGGACAAACATAACTAACCAATCATAACAGGGGATATATGTAATTAACCAATGGAGAACAGGATCCAAAACTGTAACCAATCCTAGGGCTTGGATTAGCATAACAAGTGTGCCCTTTTGCAGGGGTTTCGCGCCACTTTAGGCTTCTAATTAGAATGGCGGGAAACCACCATTTTCCTCTTGCAAGAGCACTCCTTGCACTACTAGCAAATGTGCTTCAATACACAACAGGTATATAGCATTGCAGCTGAGAAATTATGATTTAACATATTTATCTAGCTTTATCTTGAGTGTGGTGTAGTGACAGACTAGGACTCTGAAGGTTACAGTTAGAATCCCTACTTGGTCATGTAAATTCATTGGAGGAGTGGAACTGGTAAAGCCACTCTTTAAGTAGCTCACTTACTTTAGGGTTGTTATATGTTGGCTTTGACTTAAAAGCACATGACTAACTATTCTGAGGATCTGAAAAACAAATAGAAGAGGTATTAACTTAAATCTAATGGTTGTCCAATAAGCTAACCCATTGATTCAATCAAAATGATATTATTCAACTCTAATGTGAGTTCCATTGATTCATTGGCTCAGCTCTAAATTGGGACTACAATTAGATTTAAGCTATTGGATCTTTCTAGCTGTGTTTTTGTTATTGACAGCCAATAAGTCTGGACTATTTAGCTTCTCCAAAAATATGTTTCTGTGTTACAAAAAGAAAAAGAAAAGGCTCATTTGTTAGTCTTAAAAGTGCCATGTAATTATAAAGAATTATAAACAAAATAGAAAAGAAAACCAGAGTATCAATTATTGAGAGAAACAAAAGGACAGAATTCTACATCTGTAGGCACTTGGAGTTTTTAGCAAACATTGGTTATTTGACTAATTAATTTATCCCAGCATGCCAGCAGTCATTTGGAAAATTTGTTGTTTTACTTTGTACAAATCAAGAGCCATCAGTCACATTCATTTACAATATTTAGATTTATAACGGCCTAGGCTACAAAACGTACAAACAAAAATGACTAAATTAATTAAAACAAAAATTATTTATCTTGACCAGGCAGTTCTGGTTAATAATAATAATAATCAAGAATGATAAGGTAATAAAATATTATCAAAGATAGATTAAGTGGAAACTGCCTTGAGTTCCTTCACATGGAGAAAGGTGGTATGACATCCTGTCTTTGTCCCAGCTCCTGCCAACCTAGCAGT
This sequence comes from Bradypodion ventrale, assembly GCA_035047345.1. Taxonomy (NCBI): domain Eukaryota; kingdom Metazoa; phylum Chordata; class Lepidosauria; order Squamata; family Chamaeleonidae; genus Bradypodion; species Bradypodion ventrale. Next base: position 36,829,112 of record JAWDJE010000003.1, on the reverse strand, counting down.
TTGAAAGCAAGAAATTGCAAGTAGATAAATAGGGACCACTTCGGTGGGAAGGTAAACAGCATTCCGTGCGCTCCGGTGTGTCTAGTCATGCCTGCCACATGACCACGGAAAACGTCTGCAGAAGCAGACAGCGCTGGCTCATCGGCTTAGAAACAGAGATGAGCACTGCACCCTAGAGTCAGATACGACTGGCTTCCGAGCAAGGGAAACCTTTACCTTTACCTTTAAATAATATAAATAAATTGATAAAAAAGAACTCTGTAATTTCCAACTGATAATGATTTTCCATAAACATTTTCAAAGTATGCTGAAATAACCATCCCTCAAATTTCATGAAAAAAGTCTTTAAGACTGAAATACTGTATCATGAAGCAGAAACAAGGAGGAAGTAGACCTAATAACCTGCTGTAGTAAAAACATCAAAAGGCTTAGATCACCATAAAGAGCTAGGTTTTATGGTCTACAGCCCACAGTGTCTATCTTTCTTGGCAGATTATTATATACATGCTTGTGTGGGTATGTAGTTTAGGGATTGTAAAGTGTCGGGTCAGGGGAACTGAAAGACAGAAAGTATGAACAGTGGCTATTATTTGACAGTAAACATTAACAGATAGTGTATGGAATGTATTGTCATTTTACGTCTACCCTCATTGTTTGGAAGGATGTTTCCCACACTAAGGAAATAGGCTTCAGCCCTTCTTCCTCATATGTTGTGGCTGGTGTTCTGAATTAATAGCAGTGCAATATCCTTACTATTGCCAGAGAGGCATACCCAACTCAAGTCAGCACTATTCTTACCACACCTTCTCTTTGGACTACCTGTTTTATGAACACAAAGATGTCGATCTTTTCCTCTAAACATCTTTATAAGAGCTTCCAACCCAATTAATAATTGCCTTCATCCTGTCAACCTGAGTCTTCACCACAGTTATGCAAAAGGCATAAGTTTTAACAAGTGAATTGTCATTAATAAAGAACTCTCCATAAGCATTCTTTTTTTATATAAATTTTTATTAATTTTTCAAAGTATATAACAAACATTTAAGACAAAATAGCAACATTTTAGACAAAAGAAAAAAAAAGACTTTCTAAATACAATAAAAAAAACTATATAATACATATTACATACATCATCACCCTGTGCTATGTACATTGTCCTGGAGGTCGTGGGATTTCCCATTAATTTCTATTGTTCCCAAAATTTCATTTGGTCTGGTGTCAATTTATTTGTTCCGTCTCTCATCAGTGAATAATCAACAAATTTTCACCATATATTCCAAAACCTATTTTCTTTTATTATACCTTTTTTAAGATTTAACTCCCATGTTAATTTTTCATTCAATGCGAGATCCCACATCTGTTTATACCACTCCTCCACCTTTAACGTTAAGTCAATTTTCCAATTTTTTGCAATACACATTCTAGCTATTACAAGCATCATGGACAACAATTCTTTCTTGTCATTATCTAAATTAATATTGTCTACGTCCGTCAGCAAAGTAGTATCTGGCCCCAATTTGAGACGCAATCCCATAATTTTATCAATATCATTCTCAATTTTTGCCCAAAAATTTCCTACCACCTTACATTCATACCACATGTGAACATATGTACCCAGTGTATTTTTACACCTCCAACACAATTTATTATTCTTTTTATCTATCTGATGCAGTCTCATAGGGGTCAGATACCACTTCCATAACATTTTAAAATTATGTTCCTTTACCCTGACCGACAGGGATCTCATAATTCTTTTTCTCCATTTATTTTGCCATTCCTTTTCTGTTATCTTCACATTCAAATCTTGTTCCCATGTATTTCTTAGTATTTCCTGTGGATTAACTTCTGTATTTATTATTTTATAAATTTTACTAACCATTCCTTTAATTCCAATTTCCTCCTTCCTTATCTTCCACACTAGTTCTTCGAATTCTGTCCTGTGTCTTTCCAGACTCTGCTCCCTCCAGTATTTATTGTTCCACTTATTCACCATCGCTATCTGGAACCAATTCAGCTTCATCTGAGTATATAACTCTCTTTTCGTCCCATTATCTTTGCAGACTCGTATCCAATCTTTCAACAGGAAAACCCCGTTTGTCAACAAAATTTCTTTCATCTCATTATCCATTCTTATTGGAAACTTTTTCAAATCTTCTATTTCAATTATCGGTGAAATATTTGGGACCAATTTCTTTTTAACTTTCTTCCATACTCCCAACATTGATCTCAGCATTCTATTTTAACTGGTATTTTCCATATTTCCTTATCTAAAAAAAGACTCTTACCCACTTCCTTTAATTCCTTCATTTCAATTTCCTCCCAAATAACCGGCTCCTTCATTAAAATCTTAACTACATTCTTTATATGAAATGCTTTATAGTAATTCTTTAAATTAGGTATTCCTAGGCCCCCTTCTTTTTGAGATAGATACCACATGCTCTTTGAAATTCTAGGTCTGCGTCCCCCATTACAATAATTATCAAATAATTTTTGAAATTCCTTAATATCTTTGTCTGTCAGTTGAATTGGTAAGGCATCAAACAGGAAATTTAGTTTTGGTAATAACATCATTTTGGTCAGTGCTATTCTGCCAAACCAAGACAACCTTAATTTTTGATATTGTAAAATTTTATCTTTAAGTTCCTTCTTTTGTTTATCATAATTTAATCTTTTCAAATCGTCCAACTTATTAGAAATATTTATCCCTAGATATTTCAGGCTCTCTTTAATCTGCAATTTAAATTTGTCCCTAATTTTACTTTGCTCTTCCTTTTCGATATTACTTAAAATCAATTCAGACTTATCCCAATTTACCTTCAGACCTGTTATTTGTTCAAATTCCTTTAAATGTTTTTGAATGCTTTCCATCGTTCTTCCAGGGTGTTTCATAATTAGTAAAGTATCGTCCGCATATAAACTGATTTTATTTTCCATTATTCCTTCTATGCTTTTATCTTCCCTTATTGTATTTGCTAATATTTCCATCGCCATGATAAATAATATTGGAGATTGGGGACACCCTTGCCTGGTTCCTGCCTCTAATCTCACTTCCTCTGTAAGGCCATCGTTAACCCTAATATTAGCATACCCTTGTTGATATAGTTGTTCTATTGTTTTTATAAACCTGTCACCAAATCCATAACTCCTAATTATCTCGTTAATTGTTGTCCATTGCAAAGAGTCAAATGCTTTGAAGATGTCTAGCGATAATAATCCAACTTTCTCCTTATTTTGTCCTGCCACATCAATTAAGTCTACTACTCGCCTTACTAGGTCTGCCATGTGTCTCCCTTTCACAAATCCGGCCTGATCTTTATTTATATATTTATCCATAAAACTATTTAATCTATTTGCCAATATTGCCGTAAAAATCTTAGCATCTTGATTTATCAGAGAAATAGGCCTATATGATTCTACTTTTTCTGGGTCTTTTCCCGGTTTTGGTAGTAAGACAATTATTGTTCTATACCATGATAGAGGTATCTGCTCCCCCTTGAGTATACCATTATAAAGTTTTAACAATTTTGGAATTACTATATCCTTAAACTCTTTATAGAATTCAGCGGATAGACCGTCCTCTCCCGGTGATTTATCTGCTTTCAATTTATTTATTACTTCTTTTATCTCTTTTTCAGTTATTAATTCTTCCATTTTTTGTTTATGCTCCTGACTTATTTTATTTTTAATTTGCATTCCCAATTTACCTTTTAGTTTGTCTATATTTACCTTCTTTTTAGAGTATAGATCTTGATAAAATTCTCTGACCACCTTACATTTATCTTTAATCTTGTTGTGTCTTATACCTTCCTTATCTACTAAAGTCCCTATTTCTCTTCTACTTCTTTTTTCCTTAGCCGCTCTTGCTAACAATTTTGAATTTTTATTACTATATTCAAAATATTCTCTTTTTAAATATACCAAATCTCTTTTCACCTTTTCAATATCTTTTCCTATTAATTCCTTCTTTAAGCCCTGCATTCTTTCATAAACCTTTCTATCCTTAGTTATTACATGTTTCTCCTGCAACATTTTAATCTCTTTTTCAATTTCTTCTTGTTTACTTTTTAACTGTTTATTTTTAATGCTTGCCAACCTAATACTTTCACCTCTAAATATTGCTTTCATCGTGTCCCATACAATACCAAATCCAACGTCCCCTGTATCATTCCACTTCCAATTTTCTTCCCATTTTTCTACCATTTGATCTTTACACTTTTTATCTCTAAACAGTCTAGCATTATATCTCCAATTTTTCCTAATCTTTATAGCATCTATTTTCATTTCCAATAATACTTTTGCATGATCAGACTCTTTAAAAATTCCTGTTTCTATATCTTCTAAATTTCTTATCAAATTATCGGTGACAAATATATAGTCTATTCTGGAGTACGTATTATAAACTTGTGAAAAATATGTGTAGACCCTTTCCATTCCTTTAAGTTCCCTCCATGCATCCTTCAACCCCAAAGATTTCAACCAATTATTTAATACATTCATTTTATTTCTGCCCACACATCTTGTTATATTTGTACTGTCTATGTTTGATCTTATTAAATTGAAATCTCCCGCTACAATCATTTTTGTTGTTTTCTCCTTTTCCAATATTCGATGCACTTTATCTAAAAACCTATTTTGGTGTTCATTTGGCACATACAGGTTCACCAATGTTATTTCCTTCTCTTCTATTTTCCCCTTTATTATCAAGTATCTACCTTCTGGGTCTGATATACTTTTTAACATCTCAAATCCCAATCTATTTGATATCAAAGTTGCGACCCCCCTAGCTTTTCTCCATAAGCATTCTGTCATATACTATATCACATGACTTGGTGTGCAACAAATAATTCCTATGGAGATTTATGGCAATTCACTGTTAAAGGTTACACCTTTTGTGTAATTGCACAATAGGATTTTGGCCAGAGAGGAGAGTAGGTACAGTCAGACAGACAGTCAGGCAGACAGACAGACAGATCTTTTCCAAGTTTCAGCTGCTAGTCACCATCTGTATCTGAAATGAAGTTGGTACTATTTTACCATATGTTTCAGACAGCAAATGTCTTAGGACAGCTTTGCTAAATTTTACTAGCATCACCTCTCTGGGGTATTGGATAGAGGTTTTTCATCACACTTGATTCTTGATCCTTTCAAAAAATAAAACAGGAACAATCTCCCTCCCTCCCTCTCCCCCTCTCTCTCCCTCTCTTTCTCTCTCACACACACACCACGACACTAGCAATCAAACGAGAATGTTCTTTAAATAAGCCTTGTTGTCTATTCTGATCTCTTCTCCAGCCATCCCAATTTTTCCATTTCCAGTCTTATATTTGCTAAAAAAAAGTTACTTCATCCAGTTCTTTCTTCTGGATGTAGAACTCTGGATGAATAATTGGGAAATGAACCTATGGTTCCAGCTTGCATAGAATCTTCCACCATGCACATATAATTTCCCCCACTCAAGATGACTATAGGCAAAGTGTGAAACAAAGGTTGGTGCCAGAAGCCATGCAATGTTGAAAGTATGCCCAGGAAACAAATGCAACCCTCTTTATGTATCTTAAATGTGGAGGGATTTCTACAGAAGGAAGGGGTTTGCCAGCAGAGTTTTTGGAAATGAAGAGGTCCTTCAAATACAAAATTATTTTATTTATTTTGAATTAGATGAACATCATAAAAGGCCTTATTAGCTCTGTTGATGTTCTTGCACTGTTACCATATGATTGAAAAGTGATCTATTATGTAACCCCAGGGAGAGGTTTTAAAAAAGGAAATAAAACATTTGTACATTGCATCTTATTTTGGAATGATCTGGCCAAAATTCAACATTTCTAGCAAAGATTCCCAGCACTATCTGAAGCATGCTTACCAAGATGTAAGTCACACTGAACTTTACATCTCACCTTTCTATCATTGCTGCTCTAGTGGCTAAACAGTAACCTAATAAAAATATGAAAAAGTACAATAAATTCCAAATAACACATTTAAGACAATAATCCTGAGTCCACTTACCCAAGAGGAAACCGCACTGAATTCAACAAGGCATATTTCTGAGTAAATAGGAATAGGCTTGCATTGTTCAAGGTTAAGCAACAACCCAGTAATCCTATTCAAAAAAAGAACAAAAGAGCAGTAATCAGAACCAATGCTCAATCCAGAGAAAATGTAGTCACAGTTGTGACCATGTGAAGAAGTTGAACGGTCTCACTAATATCAGTTGGCCATTGAAAGTCTTGAATGTTTTCTGTATGGCAGTTTCTAATATGGCAAGGAGAATAGCTCATTTTGCAGACTTATTGGAACCCATCAGCTCTGTGTTGTACACAGTTGCTAAATCCTAAATGGTAAGTATTTTAACAATATATTTCAGGGTGTTTTTTTTCTTAAAACCTGCAAGTAAAACCCAACCCTGCTTCAAAATTTCTTTTTATGTTGCCAAATTCACCCTGAAGGAAAGCAAGATAGAGAAAGGGGAAGAGTGAGAGAGAGTGTGTGCATGCATGCGTGTGTGAATTTAAGTATGAATGCATACATTCTCACCATAGAATATGAAGAATATGGCCAGTTTACCCATGTTCCTGCTTATTCTGTGTGGGTGTTAACCACTGATGGCCATTTTCAAGGACCATGCTCTACCTACTTGCAGTTATTTACCTTCAATAATTTTATGCACCAGGATAGGATGCTTGTTGCAGAATCCCCACCAATAGATACCCACAATGGAAACATTTTATGACATTGTCAGCTGATAAGTTATAAATAATTACCCAAAGTCTAGCCAGCTGTCATGCACAGTTTTTTGAACAGACAATAAGACTGTGGCAGAAGTTGCCCCATCAAATCTACTAACTTTTGTCATTTGAGTACTTTTTGTCCCAGCCAATGTCATAAGTTGAAACGTAAAAGTGAGCAAACAAACATTCCATTCTGGTATTGGTGAAGCCAAAGTGAAGTAATGTGAGGTTGGCCCTATTTGGCATTCTCAATGGTTTACAGAAATGTATTTCAAAACAAATCTCTAACCCCTCCCCAACTACAATGTTAACCCTACCAGTAACCCTCAGTACACTAGAATTCAGTACACTGGAATTCAGAAGATACCTCAGAACTGACTTTAATGAAGTCTTTTTAAAAAAATTCTGGTAAATCCTTCATGTACAAAAGTAGAAGAAACATCTTCTATAGAAGATAACACACGGCTATCCAATAGGTATTTGCCTATTGACTAGGATAGATTCCAGTGGTAACCTTGAATTAAATTGCTTCCATGATAAATGGAATACTTGTGCAAAATGTCATTTTCACCTTGTGGTTGTATAAATGTTGTATTTCTAATCAATAGATTTTTGCTTGTTGCTTATTACTAACAATATAATCCAATTTTACCACATTAATTGTGTGATTTACTATAATAATAAAACAAGAAAATACAATTATGGAAAATAAATATAAAGTGGAGAACGAAATCCATTTAAAAAAAACAACAACTAGCAAATCCACTTATGGCAACACCAAGAAATAAACCCATTTGGGGTTTAAATGTTAAAGTTAAAATCCAGTTTTAAAATGTCAAATAAAAATGTAGAGGAAATCACATCTGACTGCTAGCTACACATCTCATCATACTGTCAGTTGTGCAAGCAAAGCACAACCAGGCATGTGGCAGCTAGCACAATGTCTGCTACTGATTTCACAACTGTGTGGCATGATAGGATTCTGATCCAAGACTTTGAATGTCTGGGGAAATGAAAAAAATGATGGTTTATTCAGCCGCTAAGTTAAGATCACATCAGGTGCAAGAAAGAAGCTAAAAGTTATAACAATCCAAGCTGTACTATTTTGTGGCAGCAACTGCAGCTTTCCTTACATGAAAGACATCCTCTTTGTGTCAGAGAAAACACTGGACCTAATATTGATGCCTGTGTGGATTATATCTTGTCTGTATAGTATCCAGTGAAGAAAAGAGTGATGTGAAGGATGTGAAGTCTAAAAGAATAGTCAACAGACAGTTCAGGTATGAGAGTTCAGAGTAGAGGTTGTCCTCTTTTTTCCTGGTGAATGAAGAGAGAGAAATTGCATCTTTTGCTCTTCTATGAATTACATTATCAAAGCTATAGAAGTCCTGCAAATGTGGGGGGGGAGGGGGGGAGAGATTGATTATTTCTTTAGTGAGATGTGAAAGGCAAAACAGCAACACCAGCAGAGAAAACATGAAAGAATAGCCTAAGTCTCAGATCTAACCCTTTCTCACAGTGACTAGCCCTTTATTATTATCTTAACCTATAAAACCAAGGGTTAACCATTGGAACTGGCAATAGGTTGCTATGCCTCACCCTACTTGCCTGCACTCACCCTTCGTGCAAACGGCCGATCTGGGTCCGCAGGTCAACAAAGGATTGAGAAAACCGGCAGTGGGGCAACACCCACAAACGCGAAAAAGGGAAACAACTTCCTTTCCCAACATTCCTTGCGCCGTGCCGCGCCAGAGCCAATCAGGCTGAGAAGCTCTCGCACGGCACGGCGCAAGGAACGTTCGGAAACACACCACAGCCAATCAAAAGAAAACCGTTTTTAAAAAATGCAGCACAAACACAAAGCACAAACCCATAACTACAAACCCAGCGTCCTGCACGCCATGAGCGCGCAGAACGCTGAGGAAGCCGGCGCCAAAAAAATAAAACAAAAACACTGGGAGAGCAAGTCCGACAAGCCGCAGGAACCAAAGCCCCGCTCCCCATCGGCGCCTGAAGCTCCTAATCGGAGTTTCCCCTTTACTATCACTGGGTGGGGGTGGGGGTGTTGTGCTCCGCCTCTCTACTGGCTCCCCTGGGGTTGAGAGGGTTGGGGGGACCAAAGGAGCCTGTCTCCCCAACCCTCCTGACCCCAGGGGACCCGGCAGAGAGGGGATTCCCCTTCCACACACACACACACACACGCCCCATTTTAAAGAGAAGAAACCAAGCGGTTACTTCTCTTTAAAAACGGAGTTGGGGGGGGAATCCCCCTCTCCGATGGCTCTCCTGGGTCCGGAAGGGTGGGGGAGACAGACACCTTTTGTCCACCCAACCCTCCCAAACCCAAGGAAGCCAGCGGAGAGGGGGATCACAACCGCCCCCCCCCACTGATATTAAAGGGGAAACCACATTTGAGATTTCCCTTTTAATATCAGAGGGTAGCCTGGATTCGATCCCCATTCCTGGGTCCCATGAGTCTGGAAGGTTTGGGGGGACAAAAGGAGCCTGTCTCCCCAACCCTCCTGACCCCAGGGGACCTGGCAGAGAGGGGATTCCCCTCCCCACACACACACACGCCCCATATTAAAGAGAAGAAACCAAGCGGTTACTTCTCTTTAAAAACGGAGGTTGGGGGGGAATCCCCCTCTCGATGGCTCTCCTGGATCCGAAGGGTGGGGGAGACAGACCCATTTTCTCAACCCAACCCTCCCAAACCCAAGGAAGCCAGCAGAGAGGGGGATCACAACCCCCCCCCCCACACACACACACTGATATTAAAGGGGAATCCCCAATTGAGATTTCCCTTTTAATATCAGAGGGTAGCCTGGATTCGATCCCCTCTCCTGGGTCCCATGAGTCTGGAAGGTTTGGGGAGACAAAAGGGGTCTGTCCCCCAAAGCCTTCCAGAGCCAGGGGAGATGGCAGAGAGGGGATCCCCCCCGTAGGACACCAAAAAACACAAAAACAAACAATGAAAAACATTCAAAAATACACAAAAACAAACAAAAATAACACCAAAAAAGTTAACAACAACAAACATTTCCAAACACACCCAGCACCCAGCCAAACACCACAAAATCCAAACACCACCACCACCCCAAATAAAGAAAAACAGCCAACTCACCACCACACGACCTCATACCACAACGACTTGAAAAGAAATGAATAAAGAAAGAGACTGCTTACTGGAAGAAGCTCCACCCAGAGGCCATGAGAGAAAATACAGTCAAAATACAAGATAACCCCTACCAGCAGCACTTGCTGCCCACAATAATAAAAAAAATTCAAAAAGACACAATAGCCCCACACAAAAGACCCCAAGAGTTTTTCGAAAAAGTATATCATCCTTTATTCTTTTTTTCATCCACAAAACCAAAACACCAAACAAAACTCATCACAGTTTATAACAGGCCATCAAAAAAAATTTGTATAAATAAAAATTTTAAAAATTTCAATTATAGACTAACCTCTTCTTTACAAACATTAACAACAACAACAACAACAACAACAACAACTTTCCAACACCATTTAAAACAGCCCAGCAACACCGGGTAACCTTTGCTAGTATAATAAAAATCATTTTAGAATAATTTAAAGTAGAATACCTGCAACAGCATTCCGTGTGCTCCAGTGTCTAGTCATGCCTGCCACATGACCACGGAAACGTCTGTAGAACCAGACAGCGCTGGCTCTTTGGCTTTGAAACAGAGATGAGCACTGCACCCTAGAGTTGGATATGACTGGCTTTCGAGCAAGGGAAACCTTTACCTTTACTTTACTGTATATTTACTTACAGCTGAAACATATGGTTACTGTCAGAAGAATAAGAAAGGCAACAGAAGAGACTCAACTATGTGGAAGAGAAAGACTCCATGTCTGCCACATGGTTAGTAGGGCAGGAGAGAGAGAGAGAAAACAATTTAAGTGATTGAACAAACATGAAGAGAATGCAGGGTCTTTCCTCAAATATTAGAGTTGGGAAGAAAAACTTGAATAATGGGTTAGTGACAATCACTAACCCATCTCACTTACACCCAATGTTAATGCATACAAGATTGTTGCTATGCCAACATAACTTCTGTACTTTTGTGCTATTAGTTTCAGACATATACTGTATTTTCTCCCCCTATTTAGGTTCTATTTAAAAACTAAATCTTTATAAATGGAAAACTTTCATGCCCTTGCAAAGACCAAAAAGGCTTGCTTTCTTCCCATTAAAGTTTTATGACTTAGTATAATTTAGAAAGTTAAGTGTGATAATGGGGTAAAACTCAGAGTTGATATTAAAGTAGCATTAGGAAGAATATTACGAAGAATTTGTTAAGCAGATAGGTTGCTCTAATCATTGAAGTGACAGAATTTGAAAGAATCATGTAGAAAAAATTCAAAACTGAGAACTTGTATAACTTGATTTTGTTTTTGAGGCAATATCATTGTTAAGACTTTATTTAAAGTTTTATTTGTGGAAAATGAAACATTTGTGTTCATCTTTAAAATGAAAATATATTTATATAGTATCGGACATCAATATTTGTTACTGCTTAGTACATGGGATGTGGGATGTGGTGGCTTAGTGGTTAAGACACTGAACTTGACTGGAAGGTTGGCAGGTCAGCAGTTCAAGACCCATGTGCTGCATGACGGAGTGAGCTCCCATCTCTGTCCCAGCTCCTGCCAACCTAACAGTTTGAAAGCAAGAAATTGCAAGTAAGTAAATAGGTACCGCTTCAGTGGGAAGGTAAGAGCATTCTGTGTGCTCCAGTGTCTAGACATGGCTGCCACATGACCACAGAATGTAGATGCAGGCAGCAGTGCTGGTTCTTTGGCTGTAAACAGAGATGAGCACTGAACCCTAGTCAGATACGACTGGTATTCGAACAAGGGCGATCTTTACCTTTACCTGGTACATGAGAATGTCTTGTCACTTTTTACTCTATCATTTGTAAGAAACTTTGAGCCAAGTTTTTTGACTTCATTGCTCTCCTTCCACCTTCATTCTGGTAATGCATATTCTGGATAATTTGTTCATCACAGCAGGCAGGGCATCTCAAGAGGTTTTACTACCTGAGACACATCTCACTCATCCATCCCAGTCAAGAGTTACAGTAATCAGGTTAAGGGAATTAGCGTGCAATATTAACACTTTGGAATGGATCTTAGAATCTGATTTCATGGGCTGTTTAGTCCACTGTTTGGAGTATTCTTAAAGATGACAATCAGCTGACATCTTTGCTGGAGCAAACTAGCCCATCTACAGAACCTTCCTTTCCCTACCAAAACCTTCTACCTTTCTTTAAAAAAAAATAACTTTATTTAATTAAAATACAAAAAAAAACACATACATACTAAAACACAACTACAAAAAAAAATACAAAAATCTATTCAACATTACATATAGTGCAATGTAGCTACCACGTACACCCACCAGGATTTATACACCTTCTGGGTTAAGTGTTCTCACTATCATTAAATTCCAAAAATATAATACATCTTGTTCTGGCTTTACTCCTTTCCCTTTCAGTAGCCTTCTACCTTTCTAATACAAGTAGGATTGCTCTGGTTTGAGTCAGTTTCTGAGTGCAAGACTGCTGGAACTGATCCGGAGCAGGTTTTAGTTTGAATGGGCTGGATGGCCGTTTTGCCCTTCCTCCACCACATGGCACTTCCTGGCATGGTGGAGGCAGTGGAGAGGCCACATGAAATTGTGGCACGGGCCGCATCTGGCCCACGGGCTGCAGGTTGAGAATCCCTGCCTTAGAGCATCCTATGGGTCAGTGGATCACTCTGCTTTTGTACTTCATTCTTACACCAATGCTAGCTCATGTCTTGTTCCCTTGCATATAGTCTCTGTCTCTCTCTTAGACAGAGAGAGATAGAGCAGCATGATGCTCTATATTTTAGAGTCAGTATCCCTGTAATCCTATGTACTGCTTCCTGAAAGTCAACTCCATTGAGTTCAATATTGCTAATTTTTGACTGCATGGAACTTTATACAAGGTTTCAAGTAACTTTAATCAAAGACATTTAGCCATCAGAAATACATTTTTTAGCTTTTAATTATAAATGAAACAAGCAAGCAAAAATGGCTAGTGTAAGAAGGATTTCTTACCATGGTGGACAATCAAATGTTATCACACCTCTGCTCTGAGCTTTGTTCCCTGATGTTCCTTCTCCCCACCATTATTACTATGGATACCTTGGAATCATTATTTAGTTAGGAGTCCGTGCATTGTAGATGTCTACATGATGACATTTCACACATGTAAATGGACTTTAGAAATCAAGTCCATTTGTATGTGGTTTTTTTAGCCATATGGATATCAAATCTCCTGCTAGCTAGGCGGACCATGATGTGTGCCGTCTGCTTTCTCCTTGCCCAAGGGATCCGACAGAGAACACTTTGGTGAGTTTTAGTCCCGACCTAACATCATTGACAAGAGATGGGCAACACTGCCTATTTAGGCCACTCAAGCCCCCGTGCTCCGACAAGGCTCTTACCTAGTGGGGGACCATTATTACACTTGGAGAAATTTCCTTTTTTTTATTACAGCTCTTGGAACCAACATTTCAGGTCACCAGCCATGCTAGCTGGGAGATTCCAACAGTTGGGACCATAATCTACTTCAAATCCCACAGCACAATCTTAAAACATTTTGTAAAAAGAAAGATGTATATGAGGGCTCCAGAAAAATGGTTTTAAACCAGGAAGTTATATTTATAAGGAAATGTGTATGTGCAGTCTTTTCCCATTAACCCTGATACAGACATTCAAGACCATGTGTTCACTAAGGATGGGTGTGCATTGTCTGTTCCATGCTATTAGCAAAAGTGTATTATTAATGCCACCATTTAAGGGCAAGAATGATGCTTTTAGTGAGTCCACTCTCTAAGTAGCTGCATCATTTCCTTTTTGCAGTTGCTGGCACTACTCTCCCTTAGGGTGGACACATGTATTATTTTAAGAAAAGAAAAAAAGAAAAAAGAAAAGGGTCATTAGAAAAGAGGACATACAATTTGTAGGTGCCAATTTACAGGCCTGAAAAGTGAGAAATTATTAGTTATAAATACTGATATAATGCATCTGCCCATCATAATCAGGAGATCAGCTGTGCGCCTGCTCAGTATGTTATCCAAGTGCTCACTGTGGACAGATAACTTCAGGATCCACTATCTCCCTTGTTTTTGGTCTTCATCTTTAAATCAGACTTGGCATGGACACGTTGGCAACAGAAGATTCCCTCAAATAGAGGATTGTACCCTGATAACCCCTTAAGCAGTGGTACAACTTGTAAGCCTTCTGTCCTTTCATTTATTCTTCTCTTCTTTTCAAAGAAATCTAAACTATAACACTCACCGAAAAATATATTATATCTCCTCAGAGGAAAGGCAGTTTATGAACAAAATCTTTATAACTAAAATCGAGGCGTCACACTGTATGTTACCAATACACAGTGCGACGCCAGCACCTCGAGCCCTGGAAATGGTGCCCCCACCTACCTCACACTTCTGGGGTGGCCGACACAGGGGACCAGCAGACCATTTTGGGGTCTTTCACCCCAAAAACTGGCCTCAAAGGCCCCCCACCAGCAGCATGAAATGGCTGGGAGGCAGTATTAAACATGCACCAGAATCTACGCAGGCACAGAAGCCTGCCCGGAGTTTCTAGGCAGCGGCGCTTGGAACTCCGGACAGGCTTTTGTGCCTACATGGTTTCTGGCACCTGCGTATTACCACCTCCCTGGTTGGGAGGCTCCACTGGCTGGCCACCATTTCGGCCAGAGGACAGCGGATGGCCCTTCTCCGGAAGGCATTGGCTGACTGGAGCGTTCCGTTTGGCCCATGCCTGCTGGAGAAGCCAAGGCCCTTCTCTGGCAGACATAGGCCAAACAGGGTGCCCATACACCGGTGCCTTCCAGAGAAGGCAAGCCGGCCTTCTGCCTTGGCTTCTCCAGAAGGCATGGGCCGACTAGAGCGCTCAATTCAGCTCCGTTCAGCCCTTTTCAGCCCATACCTGACTGGGATTTCGGGTGCCTAGCCCAAGAAAGTGCCAGTGCCTGATCTGCAACACAGACACCCTCACAGGTAAGGCGGCTGTCAGGTGGGGGGCGGTTTCTCAGGGGCACAGGGTGGCTGGCTAGCCAGGCTCCATACAGCACATCCTGGGGCTTCCAAACCTCTCCTGGCAATGCGGTCTGCATCTCCAGGCAATGGCCGTGCCTCTGGAAGTGCTGGTTGTTGCCTGGAGATGCAGGCCATGCTGCCGGCAGTCACGCGGAAGCCCCAGGCTGGGCTGCGCAGGGGAGGATGCTCCACAGGTGAAGCACATGACGTGGGGGGACAGTGGTGCTGGGGTTGACTAGCCAACACTCAGGGGGCTCCATGAAGCCCAGCTCAGCGCTACCCCACATCTCCCGCCATCATGGCCTGCGTCTCCAGGCAACAGATGGCGCTTCCAGAAGCAGTCCGTTGCCCGGAGACGCAGGCCAGGGATAGAGTGTGTGTGTGTGAGAGAGAGACAGAGACAGAGACAGAGAGACAGAGACAGAGAGACAAGAGGAAAGACAGAGAGAGTGGGAGAGAGAGCAGAATCAGAGTACGCCACTGTTCTGTGTGTGTGCATGCGCTGAGGAGGAATAAAGAGAGAATGTGTGTGTGAGAGAGAGACAGAGACAGAGTGGGGGGGAGAGAGAGTGAGAGAATGGATGTGTGTGTGGGAGAGGGTGCGTGGATGGAGGCCATGCTCCAACTCAACCCCAGGAGGTAGGACAGACACCCCCCCCCCAAAACCCCACCCACACAAAGCCGGGCACCCCTGCTAGTTAACAATAAAACAATTATTTCAACTGTAGATTCATCTTGTAGTAATTCCTGAGCAAAGTATAATTCTGGCCAGTTTCAATGGACAACTTTGTTTATCTCTATATGTTAATAAAATTAAAGGGAGGAAAAGAGGAAGAGGGATTAAAGGACAAAATACCATGGGATTTTAAAGACTAACAAATGTGTTTCTGTGTTAGCCTTTTTTGGATCAAAACACTCTTCTTCAACCCCCATCTCTATTAGTGTAATTCTCTTAAAATATGTAAAAATATCATTCTTCACTTGAACAAGTAGGTGTTTAGCTATAGCAAAAAGTTTCTTGAACAGGATTCTGTCTTCCATACTGCCCGCTGTCAAAATTATACAGTTGCACACATGTTTGTGGAAGAGAAATGCAAGAGACCCAGTCTGAAGAATTGTAGATAAAACTTTTGTAGAACTAGATCTAGATTGAGCATGTGACCACATAGGAACACACTTCACAATTTGCTCTGGAATTGGCATGGTAACTTCAAAGTATTTTCTGATTATCACACAACATAAAAGTCAATGGGAATCAGACCATCCCCCTTTTTTAATCCAGACTTTCCACCTACCACTGGGATATTATACTAATTTCTAATTGCAACAATTCAAACTGTGTTTTGTTGGTTGGTTGGTTGTATTTATAGGCCACTTTCATGTTTAAAAAGATCAAATTAAAATACAATAAAATATGCATTAAAAACAATCATAGAGTCATAGAATAATGGAGTTGGAAGGGGCCTACAAAACCATGCTATCCAACCTCTGCACAGTGCAAGAATCCATATCAAAGCAGATCAGACAGAGGGTTGTCCAATTCCTCTTGAATGCTTCCAGCATTTGGGCACTCACCACCACCAGTAGGTTCCATTGTTGTACTGCTCTAACAGTTACTATTTTGTTTACTAATATTCAATTCCTACAACTTGAGCCAGTTATTATGTGTCCTGCATTCTGTTGTTTTTGCCGTAATAGTAAAGTTTAAATGACTAAAAACAGGAATAAAAAAATTAACAAGTCTAAAACAGACATTGACTTAACTAAAAAAAAGTATCTGGGTACTCATTTATAATTATTAAAAGCCTGCCTGAAGAGAAGGGTGTTCAGCTGTCAGTGGAATGATAAAAAGGAGGGGTGGTTTTGGGTGGTTTTCAGGTGATATTGTAAGTTGGAGTATGATTTTTGGGACAGTGGGAATACCCACTCCTGCAATCCCACTCGTGATCTTTTTCCTTACTCATCTAGTCTGGTGCTAGATCACCTTATCACTGCATTGCTACATTACAGTAGTTGAGTGTTAGATCATTTCCAAACAAAAATAAGACAAAAACTGATATTCACAACAATTCCAACAAACTCCAGGAGACTACAATGCTTTATTGCAGGGATGCCCAAATTTTTCAGGCCATGGGCCAGTCATGTGGTTCAAACTATGGCCCGTGGGCCAGATCTGGCCCCTGATGCCAATTCATCCAGCCCATGAAGCCCTCATCATTCCCGGAAGCAGAAGTAAAACGCGCCCATCTGGGCATGTTTTATTTCTGCTTCCGGGAGTGACGAGGGCTTTGTGGGTCGGATGAATTGGCATCAGGGGGCAGATCTGGCCCACGGGCCATAGTTTGGGCACCTCTGTTTTACTGGAACACATAATGTGTGTATGTTTCTATATGTCTGGATAATTTGAGAAACTATCCTGCCTTCCCTATTGCTATATCAGGAATTGGCAGGAGGGCACTATCAAAGGAAAGCCAGCTATGGGCAGAAATCAAGCTGGATCAGATTGAGTGGCCCGTGTGGATGCTGAGACTTACACAACCAGAGTATTGTAAATCAAGCCAAACTATGGTGGGACTAAATTGTCAGTGGAATAATTAGGACTTCATTTAGTCAGGAACTATTTCAGTGGGGTGTATAGTCAAATACAGTAAGTTGCTCTGAATCCAATCTAAATAATATCCACAGAACTGCACATATTCTTATATCACAACAGTCAAATCAGATTGATTCAAAGAGGTGCTGAACCATTCTTATTGTGATTGTGATAAGCCTCTGGTGACATGGATTTCTCACTTGAGATATAAATGAAGAATAATTGGGGTGAAGTAGCTGCAGCAAGTGTAGTATAGTGGTTGGAATGCTGGAGTAAGAAATTAGAATTCTGGTTTCAAATCTTGTCATGACTTCTTCTTTTTCTTCTTCTTCTTCTTCTTTCACTTGTGCATGCTCTCACTTGAACATGTTGGTCTTGCATTCAGGGACTCCAACCCTCAGGCTATTCAGGGTTCTCCAAGTGACATAGAGGAGGTCATGTTTCTCAGCTATACCCTCCTTTAATGTTGTTCCTTGTCCAGTGAGCTCTTTCCTCCATCTTCTAATTTGGTCTTGCTCTTGCACACCCTCAAAAATGTTTGTTCTTGCCATAAAGCTCTTCCTAGATCTTGAGGCTCATATCCATTCAGAGGATGTCAAAGGTCATTCTAATTTAGTTCTCTCAGAGTTAGCTGCTACTTCTCTCCTTATCTTAGATGGAGTAATACCAACAAGAGGATATATTTTTTCTGCTGGTGTAGGTTTGAGGCATCATGTCACTATACACATTGTTTCATTAACAGCAATATCATCTTGTTTCACATTTGTGAATGTGCTCCATACTGGAGCAGCATATGTGGAGATGCTCAGGCCAAAGCAGTGTGGATGGTTGAGTTCCCCATTTATAGTTTGTGAGTTTCCTGATGATGTTATTCCTCTTGTCATGAGGAACTACACAGGGATTTGTTCTGCTGTTTGGTCCACTCTGGTGATGAGCTGGTGTGATCCTTTTCCTGGTGATCACACGGCATAAATGCCAGCACTAACCAGCCCATCCCAAGAGTATTCCTAGCTACATCTTTTTGGCTCCCTATCAGGGGTTACTCTTTTTTAGTTCCAGGTAGGATGTCTGCATTTTGGTTCTGTTCCAGCATTCATGATCACTGGGAAGAAACCAAAGCAGATGGCATGCTGCTTTTAATTTCTCAATATCATGAAGTGGCTTAAGCAGATGGTTTAGCTACTTAATGATTTCAGAAATTAAGCATACTCTAAAGAGGGAGCAAGCAAAGGTTTTGGAGGTTTTTTATGCTAGGTTAATGCAGCACTGATGTGTTATACTTTTAATATATATATTTAAAAATTGAAAGTTTCCTCCTTGAAGGAACAGACAGGTGGGAGCAAGAAGGGGGGCTTTTTTCTTTGTTTCTTTCTTTCCCTTTAAAGGAAAAAGGCCATATTGAGTCCCTTGAGGTGTGTCTGCCATGTAGATGCAAGTATCATACCAAAAGGCATACTTCACCTCTATGTGACCTGAAGCGACCCTATTTAGCCAATTTCAGCCTCTCCAATTTAGCAGTGTAACTAAGCGATGTGTCTCTTTCTTCTTTTCTCCACTTACTGTAACCTCCCAAGAGGGTTGTTGGAGGAATAATATCAATTTGGCTTCACTGTGATTTGATCTGTGCCACCCAGACTGAGTTTGCGTGGAATATCTTCAGTTTGGTTTACCCATATCAGATAGTAAATGCTGTAAAACAAAACATAAATGACAAAAAAATGTTGTGGCACCATAAAGACTGACTACTGTATTTTAATGTTAGCTTTTGTGGATTAAGTCAACTTCGTCTGACCTTGATTTGCCAGTTCAACACAAATCTTTCTTTCTTTCTTTCTTTCTATCTATCTATCTATCTATCTATCTATCTATCTATCTATCTATCTATCTATCTATCTATCTATCTATCTATCTATCTATCTGTTGTGTTCTATTGCTGTACCTTTTACAATGTATCCATTCACGTGTATCCAATGTAACCATGCTTGTGTAACATTATAACCAGCAGCTGCTTAACTGTAGCCCTTGCAATAGGACACGAGCTAATGACCACCTGGTGGCAGTAGCGAGCGTTCAAGCTCTCCTGGCCCAGACTCACCAGCAAACAACAGCGCGGGAAGATTCCCGCCATCACCTACACCTGGACAAGAAGGGCGTGACCGTCCGTGACGTCACGCGGACAGTGACCAATGGACTGTCGAGGAGCCACATTCAAATTGTATAGCCACTGTATATATTGAGCTACCCATCCGCCATTACCTCATGTTCCCCTGGATCATCATGCAATAAACCTGTGTTAAGCCAACCTTTCGGCTGTTCATTGTCTTTGGTCCCATATACTAAATTGGCGACGAAGGTGGGATATGGCTGCCCACGGGACCAAGACATGCGCCGGTTTCGAAATCAGGAGACCGGCAGACTGGGACATCTTCGAGATGGACTTCCAGGGAGCCCTGGTGGAATCCGAAGTCACGGATGAGGCAAAGAAAAGGGCCATCTTCACCCGGATGCTGGGGCCAGACACCAAGAGGGTCTTGGTGGACCTGATCGCGCCGAGGAGGGCGAGTGAGTTCAAGGTGAAAGAGCTCATGCACATGCTGCGTGAGTACTTCCGGCCCTCGACGGCGATGTTCCCCGCTCGGAGCGCGTTTTGGAGGCGAGTCCAAACGCCCGGGGAGACGGTCGCCGACTTCGCAGCGGCCCTGCGACTGGCGGCCGGCCCATGCAAATGGGAGAATGCAGAAATCACACTAAGAGACTGCGTGCTGTGCGGCCTGAGCGATGCCGAAACTCAGCGTACATTGATGAACCGCGAGCCACCCCCCACATTGCAGGAGGTCCTGAAGGAGGCACAAGCCGCGGAAGCTACAAAGGCCGGGGTCCAGGAGCTCCAGGACTGGCGGCCAAAGACGGGCAAGGCAGACACTTCGGTGCACGTTTCGGTGCACGCGGCCCGGCGAGTTTCGAAGTCGTCCGCGGAGAGCAGCGACGACGAGTACGTCCGGAAGGTCCGGAAAGAAGGCCGGCGTTGCGACGGCTGCAGAGCAAACCACGACCACGCCAAATGCCCCTTCAGAAAGGCCGAGTGTCACAACTGCGGCCACCGCGGGCACATCGCCAAGGTCTGCAGGAAACGGCGAGAGGCCCGAAAGAGCTCAAGAGACCGCGCGACGAGACCCAAGGACGGCACCCAGGCCACGAGGAAGCGAGACGGCATGGGCCGCATCGCCGACGATAGCGAGGACAACGCACCGGTGTTCAGCGTGTCCGCGGGACACCCCCGTTACTTTGTTGAGGTACTAGTACAAGGGGCCCCCATTAGGATGGAAATTGACTCGGGTTCCTCATATTCCATCATTCCCCAGAAGGAGTTTCTGAAAATTGCCCCCCACGTGCGGCCCAAACTCAAAGCTTTGAGGTCCACGCTACGGGCCGTGCAAGGGAACTGCATTCCGGTGTTGGGGGTTGGAAAATTTCAGGTCCAATTCAAGAAACACGCCGCGACTCTCCCCCTAGTTGTTCTTAAAGGGGGGAATTGCAGCCTCCTCGGGACTCAATGGTTCCAGCCCCTGGGTTTGTTCATTGGGGGGTGCATGCCGTTGTCGTTGGGACTGACCCGATTCAGGAGGTGTGCGACGCGCACCCCGAAGTCTTCAAAAAGGGACTTGGGAAATTTAAGGGACCCCCAGTAGCCTTCGACCTAGACCCTGAGGTCCGCCCAATAAGACTCAAACCGCGCCGGGTGCCATTCGCACTCAAGGACAAAATAGAGGCGGAACTGGACAAATTGGTGGGCCAGGGGATTCTTGTTCCTGTTGATTCTGCGGAGTGGGAAACTCCAATTGTAACAGCACTAAAGGCCAACGGGGAGGTGCGCATATGCGCTGATTACAAGTGCACCATCAACAAGGCAATTCGCCCTAATGCGTATCCGGTGCCGGTAGTCAGCCATTTGCTGGCCAGGTTACATGGGGGGAAGTGTTTCGCTAAGCTCGACTTAGCACAAGCCTACCAGCAGCTCTCGGTGACCCCAGCCGCCGCTGCTGCCCAAACTATAGTCACCCATAAGGGGGCGTTCCAGGTGACGCGCCTTCAATTCGGCGTAAATTCGGCACCTGGAATTTTCCAGTCACTCGTGGAACGCCTCCTGAAGGGGCTCGAGGGGGTGTTGCCTTATTTTGATGACGTATTGATAACGGGGGGGAGTCGGGCCGAATTGGCAAAGAGGTTGGGCAAGGTCCTGGCGATATTCGAAAAAGCGGGGTTGAGACTGCGAAAAGACAAATGCGTCTTCTTCGTGACCGAGGTCGAATTCCTAGGGTTCCGTGTCACTCCTGAGGGAATAAGGCCGTCCAAGTCTAAGGTAGCCGCCATCAAGCAAGCCCCTCGCCCCACCTCCAAGCCCGAGTTGCAGTCGTTCCTAGGGCTGCTGAACTTTTATCACTCCTTCCTTCCCCGGAAAGCAGCCGTGGCCGAACCGTTGCACAGATTGCTTAAAAAGGACGAGGCATGGAAGTGGGGCGACCAGCAAGAGAGGGCATTTAGTGAGCTCAAGCAGCTTCTGGCGTCTGATGCCATCCTCACCCATTTCAACCCCAAGCGGCCAGTGGTCCTGATCTGTGATGCATCCCCGGTGGGGGTGGGGGCGGTGCTGTGCCACGTGATGGAAAACGGGAGGGAGGCCCCGATAGCGTTCTATTCCAGGTCCCTGTCCCAAGCGGAGAGAAACTACGCCCAGACAGACAGGGAAGCGTTAGCGATAATTGCGGGGACCAAAAAGTTCCACGACTTCCTGTACGGCCGCCCCTTCACGATCGTGACCGATCACAAGCCCCTGCTAGGCATTTTTACCGCAGATAAGCCCACGCCACAGATCCTGTCCCCAAGGATGCTTAGGTGGGCCATTTTTCTCAACGCGTATCAGCACGCGTTAGTGTACAGGCCCGGGAGGGAGATCAGCCATGCGGACGCCCTATCGAGGTCCCCTCTTCCCCAGGGTAGCAGCCACGTGGGCAGGGAGGAGCCAGACCACCAGGTGCTGATGATAGAGGTCCTCGACTCGCCCCCAATACTGCCCGCCGACATCGCCAAGGCGACCGGCAAGGACAACATTTTAGCAAGGGTTAGCTCCTGGGTGCAGAAAGGGTGGCCAGCGTCCTCCCCGGCAGCGGAGTTCGACCCATTCTTTCGAAAGAAGTTAGAGTTGTCCCTTGAGAGGGGGTGCCTTCTGTGGGGCCAGCGAGTAGTGATTCCGCCGTCCTTACGACCGCGGGTACTCAAACTCCTGCACGTCAGCCACCCTGGAATTGTGCACTCCAAAGCCCTGGCACGGAGCTATTTCTGGTGGCCCCAGCTAGACGCCGACATCGAGCACATGGTCGGCACTTGTGAACCCTGCCAAAGCTCCAGGCCAGAAGAAGCCCGCCTGCCTCACAGGGAGTGGGACGCGGCGAAGGGGCCGTGGTCCCGGATTCATGTAGACTTTGCTGGCCCGTTCCGTGGGACGCTTTTTCTCCTTGTGGTGGATGCCTTCTCCAAGTGGTTGGAGGTCATCCCGGTTACAAGCACGTCCACGGCCACAACCATAAAGCATTTGCGGAGGGTTTTTTCCACGTTCGGTTTACCCGACACCCTCGTAAGCGACAACGCAAGTTGCTTCACGTCCTCTGAGTTCAGGGCATTCACAGAAATCAACGCTATTCGGCACATCACCTCCGCTCCTTTTCACCCTGCCACAAATGGCCAAGTAGAGCGCCTTGTGCGTACCACCAAGGACGCGCTGCGGCGCATGGGGCCCGGGGACCCAAACCATCAAGTGTGCCAGTTTCTGCTAGCTTACAGAGTGACTCCCCTAGCGTCAGGATACTCCCCCGCGGAGCTGCTAATGCACAGGAAACTGACCACCATACTAACTAGGCTAGACCCCACGAGAGTAGAGGACAAGGGGAAGAACATTGGGATAGAGGACACAAAGAGCTTCGACATGGGTGCCCCCGTGTATTGCAGGAATTACGCCAGCGCGGGTCCGGCCTGGGTACCGGGCGTCATCGTAGAGCAGACCGGTCCCGTCTCGTACCGCGTCGAGACCAGCACAGGTCTACTCTGGAGGCGGCACGCAGACCAGCTCCGGCGCAGGGTCCCCGACGAGCAGGGCACAGACCGCGAGAAACAGGATTCAACGTTAGGGTTCTCCCCCACCCGTTCAGCCCAAGGGGGAGGAAAGGGGGGCCATGGGTCCCCACCAAGGGGGGAGGAAAGGGAATCTGTCCTCATAGATATCCTGCGGGATCGATCAGCAGAGAGAAGGGAAGCCGATCTCATAGATATCCCGCGGGATCTCCCCACAAATACGGATACCCCAACAGAGTTAGATTTTGATTTTCAGAACCGGGGAAGTTTTGCGGAGTGGTCCCCCACCCGTCCAAGCGAGAAGAGGGGTTTTTCGTTAGCCCCGAGTGTCTCCGGTCTGCCCACAATGGAGTTTTTCCCTTCCCCCAAAACCGCCAAACCACGGCAAGCCTCTAACAAGTCTCCCTCTCCCGTTTCATGACAAGGGACCAGGGAACAAGGAAGCAGTAGCACCCCTGGGGCAGGTCAGCCCACATCGCGGCCCAAACGTGTTTGCAATAAGCCATCTTGGCTGAGGGACTTCGTCCCATCCTAGGGGGGAGGGATGTTGTGTTCTATTGCTGTACCTTTTACAATGTATCCATTCACGTGTATCCAATGTAACCATGCTTGTGTAACATTATAACCAGCAGCTGCTTAACTGTAGCCCTTGCAATAGGACGCGAGCTAATGACCACCTGGTGGCAATAGCGAGCGTTCAAGCTCTCCTGGCCCAGACTCACCAGCAAACAACAGCGCGGGAAGATTCCCGCCATCACCTACACCTGGACAAGAAGGGCGTGACCGTCCGTGACGTCACGCGGACAGTGACCAATGGACTGTCGAGGAGCCACATTCAAATTGTATAGTCACTGTATATATTGAGCTACCCATCCGCCATTACCTCATGTTCCCCTGGATCATCATGCAATAAACCTGTGTTAAGCCAACCTTTCGGCTGTTCATTGTCTTTGGTCCCATATACTAAACTATCTATCTATCTATCTACCACCTGCCCACTACTCCTTCAAAGAAAATGTGCATGGAGTAAGTTCATAGGTTCAAATACCTGAAAGATAATCATAAAGAGGAAGGGAAGAAACTTTTCCCCATCATCCCAGAGTGCAGGACACATAATAACAGGCTGAAACTACAGAAAGCCAGATATAGGATGAATATCAGGAAAAACCTCTTACTAGTTAGAGCAGTATAACAGTGGAACTAACTACCTGAAGAGGTGGTGAGCACTCCAACACTGGAAGCATTCAAGAGAGAATTGGACATCCGTCATATCTGCTTTGATTCAGATTCTTCCATTGAGCATGGACCCGATGGCCAAAAAAAGTCCCCTTCCATCTCAGTTATTCTATGATTCTATAGTTCAGCCCTTCATTTACATTCCTGGCCAGTTTTGGTGCCGAGTTGGTACTACTGCTGAAGAGTAAGGAGAAAGTAGATTGGAATGTATTGGTAGATCTCTAGGTTGGTGGAAGTAGTTCACCCAAAGGATTTCTGAATCTCAGTCGCTTCAGGAGGGCAAACAAGACATGACTCTTCCTCTGCCCCCCAAGCCACTGACACCACAGAGATGGTGGGTTGCTCACCGCCAGGGGGTTTGCCTACCAGAGTTCCCGTCAGGGAAGGCTTTCAGACCAACCAATTATTGCCTGGCTTGGGCTTCAGTGGGTCCAACAACCCACCTCTTCAGAATAAAAGTCATGCCACCACCAGAAACCTTTTCTTTCTAAGTGTCTGCCCTTGCCAACAGCTGGTGGTTTCCCTGGTGGAATTTACTTGCTTACTTGTTTGTTTGTTTAATACCCATCTCCATTGGTGCATGTACCACTCTGGGTGACTTACAGTGATAAAAGAAAACAGTAATAGAAAAACAGAACAATCCAACCAAAAAATAAAAATAAATGATAAGCATTAATACACATTAATAAAATACCTACCTAGATGACATTAATAAATTTAGAGTCTTGCAGTAATGAATAACCTATTTTTCCTATTCCTTAACGCAAAACACAAAATAAAATAAAAGAGTTCATTAATTGAAGAATCCTACACCTTTGCAATCAATTAACTAGGAGGGAAATGCAAGTTGGAAGATCCTTTTGAGCTGTTTACAAAATGCCATAATTGTGGAAGGAGATGTAATTTCCACAGGCAATTCATCCCATAATGTAGAGGACACGGCAGAGAAAAACTCTTGTTTTTGTCACAGACTTTTAAACTTCTTTAGGCGTGACAATACATAGTTTAAGAGCTTGAGTATTCCAGGTACAATTCCTTAGGAAGAGGCACTCCCTCAGATAGCAGGGTCCTAAACCATTAAGAAGGGCCATTGTGGCTTAGTGGTTAAGCCACTGAGCTTGACAACTGGAAGGTTGGCAGGTCAGCAGTTTGAGACCCGAGTGCGACAGAGTGAGCTCCAGTTGTCTGTCTCAGCTCCTGACAAACTAGCAGTTCAAAAGCAAGAAATTGCAAGTAAATAAATAGGTGCTGCTTTGGTGGAAAAGGTAAACGGTGTTCCATGCCCTCCAGCATCCAGCCATGCCTGCTATATGACCTCAGAAATATCTGCAGACACTGGCAGCCCTGGCTCTATGGCTGTAAATGGAGATGAACACTGCCCACTAGAGTTGGACATGACCTGCTGTTGTTAAGGGTTTTATGTGTTAACATCAAGACTTTTAATCTGGTCCAGAATATGATGGGCAACCAATGCAAGCTGGTTAAGACTGGGGCAAGACGCTGAACTTGATGACTGAAAAGTCAGCAGGTCAGCAGTTCAAGACCCAAGTGCTGTCTCCAGTCTCTGTCAGAACTCCTGCCAACCTAGCAGTTCGAAAGCAAGAAAATTGCAAGTACATAAATAGGTACAACTTCAGTGGGAAGGTAAACAGCATTCTGCCCATGCCGGTGTCTAGTCATGCCTGCCACATGTCCACTGAGACATCTGCAGATGCTATAAAATGGAGATGAGTGCCGAACCCTAGAGTCAGATACTACTGGCTTTCCAGGAAGGGTGACCTAATGTGGCCAAAATGACCAAAGCCTGCGATTATAGAATCACTGAGTTGGAATGACCCTTTTAGGCCAGGAGTGTCCAAACTTTTTGGGCCATGGGCCAGTCATGTGGTTCAGGGGACCAGGCACATGGTTTAGGCGTCCGGTCACTATGGTCTGGGGGGCAGATCTGGGCCCCCAGGGCCAATTCATCTGGCCTGTGAAACCCTTGGTTCTGGGAGCGACGAGGGCTTCGTGGGCCAGATGAATTGGCATCGGGGCCGGATCCAGCCCTTGGGCTGTAGTTTGGGCAACCCCTGTTTTAGGCCATGAGTCCAACCCCCTGCTCAACGCAGGGATCCAAACGTGACAAGACAGACGTGACAGATGGCGGTCCAATTCCCTCCTGGACGCTTTCCCCGCGATCAGTCTCGCCTCCACACCAGCCAGCCTCGAGAGCCTGCCAGTAATCTGGGGGGGGGGGGGGTGGTGGACCGGCGCGTAGGTAAACAGGAGTCAGGGGGTTTCTTCCTGCCCAGGAGTGGGCGAAGCTGGCCAGCCCCCAGCCCGTGAGCCGACGCGGAGGAGATGCCAGTCGTAGCCACAAGCAGGGTCACTGCGGTGGTGTGGAAGAGAGACCGGTCGGTGGCGTGCGCGCCCTCGAGGAGGGATGGGCGGTCAAAGCCCAGCGGGTGGGGGTGGGGGGGGGTGATGAGGGGGCCTAACCCCACCCCCTCCCCCTCTGGGCTTCTGTGTAGGCGTGAGGTGGGCATGGTGGGGGGGGAGGGGTGGAGAGAGATGAGGAGGAGTCCACCTGGTCTCCACACACACACACCACCCTTCCTCGCCGCCCTCATATCTCTCCCGGCGCCTGATCCCAGACGCCAGCCCAGCCAGGGGCTGCAGGGGCAAGAGGCGAGAGAGACCCTGGCGCGCGTCCCTAAGAGCCTCTCCTCCGCGTGGAGCCAAGGCAGGGAAAGCCCCGTCTTCGTCTCCCCGCTGCCTCCCGAGCGCGGTGCGGGGCTGCCAGGGCGACGCCTGGGCGCTTAGCAGGCGCGCGGCAGCCGAGAGCCCAGGAGGGGAGGCAGCCGGCCCGCCTGGCCCGCCACCCTTGCTCCGTTGGACCTGAGCGCCGCCCGCCAGCCGGGTGACTTCTCCGCTCCCCGGACTCGTCCCGCCGTCGGCCAACCTCCACCCCCCCCCCCCACCTCCGGCTCCGTTCATTGGTCGGTGATGTTTCTATTTACATCAGCCCCGCACTTCTCCCGGGAATTGCTTGGTAAGTCGCGAGTCAGACTGGTGAGCGCTCGTGTGAATCTGTGGATCGGGGCGGGGGGTGGTGGGGGGGCACACGTGGATCTGGACATGGAAAGGGAGAATGAATGGGGGGCATATCTGAATCTGGACTTGGAAAGGGAGAATGAATGGGGGGCATACCTGGATCTGGACTTGGAAAGGGAGAATGAATGGGGAGGGTGTGGAGTAACTTGTGAATAGCAGAACCATGAGAAGGAGGAGAGCTCTCGAACTGTAAAAGGAGGGAGGGCGAGATATTTGGAGATAAAAAAGGCTTCCTTCCAGCCTTTATCATCCCTTGACAAGGACGGGCAAGAGTACCTCTGAGCATGTGCTAAGTGCTTCCCCATAGTCACCTTTTACAGACTGGACCCCAAATAATTCTCCATGCTCACCCTCTATATACACTGGATCGATCAAGCCTCCCTCCTCTGGGAATTGTGAGGGATCATTCTCTCAAAGTCTTCCTTTCCTGAGAAAGTTGGTATTTTGTGCATCTCTCTTGAAGGAGGGGGGGGGGTGTCGTAGGACTGAATAGGAAAGCGAGGGGAAAGCTTTCTTGCCTTAAACTTCGTGAACATCTCAAAGCACACTGTGTTTCTCCTTTTTCTAATTCTTTAATTTGTTGTTGTTGTTGTTCAGTCGCACAGTCGACTCCGACCCTTTGCGACCCCATGGACCATTTTCCTCCAGGCGCCTCTGTCCTCTACCATCCCCCTCAGCCCTCCCAGCTCTGTGCCCATTGTGTCTATAATACCATCTAGCCATCTCATCCTTGGCCTCCCCCTTCTTCTTTTGCCCTCCACCTTTCCCAACATCAATGCCTTCTCAAGTGAATCCTCCCTTCTCATTCTTTAATAGGTGTATGTTATTACACTGCCTGTGGCTGCACTTTTTGTCAGTTGTGTGGTAGACAGTTGGAATACATCTTCAGTGGTAAACTGGGTTTCATGTGTTTCATCTATATGGAGTTCCAATGGAGAACTGAAAGCAGAAGTGTTCTGTTTAGGGAAAAGGCTGAAAGTTTGTGGCTCATTGATACTTTTCTCTCTCTTATTTTTTTTTAACTTAGACTGTTAAAAATTTAATCACAGGGTGTTGCCTGCATTAGGGACTCCCTTAACACGAAGCACACAATGTATCACAAGAATTCTTGCTTTATATATAAAAATATTTCTGCACCCATTAGTAAAGGTAAAGGTTTCCCTTGCTCGAAAGCCAGTCGTATCCGACTCTAGGGTGCAGTGCTCATCTCTGTTTCTAAGCCGAAGAGCCAGCGCTGTCTGCTTCTGCAGACGTTTCCGTGGTCATGTGGCAGGCATGACTAGACACCGGAGCGCACGGAACGCTGTTACCTTCCCACTGAAGTGGTCCCTATTTATCTACTTGCAATTTCTTGCTTTCGAACTGCTAGGTTGGCAGGAGCTAGGATGAAGACGGGAGCTCATTTCCGTCCTGCAGTACTCGGGAATCGAACTGCTGACCTTCCGCTTCCCAGTCAGCGTCTTAGCCCTGGCTATTCATTATTTTGTGGCTCTAAATAAATTATTGAAGAATCCTGGAAGACAACAGCTGCTCTGTGAGTCCTAGAGAAGATGTAAAAGTTGGAACAACCAGTGTGTAGGAGCAGACATCCTAGATCACTTATCTCACTTTTTAAAGCTGGCTTTTTTGCTTGTACTCAGTTTGATAACATGACAAAAAGATGAGTACACAGCACAAATCACACATATTTAATCAATCCCTATCTATGTGTGAGTGATACTTCTAACATGCAATTCTGTTCCACAGAGGTGAAAAAAGGGCTGAGAATTTTTGATGAATGGGGATCAAAGAAAACTGTTTCGTGTGCTTGTCATAAATATCTGAATGATTGGGTTCTACAGTTATTTATCATATAACCACTTCTTCAATAGTTATTTTTTCCTAAACTTTACATATTTAACCATGATTTTGCACTACCCTTTCATCTGGCCACAAAGAAACTTGCAGTTTCAAAAGAAGGCCATCTGGCCTTGGGGCAATGCAAAGATACCTGGTTTCCTGTGTTTGTTGAATGGGGGAGGATATCAGATCCAGTCTGGCGTTCTTTCCAGTTCACACCTAAGCAACAGAACTTTTGAGATTCTCATTTTCCTGCCCTATCCACAAAAAATTGCTACATTCCTGAAGAAGTGATCTTGAATCACAAAAGCTCACACGTTTGATTATTTTTAGTAGTCTAATAAAAGTACTGCTTTCCTTCTGCATTTGCATGATTTTTTTAGGGAATTCTAAGTAGCAGGTATTTATAAACAAAGAAAACATTAATATTTTAAAAGATTATATATTAATTTGATGCTACAGTGGATCCTCGCTTAACAAATGGCTTGCTTAACACAAAATTCGCATAAGAAAAGAAAATCCATAGAAAATAGTGGCTCAGTTAACAATTTTTTAGCAGAATGGATTAATTGGTTTAAAATGCATCCCTATGGGAAACCGTGTTTTGGTTAACAAATTTTTGGTTTTCAATGCATTCCTACGCGAAGTTCGCTTTACAAATTTTTCGTAGTGGTCCCAGAGAATGCATTAAATTTGTTAAGCGAGGGTCCACTATACTTGGTTTTTCTTGTTTCACTTCTTTTCTCAATGTCTTTGATGGTTAAATTGTTTAGTCTAACTTTTTCAGCTTTTAGAACTAAATACTTGCCAATTTGCATACAGTTGTTTGGTGCAAAGGCTTGCTGCATTTTTTCATAGCAAAAACAGTTTCTGTTCAATAGGATTAAGAACTTAATCCATTGCAGTTGTAACCAATTACTATGGTTCAAGCAAATGTGTAATTTATTCAGCTACAGAGCAATTTATAAAAGGAAAATTGAAATAAGCAATTGGGATTCTTGCAGTATCTGATAAATAGTTGCCCCTCTTTCATAGTGTTTAGAATATTTGCCTATCTTGATTACATTTAGTGATGCCTCCAGGCAAGGCTTTTGCAGGCCAGTCACTCTGCCCAATTCATGGAATTTTACTGCTGCAAGATGCCCAGATAATGTCTTATTCCATTTGCAACCTTCAGTGTTTTTCCATTGCTTAGCCCAATATTTTTTGACTAAACACAGAAAGATAGAATTTCTGATCTATTTTGGAAGGAACTCCTAAGTACAGTTTCTCCAGAAGCAGCTCTAAATGGTGAAATTTTGCCCCACTATGACACTCCTTTTTTCAATATGTTGTTGTTCAGTGGCTCATTTGAGTCTGACCCTTTGTGACCCTGTGACAACCACAAGCCAGGCTCCTCTGTCATCTGCCATCCTTCGTAGCACACCCACTGTGTCAATGAGGCCATGAATCAATATATGTGCACTGGGGGGGGGGGGGCACCCATGAAGATGTATGTCTAACTGGTTTCTCCCTAATTCTTGAAATGTCCATCACCATTGATAACTGCTCATGTTAGATAAAATGTATGAACAATCAGATGTGAAAAGGGGATGCTTTTCAATTAAAATAGTAATAACAGGTCCCTAGAAGTCTGTTGTAACTTCTCTAGACAATCAGGAGACAAAGTTTACAATCTAAATATAGGGAGATTTGCAGTAAATCCATCACCTGTTTTCATGGGGACTTCCATGGAACTGTAGGCTTATGCAATTACTTTTGTGTCTTTCCAAGGTTTCTCACATGACTATGAAACAAAGCTAGTGCTTTAACTGGAACCTCACTGATCTGTTAAATAAAGTTATTTCCATATTATAAATAAAACACACTGAGAAACAAAAAATAGGGTTGTTTTTTTAAACAGAGATATTAAAATATTTCTTCCAAAAGAACATTCCATACTAACCACCTCTTCTAAGGTGTTACAGTTCACAATCCTCATCTCAGAGGTCTTTATCTTTCAGTCAATTTTTGCACCTTAGACACAAAAAGTGAATCCATGCATTTATATTGAAAGGTGAGAACTAGCCCTTGTTCCCTGTAGCTTCCTGTTTGTCAAATCAATTAACCGATGCAAGTGGTGATCCACATCTGCTACACTTTCAGCTACAGTTTCTCCCACCAATGCCATATTTTTCCCTCCAGTATCTGAAGTCTCTCTCTGACAACTATTAAAATGTAAGGCAGTTCCTCAGAATTACACTTTTAATGAAATAGGCTTCTATGCCAATTTTATGTCAATTTCATTTTGAAAACACTCTTTCCCTACCAAAGCCTTATCTCTCAAGTGAAACTGACATGTCCAACCATTTAAGATGCCATTGTGGGGTGCTTCTTATGTCTTTCAATGCATAGCAAGGAGTGTCTGGAAGTTTGTTCATGTTTTTAAGGTGGGAAATGTCTGAGTGCCGATTTCAGACAAACCATCACCACCACCATTGCCTTAAATGGATCATCTATAATCTCATACTAAACACTGTTTCATACAGGAGTTTTAAGAATCCCCTACCAACAAGATAGCGCATGTTTTGGAGTTTTGAAAGTTTTATCCCCAAATAATGTTTCCTTGAGGGACTGCAGTGGCTCAAGTGGTTAAGACACTGTCTGGAAGGCGGGAGGTCAGCAGTTTGATACCTGAATACTGAAGGATGGAATGAACTTCCGTCTTTGTACCAGTTCCTGCCAGCCTAGCAGTTCAAAAGCAAAAAATTGCAAATAGATAAATAGGGACCACTTCGGTAGGAAGGTAAATTGCATTCCATGCACTCCAATGTCTAGTCATGCCTGCCACATGACCACAGAAATGTCTGCAGAAGTGGATAGCGCTGGCTCTTTGGCTATGAAACAGAGTTGAGCACTGAAATGTAGAGTCGGATATGACTAGCTTTTGAGCAAGGGTGACCTTTACCTTTAATGTTTCCTTCTTCTAGTCTTACATATTCATACAGAAGATTCTATTCTTTTCATTGACATAGGCTAGTGATAGCAAACCTTGGCACTCCAGATGTTCTTGAACTGCAATTCCCAGAAGCCCTGATCAGTAAGAGTGCTGACTTGGGCTTCTGGTAATTGAAGTCAAAGAACATCTAGAGTGCCAAGGTTTGCAAACACTGGCATAGGCAAACAGCACACCAAGGCTGAAGTTGATCTCTGTCAACCAGACATGGTTCTGGGACATCTTAAAAATAAAATAAAAATCTTCCACTGATAAGGGTGAATTCTTTCTAGTACCACAATGGTTATTTGGAATGACAAAGGTGAACCAACTTTATTCTTGTATCACTTTCCACATGCCTGGATTTAATAAAGGAGCTGGGAATTGCAAACCACCTTTAGCCTTATCTTTTAATGCATTGTTTTGCATGATTCATTCCTATGGATATGAATTTTAAACAGTGTGATCACATACAATGTCTGCTCAGAAGCTCACTTGTTTCAATGGAACCTTCTGCCAGGTAACCAGGTAAAGGACTGCATGAATAAATGTATGATAGCTTCTTGGCAAATATATTATTAACTAGAGACATTGGTAATGGGATTCTGGGATCTTTAGTCCAAAAAGGGGACTTCCCCCTTTTTTATTTGTGTCAAATGCACCACTAGTATATAATAACATACAAAACTAAAATTAACACATCTAAAAACAAAATAGAATTTAAAAGGGCTAGATGACATCTCCCCAACACCAGGCCACTTCAACAGCATTTCCTCTTGCCAACATAAGGTCCTCCTCAGTTCACATTGAGGGGCATCATGTGCATGGTATCACATGGGTGATAGTTTGTACTTCTCTGCATTCACACAGGATGTCGTCTACAGGGAAACCCCACTTTCTCAGATTAGCCCTTGATCTTCCTACTCCTGCACGCAATCTATTTAAAGCTTTCCACACATGCCATCATTGTTCTTGGCCAGGCAGTAGAGAGTCATGTGGTTCTGCCCAGTTATCTGGTAGCTCCTTGCTTGCCTTCCATAGTTCTAAGGTGGCCTGGGGGGGCCTGGTTGTTCGGAGGGGCAGAAGTTGTGAGGAAGCTATGCCTTGATTTCAGTCTCTGCTTTGGTGGTTGGCAATCAAATGGCAGGTGTGTTTCCGAGGAACTTGCTTTGACCCACTCTTTCTGAGCAGCACTTTCTCAACAGAATTTTAAAGGAAGGATGCCAGCTAAGTAATGCACTTTCCCATTTATTTGATACTACTAGAACTTTTAAAAAAACACTTTGTATATATTTTACTTAGTATAAATCAGATTTAAACAAACAGACCAAGGAATGAAATTGAAAAGTAAATGTGTATATTCATACTGCTGCTATCAGAATTCATCATCATCCAAAATAATTACAGTTCTCTATTTTGTCTGCGTTTTAAGGGGCAGCTGGGGGGGGGGGGGCATGGAAGCATTAGTAGAAATAGAATGGAACCTGACCTTGTAGGTTCCTTAACTGTTCCCAGGCTCTTGTGGTATATGCAATTAATGCATAAAGGGATTTTGATTAGGTGGTCTACATAATAAAGGCTTCATTGGTTTTCTTAGAAAGCTATAGGTAAGCACATATCAGTGGGATGCCTTTAAATAATAGAAACATAGTGAAATAAATATGAATACTGACTCTCAAAGGGGGAGAGGAAATTGTGCTGGCTTCACAAAGCACATTTGCATGTCAAAGCAAGTAACACTCAGTGTGAAAACAAGTTGCAATGGAGGAGCATTGAAGTATTTAATGAATTAAGAAACTGAACCATTTTCTAATGTTGACTTTATGTATGTATGTATGTATGTATGTATGTATGTATGTATGTATGTATGTATGTATGTATGTACAAAGTTTGAGGGTTGTTCAGTGCATTTGAGCCAACTTTTTGCTTGCCTGCTGTTTTTCTTGTATGAGTTTTTTACAGTACATTCCCATCAGATGTATTCAGTACTAGCTGATTTTGCCCGGCGGTGCCGGGCTGTTTTAAATTGTGTTGGAAGGTGTGGGTTTTTTTGTTAATGTTTGTAAAAAAGAGGTTAGTCTCTATTTGTCATTTTTAAAATGTTTATTTATACATAGTTTTGTTTTGCCGGGCTGATATAAACTGTGATAAAAAATTTTGGTAGTTTTTTGGTGGATTAAAAAAATTGCAAATGCTGATTTTTTTTTGGTTTTTTTTATTTAACCAAAAAATGTTTTGACATATGTTTGTGATTTGTGTAAAATTGTGATGTATTGTTATGTTTTTGACCTGTTTTTACTTTTGTGGCTTTTTGTTTGGGGCTGTTGTGTCTTTTTGACTTGTTTTTACTATTGTGCCTTGCAGGTGGGGCTGCTAGTGGATTTCTTTTTCTTTGACTGTTTTTTCTCTCTTGGCCTCTTGGTGGAGTTTCTTCTGGTGTAGTCTCTTTGTTTCTTCATTTGTGTTCCGGTCGTCGTTGAGGGCGGACGTCTGCTGGTGAGTTGGCTAGTTTTATTTATTTTGGGGTTTTTCTTATTTTTGACTTTGTGGTGTTTGGCTGGGTGGTGTTTGTGTTTGTGTTTGTTTTTGTTGTGTAATTTGTGGTGTTTTTGTTTGGTTTTGTGTAATTTTGGATGTTTTTGTTTGTGTTTTTGTGTTTTACTTAATTGTTTTATTTAAGTATTAAATAATTTATTTTTATTATTTTTTAATAAGTTTGTTTTTTGTTTTTGCATTGGGGGGGCTTTTCTTTCTGTGGCCTGGCCTCGCTGGCTGGGCTGTGGGAACTGTAGCGGCGGGGGCTTTTCTTTCCATGGCCTGGCCTCGCTGGCCGGGCCGCGGGAACTGTAGCGGTGGGGGCTTTTCTTTACACAGCCTGGTCTCGCTGGCCGGGCCACAGGAACCGTAGTGGTGGGGGCTTTTATTTCCGCAGCCTGGCCTCGCTGGCTGGGTTGTGGGAAGCCCAGCGGCACTTCAGGCAGTGTTGGGGAGGGGGGGGGCTTTGCTTCATGGGGAGTTGGCTTGCTTTCAAGGGGGGAGGCATGTGTGTTTTGAATTTTTATTTTTTGTGTGCCGGCTTCCTCAGTGTTCTGTGTGCTCATGGTGCGCAGGACGCTGGGCCTTGTAGTTTGGCGTTTGTGTTTACCATTTGTGCAGCGGTTTTTTTCTGTGGCTTAATTTTGATTGGCCATGGCACGTTTCCTAACATTCCTTTTGCTTGCGCCTCTCAGCCTGATTGGCTGTGGTGCAGCGCAGCCCAAGGAACTTTGGGAAATTGAGTCCTTTCTTTTTGTTTGCGGTCGGGGGGCTCCTGCCCCACTGGCGCAAAATTCAACCTGACAGTTACCTGTGAACCCCTGTCTGGCGAGTGCACGGTGGCTCGGTCGGGGCTAGTGGGGCCTGGTGCAACATCCTTTGTCACATTCCAACGGTTAATGCACAGATTTATAGGTATAGATTAAGTATAATGGAGACTTATTCCCAGATAAGAATGTACATAATTGCAGCTCCTACACTTGTACACATGTCTGCATGCTCAGGAGTAGGATTACACTGTAAATGTACTGTAACGTTTAGCCATACATCAATATCCTTTTAAATGTTGGATAAATCAAATAAATTGCATGTTTTGTATGTAAGAATGGATTTTTAAGTGAGGTAAATACTGCTTCACTGAATGCAGATGAAAGGGCACTATTATCTACCTTTTGATCTCGATTGTTTGTTCCAATGGAGAGAGAAAAATATGGAAAAATGAAAAATGACATTGTTTCCATATAAAAGTTAATGGGTTACTAGCTGTCCCTGGTTTGTTCACTGAAGAATTGCATCTCCAAATTTATCCGAGGTTAATTCATTAGTGGGGAAATATAACAATGTTTAGAATTTAGGTAGTTTTTTTTGGTGATCAACATAACCTTGCAGCAATTTCAATTGGAACATCTGGATGCTGGTATGTTTGTGTTACTGTCCTTACATTGCATATTAGTGTGATCCAAATTTTAGCAACATCTCAGCTAACATGCATAGTAATTATGTTCTTACCAGAGTTATGTATCTGGTGTCAAAGATCTTTCTTTCCCTCACCCTTCAATAGAGTAGACAACTTCTATATGTTTCTTCTGCCTCATTGTAATGTCCAAGTGTTACCTCACTTGAAAGGGACACCTCGCGTGAAGAGGATCCGCCAGGATCCGCCAGAGGGGCGCCCTCTTCAAAAGGAGGGGCGCATTTCAAAGCAGCGCAGGGGACCAAATGGTTGTAGTAAAGTGTGATTGTCCGCTGGTATGTTCCTTTGTTGTTGAATGGGAAAACCTCTGTATATAAGATACCATCTCCCCCCACATAACCCCCCCGTCTTGACTCCCGATCTGAATAAAGAATCACTATGTTTAACCCACACTCTGCTGCCTAGCCTACTTCTTGCGAGAATCTAACACTCATCCACTTTACCTATTGGGGCTGTACAGTAAATGCACCAAATGAACACAGGTTGTGGAAGGAAGATAATTTTGTAGACTTCAGTCAAATGCAGTCTTCCTTCCTGGACACATTTGTATGTTTGCTTTGGAAGCAGGGAACTATTTATTAGTGAGGTTTGTGCTTTGTCTGTAGAAGAATATATCTAGTGGTTACATCCCATGAACACAAAGCTTCTGTTATACAGATCAGCCCAACTGCTGAGCTCATCATCAGAGGCCCTCATGCTTATGCTATACATGGCCCACAGTCATGCTACCATGGGAATGACTGAATGATCCATTTCAGGTCTGGTTTTTCTCTTCTCTTTCTTTACAAAAATGACAATTAGGAAGACAGACTTTTGGGTGGTGATCTCAAGTGTCTGAAATATCTCCTGCCTTGAAATATAGCATACAATCTGGTAGTAAGTTTCAACTGGAGTAGGCTCATTGCATCTGTTGCAATTTATGTGCATGTTGAAACTCACTTTATTTGCCTCAGCATTTACTGACTTGTGATATCTGCTATTAATTATTAATTCAGTAGAGCCATCGTGTGACTCCAGCCAGAAATTCATCTTCTTGCCTTTCCTTGGATATAACAATCCAAGACAATCTACAAAACATTGAAAAGAATGCAAGCAGCTAAAAACACCATGGCCAAAATCCTGTTTATTATATTCATCAGCATACGTCTTAGCAGCAATAAACTGCTACTTAAGTCAGCATAGACAATTGCTGCAGTCTACCAGTCATGTGACTCAGAGACTTGAAGTACCTACACTGACTTCTTAACATGAGGCAGTTCACCATTGGATGAAACTGGATAATTTATGGAAAGAGATCACATCTTAGATAAGATAATTTTTGAGCCAAACACCCAGACTCCCCCCTGATAGCTATATTGGCAGAGATTGTCTAGGATTTGCTGTCCAAAAGACATAACTTTCTAAGCTTTGGTCCCAAGGTTTTTATGTTTTCATCATTTCAAGGCATGCATTTATGTATGTTTGCATTGGCATAAAATCCCAGTTAGATGAAACCTTTCCCTGAAAATATGATCCTAAATATAAATGAAGCTTCTCATTATGTGTCAAGAGGCACTGGCTACACTCTGAGGAATGCAGAGTTCCAGAATCACAGAAACCGTTTTGCCATAAACATATTAATAATGGAGCGGAAATTCAGGGCTTTGTCTGAAGCTACAGTCTGAAAACAATGGAAATCTCTTAGACATTGTCATATCAGGTTGAGGGGAGAGGTAAAGTCAACGGCGAGTGCATCAGGAGGAAGCCATTCCATCCTAAGGAAACAGGAACACTAGTCTAACCTCATAAGCAAGTTGGAGCGGGAAGGTTTGATTGGGGATAAGCAGTAGCAAATGACTCACTCCCTGTTGCTGCTGTGAAAATGCTTACTTGCTGCTGTGACTAACTTCCCTGCTGTCCTCTCCCAGCAAATGTAGTCCAAACATGGATACAGGCGTTGGAGGAGGTCAGTGGTGGGTTTTCCTGGGTGAATTGGATTTAGTGGATTACACGGAAGTCATCAGAGAGAATAGAGGAAATTGCCAGTCTGCACTTGTTACCACCTTGTGAAGAAGGCTCTGCTGCCATCACCCAGATGTGAAGGAGATATCACTGTTGTAGAACTTTACAAACTGCAAACAAAAGCTGACTGCCAATTTCCTCCTCTCTGCCAATTTCCTCTCTGCTCACATTTAACCCCTTTGGTCTCCACCTACTTTGTGCCACTGTACTGGCATCAAGCCTTTGGCGAAAAAGAAATGAGTTAGAGGCCAAGAGGTGCTTGTGGAGGGGAGCTAATACCCTCATGCGTGACATTTTCTTCATCTCTCCCTGACTAAATCAAGGAAGCCATGACAGCCAGCTTCTGGTCACTCATTGCATTGACTCAAGAAGAAGCAACTTATAAATCATTTCTAAGTAATGTACTCTCTACCTAGAAAACCATGAAAAGTGATGTCATAAATCAGAATTCACTTGATAGTACATGATTATCCTATTATTAGCTTTGAAGCTGACCATGGCACTCACTACTCGTGTTCATCACTTTGGAAATTCGTTATCAGGCTTCAAAATGCAAATGCCATTCAACTTGGTCCCACCAGTGGTGGGATTCAGCAGGTTCGCCCCAGTTCACTAGAACTGGTAGCAGAAATTCCAGCTGGCCCCGCCCATCCAAGTTTTGAAATAAAGTAGTCCTTCCTAATTCAGGTGCAAAGCAGGGCTTTTCCCCTGGCCACGGCCACCATACCACACCCACAGAGTAGGTAGTAAAAAATTTGATTCCCACCACTGGTCCCATCGCAATACTTGGTAATACACTAAATATAAACCTCAAGTCTGTCTAGGTGTTATGTTCCATGTGCTTGAAGAAAGGCGTAATCCATGAAAGCTCACACTGAAATTTGTTTAGTAAAACAGTGATTGGGAAGTAGGGTATTTCCCTCTAAAATAGTTAAACAAACAACCACAACTGGGATATTTTTCACATGGAATAAGTCCTTTGTTTAAAAGATCATGCACTTTTCTCTACTATTATCTTTTACTTTTTTGTCTTTGCTGCTCAACTACATATATATTAACATGTTAGATTTATCCTTTGTTTTCTATGAACATCTCCAACTAGATGCAGAGGAGAGGTTTTAGCAATGGTGGTGGAACAGTAGCATCAACATGAACCAGGAAATTCCATTCTCAGTCATTTGATTGATGACTTAAATTTTTCCCTATCTCTGTGAATATCAGAGCTTTTGCACATAGTTGCAAGTCAAGGACACAACCCTTTTTGGCTAAGGGGATTATTTGTCCTACATTACAGAGGAAGTAAAAAATCCAGCTTTGCTGGATCATATCATAGGCCCGTTATGGTGAACCTTGGCACTCCAGGGGTTCTTGGACTTCAATTACCAGAAGCCCAAGTCAGCACTCCTGCTGATCAGGGCCTCTGGGAATTGAAGTCCAAGAACACCTGGAGTGCCAAGGTTCGCCATCACTGCCATAGTCCAATTTGGTCCAGTGGCTAACCAGATGCCTCTGGAAAGCTCACAAGGAAGACATTAGCACAATAGAACCACCCAGTGACAGGCTCCAAAAAAATTTACTACCACACTGTGGGTGTGGTATGGTGGGCATGGCCAGGGAGAAAGCCCTGTGTTGAACCCGAATTAGGACTACTTTATTTCAAAACTTGGATAGGCGAGGCCAGCCAGAATTTCTGCTACCAGTTCTGGCAAACTGGTGTGAACCTGCTGATGCCAACCACTGGAACCACCTATTGATGTTGATTTATACACAGAGCCACACTAATATAGAGTATATAGATACAATGATAAATTTTAAATTACTGTGATATTAGTCGATAGATAGCTTTTTCTTCCACAAATTTGGTTAATCCTCTTGTAAAGCCATCTAGATTAGTGGCCTTTACTCATGGGCAACATATGGGGAACCTTTTAAAAAGTAGTAGAACATGGCACAATGGGGAGTACCTCATCATGAAATTCCAGTGTGAGTTCCACTCTGACTTGAACCATATGGCAAGATACTTTTGCCACACCTTGTCATATCAAACTCCATAGCTTAGTTGTGCTATGTGAACATATGAACACAAGTGTAGTGGAGAGAAGATCAGACTAGGACTTGGGGGATCTGAGATCTAGATTGGAAGTGAAAATGAACTACATTTAACTAAAGACCTGGCTGGCGGGCCAAATTTGGGGTGCGGGTGGGGATGGGGGTACCGTTGTGTGGTTGGTATAGAGAAGTGTGCCTTCCCCCAAGGTTCCTTCGGTTCTTGCGCACCTTTTAGGGGTGGTTTTTTTTTACTTTTAACTTTTTTATCATGTGTCTTTTATGTATTTAGTGTCCGCTATGTAAACCGCCCTGAGTTGGGTTGTACCTGAGTGGGCGGTATATAAGCATGAAAAATAAATAAAATAAATAAATAAGTTCCCATTGTATCCTTGAACATCTGGATAATTTTAAAAAACACTACAAAGGTGATCATAAATCAGAAGAAAATTGGAGTCCTATAACAACATTATGGGAAAGAGGTACTTTCCGATCCTCCCACCATTCAACATCATTGGATGGGTGCAGGTTCTGATATGAGACGAGATGAGAAAAACCTCTGCTTATCCATTTTTACCACGCAGTGCATAATTTTATACATTTGATTCTCATGATCCTACTTACTCTCTTTTCAGTAAACTGAAAGGCCTTGAAAGTGGTAGACTTAATTTATACGGAAACTTTCTCAGCACCCAGTCAATTTGGTTGCCCTTTTATGTGCTCTGCAATTGACTTTCTAAAGTGATGTCATAACCAGAATTCCAGTTATGGTTGCATTCTAGACTTGTACATGATTCTACTTAGCTATGGCTCTTGATCCAGAAGAAAATACCATTCACTTGGTTGAAGTCAAACTAAAGTGTGTGTAACTCGTTTGAGAGAAGCAGATTTGCTTGTCCCTTCTTTACCACAGCTGACCTTTAGAACTCTTCAAAAGGCTAGAGAGCAAGTCACAAAACCTGGGAGAAAGTGGCTGAGTGGAGAGAAGAAATTTGGCAGAGTTACCTAGAAGGAGATGCAGGGAAGTTCATTGTTCCTAATGAGTCACAAGGCAGAATGAAAACTCCTTTGAGTCAAGATAAAAAATTAGTAGGGCAATAAGGGAACATTAGAGTTGGAAGTATTGTTGGAGATCATTTCATGCAGCTCCAAAATGAGAAGAACAACAGCAAAAATCAGCCCATCTGACCAATGCCCTTTCCCTTAAATAATGTCAGCAAAGGAGAGAACCTTCTGTTCTACACTGAACGTACAGTTTGACATTTTCCCTAATATTCAGCTGAATTCTGCATCTCCGCCTATAACTGCAGATGGAGGGGCCAATGAGAAGAGACAAACAAATGGATTTTAACTATTACCACAGTTATCTAAAGAGAACTGTGGAAGAAGAATATGCGGGATTCTAGCATCTGAGCCAAGCTACCAGTCTGCATAAAATCTCATAGGGGAGCTTCTGATGAGGTTGCATGATTACCTTTGATCTGGCTATCACCAATCTTATGTGGTCTCCACTGGAAACTTTCTCCATCACTCTAACCAATTGCCTCAACAACTTGGAGCAGATGATAAAAGTAGGTCCTAAAAGTGAACTCTATCCTGACTCTGGATTGTAGAGCCCTGAACTGCAGCACTTGGAAACTACTGGTCCCCATAAAGTTGTTGACGGGTATTAAAAAAGCATACCTCTTGACAGAATGCCCGTTCAAAGTTGCCAGTAGAGACCAATGTATCCATATAAACCTCAATCCAAAGTTAAAACAAGAGTTAGTTAACTGAAATAGCCAAATTTACTAATGAAATATAAACTCAACTACAGACTAATCAACATTGACCAAAAGTGCTGATACTCATCAAAACACAACCTTTTCATTTCATCTAGAGCAATAGAGTAGGCAAGAAATAAAACAAAAACCCACACTGCAAAGTAAAACAAGGGGAAGTTGAAATGATCAGCTAAGATCATATTAAATGTTCAAGTATAGGCCAGCGTTCCAAAAAGGTAAGGCATGGAGGATCTATCTCCCATCTTCATCCAGTATGTAAATTATATGACAACAGAGTTGTCCTCTGCACTGGTAATCTTGGCTATGGTCTGTAGAAGTCTGGAGCTCAGCCATCCTTCTAAGTTCCACCATTTAGAGCAACAGGAGATAGTAGCTCTCTAAAGACAACCATATTTGTCTCCAGGCTTTTCTTCACTAGTCAAAATGTGCTTAGTTCTTTAAGCTAATGCTCATAGTTCTACCCTTCACACTCATATTTATGGGTGGCATTCCTTTAACAGATGATGCCAAAAAATGGACACAATACTACACATCTTTCTTATTTTACTGCTACATCTACATATGCAGCATCTTGAGTAGAGGATCACCTGGAGATGACCTTTTTGGAGGAAAGGGGTTGTTTACCTTCCATGTGTTCTTCTGTCCAGTGTTACCCTCTAAGCTGCTTTTTCCCTGAGATGGGAAAAATATGGGTACC
Source organism: Bradypodion ventrale (assembly GCA_035047345.1). Classification (NCBI taxonomy): domain Eukaryota; kingdom Metazoa; phylum Chordata; class Lepidosauria; order Squamata; family Chamaeleonidae; genus Bradypodion; species Bradypodion ventrale. The sequence continues at coordinate 36,785,862 of JAWDJE010000003.1, read as the reverse complement.
CACCAAATATTGCAAGAAGAGAGTGGTTTTGTTTTGATAGTTATACTTAGTGTCCCACTTTTTTCCCCACGAGCTCCAGGCAGCCTACGTGACTCTCCTTCTCCCTACTGTATCCACACAACATCCCTGTGAGGGTGTTGAGAGATAATGGCTTCCTTAAATCTCTCAGTGGGTTTTATGGTTCATTGAGGATTTGAATCTGGATCGTGCAAAGCTAAATCCAATTCTGTAAAATCTATATGACAATGGAGTGAAAAAGCAACAACCCCAAACTTTGCCACAGAGGATGATAAAATTATTCTTTAGTACTGTGGTCCCCATACTCCACAGTCAGAGGATGTATTATCCCATTCACTCAATAATTTGTTCACCAGACAAAAAGACTTCTGCCTTTTTGTTAGAGGGACAATGTCTATCCAACTGAGTGAGGGAGTGACTTCATGAGTATTTGTCTCATTGCTTTGATCCACTGTAGGAATTGGCTAGTGTGCTTGTTTTGCTGGGATCATATCAGGGATTGTCTGTCTGTCTGTCTGTTTTTGTTTATTTGTTACCCTTTAGATTTTTTAAAAGACAGTCAATAAAATCTCCCCAGATTAAGGAAAAATCATTTTTTATCCACCCTTTTTTACTTTTAGTTCATATTCAGTGCTATATTCCATATTTCCTTATACATCTGGGTTTTAAAGTATTCAGTTTTGGGAGATGTGGGTCACTTCTGAGAAGCTGAGCAATTGGTTAAACAGTGTATGAATTCCAGCATTCCACCCCTCTCATACCCAGCCAGATCAATGATCTCTGTAGGTTAATAATATCTTGTCTTGAGCAGTTTCTAGCAGTCACTTGGTTTCTAAATCTTAGCCCAGTGTCCAGCAAAATTATCTCTTTAGAGTTCACTAGGGAATTCAACTTTTTAAAGTACTACTGAAATCTTAAACACAAGCATTTAATCCAGAGGTTCTCAAATTTTTTAAAGCCGCGGGCCAGGCCACACTCCCTTAGACAGTTGAGTGGGCGGACTGGTGGTTCCCCCTGCCATAAACACTGCTGTAAAACAGTTGTCGTAAACACATTTATGACAGGCACAGGTGCATTTATGGCTGTCGTCAATGCATCCGCATCTGTTTCCACTTCCGGTGGCGGCAGTGGCAATGTGATCCACATGAAATGCTACTGCTGGCTGGGTCCGGCCCATGGGCCATAGGTTGAGAACTCTTGTTCTAATCATTAGTTGCTGGAATGGCTTGAAAAATGCCAAACAGGCAGAAATAAAACATAATAACAATAAAACTTTTGACCATTGGAAAAGGATCAAAGACTGAAAGGTTAAGTTAATTTTTATTCAAACAGTATTGGCCACATTTCAGTTGCTTGTGAACCCTTGTACCACAGGAGTGCTATTAAAATAGATATGTTAGCAATAAAACCTAGTTGTTGGTATGTTTTCCTTCCTTTTGTCTGCTGCCCTGGCCTGGCCCTAAAGAACAGCATTGTGCTGCACAGTGTAAGTAACTAGTTACATGAATTTACTATCATGACTAACTGTTTCATGCCTTTTTAAAAACCACCAATATTTCCTCTTTCTCATTGGGGCGGTGGGGGGGGGGTAGCTAAGTAGGAGGAACTTAAGAATTTCCATTGTTTTAGAATTTAACAACTGTGCTTTGTTTTCTTATTCTTTCCAGGCTCTAGGTTATGGGCAAGTCAGAAAGTCAGATGGATATAACTGAAATGAACTCTCCAAAACAAAAGAAAATACTGCGATGGAGTGCACTGGAAATAGGGTTGGCTGTTGTCGTCATTCTTCTTGCTATCGTATCCGTCACCATGATAGTTCTGTATGCAACCTACGATGGTATGTTAGAGCCTGAAAACTTCCAATTTTAATGTCAAAAGTTCTTTTAGAAACTTGAAGTTGAAGGAGAGGGAGAAATAAGATAGCATGAAATATAATCACACCAAATGGGAATTGATGACAACAGTGTGGTAAAATAGTTTAGAATTTTAAACATGAATTTAGGAGAGAGGGAAATACTTTTTTTAAAACAACAACTCTAGAAACTCTCAGCCAGTGTGATCTGTAGCTATGCTGTTTGAGAGATTGTGGCAACTGTGATCTAAAGAACTCATTTCTCTAGATTTGACTCTGAACTTGTTGGTTCGATCATTGTTGAAATTTACTAAGCAAGAAAGCAATGTGGAGGAAGGTTGGGGGTTGGGCAGCAGTTCAGCTTTAAATAATACAAAAAATGCTAGATTTGTTTGTTTGCTGATTGATAGAGTTTTGTTTGAAATTGGGTTCTCTAAGATTATATGATTAGGATTATATGATCCTGTACAAAAAAAACCCATGGAAACAGACATGCAAAAGAAATTTGCTGGCCTGTAACAATGTTATTTCTATGAGCAGTGAACATTTTCAAGGATGCAGCATTTATCTGCCTTTTGGTAACCTTCCGACAAAATTACTCCTTATGGGGTATTGGAATATCATATTTGAATGTATCCGCTCAGTAACTGACCAGGCTTAGCATACGTTGAGGCAGGCACATCCAACACAAACTCCAGTGTCCCACATCAGAACTATAGGAAGAGGCATGCCGGCCCTGAACGATATATTCCAGAGCCTGCTTTCTTTTTTATCCCCATATTTCTGTCTCACTCAGTGACTTTCCAAATGCTTTTGCTCTTTTCCACTGACACCTGATCCTGCTTCTCTCTCCCTGGCTGATGAAGAAAAATAATTATATTATCAAATCATCTCTCTTGCCTTTAAAAGGCTTTTCCCCCCAGGTTCCCTTTAGACTAGATACCCTGGCAACTTTACTATTGACTATTAAGTAATATCTGCAGTGATTAACCCTTCCTTGTCTAATATTTCCCTAGCTCATAGCTTCCAAATTTTTTAAATAAGGTTTCCATTCAACCTATCCCTATTTTTCTAAAGAGCAACATCTTTTCCTCTGAGAGACCTGTTCTTATTAAATAAACAGGTTAAAATTATAATAAAACGTACATGATTAGTAAAATCAAAGCACAGTTATCTGGTCATGTCTCCTTCTTCTTTCATAACTGTACAAACAAATCTGCACTACTTATTCCCTTCTCATTTCCTGAGAAATAAGGTGCAGTTGCATTAGGGTCAGAATTTCTTCACATCTCCATCTTCATTAGATGCCCCTTCCATCTGAAAAATCAGTAGTCCCCCATAATTTCATAAATGCCTAAGAATATGACTTACACAGACATCGTTAAGAGAAAGGAAGTTATTACAACATTAGAACAATGTTACAGAAGGAGGTATTCACCTAAAACATTTTCAGTTCCTTTTTCTTGTAAAGTCTTTCCATGGCTACAGAGTAGCAATCAAACATTTCCTTTGCAATCTCAAGTCACCCACCCACAAAATTTTAATAGTTACAGGCTCCTGCCAAATCATGTTTCTCTACTTGTCCTAAACATCCTTGACCCACTTTTGTAGAGATTGTTTTGGAACAATTCTCCCAAATGGGTAAACGAATCAGAAAAATTAAGGAACAGTTCCAAAAGCATGCACAAACACATCCACAGGGGTTCATGTGCACACGTAACAAAATAATAATTTTTTTGCTGTGTTTCTTCTCAGATAAACGTGTTTACCTGATAAACCACATCTAGGGTGATTTCTGCTGCTACACACAGGATCTCCAGTTAAAATTCCACAAACATCAAGTGATAACTTGTAATCACATGTGTAAATGGAAAATTACAAAAGGGTGTTCTTTTGCTTTTCTGGAATGGTTTCATCACCAAACCCAATTTGCTCCCTGATTTGAACTGCATAGCTAAGTTCAGCCATGTCTCTTTATCTTGGGATAGAATTCTTCAGCTCTCAATGGACCTCCCTACTCATCTTGGCAGCAAAGCATCCTGTTCTTTGTTCACATTTCCAGTTATTTAAATAACATGTCCCAAACTGCACAGCATCATATACCATCATAACTCATAGGCATCTACCTTATGTCCACTGATGGGCCTTATTTCTGTGCTGTACAGGTTCTAGAGAATGGTACCCACTTGCTAATAAAGCACTGGGTAATCTACAGATGTCTTGAGTGCTGAGTGTGTCCATACTTGAACATTACCACAACTGTCACCTCCCAAAATATTCCTTACAGAAATAAGTATGTGCACACAAGCACACAAAATGACATTTTTGGGTCACCCCAAAACATTTTTTACTTTTGGTTATGTGTGTGTGATAGCATTAGGAGATGCTACAGAAGCTAGAAGCCTCAATTTGGCCCCAGAAGACTACTGCATATTGCTGGTCCCTGCACTAAAGCCTGTGTGCGGCAACCATGGGACAATATGAATTATTTAGACTGGGAAGTTCTGGAAGTAGAGCAAAAAAAAGAAGGAAATGTTTCCAATTACAATTTCTGATGAGGCTTGAACATCATAGTTCCTTCCTACTTCTTTTCTTAATTGACCAGCATAGAGAGGCATTTGGCCTCTTAAGATGGAAATAATACCAGGACATCATAGCAAGTATCTGTTGCAAATGTTACTCTCCATGAATTTGTCTCATCTTGTTTTATAGCCACCAAAGACTGGCAACCATTAATGATTCTTTTGATAGCAAAGTTCACATTTTGACTAGGCACTGAGTAATCAACCACTTCCTTTTTCTGTGTCTATTTCCCACAACTGAGTTTGAACAAATGACTAGTTTTTCCTATCCACTGTCTCAATTGTATGCACAATTATCTGCATAGCTACTTGTAGTGTCAATGAAGCCCAGATTTTTAAGAACCAAGATAGTTCTCTATCTAGAAGATAATTAGCAATGTAAATATTTTCCATAATTTGCCTCTCTTTCTTTCCCTCTTCTCTCACCATTTTAGATGACATTTGTAAGACCTCAGATTGTATACAGTCAGGTAAGATTTGTACTGCTTTCTTACTTGCTTTTATTTATTAATGTATTTTTCTCCATGTAATACATCTCAAAGACACACGGACATGCATAAAGGAAGCTTTATGCTTAAGCTATTTAGATAGAATTCCTCCCCAAGTTTCTTTCCATTCTCCTATAATGTAACAGCTAACTAGTAAGAAATTGGAGATAACCAATGATGGGCAACTAGTGAGCAAATTTTTAAAATCAGGAATTGAGGCATTTCCCACCAACTAATTGCTTTAAACTCAGGGGTGGCCAAAGTTTTTGGGCCACGGGCTGGTCACATGTTTCCTCCCACTGGAATCAGAAGTAAAATGTGCCTGCAAATGCACAAAACACTGCCATAAATGCACCCATGGCTCTTGTAAACACGTTTATGACAGCCATGGGTGCATTTAAGGCAGTGTTTTGCACATGCGACAAGCAGTGTGGGCTGGATGATTTGGCATCATGGGCCGGATCTAGCTGATGGGCTATAGTTTGGCCATCCCTTCTTTAAACTGGTTATAGCTTGAATTGATAAGCTGGGTACATACATCAAGTTTGTGCCATAAATCACATTCTCTGGTAAACTGGGTAAATAAAATATTGCCCAAAAGCTTTTCCTGAGAAACTTTTTTTAACCTTAGTATGGTATGGAAGTTGCACTTGGTATCCAGATTGACAACCATTCTCTATCCTGTCACAATTTAAATTATCTTAAATTAAAATAAAGGACTATTGAACTACAAATATGGTTGATGTGTTTCCCTGGTTAAACCTCTCTTCTTTCTGCCTAACAAAAACCTGGGGAGTTGGGTATCTACAAATTTTGAAAGGTAAGGGACCCATCTCAAAATAAAGTATTAATTTTTAATATATTTGTGGATTACTTAGACATCCAGTGCTACATATGTATTTGTATGCTACAGTGAAAAAATAAAGGTGAAATATATCTCAACCTGCTTGACAAAAATCTTCAAGTTTCACATATTTAAATCAGTGGTAGCTGTAGAGCCTATATGGTTAAAAAGTTTACTCTTCCTTCTGGAGATACAATTTCCAGTTACATAACTAAATTTCAGAGACCCCAAGTTTTGTCCATGTTATAGCTTTTGTTCAGGGAACTACCATGTGCCCTCCCAAGAACACTGTGCTATAATACTGAATGACTTAAATCAGGGATTCTCAGCCTGCGGCCCACGGGCCAGATGCAGCCTGCAGCACGATTTCGTGTGCCCTCCCCCAGTGCCTTCACCACACCAGGAAGTGCCATGTGGTGGAGAAAGGACAAAATGGCCATCTGACCCCGAAGCAGTCTGAGGGAGCATGACCTGGTCCCCAGCTTTAAAAGGTTGATAACTCCTGACTTAAATGTACCTTTTGTAGGTAACTCCCATGTCTGCTGTGGGAGAAAAGTCAAGAAAGGTATCTATGGTTGCAATCTTGTGCACATGTTTGAATAAGACCTATGGAACACAGTGGGAGTTTTAGAGTAATTGTGAATTGACTGGATCATAGAAGAAGCAGGTCACAAGACTCTGTCAGTTATAACTGTGTAGCTGGGAGCAACTGGAGCATAAGAAGATTGAGACATGAAATATTAAGGTGTCATTTGAAAGGAGGAAGATATTCAAGGGCCAAAGAAGAGACAAGGTTGTTCCCCTTAACTCCCTGAAATCTTACTCTATGTGTAATCCATAGGGTAAATGATTAAACTAGAGGCTTTTCTCAACCTGTGGCCCATGGGCCGGATGCAGCCATTTCATGTGGCTCCCCGACCTCCACCACATCTGAGAGTGCCATGTGGTTGAGGAAGGGCAAAATGGCTGTCTAGCCCCCAAAGCTGCCCCTGAAGTCTTCCCTATTCTGTTAGTAGAAAAATAAAGGTAGGTTTCAAAGGAAAGAGTGAAGAGAAATATACGATTCAACTTCCACAATCTTCAGAACTGTATCGGCTGTGTACACAATGTAGCTGTAGGATACTGTAGGCATCTAGTTCTGCATTTACATAGCACAGCAAGAGAATATTGGGAGTTTTGGGGAGAAAAAATAGATATATTATGTTATCCCCCACCCCCAAGTCCAAAAACATAAAAAGGTACTTATTCCTGGTTGCCTGGAATCCTGAAGAAAACACTCCTTTTGAGGAGTAGGAATGAACTGTAGACTTGCATCATAGATCTCACTTGTTGACTTTCTAAATCTACAAGCAGATTTAGGATGGTTGTACTAGAAAATGCTGATCAAAAAATAACAATGTTAATTGGTAACACTGAGAACCAGGAAGTAGCTCAGCGACCAGCCCTACCATTAAATAGAAGGCATCAGTTGCCACCATGTCTCATTGCTGGAGGAGGCAGCAGGGTATTGAAGAATTTCTCAGCCAGCTTTGCCTTGCTTTTTGTACATGGTAGAGGATAGGCGCCAACTTGGTCATAACTTCTGTCTGGCCTTGGTGACTTGGTGACCGGGAAGGCGATGCAAGAGTGCACTTTTACCTCCATATTCTAGTCAACCCATCCCTTTCAATCCCTACTGGCACGCCTTGTGGAAATCATGCCTGATGCCCGGGTTTGCTGGTTCTGTAAAACGTGGAGTAGATGTTTTGTTGTCCAAGTACATTTTGATCTTGTTTATAGAAATGGCTAGTGTTCAAAGTAGATTCATTTGAATCAATCTTGATGAAGGGCAACAACTTCATCAATATTGTCCTGGGGATAATGAGGACTTTGTGTGCCAAAAGGGCTCAGGACCAAAAAGTGACTCACGGAACTGGAACAGTGGTATGGATGTCATACTGTGATGCAGAAGGCAAATGAAAGGCATCTGTTATATTCTCAGGAAAATCTTCATAGCTGATTGTCATGATGATCGCCAATATTTGGAATCGGATATGGCACAAAAAGAAGAAAAAGTGTTCAAAGGAATACTGAGGACAAACTTCCCGTAAGAGGAAGAAAAAATGTCCAGGCACAGTAATTAGATATTAAGATTATTCCAGGATGATAAATTGAGTGGCTCCAGGGTGATCACAGTTATATGTGGCTGTTGTTGCTGGAATCAACACAAGACTTGTGTAATTTTAATTGATTGCTATTTTATAATAAACCTCAGTCAGATGCTGTGGAAAACTGTAGGAATATAGTCCAATGCTGAGCAATCATAATGTGAGAAAGAGATTAATTGAAAACTGTCAAGAAATCATATGGAAAAATATGAAAGCTATTTGGTGAAGGAATTTAGAACATGTGACAGAATAAGCTGGTCACTCATGTGTTATGATGAAGAAGATGAAGAAAATTCACCTCTCGGAGGGAAGCGAGCCCCTTTCATGGGGGGTAGGAGCCGAAGGCACTGGTGCCTTCGGGACCTGCCAACCGAGGGAAGCGATCCACTTCCCCAGGAAAGAAAGGCAGAGAACGGCGCTCTGTACTCTGCCTTCGCCTACCGGATGGAAGCGAGCCCCTTCCACCGGGGTGTGTGTGTGTGTGTGTGGCAAGGCACTGATGCCTTCAGGACCCGCCAACCGAGGGAAGTGAGCCACTTCCCCAGGAAGCAAAGGCAGAAAACAGTGCTCCATTCTCTGTCTTCACCTCCCGGAGGGAAGTGAGCCCCTTCCACATTCGGCCCTCGCCTGTCGGAGAAGGGGCTTGCTTTCTCCGACAGACAAGAGTCAAATGTGGAGTGCCTCTGTGTGTGTGTGTGTGTGTGTGTGTGTGTGTGTGTGTGTGTGTGTGTGTGTGTGTGTGTGTGTGTCTGTGTCTGTGTGTGTGCGTGCATGCGTGCACACACCCCAAAACCACCCCAACCACCAACACACAAAAAATACCTGCCCGGCAAGGCCAGGCAAAAAAATGCTAGTCCTAGATAAGATTGACATGGCTTCTCTCATTATTTAAACTTCCAAGGTTTGAAAAGTTGTTCTTCAATGACTCATCTTCTGCGGTGTATTCTGTTGGGACATTTGTTTTACCCTCAGTAATTAAGGAGATTTACTTAGATATAGTTAGCTCTGATCTTCTCTCACTGTGTAGGGATTTTATGTTTTGTGCATTGTTTTAGCTTTTTAAAAAATCTTGTTACATGTTTACAGAGAAATTTGGCATTGGAAGTTTTGTCACTCCTCAAAAAATTTCATGATCTTTGCTTTAAAAATTCTTTGATCAGCTATGTAATTAATTTTAAAAAAACTACATTTCTAAAAACATCCATAAAACAACACAATAAAATCCACACACAACACAATTATACACACAAAGAAAAAAGTGTATGTTTCTCCAAAAGGGAAAACCAGGTTTTCCTCCATTTTAAATTTACAGAGTCCCATTTCCGTTTTGAACTCACATTGTCTCTTGCAAAGGTGCACAAACTTGAATGTGAAAGGTACGGGCAGCCAAATGAAGAGGAGGAGGTTGGAATTTGCTTTGAGGAAAGATAGGCCGGACATAGTCTTTCTCCAGGAAACACATCAAAAAACAGAGGACACAAATAAGATTTATTTGGGTTGGATGCAGATTTATGAAAAGTCCTATGGAACCTCTAAAGCAAGGGGGGTGGCAGTCTTGATTTCGAAGAGACTTGGCTTTGAGATGTTAAAGAGTATTTCCGATCCGGATGGCAGATATTTAATAGTTATAGGGAAAATAAAGGATGAAGAGATAACATTGGTAAATATATTCGCCCCGAATGATCATCAAGAAGAATTTTTAAATAAAGTATTGGGTATATTGGAAAAAGAGAGATCAGTTAATATGATTGTGGCAGGAGATTTTAATTTGATAAGGGCCCCGGAGGATTGTACTAATGTAGCTAGAGCTGGAAGACCAGTCAAAATGAAGATACTAGATAAATGGATGAAGTGTTTGGGATTAAAAGATGTTTGGAGGGAAATTAAGGGACAAGAGAGGGCTTATACTTATTTTTCACAGGTGCATAATACATACTCCAGAATTGACTATATCCTGGCCACAGAAAATTTGATTAAAAATGTAGATGATGTAGAAATCGGGATCTTTAAGGAATCTGATCATGCAAAACTCTGGATGAAATTGAGATTTGATGGGGGGGGAAAGGATAGGAGGAATTGGAGATATGATGAAAAATTATTTTATGATCAAAAGAGTAAAGAAAAGATAATTGAAAATTGGAATGAAAGTTGGGCCTGGAATGATAATGGAGAGGTTAGCTATAATGTGGTTTGGGATACCATGAAGTCGGTATTTAGAGGGGAATGCATTAGGTTGGCTAGTATTAAAAATAAACAACGTAGAGACAAACAGTCTGAGATAGAGAACGAGATTAAGCCTCTGCAAGAGGAACATATAAAGACAAATAGTAAAAAAAGCATTTGATAAAATTCAAAGGTTAAAGTCAGAGTTGATAGGAAAAGATATGCAGAAGGTAAAAAAGATCTATTATATTTGAAGAGAGAGTGTTTTGAATATAGTAATAGGAATTCTAAATTATTGGCAAGAGCTGCTAAAGAAAAGAGGACGAAAAGAGAGATTGGAATTTTGATAAATAAATTAGGGGTGAGATGTAATAAGGCTAATGATAAGATTGAGATTGTAAAAGATTTCTATCAGAGTTTGTATACTAAAAGAGATATCAATATAGAAAAGTTGAGAGAACAGTTAGAAAAACAGGTGCAAATAAAAATAGAATTGGAACATAAAAATAGAATGGAGGAGTGAATAACGGAAAAAGAGGTAAAAGATACAATAGCCAACCTGAAGCTAGGTAAATCCCCGGGTAAGGACGGACTGACAGCGGATTTTTATAAGGAATTTAAAGATAGTGTAGTTCCAAGATTAGTGAAATTGTTTAACTATATATTGGATGGGGGAAAGATACCGACATCATGGAACAGAACTATAATTGTTTTGCTGCCAAAGCCTGTAAAGGATGTTGAAAAAGTGGAATCATATAGGCCTATTTCTCTGATAAATCAAGATGCTAAGATATTTACAGCAATAATAGCAAAAAGATTAAATGGGTTCATGGGCAATTATATAAAGGAGGATCAAGCGGGATTTTTGAAAGGACGTCATATGTCTGATCTGATTAGGAGGGTTCTGGACTTGATTGACATAGCAGGGCATACAAAAGAGAAAGTTGGATTATTGTCATTAGATATATTTAAGGCTTTTGATTCTTTGCAATGGGTTTTTTTTATTTATTTTATTTATTTATTTATTCAATTTATATCCCGCCCACTCAACACAAGGCCGACTCTGGGCGGCTAACAACATAAAAAGTAACCCCAGGGCAACCCAAGGAGTTTACATACAATTCACAAATACAATAATAATCCTAAAAACAGTTAAAACAGTAAAAAAGTTAAGACTACCCACCCCCTAAAAAGCAAGGGCTGCAGGATCGAAAAGGCACCATGGGGAAGGGTTCCTCTACACCAACCACCCCATGGTGGTTACCCTTCCACCCGCACCCCACACTTGACCTGCCAGCCAGGTTTTAAGATCCCTTCTGAAAGGCAGCAGCTCCGTCCGAAGATGTTACATCAAGCTCGTAGAAAATAGCACATAATATTAATTAAGCTAGTTGTTTGCAATTAAAGAGATAATTCGATGTTATGGATTTGGAGATAGATTTTGTAACATGATAGATCAGTTATATCAATTTGGATTTGCAAAAGTCAGGGTCAACGATGAAAATACAGGAGAGATAAGATTAGAAGCAGGTACAAGACAGGGTTGCCCATTATCCCCAGTATTGTTTATAATGGCAATGGAGTTGTTAGCGAATATTATAAGAGGGGATAAAGGCATTGAAGGGATGGCTGGAAATAAAATAAGTTTGTACGCAGATGATACTTTGATAATAATGAAGCATCCTAGAAAGGCATTGGAAAAAATATAAGGACATCTAAAAGATTTTGAAGAGATAACAGGTCTGAGAATCAATTGGGATAAATCAGAAATGATAGCCTGTAATGTTGAGAAGGAAGAACAAGAGAGAATTAAGGCTAAATTTAAAATTCAAGTTAAAGAATGTTTGAGATACTTAGGAATAAGTATCTCAAATATAATTGTGGACCTTAAGCGATTAATTTATGATAAACAGAAAAAAGAAATTAAAGAGAAAATAGAATTGTATAAAAAATCAAATTGTCATGGTTTGGTAGGATAGCGTTAACTAAAATGATGTTGTTGCCAAAAATAAATTTTTTATTTGAGGCGTTGCCGATTAGGTTGTTTGATAAGGAAATTAAAGATTTTCAAAACATAATAAATAATTATTGTAATGCAGGAAAAAAGCCTAGAATTGCTAAGATTTTTTGGTACTTATCTCAGAAAGAAGGAGGATTGGGAATACCTAATTTAAGGAATTATTATAGAGTTTTTCAAATTATGAATATTATAAAACTTTTAGCAAGGGAGAAGGTTGTCTGGGAAGAAATAGAGATGAAGGAGTTAAAAATGGGTAAAGGGGTATTTCTAGGTGACAAGAAAGGGAAAATCAGTGTTTTGGTTTTTTTATAATTTTTATTTATTTCCAAAAAGCAAAAGATAAAACTAACAAACATACAGGGAAATAAAAACAATAACAATACAATACAATGTTACATCAAGCTCGTAGAAAATAGCACATAATATTAATTAAGCTAGTTGTTTGCAATATAACCCACAATATTAAATACCCACATTATAGGTTATTACTATAACCATAACATTCATAAGAGCTTTCAGTATTACAACTATTTTTTATTTCTTTACTAGTTACACAACACCCAGTGAATATTTACAATGCCCGGAGAGTTTAGTATCTATATCATCTCCAAAACCCACTTTGAGATGGTACAGGTCCAAAACTGTCCCTAGCCATAAGAGAGTGATCCACAAACGGCTTCCAAATACTCCAAAACCTGTTTTCTTTTAATTTATCCCTTTTTACTTTTATCTCCCATGTCAGTTTGTCATTCAATGCTAAACTCCACATTTCCTTATACCACTCTCCAGTCTGTATAAATACATCATTTTTTCCAATTTCTGGCAATGCATTGTCTACCTGTAGTTAACATAATTTCCAATAATTCTTTTTCCTCCTTATTCAAACCCATACTTTCCACATCTGTTAATAGAATGGTACCTGACACCAACTTAATTCTTTTACCCATTATTTCCCCAATCTCTCCTTCTATTCTTCTCCAAAATTCATTTATTTTTTTGCAACTCCACCACATATGTTCATAAATTCCAACCATTTCTTTGCATCTACAGCATAGATTATCCCTTTTATTATCCATCTGATGGAGCCTCAGTGGTGTCAAGTACCATTGCCACAACATTCTAAAATTATGTTCCTTAATTCTTACTGACATTGTTCTAATTATCCTCTTTTTCCATTTATTTCTCCATTCAACATCTCCTATTTTTATGTTCAAATTTTGTTCCCACTTCCGTTTCAAGTGTTCCTGTGGATCTTTACCCTTATTCAGTATAATGTAAAGTTTGCTTACTAGACCCTTAATGTTCTTTTCCCCTTTTCTGATCTTTAATACCAATTCTTCAAATTCGGTCTTTGTTCTATCTATCCCTACTTCTCTTCTATATTTTTTATTCCAATTATCAACCTTCAATTTCTGAAACCAGTCCAATTTTAACTTTTCAAATATTTTTTTCCTCTTGGTTTCATCATCCCAAACTTTTAACCAGTCCTTCAGTAAAGACATTTCATTTTTATCCAGTATTTCCCTTTTTTCCTTATCTATTTTTATCGGAAAACACACCATATCAGTCAATTCTAAAATTGGAGAGAGATTTGGGACCATATCTTTCTTTACTCTTTTCCACACCTCCATGAGACATCTCATCATAGTATTGTTTGTCTTTATCAGTTTATCCTTAATTCCCAAAAAGATCATTTTGCCAATATTCCTGTATTCTTTCATCTCCAATTCCTCCCAAATTGCCTTTTCTCTTGCCAAGATCTTCACAACATTCTTAATTTGGAATGCTCGATAGTATGCTAACAAATTTGGCATACCCAAACCCCCTTCTTTCTGAGATAAGTACCAAAGCTTCTTTGGAAGTCTAGATTTTTTACCTCCATTACAAAAATTATTGGACATCTTTTGAAACTCATTGATTTCCTTCTCCTTCAAATGGATCGCAAGTGCGTCAAATAAAAAATTAATCTTCGGCAGCAATATCATTTTGCAAATTGCAATCCTCCCAAACCATGACAGATTCAACTTTTGAAACTCTTGTAATTTGTTCTTAAATTCTACTTTCAAACTGTCATAATTCAATCTTTTAAGTTCTTCCAGTTTGTTTGAAATAATTATCCCCAAATATTTCAACTTTTCTTTAATTTGTATATTAAATGTCCCCACTATCTTTCCCATCTCCTTTACCCCCATGTTACACAGCATCAATTCTGATTTATCCCAATTTATCATCAATCCAGTTATAGCCTCAAATTCCTGAAGTTGGTCTTTAATCCTATCCATTACCACCTCTGGATGTTTCACCATTAACAGCGTATCGTCTGCATACATACTCACTTTATTACCCAATATCCCTTCTATGTTTGGATCGTCCCTTATATTTTTAGCTAATATTTCCATTGCCATAATAAACAGGAAAGGAGATAGTGGACAACCCTGCCTGGTACCTGCCTCAAGCTTTACCACATCCGTAACCTCCTCGTTTACTCTAATCCTAGCATTCCCTTTTTGGTATAATAGATCAATTACCCTTCTAAATCTATCCCCAAATCCATAATTTCTGACTATTTCCTTGATTGAAGACCATTGTAGTGAGTCGAATGCCTTAAAAATGTCTAATGATAATAAACCCACCTTTTCCTTCATTTGATTAACATTATCAATTAGATCTAATACCCTTCTAGTCAAGCCAGCCATGTGCCTACCTTTTAAAAAACCAACTTGGTCAACATTTATATATTCCCCCATAAAACTGTTTAAACGATTAGCCAGTATTGCTGTGAAGATCTTGGCGTCCTGGTTTATAAGAGAGATTGGTCTGTATGATTCCACCTTTTCCATATTCTTTCCCGGTTTTGGCAGCAGAACGATTATGGTACTATACCATGAAGTCGGAATTTGTCCTCCATCTAAAATATAATTATATAGCTTCACTAACTTTGGAACCACAACATCTTTAAATTCTTTGTAAAATTCTGTCGATAATCCGTCGTCTCCCGGGGCTTTCCCCATCTTCAACCCACTAATTACCTCTTTTACCTCTTTATCAGTAACCCTTTCCTCCATTTTTTCTCGATGTTCCTGTTTTATTCCATTCCCTAGCTGTCTCTCCAAGATCCCTTTAAGCCTCTCCACATCTACCTCCTTTTTTGCATATAATGCTTGATAAAATTCCTTCACAATTTTACATTTATCCCTATTCTTATTACATCTTAACCCTTGTTTATTAACCAACACCCCAATTTCTCTTTTTCCCTTTTAGCCTTAGCTGCTCTTGCTAATAATATTGAGTTTCTATTACTAAATTCAAAATACTCTCTATTTAGATAAATCAGATCCTTTTAACTTTACTATATCCTTACCCATTAACTCTGCCTTAAGTCTTTGCAATTTAGCGAAAAAATTTTTATCTTTACTTTTTGAATGGTCATCCTGTAACTGCTTTATTTCTTTTTCTTTTTCTATCTGGTCTACCTTATGTCTTTTATACTTAATACTCGCCAACTTTATACTTTCCCCTCTGAAAACCGACTTCATGGTATCCCAAACAACGTTAAAATTAACTTCATTGTTATCGTTCAACTGCCAACTTTATTTCCACCTTTCCATGATTTGCTCTTTACATTTTTGGTCTTTAAATAAGTTAGAATCATACTTCCAACCTCTTCCTCTTCGGATATCTTTTTGTAATTTCAGTTCCAAAAGTACTTTGGCATGGTCTGATTCCTTAAAAATCCCAATTTCCATACCCTCAATATTTTTAATCAGATTTTCTGTGAGAAAGATGTAATCTATTCTCGAGTAGGTCCCATGGACGTGTGAAAAAAAAGAATATGCCCTTTCCGAGCCCTTGATCTCTCTCCAAGAATCCTTCAAACCCATCGCAACCATCCATTTATCTAAAACCTTCCCTTTCAAGCCAATTCCACATCTTGCTAAATTCGTACAGTCTAAATCTGACCTTATCAAGTTAAAGTCTCCAGCCACAATAGTTTTAGCGACATTTTCTAACTCCACTACTTTCTGAACCTTTTCTAAGAAATCCGCTTGATGATCATTTGGAGCATATATATTTACCAACATAATTTCCTCGTCTTCTATTTTTCCTCTTACAATCAAATATCTACCCTCTTGATCAGCAACACTTTTTATAATCTCAAATCCTAATTTTTTAGAAATCATAATTGCCACTCCTCTCGCTTTTGAAGTACCAAACGCCATCTCATAATGTTGAATCCATCCCAAAAAAGTTTGTTCGTGTCTTTTGACTTCTGGTGCATTTCCTGTAAGAACACTATATCGGGTCTATCTTTCTTCAGAGCCAATTCCAACCTCCGCCTCTTAAGAACAGAACCTGTACCCTTCACATTCCAGGTTAATATTTTAATATTTCCCATAATCTATTTCCTTTCTAACTTCTAAACTCTCCATTGGGCGTGCCATCACCAACCCCTTCCCCCAAAAACACAAAATTCTACATAGAACACACACTATCGCTCTCCCCACTTTCTTCGGAAAAAAAAAGATGCCTTCGACAACCAAAGAGGGGAGAGGGGGGACATGTAAGATGCGCCTACCAACCAGTGCTACGTGCTACTCACCCTTCTATAATGCTTAAATGATTTGATTTTTATTGATCTATTTCTCATTGCTCCTTACTTGCCTCCTCCTCCACCATGATCAGCGACAGCTCCTCCTCTTCTTTTCCCTGCGGTGTTCCACCTGTGGCACCACCAGCCTCTGCCCTCTCATACTCCCTCCCTAGAGCACCCGATTCCAACAGTTCTTTCTTAAAATTTATCCACTCTTCCGAACCTGTTTTTACCAACTCCAGCAAACTCAAATACTCCAATGGATCGGTCCCTTCATCAATTACTTGCATTTTTTTCTCATAAAAAAGCGCAATTGCTGTGGAAATCTCCAGTTGTACCTTATGTTTTTACTCATCAACAATTTAGTTACAGGTCTCATCTTATATCTCCACATTCTTTCTTTCATTGAGATATCATTGTATACTTCTACATCAGAACCGTCAAATTTCAGGGCATCAGTCCCAGCTTGTTTCAAAAAAGCCATTACTCTGAGCTTATCACCCCAGTTTGCAAATTTTACCAGAACATTTCTTTGAACCACCTTCCCTCTTCTTGGGCCCACCCTGAATGCACTTACAATATCTTCCTGTACAAATTCCTTTCCCATATTCAAACCTTTTAACCACTGAACCACTCTTTCTCTTAGCTGGTCTGGTGTCCGTTCAACCACCTGACAGATCACAATGTTCTGCTTTCTCATCATATCTTCCACAGCATCAATCCTTTTCTCATGCTCTTCCAATTTCAGCTTATTCTCCCGTACCGCCTCCTGAGTCCCGTTTATTTCCTTTTTTATAACATTTACCTCACTTTGAACCAATTTCACATTTCCCTCTATTTTTTGCAAACTTAAGTCCACTTTTTTTGAAAAATCTGCAACAGATGATACCACCTTATCTTGTTTTTTCATCATTTATTTCTATCTTTCACCCTTGATTCCTCATTCTTCTCCAACTTCTGGAACAATTTACCAATTTCCACCATAATTTGAGTATGATCATAAGGTTCAGGTGGCGGTGATGAAGACTGAGGGACCTCTTCCATTGGTGCTTTTTCTTTCCTCTTAGACTTCACCACTGGTTCTTCCTCTTTTGCTTTCCCTCTTGTGCCTTTATCCATGATGACACCCAATAAGAAAGTCCAGTGTTGCAGAACGTTGCAAAATCGTAGTCAGTAAAATCAAGCCTGTACCACTGCAACCACTAGTACCACCTATCCAAACAGGTCTGACGAAGCTTATAGAGAGGAAGAAATCCAGCGAAGAATTAATTGCTGTAATCCACAAAAAAACAGGAACCGGAATATGATCCAAACAAAAAAGAAAAAAGGAATAATCCACATCCGACCCATTTCCCCAAAGCAGCCAGTTCAAATATTCGCCCTCCAAACCACAAAAGTAGAATCTCCAAGGAAACGGTCACCCAATTTTTTTCATTTGAGTCAAAGCCGCCAGGAAGGGGGGTGAGAAGAGAAAAAAGCCCAAAATCCAAGCAAAGAGCAAAAAACAAGAGGAGCAATATATCCAAAGAAAAAATGTTATTTTTAATCCACACAGTGAAGGAATAAAAAGCAAATTAGTCCTTCTCTTGAAGCGAATTAATCAAAGCGCCCTTTTCCAGCGAGTACATTAACTTCAGGGGGAAACCCCCCTTCTTCCTCTGTTAGTCGGCAGGCTTTCCCCACACTCCTTAGACTCAAGACACACTGAAACCTTCGAAAACTGGAGCCCAGATGAAGACTTCTTTAACCACTTTACTGTCGCCAAAACGCGCCGCGGTTCTCCTGGGGCACAAGAAAGCCATAGACCAAAACACAATCACTTTCATTTTCCAGGACCGCTGCCATTAATGGGTCGACAGCCCAATTTTATCCACTTCCACACCCGCTTCCAAGTCCAGGCTCTTCTAAGCAAAATCCCCAGTTAGCTTTAACTTTTCCACATAGACTTTCGTGAACTTACGTAGAGTTGTTTTCTTGCCGATTTTACTGCCGCCTCAAATCTCCGCCATCTCGCTGGTCCCGTTCTCAGCTCCTCGGCAGGGAAAGCCGCGGCTTCCGTCACGAGCCTCTCCTACCCAGGAAACCTCCCAAACTTCGACCGCCCGACTTCAAAACTTTACAGATGGGCAAGCAGGAATCTTATCAGCTAAAAATACCACTTTAAAGTTTCCACATTTTACTCGTTCACATTAATTACCACTTTGGTAAACGCGAGCAACCGAATCAAGATGTTACTCGTCGGCCATCTTAACCACGCCCCGGAAAATCAGTGTTAAAAATAGAATGATGAAAACAATGTTGGATGTTTGGAACAAGGTCAAAAAGAAATTGAGTCCAGAACTATCTCCTATAATAGAATTAGATGATATTAAAAGTTTTCCTATACAATTAGATAATAGTTTAAAGATGGCACTGGAAAGGAAAAATGTTTCTTTGTTGAAGGACTGGGTTCGCGCCTGTAAAGATAGTGAGAATAAAGCAGTAATTTATTCACAGTTGAATCTGAACTGGCTTCAGAAGGTAATGTTGGATAGATGGACTGATAAATATAAGGAAGAAAGTAGTTTAGAGAGGGATAAAACAGAATTTGAGCAACTGTTGTTAAAGATACGAAAAGGAGATATGGGATTAAAGGGTATAGTAAGCAGGATTTATAAAATTTTAAACAATGAAGGTAATCCACAAGAAACTTTGAAGTCATGCTGGGAATAGGATTTGAACATAAAAATTCAGGAAAAAATTTGGAAAGATAAGTGGGGAAAAAGATATATGAGAACTATGTCGGTAAGAATGAAAGAGCATAATTACAAAATGTTATGGAAGTGGTATCTGACTCCTGAGAGTCAGGACAATGCAGGTCAAATGGACAATGCTAAAAGTAAAATGTGTTGGAGATGTAAAAACTCTTTAGGGACATATGAACATATGTGGTGGAATTGTAAAGTGGTAAAAGAGTATTGGGGGAAAATTGAGAAGGAAATATGTGATATTATGGGGGTAGAATGTGAATTGAATTTAAATATGGTGCTGTTAACAGATGTGGAGAATTTGAAAGTAAATGAAGACAATAAGGAACTAATAGCTATTATGCTGATATCAGCTAGAATGTGTATTAGAAGGAGCTGGAAACTTGATAGAGTTCTAAAAGTAGAGGAATGGTATAAAGAGATGTGGGATCTTGCATTGCATTGAATGACAAACTGACATGGGAAATAAACAAATATAAGGGAAAAATTAAAGAAAATAGATTTTGGAAAATTTGGCAACCTTTTGTGGAATACTCACTGAATGGAGATCAGAGCAATAGCCTTGTACCAGAATATATATATTTTTGGAAATGGTAAAAAAGGCAATATCCCGCAGGCTCTTATAACTTGTAAATACACAGGGTGATTATTAGTATTTATGTTATGTTTAATGTAATTGGATTTGATAAAAAATGAATATGTTTTTTTTCTTTTAAATTACGTGTTTTCTTTTCTGTATTTTGTTCTTCTTTGTAATGTTTATCTTTTTATATTCAACAAAAATTTATAAAATAAAAAAGGTGCACAAACTTTCCCCTTTATTCATATATAACCAATAAATTCTACCCAACTATCTATAAAATGTTCTTTGCAGGCGCACCCCCCCAATGATGGACTCAGACACAAATGAAAGTGGATAACGGCATGGGCCACATTTATTGATTCAAGCCCTAGTCCGAATTATAAATTTCTATTGGTAAAATGACCAATCATAATTCTTAAGGCAAGCAGGCCGAAGTAACACTGGTAAGGTACCACCCAAAATTGCCAACGGCAATTGTTACAATGTATATATTTGTATCAATTTGTTTGTTGACAACAAACAAATTGTTGACCGTAGTCAATATCTAACTAATGACCCCACCCTCTGACGTGTATCCGCAAAATCAGGGGGTGATTCCAGCTGTCTAGTGGTAACCATTACCCCCTCGCCTGGTTCGTCGTTGACCGGACAACGTTTAAACAACTTATGCCTATCTAGTGTTGTCCAGTCAATTGCGAACCTGCCGGATACCTGTGGGTCATAAATGTTTACCTTACCAGTGCTACCCGCCAATGTGACCAAAGTCAACAGTAGCACAGACAAACCCCTATATCAAACCATAGCAACAGTGTGGGATGGGCGAAAAAGCCAGGACTCAAAGGCCAATTGCGAGTCCCAGCCAAAAATTCCCACCCGGCCCCGAAGCGACCAAGAAATCACACTGTTAACTAGGGAGGGGGTGGAGGGGAAAAACTTCTCCGCTCCGTCGGTTCGCCAAAATGGCAGCACGGCTGCCTCGTGGCCAGCCTCTTTTATTAGGGTGCTGGCCACGCCCCTAACTACCCGGATGGTTTCGTCCAGTGGGGGGC
Source organism: Bradypodion ventrale (assembly GCA_035047345.1). Taxonomy (NCBI): domain Eukaryota; kingdom Metazoa; phylum Chordata; class Lepidosauria; order Squamata; family Chamaeleonidae; genus Bradypodion; species Bradypodion ventrale. Next base: position 36,764,778 of record JAWDJE010000003.1, on the reverse strand, counting down.
CCCCGCAAAGAGCGCGGCGGCCATTTTGGCGCCGCGCTTCCATTGCAGGCGCACCCCCCCAATGATGGACTCAGACACAAATGAAAGTGGATAACGGCATGGGCCACATTTATTGATTCAAGCCCTAGTCCGAATTATAAATTTCTATTGGTAAAACGACCAATCATAATTCTTAAGGCAAGCAGGCCGAAGTAACACTGGTAAGGTACCACCCAAAATTGCCAACGGCAATTGTTACAATGTATCTATTTGTATCAATTTGTTTGTTGACAACAAACAAATTGTTGACCGTAGTCAATATCTAACTAATGACCCCACCCTCTGACGTGTATCCGCAAAATCAGGGGGTGATTCCAGCTGTCTAGTGGTAACCATCACCCCCTCGCCTGGTTCGTCATTGACCGGACAACGTTTAAACAACTTATGCCTATCTAGTGTTGTCCAGTCAATTGCGAACCTGCCGGATACCTGTGGGTCATAAATGTTTACCTTACCAGTGCTACCCGCCACTCGGAGAGGCTTCAATAAAGGCTCGACGCCCCCCCCAAGACCGTCAGCTCGGTCGACAGGCCTGCTCGCCAATCACTCAGCAGGAGGTCCATACCTCCTCGCGACAGATGGGCCCCCTCCCCTGAATAAAGCTCATAATTTTGCAGACTGATGATGGGGAGGCGAATGACGCATCCCCAACCCATATCAAAAAGGAACCGGGCAATAGCCCTGGAGCGACGAGCCCGGTCAAGCGCCTGGAGGCCAAACGCTCCCCTGTAAGCGTACTGCGGTATCATGTCCGACCAATGAGGGGTGTGGCAGGCCACACATAATGTGAGTAGGCCAGGTGACTGCAAATCGCAAGCTTCCGCGATAGGCCAGTGACCTGTCCGAAACCATTGCCCCCAAGGTGAATAACCAGGACATCAGGCGAGTCAGCATCCCTGATGTAGAAAAGGAATGGCAACAGTTCCCGCCATAACATGCCGCGCTTACCACACCACCTGAGATGTGCGGATGCACCCAGTCCCAGTCGGGGTCCCACTCTGTCGCCGCAGCGTAACGCGCTGCCCTGTGCAGCGTAACGCGCTGCCCTGTGCAGCGTAACGCGCTGCCCTGTGCAGCGTAACGCGCTGCCCTGTGCACGTGGCAACGGCCCACCAGCCCTACTGTCACCGGTGTAAAACGACACCCAGGGTCTGTCAAAGAAAAAAGGGGGGGTGAGAAACATTGCAGTGACTAAACTGGCACTCACGGTTGAAGAGGGTGAACACAAAACTGAAAACACTGTGATCCCCACCTTCCCATGCGGCGTATTTCAGCCCCAGAGTACCCAAAAGTAGCTGCAGTAGAAACCGCCCCCATCCTGCAGGAATGGCTGAGTGAGGGGAGACCCACCCTGGTGACAGAAAAACGGGGCATGGTGCGTGCCACACAGTGCAAGAAACTCCTGTAGGGCACCAACCGGACAGATGTCTTCCAAGGAACATCGTAGCAGTATTACTCAACTGCCTACGCCGTGCTGATCTGTTTTAGAGGAGCGTATCCTCAATTAAGCCCAATCATAGCAACATAGACATCTTCGAGTTCCAGTGCCCTACGACTTGCATCCGCCTTAGACAGCATCATAAGCTCGCTGATGCGGAGCGCTCCAAAAAAGGCCACCGTTGTAGCCGCACGAAACAGGGCTGCCTCATACCTATCGAAACATAGGTCATGCCAGCCTCGTGCCAGTTGGGTAAGTACCCCAGGGGAAATTGGGTGACGGTCATCCAGGCAACGCCCACGTTCCCGCCCCCCCCCCTCCAAAACATGTCTCACACGGAAATCAGCGGTACTGTCCGCGTGACCTCCCACCTTGGCCATAAAAGCCAGCGCTGATAGCCTAGATGCCATGGTGCGGGGTGCCAAGCCCTGGGCGTGCAGGTAAACCATGAAACGGAGGATGTGGGCCACTGGGATCGGCCAGGTATCTGGCAGGCAAGATTGGGAACAAAAGGTCCGAAATGCAACCAACGCGTGGTGATACGCCTTACGCGTGCGTGGCGCCAGTGACATGCCTATCGCCCGGTTCACCTCTCCTTGCCAATGGTCCATATCTCCTGCGGTAGTGGCGAGGGAAATTCCTCCGCATCCGGAGCCAAGGCACGGAACCTGGAGATCTGCAGGCGGGACAAAGCGTCAGCAATATCATTATTCACCCCCGGGACATGCCTGGCTCTGAACAGTACATTGAGGCGCAGGCTGCGCAATACAAACTGGCGCACAAGATCCATGACCCTGGGAGATTTAAAGGTCTGTGAGTTGGCAATGTGGACAACAGCCGCATTGTCACACCAGAAATGCACCACAGAGTTGGCCCACTCCTCACCCCATAGCATCAAGGCCCCCAGTATGGGAAAAAATTCCAAATATGTGAGATCCCTCAGGCGACCCGTGCCTGACCAGGCTGGTGGCCATCCACCATATGCCCACTTCCCATTGAAGTACATCCCATAACCAAGGGATCCCGAGGCATCAGACTGAATTTGAAATTGGGGCGAAGCCAGGAGGTCAGACCTCCAAAATGAGACCCCATTGAACTCCCTCAGGAACTGGAGCCATACGTGCAGATCTGCCCTGATGCCCCGTGTCAATCTCGCCCTATGATGGGGCCTGGATAAGCCTGCCATGGCGTCGCACAAGCGCCGAGCAAATGCCCTGCCAGGTGCGACCACCCTGCAAGCGAAATTGAGATGTCCATGTGGCACCTACAATCCCCGAAGGGATGCCTTGCGCTTAGCCAGCAAGTCCGATATAAGGGCCACTATCCTTGACACCTTGTCTGCGGGCAACCTAGATGCCTGCGCTACCGTGTCAATTTCCACCCCCAGGAATATTAACTTATTAGACGGGCCTTCGGTCTTTTCGGGCGCTAAAGGGACACCGAGTTCCTCCATTAGCGTCTGAAATGTGTTGAGGAGACGTGTGCACGTGTCCCAGCCCCGTTCACCCCCGAATAAAAAGTCATCCAGGTAATGGGCTACAGACCGAGACCCTGACCTACGGACAAATGCCCACTGCAGGAAGGTACTGAAACGCTCGAAAGCCGAGCAGGATATGGAACAGCCGAATGGCATGGCTTTGTCAAAATAATATTCACCCCGGAATTTGAAACCCAGCAACTCGAAGTCACCCGGGTGCACGTGCAAAAGGCGAAACGCCGACTTAATGTCACACTTAGCCAACAGTGCACCTGGGCCACATGAGCGCACCATGCGCAATGCCTGGTCAAAGGATGTATACCCGACAGAACAAAGGTCATCAGGGATAGCATCATTGACCGAGTGGCCGGCTGGGTAGGACAAATGGTGAATCAGGCGGAACTCGCCCGGGGACTTCTTGGGCACTAGTCCTAGCGGAGACACTGTAAGGTTGTGGAACGGGGGTGCGGGGAAAGGGCCAGCGACCCTGCCCGCAGCAATCTCCTTATTAATGCTGGCGGCAGCCACCTCCTCCCTTCCCCTAAGTGACTAAAGGTTAGGTGCATCCTGCGGTGACCTATCCCCCGTGAAAGGAATACGAAAACCCAGTTGAAAACCCTGAAGGAGGTACACAGCGTCTGCTCTCCTCGGGTACAATGCGAGCCAACTCTCCAGCATGTCGACATTAATCGGGGAGGGGGCCTTTTGGTGAACCCGCTCCCTCCATGGCAGTCTTACCTGCCCCTTGTCCACCCCTACCCCTGCCCCCGTATCCTCCCGGCCTGGGACAGGCGGAGGCAGCATGGGGGCCAGAACAAGAGGGGCACTCATGCTTGTACTTGCAATTTTTCCTGTTGCAAGAACCATTGGACGAGAAGGTCCAGCACAGCAGGCGGGCTGGAACCCCCTGCCCCGCCACTTGGCGGGGTACCTGTACCGGGGCCGCTCGTTGGACCGCATGTCCACAATGGTATCTCTCCCCAGGCGCCGGGCGCGTGGGAGTCATATACAGAAGCCACAGCTTCTGGCAGGGCTCATCCCACCTCATCTCTGGGTGCAGTGGAATCCTCATGCTGAATTCTTCATCGTAAGCCAGCCATGACGGACCCGGGAAGTCAACCATAGCCCGGTAAATATTGTCCAGATACTGGACCATAGGGATAGCCAAATCCGGCCTAGCCCTGAGGTAAACGGCCATGTAAATCAGGTACGCTGGCAACCAATTTGCCCACGTGCGTGGCGGCTTACGACGATGTGCTTGCTCCTTATCCTTCTCGTCCAGCCCTTCCCTCTCTTCCTTGGTCGGCTCCCTATTTAGCAGGGAGAAGATATCTACATACTCGCCCCTCCAAATCTTTTCCTTGGTAGACTGGGCCAAATGGTCCCCCAAGGGCAAGGAATACCCTGCTGTTGGCAAAGCCGACACCGGCACTGAGGGAACTACGGGCAAAGGAAAATGAGCCTGAGCCAGCCCGGGGATCCCCAACACATTTTCAGCACATTGGGGGCACCACCCCGACCCAGGCCCTGTGTCACGGGCAAAGTCACTGGGTGGGCCGGGGGCCATTGGGCCGCCGGGCTACCCGAGCGAGGCCAAGGCCATTGAACAGCCCCCCCAAGGAAGTCAGTTGTGTGGGTGCATTAGCTTGGACTGCATACTCACCCGCTGCACCCCCGCGGGCCGCCACCACCGGGGGTTCCGGCCCGCTGGGGGCGTCGGAGCTCACGACCGAAGCTGAGCTCGTCGACAGGGCCAGACCAGCACCAGACTGCTGCACCTGTGGGGTGGGGAGCTGCGAGGCAGTGGCCACCACCGGCCCGCGCGCCTCAGGCGGCTCAACCCGACCCATCGCCGGCCGCTGTTCGGCGGCCAAAGGGGGCACCTGAATACCTAGAGACACCCCTGTTTGGTTGGCCCTTGCCAAGGACGCTTCAAGGGCCGCCACCCAGGCCAGGAGGGCCTCCACATCGACATAGGCCCCGGCCCCAACAGGGGGCAATTGGGCAACCGGCCCATAATTCACGGGTACCTGTCCAGGTCCCTGAGCCCCAGGGGCCAGATAAGGCCAAGAGCCCATGCTCAGCCCCTGGGGAGCCGTGGGAACGCCCTGCAAAGGCAGGGAACCCAACCACCCTCCGTGGCTCGCACCCCCCATAGGGAATAGCGCACCCGGGCAAGAGGGCTCCGCCGCACAGACCATGGCAGGGGCCAAGGGCCGAGGCCCCGTCCGGGGCAGCAGGTATGCTCCGCGCATCAGGCCAAGGAGCTACCGATCCCATCCCACCGTTCCCGGTGGGGTCTGCTAAAGGTGGCTGCGGAACGGGCACAGTCGCGGTCCTCCGACCCGGCTGACGCCTCCGCGCCGATCGAGCCACGTTCGCGGCTGCCTTCTTCTTCGAGGGCATGGCTAAGGTAGCTAGGAAGCCTAAAACAAGAGAAAGCTGCCCGAAAAGGCTTCCCCCAAGAGGACACGAGCGACGGAGGTAAGGAGGAAAGAAAAACTTCTCCGCTCCGTCGGTTCGCCAAAATGGCAGCACGGCTGCCTCGTGGCCAGCCCCTTTTATTAGGGTGCTGGCCACGCCCCTAACTACCTGGATGGTTTCGTCCGGTGGGGGGGGCCCGCAAAGAGCGCGGCGGCCATTTTGGCGCCGCACTTCCATTTGTTTTGTTTACTCTCTGATATAATTGAAACGCAAACTAAGATGGCTACCATTTCAAAAATGCTCTTATTTATCAATCCCCTTTATTTTAAGTAGATCAGCTATGCATTTTTATCCCCCAATTTTTCTTGTAATGCTAATATTTTTTGTCTTCTCAACAATCAAGTTTTTTAAAAAATAAGAGAGAGAGAATTCACATTATCTTTGAACACTAATGTTTATCTTAACCTACAAATCCAAGGGTTAACCGTTGGAACTGGCTATAGGTTGCTATGCCTCGCCCTACTTGCCTGCACTCACCCTTCGTGCACACGGCTGATCTGGGTACGCAGGTCAACGAAGGATTTAGAAAACCGGCAGTGGGGCAACAGCCCCACAAACATGAAGAAAGGGAAACAACTTCACTTCCCAACATTCCTTGCACTGCGCTGCGCCAGAGCCAATCAGGCTGAGAGGCTCTCGCACGGCGCAGCATTCGGAAACGCGCCGCAGCCAATCAAAAGAAAAGCATTTTAAAAAAACGCAGCACAAACACAAAGCACCAACTCATTACTACAAGCCCCAGCGTCCTGCGCGCCATGAGCGCGCAGAACGCTGAGGAAACCGGTGCCCGAAAAATTAAAAAGAAAAACAACTCACCGTCTAACAGCCAAGCAAACACCAGCCGGCTTTCTTTGCAGGCGCACCCCCCAATAAAGGACTCAGACACTGGTAAAAGTGGATAACGGCATTGGGCTACATTTATTGATTCATGCCCTAGTCCGAATTATAAATTTCTATTGGTATTCAACCAATTATAATTCTTAAGGCAAGCAGGCCGAAGTAACACTGGTAAGGTTCCACCCAAAATTGCCAACGGCAATTGGTTACAATGTATCCATTTGTATCAATTTGTTTGTTGTCAACAAACAAATTGTTGATCGTAGTCAATAACGTAACTACTGACCCCACCCTCTGACGCGTATCCGTAAAATAACGGGGTGATGCATGCTGCCTAGCACGTGCCATCACCCCATTGCCTGGTTCATCGTTGACCGGACAACGTTAACCAACTTGTGCCTGTCTAGTGTTGTCCGGTCAATTGCGAACCTGCCGGATACCTGTGGGTCATAAATGTTTACCTTACCAGTGCTACCCGCCACACGGGGAGGCTTCAATAAAGGCTCACCGCCCCGCCCCCCAGACCATCAGCTCGGTCAACAGGCCTGCTCGCCAATCTCCCAACAAGAGGTCCATACCTCCCGGCGACAGATGGACCCCATCCCCTGTGTAAAGCTCATAATTTTGGAGACTGATGGTGGGGTGTTGTATGACGCGCCCCCAACCCTTGTCCATAAAGAACCGGGCAATAGCCCTGTTCACCGAGCGCCGAGCCCGATCAAGGGCCTGGAGGTTAAACCCTCCCCTGTAAGCGTGCCGCGGTATCATGTCCGACCAAAGTAGGGTTGTGGCAGGCCACACATAATGCAAGTAGGCCAGGTCACCGCAAATCGCATGCTTCAGCGATAGGCCCGTGACCTGTCCCAAATCATTACCCCCGAGGTGTATAATCAGGACATCAGGCGGGTCAGCATCCCTGATGGAGAAAAGGAATGGCAACAGTTCCCGCCATAACATTCTGCGCTTACCGTACCACCTGAGACTTGCGGACGCACCCAGTCCCAGTCGGGGTCCCCACTCTGTCGCCACAGCAAACTGCGCTGCCCTGTGCACATAGCTGTGGCCCACCAGCCATACTGTCACCGGTGTAAGACGACACCCAGGGTCTGTCAAGGAAAAAAGGAAACAGGGCAGTGACTTAACTGGTACTCACTGTTGAAGAGGGCGAACATACAACTGAAAACATCGTGATCCCCACCGTCCCATGTTGCATATTTCAGCCCCAGAGTACCCAAACGCTGCTGCGGTGGAAGCCGCCCCTATCCTGAATGAATGGGTGCCGTAACGAGCCCCAGGGAGGCCAACACTGGCTAGTGCCTTAATGGTCACCTTCCAAAATTGAAATTTAGTAAGGGGAGACCCATCTTGGTGACAGAAAAACGGGCCAGGGTGCGTACCACGTAGTGCAAGGAACTCCTGTAGGGCACCAACCGGACAGATGTCAGCCATGGAACATCGTAGCAGTCTTACACCACTGCCTACACCGTGCTGATCAACCTTAGAGGAGCGTATCCTCAGCTGAGCCCAATCATTGGAAACATAGACATCTTCGAGTTCCAGTGCCCTATGACTCGCATCCGCCTTAGACAGTAGCACCAGCTCACTGATGCGGAGCGCCCCAAAAAAGGCCACCTTAGTAGCCGCGTGAAACAGGGTGCCTCATACCTGTCGAAACACAGGTCATGCCAACCCCATGCAAGGTAGGTAAGTACCCCTGGAGAAATAGGGTGGCGGTCGTCCGGGCTGCGCCCACGTTCCCGCACCCACCCTTCCAAAACATGTCGTATGCAAAAATCATTTGTGCTGTCAGCAAAACCACCCACCTTGGCCATGAATGCCAGCGCTGACAGCCTGGATGCTATGGTGCGGGGGGCTAAGCCCTGGGCATGTAAGTAAAACATAAATTGGAGAACGTGAGCCACTGGGATGGGCCAACTTTCAGGCAGCCGTGATTGGGCACAAAAGGCCCTGAATGAACTGAATGCATGGTTATACGCCTTACGTGTGCGGGGGGCGAGCGACATGCCGATCGCCCGGTTCACCTCTCCTTGCCAAGCATCCATATTTCGTCCGGGAGCGGCGAGGGAAATTCCTCTGCGTCCGGGGCCAAGGCACGGAACCGGGGGATCTGCAGGCGGGACAAAGCGTCAGCAATATCGTTATTAATACCTGGAACATGTCTGGCCCTAAAAAGCACATTGAGGCGTACGCTGCGCAACACAAACTGGCGAACCAGTTCCATAACCCTGGGAGATTTTGACATCTGTGAGTTGACAATGTGGACAACTGCCGCATTGTCACACCAGAAATGGACGACCGAATTGGCCCACTCCTCGCCCCATAGCATCAAAGCTCCCAGAATGGGGAAAAATTCCAGGTACGTGAGATCGCGCAAACGATCCGTGCCCCACCAGGCTGACGGCCATCTGCCGTAGGCCCACTTCCCTTCGAAGTAAATCCCATAACCCAGGGCCCTGATGCATCTGACTGAACCTGAAAACGAGGGGAAACCAAAAGGTCGGACCTCCAAAAGGACACCCCATTGAATTCCCTCAGGAACTGAAGCCAGATGAGCATATCAGCCCTCATGCCCATGTTCAGTCGGACCCTGTGGTGGGGCCTGGCCAAGCCAGTCATGGCGTTGCACAAGCGTCGAGCAAATGCTCTGCCAGGTGCGACGACCCTGCAAGCGAAATTGAGGTGACCATGTAACACCTGGAGCTCCCGAAGGGATACCTTGCGTTTTGCCAGCAAGTCCAAAATGAGTGCAATGATCCGGGAAACCTTATCAACAGGTAACCTGGATGCTTGCACAACCGTGTCAATCTCAACCCCCAGGAATGTGAGCTTGGTTGAAGGGCCCTCGGTCTTTTCGGGCGCTAAAGGGACACCGAGTTCCTTCATTAGCATCTGAAATGTATTTAGGAGACGCGTGCACGTGTCCCAGCCCCATTCACCCCCGAATAAGAAATCGTCGAGGTAGTGGGCTACAGACCGGGACCCTGACCTGCGAACAAAGGCCCACTGCAGGAAGGTGCTGAAGCGCTCAAATGCCGAGCATGAAATGGAGCAGCCAAAAGGCATGGCTTTGTCAAAATAAAATTCACCCCGGAACTTGAAACCCAGCAACTCAAAGTCGCCCAGGTGCACTGGCAGGAGACGGAACGCTGACTTAATGTCGCACTTAGCCAGTAGTGCACCCGGGCCACATGAGCGCACCATGCGCAGGGCCTGGTCAAAAGATGTATACCTGACCGAACAAAGGTCGTCAGGGATAGCATCATTGACCGAACGGCCAGCCGGGTAAGACAAGTGGTGTATCAAACGGAACTCCCCCGATGACTTCTTGGGCACTAACCCCAATGGGGAAACCTTGAGATTGGGAAATGGTGGGACAGGGAAAGGGCCAGCGACCCTGCCAGCAGCAACCTCCTTAGCAATGCTCATGGCAGCCACCTCCTCCCTTCCCCTGAGTGATAACAGGTTGGGTGCATCTTGAGGAGACCTGACCCCTGTGAAAGGGATGTGAAATCCCTGCTGGAAACCCTCAAGCAGGTAAGCTGCGTCTGCCCTCCTCGGGTACATCGTGAGCCAACGCTCCAACATGTCCACATTAATTGGAGAGGGGGCCTTTTGCTTGACCAGCTCCCTCAGCGGCAGTTCTGCCCGCTCCCTGTCCACCTCTACCTCTGCCCCGCAGTCTGCCTGCCCTAGGACACGCGGAGGCGGCATGGGGGCCAGCACAAGAGGGACACTCGTGCCTGTATCGGCACTGCTTCCTGTTGCATGCACCATTGGCCGAGAAGCTCCAACACAGCAGGCGGGCTGGAACCCCCTGCCCCGCCACCTGGCGGGGTGCCTGGGCTGGAGCAGCTCGCTGGACCGCATGTCCACAATGGTACCTCTCCCCTGGCGCCGGGCGCGTGGGGGTCATGTACAGAAGCCACAGCTTCTGGCAAGGCTCATCCCACCTCATCTCTGGGTGTAGGGGCACTCTCATACGGAATTCCTCGTCGTAAGCCAACCACGACGGGCCATGGAAATCAACCATCGCCCGGTATATGTTGTCCAAATACTGGACCATCGGAATTGCCAGGTCAGGCCGGGCCCTGAGGTACACCGCCATGTATATAAGGTACGCGGGTAACCAGTTGGCCCACGTGCGTGGCGGCTTACGTCGACGAGACTGCTCCTTGTCCTTCTCGTCCTGCCCCTCCCTCTCCTCTTTGGTGGGTTCTCTATTCAAGAGGGAGAAAATGTCCACATACTCCCCCCGCCAGATCTTTTCCTTGGTGGCCTGGGCCAGGTGATCCCCGAGGGGCAATGAATAACCTGCCGTCGGCAAGGCCGACACCGGAACATTGACAGTGCTGGGCACCATGAAAGGAGCCTGGACCAGCCCCGCCACCCCCAGTAAGTTCCCTGGAGGACAGGGTACCCCGCCCCAAGAGGGGCCTTGGAGTGTTGGAGCCGTTCCCTGATGGGCCGGCGGCGGCTGACCCGCCGTCCCAGCCAGGCAAGGCCACGGCCACTGTAAACCTCCCCCCGTTGTGGGTTGTGGTGTGGGTGCACTAGCTTGGACCGTATACTCACAAGTTGCACCCCCATGGGCTGCCCCCACCGGGGGTTCCGGCCCACTGCGGGCGTCGGAGCTCGCGACCGCAACCGAGCTCGTAGATGGGGCCTGACCACTACCTGCTGGCGGCATCTGCTGCGTGGGGAGCTGCGAGGCCGCGGCTGGCGCCGACCTACTTGCCTCAGGCAGCTCAACCCTTTCGGCCGCCTGCCGAGGACCGGCAGGCGCTGAGTTGACCTGTAAACCAAAAGGTGCCCCAGATGGATTAACTACCCCTAAAAATGCCTCCAGGGCCGCTACGCGGGCCAGTAGGGCATCAATGTTTACATAGCCCCCAACGCTAATGGGGGGCAAAGGGCCGGCCGGCCCACCAGTCGCTGGCGCCGGGCCAGGTCTCTGGACCCCGGGGCCCGAATATGGCCATGCCCCAACCACCGGCCCCAGAGGGGCCGGGGGCATGCCCTGCCAGGGAAGGGAACCCAGCCAACCCCCTTGGTTAAAGCCCACCGCTGGAAGCTGCATGCCAAGGTCCGAAGGCCCAGCTTGGCTCTGCGCCAGGCCCGGGCCGGTGGCCGCAAATTGCGGGCCGGGGGGCCGCATCCCCTGCAGGGCCAGTCTGAGGCTGCCCAGCCTCGGGCCAGGGAGCAATTGACCCCATCCCACCGGTCCCAGTTGGCGCCCCCGGAAAGGGGGCCTGCTGAGGGGGCGCAGTCGCGGTCCTCCGACCCAGCTGGTGCCTCCTTGAAGTGCGAACCGCGTTCGCCATCGCCTTCTTTTTGGAAGGCATTGCTGGAAATCGTTGGGAAGCCAAAGAAAATAAGCGAAGAAGAAACCGCTGCCCAAAAGAGGCTTCCCAGCTACAGGAAGAGTGACGGAGCGATTGGGGAAAAATTTCTCCTCTCCGTCACTTCGCAATATGGCAGCGCGGCTGCCTCGTGGCCACCCCTTTTAAAGGGTGCTGGCCACGCCCCCTAACTACCCGGATGTCCAAGTCCGGTGGGGGGGCGCAAAGAGCGCGGCGGCCATTTTGGCGCCACGCTTGCATTCCCTCACCCGCGGCGCCTGAAGGTCCCGACTGGAGTTTCCCCTTTAATATCAGTGGGTGGGGGGGGGGTTGCGATCCCCCTCTCCCCTGTCTCCCCTAGGGTTGGGAGGTTTGTGGGAACAAAATGGGTATGTTTCCCAAACCCTTCTGGACTCAGGACACCAGGGAGAGGGGATCGATTCCCACCCCCCTCCTTAAAACAACTCCGTCTTTTCTTCTCTTTAAAAACGGAGTTGTTTTAAGGAGGGGGGAGGGAATCGATCCACTCTGCCTGGTCTACTGGGTCCAGAAGAGTTGGGGGGACATACTTCTTTTGTCCCCACAAACCTCCCAACCCCAGGGGAGCCAGCGGAGAGGGGGGTCGCAACCTCCCACCCACTGATATTAAAGGGGAAACCCCGATCTACTTTCACGACTCCACACAAACAAAGCACCATAACACAATAAAGCCCCCCTCCCTATCACCTAGCCCACCCTTCCTAACCCCCAACGACCATGCCCCCCTCCCCATCACCTAGCCCACCCTTCCTAACCCCCAACGACCATGCCCCACTCCCCACTACCTAGCCCACCCTTCCTAACCCCCAATGACCACGTACCTTCCCCACCACCAAATAAATAATTTTTTTAAAATTACTGAAAACACTCAAACACATCCAAAAATACACAAAAACAAAAACACCAAAAACAATACGAAGTAAACAAAGACACAATCAAAAACAAAACAAACAGACAAAAAATACAAATTCCAACCCCCCCTCCCCCCCCTGCCCACACACACACACAAAAGAAAGAAAACAAGCAAACTTACCAAAAGAGGTGCTACCTCCACCAGGACTGGAAAAGAAATGAATAAAGAAAGACACTACTTACCAGAAGAAGCTCCACCCAGAGGCCAGGAGAGAAAAAAAAGTCAAAATACAATAACCCCTACCAGCACCACCTGCTGGCCACAATAGTAAAAACAGTTCAAAAACACACAACAGCCCCAAACAAAACACAAATTCACAATTTTACACAAAAGGTCACACCAATAAAAACAAGTTAAAAAAATTGCACTAAACACACTTTCACACAAATCACAAATATATGTCAATAAAATACAATAGAAACTTTTAAAAATCCTGTGCTGAGTTATAACTCAAATTTAAACTCAAAACATCTAAACACATTTTAAAAACATTGAATGTAAAAAACATTTACTTTTACATTATTAAAATTATTACCTACGGTACAACTAATTTAAAAAATTCAAAAAACTAAAACATTATTCGCTTACATAAAACAATTTGAAAAAATTATATCATACTTTCTTCTTTTATTAATCCTCAAAAAAAAACCAAAAAAGCAGATCACAGTTAATAACAGCCAAGCCAAATTTTTTTAACATAAATAAACATTTAAAAAATTAAAATTACAGACTAAGCAATTTTTTTAAAAAATTAACACAATTTAACCTTCCAACACAATGTAAAACTATTGCAAAAATAAAATTGGTTCATCTTTTATTAATACACACGGGGGGGAAAGCCCGGCAACGCCGGGCAACCCTTGCTAGTACTATTTATTATTGGCTAATCTTATTATTTTGAAAGAGGTATCCTATGTTCACTGAACTATCTACTCTATCATCAAGTATTATTTTTGCCCAGTCTGGAGTAAGAATATTCTCTACAAGTAAATGACAAGCTAAAAGGGCTAAATCAAGATTTTTGTCAAAACTGTTTAAAAAGTATTGATGCCAAAATCCATATGCATTGAGTATTGTTACATCTAATGTTTTTGCCCTGTTATATTGTGTTTTTTAAAATATTTTCCCAATTATTTGTCAAAGAATATATAAATAAATACATACAGATTTATTTCCTCCTTTTAAAAAAATTTTATGAAATAAAAAAAATGTGCCTATCAAATTAAATGGATAGAGGTACTAGTGCATATGGTAGTTTGTTATTGGCTCTTTGGTTTGGAGATATAAATGCAGAAGCTGGTGATATCTTTATTATCTTTATTGTCTAAAAATGCTGGAAAGATACATGCTTTGGTGCGCCCCCTTCCTGAAGAAGCCATCCCTCGACCCAGCAGTCATAACCAACTACAGACCTGTTTCCAACATCCCATTTTTGGGGAAAGTATTGGAAAAGGCAGTGGTGCGTCAGTTGCAGGGGGTACTGGATGAAGCGGAATATCTGGACCCCTTCCAGTCAGGATTCAGACCTGGATATGGTACTGAGACTGTACTGGTCGTGCTGATGGATGATCTCTCATGGTCACTCATGCTCTGGTGACCTCCAGACTAGATTATTGTAATGCGCTCTACATGGGGCTGCCCTTGATGACCATTCGGAGGCTGCAGCTGGTCCAGAATGCTGCAGCCCGTGTGGTGATGGGGTGTGGACGTTATGCCCATGCCTCACCACTGCCGCGGGAGCTGCACTGGTTACCCGTTTGCCTCCGAGAGCAATTCAAGGTGCTGGTTTTGACCTTTAAAGCCCTATATGGTAGTGGGCCAGGTTACCTTAGAGACCGCATCGCCCTAAGGACGTCTGTCCGTCCAACCAGAGCGGACCGGAGGGGCTCTCTAATAGTGCCATCGGCCAGGGGGGTTAACCTCTCTGGCACAAGGAGGAGAGCCTTCTCTGTGTCCGCACAGGCCCTTTGGAATCTCCTCCCTGTGGAACTGCGTCTCCAGATGGAGTTGTTGCCCTTTAGCAAAGAACTAAAAACCTGGCTGGCGGGCCAAGTTTGGGGTGCAGGTGGAGGGGTGGCTTCCTTTGGGTGGTTAATATAGGGGAGGATGCCTGCCCCATGGTTTCTTCAGTTCCTGCACCCCTCTCTTTTTAGGGGTGGGTTCTTATTGCTGGTTTTTATCTGTTTTATTTGTTTTTATCTGTTTTTACCCACTGTTGTGAACCACCCGGAGTCGGCTTTGGCTGAGTGGGCGGTATAAAAATTTAACAATAAATAAATAAAATAAATAAAATTAGACCGCTACAAATTTAAGCAATCTAGCTTTTGATGATGTTTTGTCTTCATCAGGCAGAGCACCAGATTTTGTAGATAGTTCAGAAAGAAAGAAAGAAATGAAAGTCCCAAAAATTCATGACAGAAGTCTGGGCCAGGTATGCTTCTAAAGGTGAGTTCAAAAGCTGTAAACAGCCTTTGAGGAGGTGGTTTCAAGACACACTTTGGGTAGCATTTGGCTGGAGTTTTTCACCCAGCTCTTCAAGCAAATAATCTGCCAAAATTGATTGCCAAGTGATTTGTATATACCTCCACCTACCACATTGCCTGGTTTTGAAATTCAAGGCTCCTGTTTGACTCAGGGTGGGAGTGGAGGAAAGGCAATACAGAAATGGGGTAGCCTCCATCAGAAACATACCTGTCAAGTATCCCCTATTGGCCAGGATTTCCCATATTTCTGCGCTCATTCTTCACCTTTCCCGCCGCCATCCCGTATTTTGAACGATGGGGAAAGGGGTTACTGTGCATGCATGCCCATCAGAGGCAGTGGTGTGCATGCGCAAAGGGTTTCTGCACATGCGCAAAGGGGTTCTGCGCATGCACAAAGGGGTCTGTGCATGTGCAAAGGAGTTGTTGCTGCGCATGCGCACCCGGGCCGGAGCAGTTCCTGTATTTTCTGGAACCACACTTGATGGGTATGATCAGAAAGCTGGGGTCAAAATTTGGTCTACCCACCAGGCAGGAGAAGCCAAATTAAAGCCAAATTAAAGTCAATTGTTTTTGACATTAGAAGAAGCCATTTAGTTGGGATTGGGTCACATCTGTACTACACCTACTCCACTTATTTGCTTACAGTTATCCATTATTGATAAGCATTGCATCACTCTTTTTGAACAAATGCCCATCTTGTTTTAGTTCTGAGTTTCAGGGGCACATTATTTTTTATTCTCATAAAACCAACAGCTATTGAAATATCCTACGGAATACAGAATACATTTCTGAAATATAAAAGCTCCCCCAGATTCATTTCTTGGTAGGAAGGGAAAGAAAAGTGTAAAACACTTTTAAAAATGAATAGTCCATGAGCCAGATGTACCTATTTCTTCTTCTTGTGCCATATCTGATTCTGAATATTGGTGAAAATCATGGCAATCAGCCATGAAGATTATCCTGAGAATATAATGCAGTGGCCTTCCATCCTTTTGCATCACAAGGTGACACCTGTACCACTGATCCAGTTCCGCAAGTCACTTTCTGGTTCTGAGCCCTTTCAGCACACAAAGTCCTCCTCAGCCCCAGGCCAATTTTTATGAAGCTGCTACCCTCCATCAAGAAGGATTAAAGTGGGATTTAATCCATTTGGGAACCATCACCCTTCCCTATGGACTTAAGCACCCAAGGCCGTTAGTCCTCAGAGTTGTCAGGTTAGTTAACTGCTGCCTGACACTCAGCATTGAAGCGTTGAGTCACTGGCAGTATGGTCTACTCTATTACCATAGCAGGATAACCTGGCCAGACTAGATGTATCTATATGTTCATCAAATTAAAAAACAGTCACCAGAGCAACTAGCTCTCATGAGTGGTTGCTTAGATTTCTGAGATGGCCAATGTGTAAATAGTCATTAGGCTCCTGTGTCTGATCAGAATGAGTTTAACACAGTCAATGGTGAAGGGAAATTAGAACTACAACCCAACAATATCTGCAGAGGCACATATTCCCCATTTCTGGTGTAGGCAGAATGCATTACTCTGGAGAACACATAGATTTCTCTATTAAAACAGTGGGGACTTAACTTTATAAAACAGAACTCAAAAACAAGTGGGCTAAAATAACACCAAGAAATTTAGAGTGCACTTTGCCACATAAAGACCAGTGGGGAAGGTCTTCCCACTCAGCTGTCTCTGTGTATGCAACTCTTTCTCCCACTTATTATACCAGGGGTGCCCAAACTTATTACACCAGGGGTGCCCATCTGACCCGTGAAGCCCTCGTAACTCCTGGAAGCAGAAATAAAATACACCCGTACGGAAGTGACGAGGGCCTCGCAGGCTGGATGAATTGGAGTCAGGGGCTGGATCCAGCTCCTGGATCGTAGTGACCGTCTCCTTGAACCACATGACTGGCCCCCTGGGCTACAACTCTGTTTGTGTTTATAGAAAATGCTGGGAATAAATAATGACATATGTATATGACTCACTACCAAATGTCCCTTGCAGCTAGTTTGCTTTGGCAGCCTCCTTTCATGGTGGCAATGATTCAGACTGTAATTCTTCATAGCCGCAGCCAAGGTTTTGCAATGCTTGCCAAAAGAAGGTGGGTTTTGGTTGTCTCACTATGATGACCATAATATACACTGTTCCTTTTCCTTCTGGGAACTGAGGCTCAAAATAACTGTTTTCCTTTGCTCCATAAAAAATACTGTGTTTAGAAATTTAGGAATATCAGAGGCTGTGCTCTGGACATGTAGTGAGATAGGGTTTTGTTCTTGTCCAGGAGAATTCACCACAGCTGCTGTTGAATTTACCAGCAGTTTCTCAGGAGGTCAGTGACAGAGAAAAGCAGAGAGAGAGAGAGAGCTGGAATGTCCTAGTCTGGTACATTTAGCATTGAGCATCCCCAAGGGTGGACAAAAGTGTGGCTTTCCAGATATTGTTGTACTCCAGCTCTTAGAGTCCCTTGCCATTGCCCATCAGCTTCAGATGATGAGTGCTGTGGTCCAAAAAAAATCTGGAGAGCTGCACATTGCTTACCATTGATTTGGTTACTCTGTGTACCACCTGAGTAAGGAAGTATATTGTTCAAGCTGCCCTCTTCTCAAAGTTGGGATTTGAATCTGCCTAACCATTTAGAGGGGACTGTGGTGGCTTAGTGGTGAAGTCGCTGAACTTTATGACTGGAATGTCAGCAGGACAGCAGCTCGAGATCCAAATGCTGCACAACTGAGTGTGCTCCTGCCTCTGTCCAAGCTCCTGCCAACCTATCAGTTAAAATGCAAGAAATTACAAGTCGATAAATAGATACCATTTTGGTGGGAAGGTAATAGTATTCTGTGTGCTGATCTAACCTTTCAAATTATTCCAGATGAAAGTTTAGGGACTGGAAATATGCTGTTTTTCTGTGTTAACACTGTCCTTTAATAATAAATTTTAGGGAGATGTCTGAGGAAAATGCCTGTCAGATATTTGAATTCTGTTGCATTCCAGCTCTACAGATGGCCAATAATCAATATGTGCTAACCCTCATTTATGTTCTCTTGCTGTGTATTTTTTAAATATCTTTCCATCTTCAGAGAGAAAATTACCATTATTCACAGGGAAAATTGCAATATAAGTCCATTTTGTTCTTGATTATAGTGAAGGAATATAGTACTTAACTGTAATTCTTTAAAAGTGTTGCCATTCAAAAGGAAGATCCTCATCTTGACAATTTGAATATGAGGAATAGCATTAAATAGCTTTCTATTAAAGCAACACAGTCCTGCAACTCAGATGTGCAAATATTAGAGGCATTTTTTCAGGTTGTATACTAGTATTTTCTTAACATTTACTGATTAATTGAATTATAAGCTTCTCTCAGGATGGCTGACATATCAGCAGAGATAATTGATTCTTCTATGCAATGTGAA
This sequence comes from Bradypodion ventrale, assembly GCA_035047345.1. NCBI lineage: Eukaryota > Metazoa > Chordata > Lepidosauria > Squamata > Chamaeleonidae > Bradypodion > Bradypodion ventrale. The sequence continues at coordinate 36,746,292 of JAWDJE010000003.1, read as the reverse complement.
TGATGAAAAGTTGGTTTATGTGGACAATGTACAAATTCATTGCTGCTGAATAATTTTTTTTGCAAGGAACCAATTGTGTCATCCATAAGACAGGAATTGAAAACCTTTCCTTCAAGTAGGTTTTTTTCTTGGGGGGCGGGGGGAGTGGGAAACTGCTAAGTGAGAGCCTTGTCAGGGCATGGAGGCCTTGAGCAGTCTAACTAGACGGTGTTGCCCATTTCTCATCAATGATGTTAGTTTGGGACTAAACCTTGCACAACATCCTCTGTTGGATCCCTTGGGCCAGGTGAAAGCAGAGGTGAAAGCAGAGGGCACATGTCATGGCCCACCTAGCCAGCAGGTAACATTATATCCATATGGCTAAAAAAACCCGCAAGTTGTGCGGAATGTTGTTGCTGAGATGTCTACTCATACAAGGACTCCTCACTGAATAATGATTCCAAGGTATCCAAGAGAAACTGCAGAAGAGCACATAATGCAGAGAAAGCATTTCTGTGCTATAGGAAGTCTCCTAGCTCTGTGCTGGATTTCGGCCAACAAGATATCCCATAAGTTAAAAACCTGGGGGAAAATAAGTGGTCTTATTTTAGTTAGCAAAGCTAACTTATTTTACATCTTTTCATTAAGACCACTGTACACTGTTGAAGCAAATACAATAAAGGGTTGTTAGATAATAAAATAAGGGCATACATATTTAGAAAATAGCTTTGAATTCATAAGAACTAGAACACACAATTTTTGTATACAGAGTTTTTTAAAACTATAAAAATGCCAGGATTTGCTATGCTTATAAAAAAGGTGAATTCAAATTCATTTTTTCTACCTGCATAACTTAAAGGTAGAATCAAATCAATCCATGGATTTTCTCTAACAAAGTAGATTTTTTTTTCTGTGATGTAGAAGGGCTTCTCCTTTTTTCATATGACCTTTTTCATATTGGAATGATTTTAAAAGCTTTTCACTGTAGGAATGCATATGAAACTTGGGAGGCATGTCTTTAGGTGGTGCTTTGGTGATATAAGCAGGTAGGCATAATGTTCAGAATGAGTTAAAACAACTCCATGTTCTTTCCTCTCCTTAATTATTCTTCCAATTTGTATTGGTTTTTTTTTTTTAAAAAAATTTGCTTAGCTGAAATTAACATCATAGCACCCTGTCACATCATCATCATTGTATCATATTTATCTTCTTTTCATTCCCCAAATATAATCCACAAAATAGAGTGGCAAAAAATGTTGGAGAAATTTGTAAAAGGAACAACAATGCTGTATAATGAAATATAGGACAAAATAGAAATTACACAAGGGTTAGCCCTTTTTGTAGTAGTCATAGTTTAGTCCTTTGCTATACTACTTTACTGCTAGAGAACTTCTGTAGGGGAAAAGGTTGAAAAATGTGGGGGGTGAGAGATGATGATGAAATCGAGATGAAATGAAATGAGAACTGTTCCTCCGATGTGTTTGGAATGCTGACATTTCCAGAACACTGTGTAAACCTTTAAAACCAAGAGGTGACAATGTGGAGTATAAAAAGATTTTGAAAGACAGATCACACAAAGAAAACGTAAGATGGCTCATTGGAAGAAAGGTGGGGAGACTGCAGGTTGGATTGAAATGCCAATTGCACTGCATCCCATCACCAGAATGAACTGTGAAAATGATGTGTAATGTGAGCAATTAATAATTTCAACTGTTATTTAAGCTGAAGAACAAGTCATGGTAGAACTGAAACCCTGCAAATCCACTTTTCAGTGTAATCACACCCTAATAGTGGAGATCAAGAGTCCAAAACAGAATATAAAATCACTATATTCAGTATTATGATCAGTATGGGTTTTCCCCCTCTTTGTGACAGAAAAAAAGAGACCCATTGGCAGTGATGCACTGCAAAAAAACTTTACTACCTACTCTGTGGGCTGGCCAAATCTGTCGGCGGGCCCAGATTTGTGGGCATGGCCAAACATCCTGTATTATGGGGCTTTGGGCATGGCCAACCAAGTGGGAATGGCCTGGGGGTATTTCTGCTACCAGTTCTGCAGAACCTGACAGATAATCACTGGTATTATCATTCAATGAAATAATCTGAGAAGCAGGTTTTGGCATTGTATAGACAAACACATTATATTCATATGAACATTTATGGATTTTAAGCCCCCTTTTCAGATCCCTCAGGTAGTATGGTCAGTTGCCATGTATCTGGATAATTCTGGAAACTAGTTGAAAAACATTCCTTTCCCAGACTCTAGCTAGTGCTCAGAAAAACATCACCACAGTTGCTACCTAACTACTGAAGTCATCAAAGAGATTCTGAAGAGTTTCCTGCTTATAGAAAGGCTCCTGTGAGAAAACCAATTCCTGTGTGAAATATTTCCAGTCATTAGCAGCTTTCAGAATCCAATCTGAATTTCCAGTTTGCTCTATTTTTATAACTACTGTACCTTCACATGTTTCCTTTTTTCTTCTTATGACAGCTGCCCGTATTATTGAGAACATGGATACCACATCAGAACCTTGCAGTAACTTCTATCAGTATGCCTGTGGAGGATGGTTGAAGAAGAACATCATTCCTGAGACAAGTTCCCGTTATAGTAACTTTGATATTTTAAGAGATGAGCTAGAAGTTGTCTTGAAAGGTCAGTTGGAATACAATTTTGTGAACTAAATGTTTGGATCCATTCAGCCTTCCTTCATTTCCCATTCATCTTACTTTGTATCAGGAAAACCAGAAGTGTTATTTCAATGCCATACATTTTATTGGTATTTTCCTCTACTTCTATTTTAATGCATGTCAACCTGTTTGCTTGGTTAGATGAATGCATTTTTTGAGGTCATCTGTTGTGTTGGATGGAAGAGCAAACAGAAACTGTCTTCCAACTTGGGTGGATCTGGTCCAATTATGAGGAATAAACTTGGCTTTGCATTCTAATTCATTCAACAGCTGAAACTGGGCCCTCTTGAGCTTTCAAGAGTACGCAGCTGTCAGTCAGTTTTCCTTCTGGCCAACTCAGCTGGGAATGCCATTCAAAACATTAGCAGCCAATGTTAACCAATCTTATATCCTGTGTTCTCTATTTAGATACAGCCAAGTAATCCATTTCTAAAGATAGGCATCTGATACCCCTATCAAGATATGTTTAGTTCATTAACCTCAGAAGAAGTTTATGTCAAATTCAGAAAGGTATAAAACACTGCAGGGATAGCCTTTCATTTCCTATGGTGACATCCAGGGAGGCCCATGAAAAAGGTACATGAAATTATTACACAACCAGGAAGGGGGGTCCTTGAGGGTATATTAATCCTGCTCTTGGAATCTGTAGTACCTGGGTGCTTTTAAAGTGTGATGACGTAGTCGTATCTGCTGTGATTGCAGTGGATAAGGCAGGCGTTCTTGCCTAAGATTCCTTTTATGTCTGTAAGCTAAATTCATTTAAGATATCTGGCTGCAGAGCCAGAGGTTGGGAGTTCAATTTCCACTGTGCCTCCAGGAAGAAGAGCTAGCCTGTGTAGCTGCACAGTTCCAGGTGCCCCCAGAAGAACGAAACAGTAAATTATTTCTGAGTATTCACTACCTAGAAAACTGCAGAAGGGGTCACTGTAAGTTGGAATTGACTTAAAGGTACACAATTATTATTATTTTAAAATAAATCAATGTAGAGCCATACCTGTAATGCATCCCAAATATCCATCACTTCCTGAAATAAAGCCATTTAAGTCAAAATAATATTTGGGTGTCTTTATCTGGTTTCAGATGTCCTTGAAAAGGAAAACAGTGAAGATATAGAAGCTGTTCAGAAAGCAAAAATGCTCTACAGATCATGTATAAATGAAAGTAAGTTTGCATTTAAACTGCTATGAGTAAAAGAAATAACAAATTACCCTCTTCTAGGTTTCTCCAACCTGGCATCTTCCAGAAGTATCAGGTCACAATTTTCATTATCCCAGTCTGAAAAGTATGACGATGCTAAATCCCAAGATGGAAACTTTGCTCTATTATCTGATCTTCAGAATCTTTCTTTTTAATATCCCAAGATACTATCTCTCTATCTCTCTCCTGTTCTCCCTGAATTTCTGGTTTCATGGGTTTTTTTAATTGCTAGCCATTTGTTCAGCCTTCAAAGGATCCTGGAAGCATAAAATTGGCTCTAAGAGGAATCAAAAGTGCCTTCTGCCATAGAATAATTGTAGAAATGGATTGTGAAACTTCTATGATCAACTGGTGTTTATACTCATGATCATTAATTTATACAGTGCAGTCAATACACAGAACCTGTGTTAAAGTTGCATCCATAGTTCATAAACAGTTTAGTTGATGTTCTTCTCATCAAACTTATTTTTCAAAGCTAATAGAACTTTAAAATTGCAAATAGAGTGTTAAATCCAATTTTAGCACCAGCTAAAATTAGGGCTTAATCCAATGTTCAAGTCAAACAATGAAATCAGTGAGACTTATTTTACTGTTGATTTATAGCTGAGATGACATGTGGATTTAGCCCTTAAATCTGTCCTGTAAAGGTTATTAGGTGGTCAAAGGAAGGATGACAGAAATGTAAATAATTGTTCAAAATTCTGGTGTGTGTGTGTGTGTGTGTGTGTGTGTGTGTGTGTGTGTGTGTGTGTGTGTGTGTGTGTGTGTGTGTGTAGAGTAGTAAACTGGCCATTTGATGGATAGAAAATTAGAGAGACCATCTGATTTCCACAAAATTTTGCACAATTTCACTGATTCTAAAGTTTTACACTGGACTAATATGTCATGTTCACTCTAGAAGAACATGACAGGAGGTTATAGACTTGCCCAGCTTCTTTTCTTTAATAATTCATCTTGGGTCACTTATCTCAGGATTTTGTCAATAATAGAGGTTTATTTATCTATAGAATCTACATCTACAACTTCTTCCCTTTCCACTGGAAGGTTTCCAAACATGATTCCATTAGTTAGCTGGCTAGCTGGCTTTAACAGGATGGGTCCCATCCCAAATTTTGCTCCTTCCCCTTAATGTTTGTGCACAAATATTATTTTTTTACATTTTTACAGAGCATTTCTCTTTCTGGCTAAGGATCATTTATGTGCACAATATTTTTGTAGAAGGTCTTCATTCAAACATATCCTTGTAAAAAAAAGGTACAAGAGACTAAAAACAGAATTTGTTTGTTGAATTTGTATCCACCACAATTAGTGCAAATGGACAATTCTGGCTAGCTCTCAACATTATAAAAACCAGCAAGAGTATACAGATATCCCAATAAACATTAAATGAAAAAAAAACATACCAAATGCAACTATATAATAAGTACATGAAATATAGCAGATACAAGTAATTAAATAAATATGCCCACCCAGATGGCTATTGTAAAATCATAATTATCCCAATTTCTTTAAAACTTTGAAAATACCTATTTAATGGGCCTAGTGGCTCAGGTCAAAACCAAGATTATACAAGTTATTTACAAATGAGAGTAATCAGGTAAAAATGCTTGATGAAAAAGATATGTTTTTAATTGTTTCCTAAAGGCAATTGAAAATGGAGCTGATCTTATTTCATATGGTAATATATTCCATAATGTGGTAGCTAAAGTAGAAATGCTCTTCCATTGGTCACAGTTTTATTTACTTCCTTAGGAATGACTACTTGTTCCTTAAAGTGATGAGTACTCTGGGTAGCACGTGTTAGCTCCTGCAAAAAGCATGCTCATAAACCATTTAAGGCTTTTAAAGTCATAACCAGGTAATTTTCTGTTGGGATTGCCATCATGGAATGGAAGATGAAGCTTTTTCATCTGAATCAGCTGATGTCATTCTGCTAATGTAAACTTCATTGTAGGTTCTGCAGTGTGATGTAATGAATAGAGTAACAGATTAGGATTTAGAGGTTTGGGGTTCAAAATCCCACTCAGCCATGGAAACTCAGTGAGGGTGTGAAACTGGGAAAACACCTCTTTAAATATATCATCACTTATTTTGAAAGTCCTATTAGGTTCACTATAAATTGGTTCTGACTTACCAGCACATTACAACAACCAAGCTTCTTTGTGCTATTGAAAATGATTTACTAAAATTATTCCAAGGGATCATTCTAGCATAGTTTTTCTATTGCACAGCTGTTTCTACAATGTATTTATTATTTATTTATTAAATAGATTTCTATACTACCCATCGGCCGTCTGTTTTCACCTTGCCCATGTGATTCGATGGAGGGTGCTTGATTGGGTTTTAGTCCCAGCCTAATGTCATTGACAAGAGAGGGGCAGCACTGCCTAGTTATACTACTCAAACCCCCATGCCATTACAAGGCTCTCACATAGTGGGGCACATGGTGGGCTCCAAAAAAATTTACTACCACACTGTGGGTGTGGTAGGGTGGGTGTGACCTTGGGGGAAAGCCCTGCGTTGCACCTGAATTTGTTGTTGTTGTTGTTGAGTTGCATAGTCGATTCTGACCCTTTGCGACCCCATGGACCATTTTCCTCCAGGCACCTATGTCCTCCACCATTCTCCTCAGCCCACCAAGCTCTGTGCCTGAATTAGGACTACTTTATTTCCAAACTTGGATGGGCAGGACCAGCCAGAATTTCTGCTACTGGTTCTGGCGAACTGGTGCAAACCTGCTGATGCCCAGCACTGGGCATATATATAGTCCAAGATTTGTACTAACTATATATATATATATATATATATATATATATATATATATATATATATATATATATATATATATATATATATATATATATATATATATATATATATATATATATATATATATATATATATATACCTCTATCTCTACCTCTATATCGATAGATAGATAGATAGATAGATAGATAGATAGATAGGATTTTGTAAGGGAATAGATAACTGTGAAGCAGAAGCATGAGAATGCGTAAGGCCATTTCCAACAACAAAGTTGTTCTAGCTGGGTGTTTTTAAGGAACTTATACCTATAAGTTAAAGAACTATGTTTGCCTTTACCAGCTGCCATTGATAACAGAGGAGGGAAACCACTCATTGACATATTGCCAACTTTTTTGGACTGGCCAGTAGCATCAAGCAACTGGGACCTTGACTATGGTAGGGTATTTCTAGTTATGTTTTCCATTATTATTTGCAAATGAACAGAATTCTCTTCATCAAAATGCTAAGTGTGATTTCTTTTTATACTGTTTCAGGCACTACATGGACAGCTGAAAAGTCTATTGCAGAGCTCAACTCACAGTATGGAAAAAGAGTCATAATTAACTTTTTTATTGGTACAGATGATAAAAACTCCACACAGCATATAATTCATGTAAGTGCCTCCCTTTTCAAAATGCCCCATATATATCTCAAGAACAAATAAGCAATACCAGATAAAGTAAAACAAAATCCCAAGTTAATAAGCTTGTTACTCTTTCATCATAATTTTGTAACATAGTTAGATTTTTAACACAATGCATTCAAAATTTGCAAATGGGAGACTGAAGCCAGGATTTTTCACTACATGACTGTCTACATGACTCTCCAGTCAAAGCAGTAGCAGGTACAATTGGATTTGGTTAAAGGAAAAGGTCTTCTTTGCTCGAAAACCAGTCGTATCTGATTCTAGGGGATGGTGCCCATCTCCGTTTATTGCCAAAGAGCCAGCACTGTCTGTATCTGCAAACATTTATGTGGTCAGAAAGGCTGTTACCTTTCCAGCCAAAGCAGGACCGATTTATCTACCTGCAATTTCTTGTTTTTGAACTGCTAGGTTGGCAGGAGCTGGGACAAATGAAGGGTGATTGCCTCCTTATACAGCAATGGTCCTCAACCTTAGAGTTTCCAATTTTCTTGAACTACAGCTCTGAAAAGATGTATTCTTAGCTGTGTTACTATTTTAGGCTTCTGATTATGGTTCAAATACATTTATAGCCCAAGATTTGGACTAACTAGTTAAAAACTAGTTAGATTTACTCAAGGGGTTTCTTCCTATATACCCAAAAAGGAACACATTTATAGTTAATGTGTTGAAATTGGTTTAGGACACAGATCATCAGTGGCACCTGCATCATACTCCCTCCCCTGTATGTTGGACCGTTTCTTGTTACATTAAGTAAAGGTATACAGAAGTTATTTTTCCTTAGTCCCCACTAAACAGCAGCAGTCTATTCCTACTACTTCACATTCTAAGTAATTACCTTTTGTCCTTTTGTGTATGTCTCCAAGTCCAGAGTAATTTCATGTATCTCTCCAGTGGTGGGCTCCAAAAATTTTTACTACCACACTGCAGGTGTGGCCTACTTTGTGGGTATGGCCTACTTTGTGAGTGGGGCCTACTCTGTGGGTGAGGCCATGCGACTGGGTGGTTGATCTACTCATGCCTGCCACATGACTATGAAAACGTCTGCAAACACTGTTTATAGCCAAAGAGTCAGTGCTGATTTTTTGAGGTGGGCGGGGCCAACCAGTTTTACTACGAGTTCTCCTGAACCTGTCCAAACCAGCTGGTGCCCACCAATGTATCTCTCCTTCCCTCCCTCCCTCCCTTCCTTCCTTCAATATTGCCATTCTCCAGATCTTTTGCCTCCACCAATGAGCTCGAGAATGTTATTTGTTATGGTGCTTCATACTTGCTCTTTAAAAAAGACCGTTATTCAGAATAAGTAGGTGTCATTATTTGCAATCTTGTACTTGCCTGTGGATTGCCATCCTATTTGTGGACTAAATATCTTTTAAAATTGATTTCCTAGATTGATCAACCTTCTCTTGGACTTCCTTCCCGTGACTACTATGAATGCACTGGAGTATATAAAGAGGTACAGAGTGGCTCAAGGACTCCTTGCAACTCTCTTGGGTCAATGTTTAATAGCAAGGATAGGCTTCCAAATGCCTTTATTCCAACTAATTCAGAGGTTTTCACTAAGGAGAGAAGGCCTATAATGGACATCGGAAAGATAGTAAAGGAAAAAGACTTCTTACAAATTTTTAAGTCAGTTTGGTATGGGGGGAAAAGAGAAAGTTTGCATATTCTTTGGGTATTTTTAGAAGCCTCACTGAGGTTCTGCTTGTGGTCGATATCAGATTATAGTGAAAAAGAAATGGTGGTATTTTCAGATCACTCAATACAAACAAGTCAGAAGGGTCATGAATGAACGTGTCCTGCAATCTTCATACTTAATTTCTCATTAGTAGACCAAAAAAAATTGCATCTCTATTCCACATGAAATTGCACAGCACACCTCTAAAGAGTTGTATTGTGCAGATTTTGCTCCTATGTTTACATGAAGACCATGCATTTTAGAAAATGGCATCCTTGCAGAAACTGTAATTCTTATAAATATGGGTTCCATTTTGCATCACAAGATACATTGCAGGAACAAAAGAGGCACAGAATTGCCCTATTAAAGTCATGCCAAACCTTGGCACTCCAGCTGTTCTTGGACTTCAATTCCCAGAAGCCCAAGCCCCTGTGAATTGACACATTTAGGCTTACTGCACATACATGCAAGTAAACACATTTGCATGGATTCTCAGAAACTTGGGCATCTGGGAATTGAAATCTAAGAAGAGCTGGAGCACCAAAGTTTGCCATCACGGCCCTATTATGTCTTTTACCCCCCCATCTGCATTCTTAAAAAAACTGCTGCTTGATGAGGCTTCTTGACTGATATTAGTGTATCTTTGGGCACATATAAAGAGTATTTTGCCTAACTGTGCACACACATTAGCTAATTGGCTGCAGCATCTTAACAAGTGGATGCAAATTTCCTGCCAAGTAGTAAGAAACCATTTAGGATAGTGTCACATGTGAAGTGGGCCTGGGAACTGATGGCCAAGAATTAAAGAAGACAAAATCTGGATGGACAATCTTTGACAAGACGTTAACACACATGTTAACACACACACAGCTGTGAAGGTAAGGTCTCCCTTGCTCAAAATCTAGTTGTATCCAACTCAAAGGTTCAGTGTGCATCTCCATTTATAGCCAAAAACCCAGTGCTGTCTACACCAGCAAATGTTTCCGTGAACATGTGGCTGGCGTGACTAGACATAGAATGCTGTTACCTTTCCCACTGAAGTGGTACCTATTTATCTTCTTGCAATTTCTTTGCTTTCAAACTGCTAGGTTGGCAGGAGCTGGGACAGAGACGAGAGATCACTCTGTCATGCAGCACTCGGGTCTTGAACTGCTGACCTGCCAACCTTTCAGTTGTCATGTTCAGCATTTTAACTACTAAGCCTTCACTGCAGTCCCTTATCTGTGAAGTTAGGAACACTGAATTGTTGTTTCTTTCAGGAGTGTTCCTCTCATCTTACCTCATCTGCTTAATATCTAGGAAACCACATTTTCAGACATTGTAATTATGGAAGCCCTTGAGGAAATCTATAATTCATATGTTAGCTTTTAAATATAAATTAGTAAGTACATGATTGCACTCAAAATAAATGTGTAGGGTTCATATTCTGGTGGTCTATGATTGGAGACATATAACAACTTGCTGCAAGAGAACTTTAACATTTAAATTGGAGGTTGTTATTATTATTAACTTAATTTGAATGTGCATTGTTGCGCATTATTTACAGCCGGTGATAACCATGTATTGATTTTTCCACATCAGTATTAGTAATTAATAAAAATGAAAGGGTTTGAATAGAATCCGTAAAGGCCAGAAGAGCCCATAGATAGGACCAAAGTGCTCACAAGGTTCTGGGTTTTGTTAGTCGGCATCTCTCATAAGTTATAGACAGCATTGCCAGTGATAAGAGATCACTAGCTTACCCCGGTGGCTCAATGCGTAACACTCTGAGCTTGGAGATCAGAAGGACAGGGTTCGATACCCGAGAGCTGCATGATGGGGGACATGAAAGGAGCCTCATTCAGGCATCCCTGCAAAAATCCTTTCAATGCAAAGTTATCTCTCACATGAAACACACTAGGGAGATGCATGTAAAAGAAACTGTTTAGATCCGTGGTTCCCAATGTTGAATAAAGGCATCTTACTATGGAGTAAGTAATTCTACATATCGTGGCAGGCCAATATCAATATATTGCATGTGTTTTTGTGCTAACTGCAAAAAAGAGTATTCAAGGCCAAAACAAAATAGTAAAACAAAACAACTGGTAGATTCAAATCCAAATGCATGGAAATACAGTGGGGTGTGTGTGTGTGTGGGGGGGGGGGGGGGGAATATGTTTGAACTACATGATTCAAGAACAACATCATGAAGCCTTGGAAGATGGTTGTGATTGATAAGCATGTTTATGCATGGTGGTCCTTCAAATCACGTTATGCTAAAGAGGGGAAAAGTAAAGATAATGCATTAATCAAACATCCACTGGCTGTTTTGCACAATGTCCCAAGTGGATCTGTAAAACCTGTATGTTTTTTTTTCTTACAGGCTTGCTCAGCCTATGTTGATTTTATGATTTCCGTAGCAAAGCTGATCCGCCAAGAAAGAAATCTTACTGTTGATGAGAACCAAATTTCTACAGAAATTAACAGAATAATGGAGTTGGAGACAGAAATTGCAAATGTAAACCAACTTTCATATTTTTTATCTACAGAACTGCATTGTGTGTTTGAATCTTTTTATGACATTTAGGCTAAAATGTTGAGCACCAGGATCTTAGACAAAGGTAGATAACAGTATGGCACAATTAATGCTATTTAAATCTGATACTCAGAAATCCCACTGAGTTGAATGTGGTCTGCTTTTATCTGATGCATACTCATTGCGAGGTGTACCCATCATAATTACAATCCTGTGTGCATGTGCTGTGAGTAAACTCCATTGAATTCAGTGGGACATGCTTCTGTGTAGAATTATAGGATCATAAGCTTAAGATCACAGGATCTTAGGCTAACAAAAGCTAAATGAGATCAATCAATTACTTTATTACAGTCTACAACTGGCACAGTAAAACAAAAGGTAATTTTTTAAAAATTTAAATGCTTAGAATGTAGTTAAAATACATTATTCAAAAACATATCCAGGTAAAATATTTAAAATTTAAATGCTTAAAATATAGTTAAAATATATTTGATTGATTGATTGGAACTAAATGAAAGAATAGAGAAGAAGAAAGGCCTTTCTCATCACCCTTTAGCTTTATGAAATGGCTGCAGAATGTCTCCATATATATATTTATACCTATAAGAATGGGTTGGGCCGTGCATGTCAGGCATGTGTGGCCACACCTGTCCCAACCATCCTGTACCGAGCTGCCCACACTTACCTTTTGACCCTGCGAGCATCACTGCAAGGGGCCGGAAGCCTAGAGTGGAGCCAACACACCACGATCCTGAACAAAAAAACTATGCTTCCCAGCATCCTCCATGCCATGCAACCCCTTAGCCAATCAGACTGAAGGGCGTGAGCACGGAGGAGGTGGGGCAGCCAGCATGTATGTAAAAAAATGGTCGACGCGCGAACCACTTCCCTCTGGGAGATGAAGGCCTTTATCTCCCAGAGGGAAGCAATCCCCGCAGCCCTGGGGATGAAGGCCAGCGCCATCCTCACCGCGGCTTCGGCAGGATTGCAGGGAGGAGGGGAGCCCTTCTCCCCATGGCCCTGGCGATGAAGGCTGGCACTGGCCTCGCTGCGGCTTTGGCGGGGTTGCGGGGAGAAGAGGGGGAGCCCATCTTCTCCCCACACACCTTTGGCAGGGTAGCGGGGAAACGAACCGCTTCCCTCAGGGAGACTGAGGCTGAGAACAGTGCTCTATTCTTGGCCTTCGTCTCCCTGAGGAAAGCCATCGCCTTTCACGGAGGGCAAGGCCCAAAAACTTCAGCCCCTGCCCACCGAGGAAACTGAACTGCTTACCTCCAGGAGACGATGGCTGAGAACAGTGCTCCATTCTTGGCCTTCATCTCCCGGAGGGAATCCATCGCCTTCCACGGAGGGCAGGGGCCGAAAACTTCAGCCTCCACCCACTGAGGAAAACGAACCGCTTCCCTCCGGGAGAAGGCACAAGGCAGGGATCTGCCAGGGTAGGTTTCTCCACTGGCAGATTCCTGCCTCTCGCCCTAGACATTCTCCCTCCATTTTTTTGAGGGCTGTTTTCGAAACAGTGGGAGGAGAATAGCAAGGGTAAGAGGCATAATTCTGTCAGGGGAGAAGCATACCCTGGTGGATCCATGCCTGTCGCACTTGCCCTGTCATTGGCCTAATAAAAATACCCCAAAACATTAAAAAAAACTGTCCGGCAAGGCCAAGCAAAAAATGCTATATATATATATATAAACCTATAAATCCAAGGGTTAACCGTTGGAACTGGCTATAGGTTGTTATGCCTCGCCCTACTTGCCTGCACTCACCCTTCGTGCACACAACCGATCTGGGTACGCAGGTCAACAAAGGATTGAGAAAACCGGCAGTGGGGCAACAGCCCCACAAACGTGAAGAAAGGGAAACAACTTCACTTCCCAACATTCCTTGCGCCGCGCCGCGCCAGAGCCAATCAGGCTGAGAGGCTCTCGCATGGCGCAGCGTTCGGAAACGCACCGCAGCCAATTAAAAGAAAAGCATTTTAAAAAAACGCAGCACAAACACAAAGCACCAACCCATAACTACAAGCCCCAGCGTCCTGCGCGCCATGAGCGCGCAGAACACTGAGGAAACCAGCACCCGAAAAATTAAAAAGAAAAACAACTCACCGCCTCACAGCCAAGCAAACACCAGCCGGCTTTCTTTCCCTTACCAACGGCGCCTGAAGGTCCCGACTGGAGTTTCCCCTTTAATATCAGTAGGTGGGGGGGTTGCGATCCCCCTCTCCGCTGGCTACCCTAGGATTGGGAGGTTTGTGGGAACAAAAGGGGTATGTTGCCCAAACCCTTCTGGACCCAGGAGACCAGGGAGAGGGGATCGATCCCCCCCTCCTTAAAACAACTCCGTCTTTTCTTCTCTTTAAAAACGGAGTTGTTTTAAGGAGGGGGGGAATCGATCCACTCTCCCTGGTCTCCTGGGTCCAGAAGGGTTGGGGCAACATACCTCTTTTGTCCCCACAAACCTCCCAACCCCAGGGGAGCCAGCGGAGACAGGGGTCGCAACCCCCCACCCACTGATATTAAAGGGAAAACCCCGATCTAATTTCACGACTCCACACAAACAAAGCACCATAACACAATAAAGGCCCCCTCCCTACCACCTAGCCCACCCTTCCTAACCCCCAACAACCACGACCCCCTCCCCACCACCTAGCCAACCCTTCCTAACACCCAATGACCATGCCCCCCTCCCCACCACCTAGCCCACCCTTCCTAACCCCCAATGACCACGACCCCCTCCCCACCACTTAGCCCACCCTTCCTAACCCCCAATGACCATGCCCCCCTCCACACCACCTAACCCATCCTTCCTAAATCCCAATGACCATGCCCCTCTCCCCACCACCTAGCCCACCCTTCCTAACCCCCAATGACCATGTCCCTTCCCCACCACCAAATAAATATTTTTTTAAAAATTACTAAAAACAGTCAAACACATCCAAAAATACACAAAAACAAAAACACCAAAAACAATACGAAGTAAACAAAGACACAATCAAAAACAAAACAAACAGACAAAAATACAAATTCCAACACCCCCCCTGCCCACACACACACACACACACACAAAAGAAAGAAAACAAGCAAACTTACCAAAAGATGTCCTACCTCCACCAGGACTCGAAAAGAAATGAATAAAGAAAGAGACTACTTACCAGAAGAAGCTCCACCCAGAGGCCAGGAGAGAAAAAACAGTCACAATACAATAACCCCTACCAGCACCACCTACTCGCCACAATAGTAAAAACAATTCAAAAACACACAACAGCTCCAAATAAAAACAAACCAAAAACATAACACAAATTCACAATTTTACACAAAAGGTCACACCAATAAAAACAAGTCAAAAAAATTACACTAAAACACACTTTAACACAAATCACAAACATATGTCAATAAAATACAATAGAAACTTTTAAAAATCCTGTGCTGAGTTTTAACTCAAATTTAAACTCAAAACATCTAAACACATTTTAAAAACATTGAATGTAAACAACATTTACTTTTACATTATTAAAATTATTAACTACGGTACAACTAATTAAAAAAATTCAAAAAACTAAAATATTATTTGCTTACATAAAACAATTTGAAAAAATTATATCATACTTTGTTCTTTTATTAATCCTCAAAAAAACCCAAAAAAGCAGATCACAGTTAATAACAGCCAAGCCAAAAAAAATTTGCATAAATAAACATTTAAAAAATTAAAATTACAGACTAAGCAATTTTTAAAAAACATTAACACAATTTAACCTTCCAACACAATTTAAAACAGCCCGGCAACGCCGGGCAACCTCTGATAGTATATATATATATATAAAGCTAAAGGGTGATGAGAAAGGCTAGGTAGCCTTTGAGCATTCTAGAATAGTTTCTTTTTCTCTGTTCTTTCATTTAGTTCCAATCAATCAATCAAATATATTTGAACTATATTTTAAGCATTCATTTTATTTATTTTTATTTTTAAAATTTATATCCTGCTTCACTCAATCCAATGGACGACTTGAAGCGGCTTATGAAAAATATAAAGATACAATTATTAGAAATACAAATTACAAAAAATACAATATAACAACAATGACAACAATGTAATAAAGAAGTTACAAAATTCCACACAACAAGGTCCACAAGGGACGGAGCCATCAGCTCAACAATTTCACTGATGGCCCCAGCAGCCCACAGCCCTCCATTCCTCCCTGACAAGAGAAGGGAGGGAGAGGCGGGGTTCTCCAACAGCTGTGGCAGCACTCCGAGTGGCGATCTTTGGCTTGGCCCCGGTGGTCCATGGCCCTTTATCCCTCCCGTAGAAAGAAGGGAGGGAGAGGTGGGGTCCTCCACAGCTGCGGCAGCACTCTGGGCTGCAGTCTTCAGCCTGGCCCCAGCAGCCTATGGCCCTTTAATCCTCCCGGAGAAAGTGGGGAGGGAGAGACAGGGGCCCCCACAGCTGCAGTGGCACTCTGGGCAGTGGTCTTCAGCCTAGCCCCGGCAGCCCACAGCCCTTTATCCCTCCCAGAAAAAATAGGGAGGAAGAGGCGGGGGGCCCCCACAGCTGTGGCGGCACTCCGGATGGCGGTCTTTGGCCTGACCCCGGCGGCCCACAGCCCTTTATCCCTCCCAGAGAGAGTGGGGAGGGAGAGTCAGGGCCCCCCAACAGCTGCGGCGGTGCTCCGGGCGGCGGTCTTCAGCCTGGTCCTGGCGGCCTGCGGCCCTTTTTCCCTCCCAGAGAGAGCGGGGAGGGAGAGGCAGGGGCCCCCACAGCTGCTGCAGCACTCTGGGCGGCGGTCTTCAGCCTGGCCCCAGCGGCCCACAGCCCTTTATCCCTCCCGGAGAAAGCGGCACTCCGGGTGGTGGTCTTCTTTAAATAGAAAAGAGAATAAAAAACAAGTTTTAATATTGAGGTATTAGTATTTTTGCAATTGCATAAATATTTCCCTGTTCCTAATATATTTATTTCTTATCAGGCAGCATTGTCTGATTTGGAATGTTTTGCATCAAAACTTAGAATAGACTTACTTACTTAAGTGAGTAGAACCTTTTTCTGCTATTTTTCATCAGGAACATCTTTGTTTATCGTAAATATGTTTTTCTAGGCTACAACCAAAGCTGATGACAGAAATGACCCACTTCTGCTGTACAACAAAATGACACTTGATGATGTTCAACAAAATTTCTCCTTGAAATTCAACGAAAAGGTAAAAGGGCACTGATCTGCTGTTTTTTGTTTCTACCACTGATTGGCCAATCTAGTAGTGTAACATATTTTGCTTGGTTTTAATCCTAATTTTAATTAAACTACTTTTCAATTACAAAACACTAAATTTATCAAACCGCTGAATACAGAGGGTACGGAAAATAAAGCATGGACCCTAAGCTAATTGCACCTTAGAGAGAATTGACAACTGTGCAATGCTGTGGACAAACCTGTGAGAGGAGAGTTATATGAGAACTGACAGCACAGTCCTATAAATGTCTAATCAAAAGTCCCATTGAGTTCAATATGACTTGCATCCAAGTAGGCATTTGTAGGATAAAAACAACATGGAAACCCCTGTCCTTAATCTCTTTCCCAACAACTGATATGAGCTATCTCTGATTATTTAAGCAAGGCTAATATCTTGGCAGCTAGACCAGGGAAGCAACCACCCAAACAGAAGGACTCAACACATGAAATTCCTCATCTAAATAAGTAGATATGCACCAAAGTTGACTTTTGCATTTCATACGTTCCCTGTTTCTAGTGGACTAAAGAATCACTATGCATGGTTGCAAGCCTAACACTGGACACTTGGGCAAAAGTTAATTACACAGATCATTTTTCCATTACAGATAAGCTGAGACCCAGCATACATGTTTTTATCATCAGATTACTATTTTATTTGATAAACATTAAGGAAAAAGCACTAAGGTGACACATGATCAGGCCATAGGTCCAAAGGCTTAGTACTTTGACACCAATTAGGTGAGAAGAGGGTTAGAGTTTTTTGTTCTTATTGAGCAGCCTTTAAGCCTATTAATGAGTTGACTATGTTTAAAACTAATTTGCATATTCCCAGCCACACAGGATCCTTTCGGAGAGTTTAAAGGAAGAGTCAGAGAAATCAAAGTTAAAGGAACTAATTATTATTCTCCAGGTTAAGAAGCCAGCACGCAAATGAGTGTATCTGCTCAGAAGCCAAAGCAGAAGAAGTCTACTGACTTCATGATTTGCTGGTGGGCTCCCTAGAATACAGGGCCATGGACTTAAACCTGTAGAGGACGCTGTGTTGCCTATGAGCAATATGCAGACCACCAGTCATCTGGATATGGTCTCTAGTAACCCTGGATTTCCTTTCACCTTCATTTATTTAAAATAATGCTCCATACAGTTCCCTTGTTGCCATGTTTTGAGGGGACTCTACCATTCATAATCCCACACTCCCAAATTGTTTTTGTTTTTTAAATGGCCACTAAAAGGTACAGGTGGGAGTTTCTGAGCTTTAAAAATAATAGTTTGTGTAAGAAAAAATTGGAAAGTGTGGAAATGGCTGTAGCTCTCCAAGGTTCAGGGATGAAAGAGTGGGCTTCTGGACTTCTGGATGTTTCCCACTCTGAGTTAAGTTGACCTCTGGTCTGCTCCTGGAAGGCCTCCTTTTCTTTTTTCTTTTCATTGAATTATTGCTACAGCACATAGGAAACTCAGGAAAGTTACTTTTGAGAATGCAGCTCCCAGACTCTTCCAGCTAGAAAGGACTCCAAAAGGAGC
The DNA here is from genome assembly GCA_035047345.1 of Bradypodion ventrale. Lineage (NCBI taxonomy): Eukaryota > Metazoa > Chordata > Lepidosauria > Squamata > Chamaeleonidae > Bradypodion > Bradypodion ventrale. Next base: position 36,728,046 of record JAWDJE010000003.1, on the reverse strand, counting down.
ACATGCTGATTATGAGGCAACAGTGTGATGCAACTACAAAAAAAAAAAAAAGGCAAATGCTATTTTCGACTGGATAAACATAAATATAGTGTCTAAATCTGGTAAAGTACTAGTTCCCCTATATTTGGCACTGGTTAGGCCTTATCTTGAACACTGTCCAGTTTTGAACACTACACTTTAAGAAGGAGTCAGATAAACTAAGCCAAATTCAGAAGGAAGCAGCAAAGATGACCAGGGGACTGGAAACCAAGCTGCATGAGGAAGACTCAAAGAATTGGAGGAGAGATACAATAGCATTCTTCAAGTACTTAAAAGAGGACTAACAGAATATGCTATCAAAAAAGTACAGGATGTGTAGTAATAGACTCAAGTTTATAGCAAGCCAGATTTCAGCTGAATATTAGGAAAAACATCCTGTTGGAATAGCATGACAATGGAACCAATTACTTTCAGTGCTAGAGGCATTGAAGAGCAAATTAGACAAACATCTGTCAAATTTACTTGGATACCAAAACTGAGCAGGCGATTAGACTCCATGGTCCCTTGCAACTCTATGATTCTATGAAACTTCCTTAATCTGCACACGCACGCACGCACACACACATGCGTGCACGTGCGTGTGTGTGTGCGCGCACACACACACGCACACACACACACATGATTAAAACAAGAAATAAAACAAAACGGAGGTAAAAATGTGTGATATCTTAAAAGACTACCCGCTGTTATTTTAATGTGAGTTTTTATGGATCAAGTCAATTCCTCAGATCTAAGCAGGTAGCAGCAATTAAAATATAGCAGTTAGATTTTAAGATGTCATAACATTTTTGTTTTCTTCATTTATTTTTCTTTTGTTTTGTTTCTTGTCTGATATGCCTGTACAGAGTAACACTATCACTTTAAAACCCACTGATTAAATGCAGTAATGATTGCCTCTTGAATGTCTTTGAACATGCACAGCATATGTTGTAATTCATAGTGGTGTTTTCCCTACAGCAATATGCTATGAACCCCTGAGTGAACAAAGCAAATTAGTACAATCTGCAGTTTGCACCTGGCGGAAGTCCAAGGCCATCACAAGAAACCATGTTTCCATCCTGATGCTGACACATCAGTAGCCACAATCTCTAAAGTGAGGATGGTTAGCTTTTGCCCCCCATTAAGCAACAGTACAATTGTGCTATGCATCATGGCAATAGCAGGGTTCCAGAAAGTTATTATTTTTGGATTACAACTTCCAAGACGCCCCCGGCGAGTAAAGCCTATGGCTCCCACTGGCTGGGGGATACAGGTGAGTTGTAGATCAAACATGTGATCTACAACTCTAGAATAATGTGTCTCTAGAATAACATGAGAGGACAAGTGTTTGCCAGGTACCTTTTGCAGCATGATCCACTTGCCTTGTGACAGCCATTGTAAGCTGGGCAACTGGGCTCTAGTGTCAGCCTACCAGTAGGAGATTGGGGGAAGAGTTTGCCTGGCAGAGCAAGACACTTCCACACTTCAAAGCATTATCTGGGAAGGATATTTCTCTAGATCCCTACACTGAATGTTCAGAACCAGCTTTTGTTCAGTAGCAGTCTCTGTCTGGCAATATCTAACAATGTATACTCAAAGAAGCAAGTAACAGTCCACCCTTTGAATGGATGGAAAGTCAAGTGAACTCCATATCGAATTTTTATACCAGATTTCATGCACCATAATTGTGACATCAGATTTCAAAATCTCAGTCCAAAAAGCAACATTTTTAAAGGAATCCAATTTTTATATTAAAAGTTTTTGCAACATTTAATCCAGTCTGATCTGAATATCATTTTCTTCCTAAACATATTTGGACCAGTCCTTCAGTTTATCTAAATCCCATTGATTGAGGTTAATTTTAAAACTATAGTCATATAAAGAAATTATAATCACAATTTTTTATTGTTTTAAGGGTAATTAACTTTAGATTAAAGCTAATTTAGTTTATTGCTTGTGGGCCAAGACACATACTGAATTGCTTAACAGACATTGATTGTTTTCTACCAAATATGAAAGCGCGGCGCCAAAATGGCCGTCGCGCTCTTTGCGGGGGGCCCACACCCAGACTCGGACATCCGGGTAGTTAGGGGGCATGGCCACTCCTCTATAAAAGGGGTGGCCACGAGGCAGCCAAGCTGCCATTTTAGAAGCGACGGAGCGGAGAAGTTTGCTCCGTCACTTCCTCCCCCTTTTTGCCTCTTTGCAAGAGGCTTGATTTTGCTTCTAGGCTTCCTTTTACTTTCTCGCCTCTTTGCGAGAGGCTCGGATTCCTTTTAGAAGCAATGGAGCGGAGCTGTTTGCCCCGTCGCTTCCTCCTCTCCTAGCCTCTGTTCGAGGCTTTCTTTTAAGAGGCTCGATTCCGTTTGCAGCACCGGACTGCAGTGGCTCAGGTGGCTAAGAGGCTGCCTGGGATGCTGACTGGGAGGCTAAAAGTCAGCGGTGCGATTCCGGAGTGCTGCAGAACGGAATGCTTCTCTGTTCTCCCTTGGCCTCAGCCCACCCCCTATTTTTCGGGCGTTCCATCGGGCCAGAGGGCTCGGATGGCAACCCCGCAGTTTTAATGAGAAGCTGAGGGCTCGGGTGGGGGGTGGCACAGGCCTGCCTCGCTGGGGTTCTTACCCCGCTCCTTATTTGCCCGGCTTGGGCATAGCGGCTCACTTGGGCACGGTGTGGGTTTCCGCCCCACTGTCATTCACCCGGTGGGGCCAGCCGACCCATCCGGCCCACCTCGTCTTGGTGGGTTAGATGTTGCGGATGCTCCCTTGCCTCCAATTGGGCAATGGAGGCATCAATGGTCATTACTCCACCACCTCTGATGGTGGGCGTGCCAACTTGGCGGTTCCGGCCCACGTGCCGGCCATGGCTGCGTAGGGGGCCGCCAACAGGGTTGATCTGCCAGAGGCCTTCAGGCTGGCACCTCACGGCTCCCCATCCGTCCCGGGACGCACGGGAACACGGAGCGAGAGGGACATCGCGAACTCTGATGCCCGCCACGGGCCGGAACCCCAAGTGGGGGCGGCTCGTGGGGGTGCACCGAGTGAGTATCCTGGTCAAGTTAGCACACCTCTGACACTAGATTGTCACGCTGGGGTGTGTGTGTGTAGTGGCCATAGTCGCAGCAGGACAATTACACTCTGGTTCTTAAGGGGGTTACTGCCCCTATGCTTTTATTTACTTCCCCTGGGCCCGTAGGGCCGGTTATGTGTTTATCAGTGCCAACGGTGGTTCTGCTGTCGGCCGGTTGCTCTATGCCCCTGGGTGCCCACTTGTACTGGGCTATTAGCTAGGCACTGTGGTTTGGGGAATATATTCACATTTTCTCCCTCCTCCATTGTGAACACACTGATTAGGGAATTAGGGGTAGGACGACAGGGTCAAGGAGTTGCCCCGTCGCCGCACCCTGCCCCCCCCCCATGGGGCCGATTGGTTGCCAGCCTATTGGGCATCCATGGCAGGATGTATGAGGGCCCATCCTCATTTGGCCATTCCAATGGTGCAGTGCTGGGACAATGATGGCAGGGCCGTGGTTGTTTTCCCTGGCCCGTCATGGTTGGCATACGTCAAGACCTTAGGCTTAGGATGGCCCCTTCACGTATGAGGCCAGCGATGACCCCTGTTAGCGAGTGTGGTTACTGTATGTGACTCTTACGTGGCAACGCTTATGCTGCGTGCGGAGAGTCCACTTTCGGGCAACCACCTCTACCTTGATCTGGAGCTCCCAGATTGAGTTAGCTGCTACTACCTTCAACGGGGGACATGTTTTGCAGAGTACTGGCGCTAGATCATGGGTTGCTCGATCAGGAGTGGGCTCTGGTGAGGCTTCGCTCCTCAAGGGCCGATCAGCCAGGAGAGGCTACTAGCCTGGCGCTGCCATATGTCTGGTTGCTCCCCCACAGGTGTTTGTGGCAGCCCTTGGTTCGCGTCCCGGCCCGTCATCTGCCACCAAGCCGGGTCTACCCTGACTCAACTGGAATTGGTACCCATTCTTCCTGGTTGGGCGCCGCATCAACTGCGGCTCCGTTTGGGTGCCCAGAGCCCGACATATGTTGCAGGAGCAAGTGTGGATTTGCCCAATTTCCTCTGTCCATTCGTCCTTGCACTGAATGAGTGCCTTGTCTGCCCGCTATTCTCCCTCCTTATTTTACAGACACAGTGTGTTCCCACACACTGGTGGTAGTGTGGCTGGTGGCCCACAACTCTGTGCACTGGGGCAGCACAGTCTGCCGCTTCATTAGAATGGGGACCCCATCTCGGACGACGCGTAACCGCGCGTATGCAGTGGTATGGGTGCATGGCATAGAGGTGGCGGAAACTGTTGACATTCCTGATGTCCATTGGGGATGCTGGGCCGCCACATGTTTTAATGCTGCACTTCGGAGGCGGTGATCTTACCCGGATTGCTGGCCCGAGTGCATGGACCTGGCGTTTCTTTGCCATTTATGGCCATCTACACGATTGCTATGGTCATATATCATGCTGATGCAATATCATGGGCGACACTTTGTCCCAGCGTTTGGACCGTGCCCGATGGTCAGTGAACAGGGCTGCTGCCTGGTTCTTTATCTAGAATGGCCCGGGGACAGCCATTTGTAGTCTGGGGATAGGGTTACAGGAATTTGGCCTGTATTCTGGAGATGGGGTTCACCGGTCAACAAGTCGAGGCACCTCTCTTTTGAATGACGTGCAAGAGGGCCAGGTGACTGAATTGTCGGTCAGGGTGAGCGGCCCCTGCTGCAAGGTGGCAATGTTACCAAGTGGAAGGTGCCTCTACGAGAATCACACGTGATGCAGGGCCGCATCAACTTCGCCTGCAGAGTGGTAATACCAGGCAGTGCTTTTGCCTAGTGTCTGGGTCACGCTAGGGCGGGTCTCGTTAAACGAAGCCGCAGGGTACAGCTGATTAGGGGTTTACGAGCAGACCTGTTGGTTTGGCTCACATTACCGCAGGACTTCCATGCTGTCACATCAGGAGGTCTGAGCTTCTGGTCAGCCCCAGTTACAAGTACAGTCGGATGCCTCCGGCTCACCGGGTGGGGGGATTTAATTAAGTACAGGGATCTATGGTCATTGGCCCCAGGGATGTCAGGGCACAGATCGTTTACACGATCTTATGTTTCTAACATATCTTCTCAATTCTGGGTACCCTTTATGCTCTGCGGGACAGGCGGCCTGATTCTGTGCTTCACTTTTGGTGTGGTAATGCTGCAGTGGTCCACATTGTCAATGCCCGAACGTCTAAATCACCTGAGTCATGGCCTCAGCTTGCATATTGTTCTGGGGTTCATGCGCTTTAAGGCGCTTCTTTGGGCTAAACGTGTGCCAGTCATTTATAACGATATTGCTTATGCTTTCCCCCGCCTGCAGATCGCCTGAGCTCCGGACGCTTGTGAGCCACCCTCTCCATTCCGGGCTGTGATATGGTTATTTGGAAAGGAGTCGTGAACCGGGCAAATTGCATGTATTGGTAACTCGCATGCGCACTGCGCATCGGCATACAATCCTTCACTTTAGAGCCTTTTTGTTGGTAAAGGCGATTGCCCAAAAGGCGGCCGACATTGGTCGACTGGGTTTTAGATTGTATAGTCTGCCCTATGATCTGGGGTTGGCTCCACGCACCATAGCCACCAGGCTTTGAGCATTGATACTCATGGCCAAAGCACAGGGCTTTCCTGACTATGCAAGGGTCTTCTGAATAAGCTATGTATTAGGGGGGTGGACACGTGTACGTGGCTGCCGCCTGACACACGTCGCCCTGTTCTCACAGATATTCTGACCCACCTTGCACGAGGTTGGCATAGACTATATCACAGTAGGTAGGAGGAGTCTCTTTTCATGCAGCTACCGATGTAGCCTTTTTCTGGAGCTCGACGACTCAGCGAGCTGGTCCCATGGTCAAAGGGGGACGTGTTTTGTAGGGCACTGGAACTCGAAGATGTCTATATCACACAAGAGTGGGCTCAGTTGGGGATTCGTCCCTCGAAGGCCGATCAGCATGGAGTGGGCAGTGGTGTATACTGTCATGACATACATTTGCTGACATCGTTCCGGTTGGTGCCCTACATGCGATTGGCAGTGCCTGCTGTGCGCCCTAGCCTGTTTTTCTGCCACCAGGATGGGTCTACCTTACCAAATTTAAGTTCCGAAGGGTGACCGGTACCGCGCTTCACAGTGTGGGGCCTGTTATGGCACCCATTTATTTAGGATAGGCATCGCATTGACCGCGGCTCCGTTTGGGGTACTCGGAGGCGGATATAGGTGGGCACGTGGGGGTGTGTGCGAATTTTTTCTATATGTACGTCCCCTCACTGTATGAGTACCTAGTTATGTCCTTAACCCCTTCTCCTCTTTTACAGATCCTGTGTGTCTCTGCACACCGGTGGCAGTGGGGCTGGTGGGCCGCAGCTATGTACACTGGGCAGCAGTATATGCTGCAGCAACAGAGTGTGCACCCCAGCTCGGGCTGCGTGCATCCGCACATATGCGGTGGTATGTATGCGCGGCATGAAAGGGCGGGAACTGTTGCCATTCCTGATGTCCATCAGGGATGCTGGACCGCCTGATGTTCTTATTCTGCACCTCGGCGGCAATGATCTCACACGGATCACTGTCCTTTCCTTAAACTGTTGAGGTGCAGTGATTTGGCGTTTTATATAATTTATGGCTTACACACGGTCGCTATGGTCTAACATCGTACCGAGACACCAATTTAGAGGAGACATGGATCTCCGCAGTTCGGACTGTCCCGGCGGTCAGTGGACAGGGCTGTTGCCCGGCTCCTTGCTGAGAATGGCTTGAGGGACAACCATTAGATATCTGAGGATAGGCTTACAGAAATTTTGACCTGTAGGCAGGATATGGGGTCCACCTGTCGGCTAGAGGTATGCACCTCTTTCTGGATGAGGTGCAAGCAGGCCTGGTGACCGAGCTGACGGTCTGGGGGGGGGGGGTGAGTCATCATGGACGCCTCCGTGTGGCGGGTAGCACTGGTAAGGTAAAGATTTATGACCCATAGGTATCCGGTAGGTTCGCAATTGACTGGCCAACACGTAGACAGGTACAGGGGAAAGAGGTTTGGCCGGTCAAGGGCGAACCAGGCAAGGGGTGATGTCAGGAGCTTCACAGCCTGCATCACCTTGATATTTAACGGATACACGTCATAGGGTGGGGTCAGTAGATAGTTTATTGACTCCGGTCAACAATTTGTTTGTGTCAACAAACAAGTTGATACAAATAGTTACATGTAGCCAATTGTCATTGGCATTTTGGGAGGAACCTTACCAGTGTTACTCTGGCCTGCTTGCCTTAAAGAATTACAATTGGATGATTACACCAATTGAAAGTTATAATTCGGACTAGGGCATTATTCAATAAAAGTGGCCCGATGCCTTTATCCATATACCGGTGTCTGAGTCTTTCTTTGGGGGGTGCGCCTGCAAAACATTGCTACTTGAAAAGAATTTTTTTATAGTAGCACTCTAGTGAAGAACACAAGATAAAATGGTACTTTTTGTAATTGTAAATATCATGATCAAAGTCTGCCCAGGTGTCGTGTATAAGCAATAGTGACTATTGTATAAGCAATAGTCGAGGCAACAATGAACAGAACAACAACAGGAGTTTATTTAACAGTCTTTCAGGTTACACTTACAAGGCACTCTGGACATGAGATGGCTATACAAATCCCCTGTAATCAGTCCCTCTGGATTCTGCAGTAGAAGAGGCAATGCCTCAGATACACCCATTGAGTAATAGCATTTAAAGGAGACCCAGGCTTAGCTCATTACTGGCTAACCTGTGCGTGTAGAAAAGTATAGATCTGGTCTGGCCCCACCCTTGTTTACCTGTGGGACTTATATAGTTTATCCCTGGCGGTGGCTCCTTGATACAAAGTAGCGACCCGCCGGACAAGCATAACCAACCAATCATAACAAGATATACAAGTATTAACCAATCAGGAACAGGATCCAAAAGTGTACCCAATCACAGAACTCTAATTAGCATAATGAGCGCACTCAGAGAGGAAGATTTTACACCAACTTTAGCTCCTAATTTGGATGGCAGGAAACCGCCATTTTCTCTTTGCAAGGCATTGCTTGAGCAACTTGCAATTCTGCCTTAATACCCAACACCAGGGTACATACCCTGGTAATGGCAACCTTGTGTTGCTGGCTGATCTTTCTTGCACTAGGTCAGGCATAATGAAATGCAAAAATGAACTCACCAGAAGGTTCCTTCATTTTGGTAGTTTCACAGCTGGCTTGGACATGGAAGAAGAAGAAGAAAAGTCTGGCCAGATTATCCTGCTATGGTAATAGAGTAGACATACTGCCAGTGACTCAACACCAATTGTCTGACAGTGGTTAACTAACCTGACAACCATGAGGACTAACAACCTTGGGTGGGGAAGTCTGCAAGAGGAAGGTGATGGTCCCCAAGTGGATAAAATCCTGCCTGAATTCATCTTGATGGAGGGCAGCAGCTTCATCAATATTTGCCTGGGGCTGAGGAGGACTTTGTGTGCCTAAAGGGCTTAGGACCAGAAAGTGACTTGCAAAACTGAATCAGTGGTACGGCTGTCACACTGTGATGCAGAAAATAAATGGATGATTACTGCATTATATTGTTCCCAGGTCAATCTTCATGGCTGATCACCATGATGATAGCAAATATTTGGAATGTGATATGGCACCTGAGGAAGTAAAAATCATAATACCCTTATTAAGTCAATTCTGAAGGGAATTCTGAAGGGAATTCTGCTGATCAGGGCTACTGGGAATTGAAGTCCAAGAACATCTGGGGACCCAAGGTTGGGAAACCATGGTATAAAGCAGGGGTGGGCAACCTACAGCCTGTGAGCAGGACCCGGCCCACAGTGCCAAATCATCTGGCCCACACCACCGCTGCTGGATGTGGGTGCATTTACAACAGTCATGAATGCACCTGTGGCTCTCATAAGCTAGTTTACAACAGCCACTGATGCATTTTATGGCAGTGTTTATAACAGGGGGGAACCACCAGGCTGGCCCACTCAACTGTCTGAGAGAGAATAACCCAGTCCCTGATTTTAAAAGGTTGACAACCCCTGGTATAGAGGTTCCCCAAACTTGGACATTTTTGTGAACATTGAGCTGGACCTAAGGTTTTATGCTAATGGATTTGATGGATGAATAGCTGGGCCAGTGGGTGGACAAGCAAATGAGCATATATTTCTGGGCCAGTGGGTGGACAAGCAAATGAGCATATATTGCTCATATATTTTCCATTTTGTCCTTAAATATTTTGCACTCCTGACTCTTAAATACTGGTTCACTCACTTGTTGCAATGGAAGTCAAGGAATTTGGTGTTGGTGGGTAGGAATGAACAAATCTGTGTTTTACTCTTGTAGAATATGAACATGTAAAAAATTTGCAGACTCTTGTACATTGTTCATTTTAAATGTAAAGATTTGTGGGAAATGGACTTGCCTCACAGATTATATATATATATAATAAATATATATATAATAAATATATATATTTACTCAGTCTCAAAAGAATATGTACAACCTATCCTGACATTTGTGTGATTTCTAAATAGAGAGATGCTAATGCTCAAAGATATCTGGAATTTGGATTCTCTTATCAGTAATCCAAATGTGTGAAAACTGCTTAAAAGTGAGAAGAAAGCATTTGTCACACCACACACATTTTCTTCAGTAATTATTTGACATACAATTATGCTCCATTTGAATGAGGAAGGAGTGCTGCTTTATTTCTTAAAAGGCTTGCTATTTTAAAACAATTTTGATGATATAATGTTAGTATAATGTTATAAAAATTGAAGCTTTTGGCCTACAGGGTGGCCTATAAGTCTCTACCCGGCCACAAAGAGAGTAGGTCTCTGCTGGGGGAGGGAGGAAACATTCCCATTGGGCTGCCAGGCAGAGAGGTGGGGACAAACTCTGTGCTGGGAAGAGGGAAGAATAATTCCCATTGGAATGCTGGGCAGAGGAGCAGGGTATGAGCCCATGGAGAGGACGAGTAGGGACTTACGGGCTGGGTAGGAACTTACGGGCCACCCTGTACAATGCTCTCTGTTCGCTTCTGCAGTCTCTAATTTGCTATTACACAACTTGGAGATCATTCCATTGTACACAATGGATTCTCTACTTGCTCTAGTGATTACTGGATTCCCACTAGTAAAGCAACATATCAAAAATGAACAACTCATGGTATTGAAATTGGCCATAGTCTTTATTTTAGAAGGATAAGTTATTTGAGAATACTGTGTCTGTTTGGTATGACTTTTGCTTCTTTTGCTGTGAGCCTTCAAAAAGCTGACAGGTTACAAATAAAATATATAAATAAAGATCATGATGTAATGGCAATGAGAGCATAAATCTTCCTGAGATATAAAAGGCATTCTCAAATCATACATAGTGATTTTTTACAACGTTTGGTCTGTTAATATGACATGATGAACGTGTCCTTAATGCCTACTCTTTCCTCCCACAGCAATTCAGCTGGTCAACTTTCATAAATAACATAATGTCATTGGTGGAAATTAACATCCAAGATTCAGAAAATGTGATTGTCTATGCTCCAGAATATCTAAACAAGTTGAAATCTGTCATTAGTAAATATACTGCCAGGTAGGTACACCAAACAAATTCTCAGGTCACCACAACCCAGTGGTGGGATTCAAATTTTTTTTACTACCTACTCTGTGGGTGTGTTATGGTGGGCATGGCCAGGGGAAAGCCCTGCTTTGCACCTGAATTAGGAAGGACTACTTTATTTCAAAACTTGGATGGGCGGGGCCAGCTGGAATTTCTGCTACCAGTTCTGGTGAACTGGGGCGAACCTGCTGAATCCCACCACTAGATGGGACCAAGTTGAATGGCATTTGCATTTTGAAGCCTGATAACGAATTTCCAAAGTGATGAACACGAGTAGTGAGTGCCATGGTCAGCTTGGAAGCTAATAATAGGATAATCATGTACTATCAAGTGAATTCTGATTTATGGCATCACTTTTCATGGTTTTCTAGGTAGAGAGTACATTACTTAGAAATGATTTACAAGTTGCTTCTTCTTGAGTCAATGCAATGAGTGACCAGAAGCTGGCTGTCATGGCTTCCTTGATTTAGTCAGGGAGAGATGAAGAAAATGTCATGCATGCGGGTGTTAGCTCCCCTCAACCAAGCACCTCTTGGCCTCTAACTCATTTCTTTTTCGCCAAAGGCTTGGTGCCAGTACAGTGGCACAAAGTAGGTGGAGACCAAAGGGGTTAAATGTGAGCAGAGAGGAAATTGGCAGAGAGGAGGAAATTGGCAGTCAGCTTTTGTTTGCAGTTTGTAAAGTTCTACAATAGTGATATCTCCTTCACATCTGGGTGATAGCAGCAAAGCCTTCTTTATAAGGTGGTAACAAGTGCAGACTGGCAATTTCCTCTATTCTCTCTGATGACTTCCGTGTAATCCACTAAATCCAATTCACCCAGGAAAACCCACCACTGACCTCCTCCAACGCCTATATCCATGTTTGGACTACATTTGCTGGGAGAGGACAGCAGGGAAGTTAGTCACAGCAGCAAGTAAGCATTTTCACAGCAGCAACAGGGAGTGAGTCATATGCTACTGCTTATCCCCAATCAAACCTTCCTACTCTGACTTGCTTATGAGGTTAGACTAGTGTTCCTGTTTCCTTCTGGTGAACTGGTGCAAACCTGCTGAATCCCACCACTGCCACCACCCCAACCATGTCTACCAGAGATACATTCCAATACCTACTATGGATACCTGAAATTGTGGATCAGTGAACCCTAAATTTACATTGCAGACAGTGGCCATCTCTGGTAATGTGCCACAGAAATACATATTTATTTCAGGGATTTTTACTGGATATTTTTAGACCCATAGATAACTGAAACTGCTGATACTGAACTCAAAGATGGTTGGATGGGGCTGTGGTTGTGGTTGTAGAGACATGGTCACCTTCTCATTCTTCTTCCTGTTTTATTATGCAGAGAAATTCAGAACTACATAAGCTGGAGTTACATAATGGAGATGGTAAACAGTCTAAGCCGTGATTACAAGGACACAAGGAATAATTTCCGTAAGGTGCAGGAATTTGTTATTTTGTTTCATATTTGACACTTCACATTCTCAATTTTCAGGAGTTAAAAGTTCCCCTGGCAAAAGCTGCACAAGGGATCCCTGGAACATGAAGGGAATAAAATAATATTTTAATTCTCCTCAAACAGTTGGGGTTGATGATGTCTTCAAAGTCATACAGCATACAGTTGTGGAACAGGATTCCAGCTACTGAAAATAACTCCTCCATACAATTAGAATCTGATACTACTTCAACTGTCATGGCTGTATCTTATGAAATCCTGGGAATAGTAGTTTTGTGAGATAATTAAAATTCTGTGTTAAAAGAATGTAACAAACTCATCTGCCCTACAGCCTATTCAATACTTCCTTAAGATGTAGCCATCAAACTGTGCAATGCTGATCCATCCACTAAGTACAGCAGAATGAAGTCTGTTACCTTTGTTTTCTACCCTGGGAAAAACAGAAAAATATATTTAAAGGGTTGTTAAAATGTTTCTGTTGTGGCTAGTGCTTTCTTGCGGCCACAAATAAATTTCCAGTAGGGTACTGATATTGCTTACATTATTCACATTGTTTTAGTTCAAAGGTCTTTACAGCCTTTTTCTTTAAAAAGAAACCCAGCCAGAGTCAACTAACATAATATTAAAATGCTCGAACATAATTCAACATCTCAAGTTCAACTTCACTGTTGTGCATTATGTTACAAATACAGGATGAAATCCAGTAACTGCTAAGCACTACTTAAACCCTAAATAGTTCAATGGCAGAGAGAGTCGAGTTAGAGCTTAATATTTCAGCGGATGAAAAGAAGTTAACTCTGGATGAGGTCATATGACAGTGTTTCCATGTATGAGGAAACAGATTTAGAAGTCAAACATTGGCCCTGTTCCATTCAGATACTCCTTTGCAGCACATAATCATGGAAAAGTAGCAACAAGTACAACAAACAAATGATGAAACAATGCAATCTTCAGAGGAGTTGCTAGCTGAACAGCAAGCTGTTCTTTTCCAGCTTTGCAGATAACACTTCTCCAAAGAGTTTTCCTCTCTTCCTCATTATTTATTCACTTATTGAGGTCAAAAACAACGTGTTCCTTTTCAGTGCCTTTGATTCTATCGAAAGGATGGAATTTCATAAGTGATTACTTAGAGAACTTTAGACAGGAGGTTAAAAGAACAAGTAAGTACAAATAAAAAAATGCAGGGAACTTTAAAGAAGATTTCAGGGAAGGAGGACATAATTTTTCTGACCTTGACAATAAGTGCTTTAAATTGCCATTTACCTTGCAGTGTAAATATACTGACTTGCAGAAAGCATGAATACATGCAGCATATCCATGACTCAAGGGATCACGAAGGAAAAGTCAAGGATTAGACTAGGGCAGAAGACTATGCAGCTGACTACACCACTAAAAATGTCAGGGTTTGCTACACTTACAAAATGGATGAGTTTGTATTTTCTTTTCTGCTTGCAAGATATAATGGCAGAATTGAATCCATCTGTGGCTTTTCTCTCTCAAAGGAGCTTTTCTCTGTGATACTGGAAGATTTTTACTTTTTCATATGGAAAGGATTTCATGGGGTTCTTTTCCATGTGGATGCATGTAAAGTTGAGGTGTGAATGTAAATGGTGCTTTGATGATGTAGGCATCATCTCCTGATGATGATCTTCCCAATTTTGATTTGATTTTTATATCAAAGAGAATAGTGGCCATTCATCCTGTCATCTTATCTAGCACTTTAGTGCTAGAGCACCTCTGCAAGGAAAAATAAATTGAAAAAGATGGGGAAATGATAATGGAAAGGAGCAAGTGAGATGAAATAAAATGAGAACTGTTCCTCCAATGCGTTTGTAATGTTGGCAACTTATCAAGAGCACTGTGCAAGGATTTGCAAAAATGGATTGAATAAATAATTTTTAAAAAGACATCCGAAATGGAGGCACAGGTTTTGGGTTGGATTGGAATGCCAATCTCATTCACATCCCATTGCCAATTTAGGCAATGAAATGCCAATCAAACCTGCAAGCCCAATGTGTGCGATCATTTCAGTCCCAATTGATTTCAAACATTATTAAAGCTGCAAAACAAACTGTAGCAGAATGAATCTCTGTGAACCAGTTTTTCACTGTAGTCACACCCTGTGTCACAGGCCATATCAGTGCACTATTAGTGAACTACCAGAAAGAAAGGACCTGTGTGTTTGAAGTGTATTGACATTTTGCCATGCTGGCTTAGCAATAGCAATTACACTTTATATACCGCCTATAGTGCTTAGAGCACTCTCTGAGCAGTTCACAAGGTAACTAGATTTTTTGTTCCCAATATACTGGGTACATAACTATAGCAGTGAGAGATTTTGAAAGCTGGACAGCTGGTTAGCACCAAATTGCAGAAAGTTAGATTACTGTAAATCCAAAACACCTGCCTACAAAAATAGTAATTCCCAGATTTATGTTTATAATATGACCTGCTTTTGATTTTGTGTCCTTCAGATCAGAGGCATTGTGTATATTATACAGAATACAGCAGTAGACTATGGTGAGGAATTTCTAGACCAGCAGTGGCCAACCTTGGCACTCCAGGTGTTCTTGGACTTCAATTCTCAGAAGCCCAAGTCAGCACATTGGCTGATCCGGGCTTCTGGGAATTGAAGTATTGTACAGTAAAACCCCTACTTACGAAAAAAAAAGACTGTCCCGTAGGCTTTTGCTTAAATTGATTTTTTTGTAACTCAAAACAAACCCATAGGAAAAAATATTTTTACATAACTCGAAGCAAACCCATAGGAAAAAGAATCTTTATGTAACTCGAAGCAAACCCATAGGAAATCATTTCATTTCCATTTGCTTTAATTCATTAACACTAATTAAGGAGCATCCATTGGGGATGAGAAGTTTCTCCCAGGCTTATACAAGCTTGTTTATACTGCTAAATGTGTACTTAATGTCTATAATGTTTATGCTTAACAGGTGCTGTATGGCACAACCTCGGACACTGCTATTTGGCGCCGTTGTGCAAACTACGTCAATAGCAACATGGAGAATGCTGTGGGGAGGCTCTATGTTGGAGAAGCATTTGCTGGAGAGAGTAAACACATGGTGAGATTTTCAGATCATTAAATGTGCCATATGTGGGATGTTTCAATGGAACAAAAGCAGGTGCCTTCCAAAGTTGTGAGGACCACCCTACACCTAGTGACTCTAATTTTCTTTTACAAAACCAAAAAAGACCTATTGTACCCATTAAGTGGTACTGGTATGAAAGAACAATCTCTTTCCCAACTCCTTTGCCCCTTTCAGGTCTGTAGAGCCTTTTTTCAAATTGGAAGCAATCTATAGCCTTGGGAAGAATTGAGAGGAATGCTAATAAGGGTATATGAATCCGGTGGGCTGCAGTTTGCCCATTCTTGCAATAGACGTGAACTTCAGATATTGTTGAACATTATCAAATTCTTGCTTAGAAATCAAAGCAAACATACTTTACCATCTAAAGTACAGTACTTGGAAGCATTCCACATTGCTGGTTTCTGTAGTAGAGCTTGAGATGGAACAACAGAAAGTGTCTCCTTGAGATCAGAAGTAACCTGCAGATCGAAGTTGTTCCAATGTCCAGTGCAGAATAGACTATACAGCTGTATGATTGAACATGCAGTCATACCTTAATTCTAGACCTCTGAACACTGACAGAAGAGCAGAACCTCCCCCCACCCAAGCGTTCTGAATCTATTTTGGAATTTGCAGGGGCCACACAAGAAAGAGCCAGAAAAGTTCTCTTGCAAGACCAGAAATGTGTCCACACAACAGTAGATGTAGCCAGATTATTCTTTGACACGAACGGGCACAAAAAAAAAAGTTTGATTAATTTTACCCTTTCCATGGCAATATTGATTGATTTGATTTATTCAATTTGTATGCCGCCCACTCAGCATACGCCGACTCAGGGTGGTTCACAAAAATCACAACATATCAAATATTACAATAAAATATAACAATACAATAAAATGTCACAATGCAATAAAAAATAACAATGCAATAAAATATAACAATACAATAAAATGTAACCGTGCAGTAAAACGTAAAAGACCAACACATACATTGACAACTGTGGCAAAGGGACCATCATCTCTTGAATCAGCCACCAGTTCTCCCCAGCTGTTCCTACTTCCTCAGGCCGGATGAGTGAGGGGCAAGAGGTCAGAGCAAGCAGTTTTTAAACAGGCACTGGCCCTCCCCAGCTGTTCCTCCTTATTGTTGCATTCCTTTTACTGATGGCATGCAAATGTATTAAATTAAATTTGAAAAGTTTTTAAAATCCTATAGAAATGCTTAACAAAGAGACAAGACAGTAGCTTCCTGCAATCTCATTCTACAAGAGGAAAGCTACAGAGCCTGCTAATCATATTCCACTTACAACAGGGGTGATCAGGCTCCAGAAGGCTGGGAGAAAATGGTAAAGAGAAGGCTCTAGCAATAATCAAGACAAAGGCCATGATATTCACTCCAAAACTAGTGGAATGTTGTCATTCAGCTTGCTGTGTCACAAGTTATGATATAGTTAAAAGAGTTTGGAGTTACTGTTTTATACACGTCATCGACTACAACTTGTATCAGAGAATGCTTTTTTTTCTGAAGCAGGAAAAATGTGATGGGCACGAATTTGTTTAAGGTGGATCCCAGCTTGCAATGGAGTGACCCACACACTATGATCACAGAGCCATCTCCTGCAGCACACATGAGATGAGACATGCAGGATTTAATACCTGGACTGCAATGGACTGCCACAGCCTTGGTGATATTATCAAGGCATGCCTTCACAGTCAGTCCATCTGGCATAGCCTCTTCCACCTCTGTGACCATTGGGAATCAGAGTTCCTCTTCTGCTCATTTTGCCGTTAGGCCCAATATGATGGTTTCCAGTGGCATTTCCTCCACTGAGGGGGACCTTCACCCCACCTAAAAGGGCTCATCCACCCAAGCCATTGGCCCCTTTAGGGCATCAGGTTAGTTAACTGCCACCTGATACTCAGTGTTGAGTCGCTGGCTGTACGGTCTACTCCATTACCATAGCGGGATATATATTTTATACTACAGTTCCCAAAATCCCTCTGCCAGCCTGGTCACATTATATTCTGCAAAAAGCAACCTTTCCAAAATAATTCACTTTTTAGAAAAAAACTCATTTAGCAGCTACTAGGAATGAGGTTTTGCAAGATCCGATATCTGTTTGACAATCATTAGTGGAGGAAACATATTTGGCAGTTAAAGGGGAAAAAACCTTTATATCTTACATGACAGTTTTTGAAATTAGGTTGGAAGAATGTAACATCTTTTGGCAGTCAGACTGATGATGGGATTATGTTAGCTCTTCCAGGTCAGTAAGCCAAGTTATTAGCTAATGATGAAGATCAGGTCCTTACATGTTTTAGAAAGAAGGTGCTGGGAGGAAACCCCCCAGGAGATAACAAGAATGGGAAAACAATATGATTTAACTTTGCTAAAGGGAACCGGGACTACCAACCTGGTTCATTGACTTCCTTTAAAATCAATTTGAATATGTTTTCAGATACTGTGTTACTGTTGCTTTTCCAGACACTATGGAGCAAACCATTGTGGTTTGCAATTTTCCTTATATGAGTCAGTTTGTTTCAGTAAGAAAGGTTCGAATAAGAATAGTGGATCTCCATGTAATATAACTTTTGTGAATCACAGTGGTTCTCAGTCCATAGGTTCATGAAAGAGGCAGTGTTGTTTGTTTACCCAGCCTATTATAATCCAGTCTTTTTACTGATTAGCAGATGGCTAGTAGGAGGTGGGAAGTTTACTTGAACAAATGTGAAAGGGACATCCATAAACAGAGCAGTAGGCAACGTCCATCTGGAGACTGGAGCTCCACACCTAAGCCTATGGTTGGAAGGGATTATATCTCACCTACTTGAAGGAAGAGATTTCTCCTCCATCTGGCAGGTGTTGCATCCCATAGGGGTAACATGCATTCAGGCTGCTCCTTACTAGAGTTTAGAAAACTTACTGTTTTGACTTAAGCTCGCAGCATCCTACATTAATATGGCCACTGGTGGTTGTAGGAGGTTTAGGACAAGGATTTAACATTTTCAAATCCATCTCATTGTTCTTATAGCTAGGAGGTAGATGTATATGCTCCATCTATTATATAAGACACAGTCTTCCAGATAGTAAGAATGCAAACATTTTCTCCAGGCCTATCCAAGACAATTTTTACCCCAGAGGCAAATGTTGGAGTGAAGGCTGTCCTATCCCCAACTTTTGTATAAATATCAACTATAATAACCCTTGAACCGTATATGCCAGCACTGACAACAGGATGGCATCTTCCACCATAGATGAGGGCAGTAGGCCAATTTAAGAATATTTCTAAGGCAATGGAATCCTCTCTGCTCAGGATGAAAAGCTTGGATAAATGCCTCTGTCTCTCTCTTTCTAATTGGAGGCCCCACTTTGTGAGTTCTCCAAATTGCACCAATATTGTGCCTACAGTTTGAGCCCAGGGTTTCATTTTTTTAGAATAGGTTTACATGATATTTGTAGTATCTTTGTGATGTGTTGTTTAGGTACATTGTCTTTATCTTTCTGTCAAAGTAACTTTGTGTGGATCATGTGTGAGGATTAACAACTAAGCACTTCAATGAATGTTCTAAATTTATTCCTTCTTCGCTGATTTTCAAGGGTGACATAGTTCAAATATTAACTACCAGCAGGGGTGCCCAGCATTGCCTGGTGGCACCAAATCCAGGCTGAGGAGTGGCCTGGGCCTGGGGGCCCCGGCCCCCACCCCACCCCAGTTGCCTTACCATTTTGTCTGCTGGCATCGCCCTCGTGATGGTGCCACCGGCGACGGCCTAGGCCATGCGGCAACGGCTCCGGGCAGTGAACAAAGAGTGGCGTGGCATTCGGGCAGGGCAGGTGCATGGCTGGCCATGCTGCAATGCGCCATCATAGCTGGGGCTGCAGCCTGCTCTGCAGCCCCTGCCCAACCCCCCAACCCCGGACCTGCCTTGCCCCTCTTTGGCCAACAGCGGCGGCCTCCCCAGCGACTACTGTTGGGGGACGGCCATCGCAGCCTGGCTCCGTCTTCCTTCTGAGGGGTACCCCAGGTCGATGGCCTGGTCCCGGCTCTGCCTGCCCCCTATGCGGGTCCTCCTTACCACCCAAGGTGCCCCGCAGGAGGGTGGAGGAGCCAGGCTGCGATGGCCTCATGCTGGCAGTAGTCGATGGAGAGGCTGCTGCCACTGCCAGCCAGAGTGAGGCAAAGCATACTGGCCACCATTGCCACCATCCCTACTGGGGGCTAGGCACCTGCGCAGACTCTCGCACATGCGCAGTTGCCTCCCCGTTGTCTGGGACAACAGGCAGGCCTAGGCACCTGCGTGGACTCTCATGCATGCACATTACCACCTCCCTTGACCATGGCATTTGTGGCCCATTTTTGGAATGACAAACCCTGAAATGGGCTGCTGGTCCCCCATGCCGGCCATTCCAGGCATTCCAGGTAGGCGTGCGCACAGTTTCCAGTGCGATCGGTTGTGTGGTGTCAATTTGTATGAAGAACATACAACACGACACCTTTCTTATATATATAGATAAATAGATTAGACTTGAAAGCTTAGCCATTCTCTTAGTCTGACCCTAGCTGTAACAAGCTCAAACCACTGCTTCTGGGAAAGCCATATTCTTGGTCTTGTTATTAGCAATTTTGCCCCCTATTTTTGGTGACCCTATGAATGAGTATTCACCAGAACATCCTATCATTAACAGCCCTGCTCAGCCTGGCATTTATTGTTGAGTCAATCCATTTCATCTTTGGTCTTCCCTTTTTCTTCTGCCTTCACCATTTCCTAGCATTGTTGTTTTATCCAGTGAGTCTTGTCTTATTATGATGTGATAATTATCAATGCCAACCTATGCATGCCTACTTAGAAGTATGTTCCATTGAGGCTTGCTGCCAGTGAAGTGGGCATATGACTGAAGTTTTGATCCTACTGTACTGTCTACTCTCTCAGGTACAAGAAATGATCACGCAAATTCGTAAGGTATTTATAAACACACTGGAAGAGCTCACTTGGATGGATGATGAAACTAAAAGGAAAGCGGAAGAAAAGGTAATAAATTTTTAGGTGGTTTTGTATTTATTTTCTTTGCATAAAATCTGGTTAAAACAACAGAATAGTAGAAATGATGTACTACAAAGAATAATTTTCCACAGTACATTATTATTCAAAATATTTCTGTATTAGTGAAGGTAATTAACAGTTCTCTGGAAGTGTGATGCATTAGATCGTCTAGGACAGTTTCCCAACATTTGGTTTTAGGACTTCATTTCCCAGAAGCCTAAGTCAATCCCCCAAAACACTTATCAGCCAATGTACTAACTTAGGCTTCTGGGAATTGAAGTCTCCCTGTGGGGTGTGGTCCCCACATTGGGAAACACTGATCTAGGACCATGGACGCAATTGTGAGGACCCAGCCAAAATAAAGACATTTCAGTTCAGATTTTAGTGGGAAATATTTAAATATATCTTTAACCATTCCAGTTCAATAAAACCAGCAACACTTAAATGCTTTTTTTGCCTGGTCTGCATCAGGATATTAGGGGAAGGTGAACTGACAGTATTGATATATTTGTGGTGGCATTTATATATTAGACATGTCAAAAAGGATTCTCAGGAAGCTTCTGAATTTTCTATTGCTTCTGTCAGAACCAATGAAACTGCCATCAAGTAAGAGATGTCAGTTGCTATCCAGCCTGCATACTGCATAGATCTACTTTGTAAAATATAGCAAAGCAGATTGAAGAGCCTCTTAAGGGTATTGGTATCTCCTGGTCAATTTGATGAGCTTTGAGTGTACGGTTTGATTCCCATTCATTTTAGACCACGGCTTCCATTTTTTAGGCACTTGCAATTAGAGAAAGAATTGGTTACCCTGATGAGATCATGACAGACACCGCTAAGCTGAATGCAGAATATAAAGATGTAAGTACATACAGAAACAGATTGAAAGCAACAGCAACAAATGCATACCTGTCAAGTATCCCGGATTGGCCAGGAAATCCCATATTTTGGTGCGCATTCATCTTCTTTCCCGGCACCGTCCCGTATTTAGAACAACAGTCAAAGAGATTACTGTGTATGTACAAATGTGTTCTGTGCATGCACAAAGGGGTTCTGTGCATGAGTAAAGGGGTTCTGTGCATGTGCAATGGAGTTTTCCCTGTGCATGCGCACCCGGGCCAAAGCAGTTCCCATATTTTCCAGAGTGCCGCTTCATGGGTATGAACAAATGTGAGATCTAAATCAGCCTTTCCCAACCTGCCACTCTCCAGGTGTGTCCCCTTCCAGTCTCCATTACCAGAGCCAAAAACAGCTATGGGCATATTGGATGACCATCTGTCAAGGATGCTTTTGCTATGAATTTTTGGACTAGCAGGGGTTTGGATGAATGCCTTCCGAGTTGATTTCTCATTTCTAAACTTCTCACTCAGTGTTATCTGGGTTAGGTGGAAGTTATAGTCAGACACATCTGGAGGGCAGCAGGTTCAGAAACAACAGTCTCACTGGCAGCTGGTAAATAGTAACCTCCACCCAACTTGATAGGATTCATCTATTCCCTGCATGTCATAGTGTATCCCATTTTCCATGGTCCAACAATCTTTGTGTAACATTTAGGAGGACAGCTGTGGGTGGGTAAAGAAATCTGCCCTGTGTCAATTACATGCTCCTAAATCTGGATTAAATCAGTAGTCTTTATTTTTCACTGGCATTTTTAATCTTCTATCATGGGGAAGAAGAACAAAAATCTAATCTCAGATTCTCTTCTTCTTCTTCCAAATCCGAATATTGACAATCCTCATGGCAATCAGCCATGAAGACTGTCCTGAGAATATAATGCAGTGGCCTTTCATCTGCCTTCCCCATTGCAGTATAACACCTGCACCACTGATCCAGTTCCGCTAGTCACTTTCTGCACTCAGCATCAGGGTTGCCATCAGGTGGGGGACCATCAGGACTCCCGTCCCAGCCCTGGAGATGATGGGGGCCCGGTGGTGCCAGGAAACCAGTGATGTGCGCATGCGCAAACAAACCACGCATGCGCAGGAAACCACAGGATTGTGGTCAAAATGTGGGGGGGGGGGCACATACCGGGCCCAGAAATTTCTGATGCTGGCCCTGCTCAGCATTGAATTGCTGGCAGTATGGTCTACTGTATTATCATAGCAGGATAACCTGGCCAGACAGACAGATTATCTTGCACAAAGTATTTGAATGTAGAAGCTACTAGATCTGACAAACATGATACAGCAAACTATGCTTTCTCTCCTTAATGCAAAATAGTTTACATTATCTCCCCACCCTTCTACATTGGCATTCTTGAGTTGTTCTCAGGATTTCCCAGGGGTATCTAAATCTAAATTAAGAAACAGCAAACCAAAACTGTAGTGTGCACTGTGCGATAGAACAGGCACTTTTCATGATAGGTCTAGACAGAGATCGAAAATAACACATGGAATATAGCATGTTAATGTTAATAATATTTTCAAAGTAATTTTTACTATTGCTTTCAAAATATTATTCTTATATGATAATATACATTCCTCTAATTCAACATAAAGATAACAAATTTAATGTTAACATGTTAAATCTAACACGTTGTTTCCAAACTCTGAGTCTAGAAATAAAGTGTACTATCAGTGCTGTGAAAAGGGCCCTGGAATAATTTATTCCCCTAAAATGTCAAAAAGTATATATGGAATGAAAGAGAAATATTATGGGATACCAAGGTAAATTGTGCTAGTTATATGTGGCCTGGAAATCTTCCACTTCTACCATTAATGTGTCCTTAAGCTCAATAACCTGATCCATTTTTTCCTTCATTTGGTAACTTGTTTAACAGATATACAAGTCATTTTGTTGAACAGGATTAACACCGAGAGTGTTCTTCTTGGATTATTCGGTAAATTATACCTAAATGGAATAAATTGCTCGAATGTTGGGAATTATCAACCTTATTGCAGAATATGAAAGCCTTTTAAAAAATCAGCCAGATACATGCAGAGAGAAACTCTTAAGACTCGAAGGGTGATTTGAATAATAATTCTTACATCTAGCAAGACCAATCTGTATGTTCTGAAAGTGGGGTTATTCTATAACAGTGGTGGCAAATGTATGGCATGTGTGCAAGAGTGGGCACGCAGAACCTGTCTATAGGCACGCATGCTGTTGCCCCAACATAATGTCCGCCTGCCCCTCTGCCTAGCAGCCCAATGGGAACACTTCCTCCCTCCCTGAGCATAGAGTTCACCCCGCCCCCATGCCCAGCAGCCTAATGGGAGCGCTTCCTCCCTCCCCCCAGCACAGAGTTGAACCTGCCCCTCAGCAGAATGGATGGCAGCCTGTTGAGTTTGGCCACTCAGTCTCTAAATGGTTCACCATCACTTTCTATAGTATCCTGGCAGAAGACGAAAAAGAGATAGATTAGTACGTGCTTCACAACTGAGGCAATGCTTAAGGTTGCCTTGAAGGAACACTATATAGTACCATTACATACATTACTAAGTGCCCTGTTCTCCCAGCTCAAGTCTAGCCGTCAAACTGGTCATGTCTTCTTTTAAACAGATAGCCCAGTCTAATGGGCTGTTGGAGAACAATTCTATATTTGAAAGGTTGTCCAGTCTATGAGCCATCTAAAGGCAAAGACCCATCAGAAGCAAGACCAGTGTACCCTTTAACAATGAGCACCTGGACAGCAGACTGAGTGGGCACACAAAATGACCCAATCATAGTCTTTCCCACTGTGTTGAGACTTATTGAGCCACCATCATAAAAATCACCATGTGCATTTTAATCCAGATGTTGTCCTCTTTGTTTACTATGATGTGCCAATACCCGCTGCCAAAACTTAGTGACCACATCTGTTTGATTCATTCTCTTCCCCCCTTCTCTCAATTGACATTTCTCTGTTTCCTTTTTAAAAGTTGCACTACAAAGAAGAAGAATACTTTGAGAACATAATTGAGAACTTAAAATTCACCCAGAAGGAAAGGCTGAAAAAACTTAGAGAAAAAGTTGACAAAGAGGAGTATGTATTTTAGCTATTATATATCTATATATAAAATACCTATTGTGTGCTTTCTGCTAAAGATGTGTTTGTTTATAGACAGAAGGACTATGGCAATAAGGTGTGGCTCTCTTTTAGAGTGTCATATCCCATCAAAGAAGAGACTGTCATTTCATGTTGTCACTGAAACCACCACCTCTTCATTTACTAACACATATGTTGTGCCTTTTTTCCTAGAAGTAAAAAAGGAGAGAAGAGTGTCAGTCCAAATAGGGAAAGTAAAATCAGAAGTGAAGCAAAGTCCTGCTTGAGTTTGGCTGCATTTCAGGATTCTTCTAGCTGAGCTCTGAGCAGGAGTGCTAAGTTAGGGTCAAACTAGATCAGGGATTCTCAACTTAAGCCTGTGGGCCAGATCTGGCCCACAACACCAAATAATCTGCCCCCACACTCATTTCAACTACTGATGGCAGAATCAGCCATTGACTCATTTATGGCCTTCGTAAACGCATTTACAACAGCCACGAATGAATCCACGGCCATTGTAAATGTGTTTACGACAGCCATAAATGGCAGGGGGGGGGCAACCAATTGTTTGAGGGAGCGTAACCTAACCCCTGACTTGAAAAAGTTGAGAACCCCTGAACTAGATAATTTGTTCATTACACTTTTTGCAGAGTTGCTCCATCAGATGAAGAATCGCATCTCACAGCATGTGGCTTGTCTCATCTACATAGCTTCCATTAAGTCTGTTTGGTGTTGTGGTTGATCACTGGACAGTACATATGAACTTAATTTGCAAGTCTGATAACTGAGACACTTTTAAGTGTGCTGAAAAGTATGGCCACTACCCAACGGTATTACATCACTAGAACAGATGAACTTGGTCTTTGTAAACAAGATCAACTCTGTTTCCAAGGGATAATGCAGTTTCCAGTGTAAATGGTTCTGAACCTGATTGCACATCCAGTTACAGAACGAATCACACAGTAAGTTTCAGAGATAAGAGTTCGTATAAATGCTTTGAACGAGTTTATGGTTTAAAAGGCGAGTGTTGATGTGCTTGGGCTATCTCAACACTGGACAGTTAAATGAGGTGCAAAAGTAGGTGTTCTCCCAATATATGTAGGGAGTTTTTCTTAAAAGATAACTGCCAATCTAGAGATGCAATGAGATGTGGATTTGTCCCATAGTTTTGTCCAGCTTGTGGATGGGTTCTTCTGCTCCTTTTTCTGCAACCACATGACCTACAGGCAATCACAAACTGGCAAAAGACTATACCTTTTTGGATCTTGACTAGGAACAACTGGGTTTTTTTGTGTGTGGTAAGATCACTCTGTTGTAGTTTGATTTCGGGCACGTGTGATCACTGATATTGAACCAAAGCAGCACTATTGGGGATGATAAGCTAACGAAGTGATTTAGCACTCACCAATAAATTGGGGGGGGGGAGAGAGAGACAGCTTTCTCCTATTGTTCATGGAGGCAGTAACAGAAGAGGATTATTGAAAGCAACAGAAATGTGTGATCTTACAGGAAGCCAGTATGTGTTATGTAAACATGATTTGTGCAGGGCTGGGCAAAGGTAGCAATCTAGATATTGTTGAACTGTGCCTCTATCAGCCTTTATCAGCAATAGCTACAGGTAAAAGGTCCATGAGAATCACAGCCCAACAACATCTGCTATGCAAAGACCACATATAGAAGCAATAGCAATCATATTTGCAGTTTATACTGCCTGATAGTGCTTAGAGCAGTCTCTGGGTAGTATACCTGGTTTAGCATTTTTCGGATAAGTCAGAACATACTGAAGTTCATGGGCCCTCCACCCTCCTTTCTTAATCCAGTGTGGCAGAGAAGAAAAGATCGGAAGCTTCTGGATCCATTTTACATTAACCACATGTCATCTGAACACTAAATTATGATTTATCATGTCAATTGTTTGTTAAAACAAACCTGATATTAACATTTGTTTCAGTAAATCAACCACATCCCAACATGAGTCTCTCCTGCTGTTATACAGCATTTTCTCCCCAGCAATGGGCCTCATTTGTAATGCATGCCTCTGCATTGACATACAATTAAAGCCCATATTTACAGCTCTATGATCATCCAGTTGTAGCTATGTTTCTGCTTTTAATGGGGTTTCATATGCTACTTGGGGGAACATTGGTGAGGACCTCAGTTATGTTCTTCCCACGGGCTTCCCAGGGGCATCTCAAGGTCAACTTATATGGGAAATGCAATACTGGACAATACAGGTTATTGGCCTTGTCTATCAGAAGCAGTTCTTTCATTCCTAAATTTTCAGGAACATCAAGTGAGAGTTTAAAAGCAAGCAGTTTAGGGGAAGGGGGGGGGCAACTGGAGAATAAGAGAATCATTTGTGTGTTGTTCTAAGGCAGTGTTTCCCAATCTTTGGTTTTTGGACTTCAATTCCCAGAAACCTAAGTCAGTTTCCCAAAGCACTGATCAGCCAATGTACTGATTTAGGCTTCTTGGGAATCAAAGTCCACCAGTGTTCTGCAGACATACCTGTAATTTGTTAAACTCTGTACTAAGATATGATGTAGTAGCAATGTGGCCAACAATGGAATGGGCCAGGTGATACAGTGTGATTAGTTTACAACTGGGTAGCACAGAGATTCACTGAGTAAGAGAGTTAGAAATTTCCTATGGAAGACAATATAAGTCTCCCATGACAAACTCAAAACTGCATTCCTTTACCTGACCTTTCCTCTGTCCACAAGACATCCTTAGATTGTGCTCTTCAAAACACTGGAGTTATTTTACTTTTGGTATCCAGTTTCCATTTAGTTTAATGCCTTTACTTTTTCCCCTGCCATTGCTGTTATTATTAACACCTTGATGGTGTCTCTTTAACCTTCCATAGGTGGATAAGTGGAGCAGCTGTAGTCAATGCCTTTTATTCAGCAAACAGAAATCAGATTGGTAAGTTGAGCCTCTTTATCCAGTAATTTGCAGCAAAAAAGGTTGTTTCCTACTCAGTTTTTGTGGGTGCCTTGACAGAGTAGAAGAACACATATTCTCCAATGCTTACTTCTCTGTTTGAAATGTTATAATTGCCATATTACTACTAAACCTGCTTGCTTTGATATTTGATGCCCTTGATCCATAAAATGAGACTATCCCTTCTGGAGTGTTCACCTGTACTTTAAGAAAGGGGTGCCCAAACTATGGCCCAAGGGCTGCATCCGGCCCACAGCACCAAATCATCTGGTCCATGCCACTTTCTGAAGCAGAAGCAAAATGTGCATGTGTGTGCACATAATGTGCCTGTGCATAAGCCTGCCCTAAATAACCCGCAGCTGTTGTAAACGTGTTTATGACAGCCATGGGTCATTTACAGCAGTATTATGTGTATGCACAGGTGCATTATGCACCCGTGCATGCACATTTTACTTCTGGTGGGAGGAACCACATGACTGGCCCGTGGCCTGAAAAGTATGGGCACCCTTGCTTTAAGAGCTTATCTCTTCTGGGGTTTTCTTGGTTCATGTTCCTGTGACCTTGTTTTGAATATTGTCTATGTTTAAAACGAAACATCTATTTAACATGCTACCTGTGAAATATTTGGAAGATATCAAAATTAGGCTTTGCTCTAGCAAAGGAGTAATTATGCAATGATAATACTAGGAGTAGGGTATCAGTGACCTACAACTCCCATAATCCTTTGGCATTGACCTTTTTTGGTGGAGTATTTCCACACTGTAGGCTGAATATCTGTAAAATGAAATGATCCTCCACTTAGAAACTAAAGCATGCAATGGAAAATGAAGGCAGTGAAAGAGCTGGAATTGAATGCTAAATATTCAACTGATCTCTTCTTACAGCATTCTGCTTCATTATATGCTAAGCATTAAGTTCGGATACAGATCAATTTGCAGTTGTTTGTTCTTATCTTTCTTAGAAATGTTTTTTTTTAAAATAAAAAAAACCCGTAATCTGTGATTGGCCCATCATTTCAGCAGTAGCTTCAGAAATGGAGCTGGCAGTTTACAACTACTCTGGCAATATATTTTCACACTTTATTAACACTACAGAAAAAGTGCTGAACAAAACCTGGTGAAATGGCGATTGCATCACCTAGTGGTTTCTTCTGTCCTTTCCTTATAATCTTTTTACTTTTTAGTTTTTTTGCTGAGCAGCAGTGCAAAGGCGATCTGCGGCTGAAAGTGCAAACTGCTGTAACATTTTTACAAAATGTCCATACATCGCCCAGGTATTGATATGAATCTCGTGGCTTCCCTGGAAGAATCCTAGGAATTGTAGTTGGACAGGATGGCTGAAAGGAGGAAAGCATAGCTTGTCTCTTTACTTCATATCTTCGGATCATGGTTTCTATGGAAAGGCTAATGGGTACTAAGCTAATTTTAAGTTTGTACTGTAGGAATACCAGAAGTGCAGAAATTGCTTCTACAAGATAATTATCTTTATAAAATGAAGAGATCCTTAAAGTTGTCATCTAGTTAAAAAAATTAAAAATCTTTGTGGTTTTTATAAAGTAACTAGAAAGTTCCTTTTAATTACTTTTAAATCTGAATGCTACAAACCATTGACCTGTAGCACCAAACAATCCTATTGTCCATCTTTTTGTGACTTTATCACCCACAATAAAGCATGAGGCAGCCCACACAGGCCAACACTTAAACTACCATTTGTAAAATAAAAATAACTTGTAATCAACTAGTTACTTTCAACTTCCAAGCACAATAAAGAAAGCCATTAGTTTGCAAGATGTGAGCATGGCTGTTGATGATAGGGATTTTGGAGGTCACTGATTCATACTTAGTTGCCATAATTTAGAAGTGACTTGATGGTACATAACCACACAATTTCCATGTTTTTCGAAACAGGTAATAATAAATAATTTTAAAACTTTGTACAACAGAGTCTGTTAATTATATAAACTAGGCCAGAATGAAACACAATCTTCAACACTCATAAAAACTTCTTGTGGCAACAAAGTACAATCGTCTGCTATGCAAAAGCAAGATTAAATGAAGATAGCCATTGGTGCCAATGTTTATTTATCCAGAAACTAAAAAATCTAATCTACTCTGTCCATAATCAGTGCAAAATAATATTAGTGTGAAAATTTTTGTGGTTATGTTCAAGTGATGAAAGAGTTCTGGAAAGTGTGGATCCTTTTCCTGTTACCTTTTGAATGAGCAGTCAGGAAAAGAGCTGCAATTCTTTTGGCACAATTGTATTTCTTTGGTGATGTGGGCAAATGTTTTGCTAGTGAGGGAATCCCTTCTAGGAATAATTGTGTTCTTGAGACTGCGCAAGGTTTGTCAAATGTTGTAAGCAAGCACTGAATTGGTTCAAAGTATCTCAGAATAAACAATTCATCCATTAAGAACTGCATTTTTAAAAGTAAATGATCTCGACAGGTCTTAATGCTGTAATAATAATTTTGTGTCTGAAATTATTCTGGGTCAAAAGGATTTTTGCGGAAGAAATTCCGTTCAGGGAATACCCAAATGAGGCTCCTTTCAATCACCAAGAGCTGGGACAGAGACAGGCACTCAATTCATTATGCAGTACCCGGGTCTCAAACTGCCAACTAGCCAACCTTCCAGCTAACAAGGCAAGCTTCTTAACCACTAAGCCATTGCAGCCCCTCTTAATGCTGTGATACAAAAGGAAGCAGCTCATAAACTGCAAAGTAGAGCCAACCAATATGCATATGCATTAACACACTCATTTTATTTTTATTTATACTGGTTCTTCCCCCCCCCCCCCCCCAGTATCATTTGTAGGGAAAGCAGCATGCAATCTAAACTCAAATTGTTACAGTTTAATTGTTTTCTAAGGCAATTTTTTTCTCTTATTTTGCTGAGTGAGCTAGTGCAGGGAGGCACTTGATTTGCAAGTCTGATTCTGGGGCATATCTCTTGGGGGGGGGGGGGGGGGGGAGGTTGCAATGTGAAAAGAAAAGCAGATTAACAAGAGGGTCCTGAGAAGGAAAGGAAGCTGCAATGAAATGAAAGGAATGAAAAATGGGGGTGGAGGAAGAGAGAAAGGGGGAAATAAATGGGCCCTTTGTATTCTGTCTAGGAAAGGAACAGACAAATTAACTTTGAAAGCTAAAATGTTTTGTACTTGCAAATCCAGAAACTGAGTGTCTGGTTCATCATGTTACAAGCTGAAGCTACAGAGCCACGTATGTTGATAATATAAACAGATAATGAAAACCTTTTCCCACAGAAATTGTGTCCCCAGATATTCATGGCAAGGATTTACACAATTGGCCATTCCACAGAGTGACAATATTCACACATATACTTGGAATTGCATCATATTGAAGAGATTTCCATCCTTGGTAGGTGTTCACTAAGGGCAAAAAGCAAATGGATCTAGAACAGTGTTGGTGAACCTTGGCACTCCAGCTGTTTCTGGAACTTCAATTCCCAGAAGCCCAAATCTTTGCAAATCCACACAAATGGGTTTACTGTGTGTATGCAGAGTAAACCCGTTCGTGTGGATTCACAGGGACTTGGGCTTCTGGGAATTGAAGTTCAGAACAGCTGGAGTGCCAAAGTTCACCATCACTGATCTAGAATGTTAACAGGTGTGTTTTGCCTGGAACACTCCAAGGATGGGAACCTCTTCAGCACGGGACAAATAAAAAGAAAGAATGTGGACTGGAGTGGGAAGAGTGTATGACTACCTGCCAAGCTGACAAATCAATCAAATTTTGCCAGACCTCCCCAGAGCTGTTGCTTTTTGTTTGTTATTTTTAGTTTTTTAAATGAGCACAATTGAAAACTAACATCAATGATGTCGTCTCTCCTCGCACAGTCTTTCCTGCAGGTATTTTGCAACCACCCTTCTTTAGTGCATCCCAGCCACAATCCTTGAATTATGGTGGCATTGGCATGGTCATTGGACATGAAATCACTCATGGCTTTGATGATAATGGTAAGATAAATGAATAATACTTCACCATAGGTAGTATTGTGACTAAGCTGAACAGCAGATGAAAATGGAGGTCAGTTAACAGTGCAGTCAGGAAATCCATAAGAGAGCATTCAAGCCCCTTTTTTAAGGTTGTGCACTCTGTTCTGAACAAGGCATCTAGTCAAAATCTCAGGCCTGCCATAGTGCCCATTCACTTATTCTCCTTTCATCTCTGTGCATCTTTGTAAGACATCTGATTCATCAATCCATTATGCTTTGGTCTGGCCAACAGCTGTATTGATTCGAAAGGAACTGAGAAATGCTAAACAGCAACATCCTGGCAATCACCACAGAAGTGGTGGGAATCAGCCCTCGTGGCTCCTTTTGTAGCCCCTATACATCCACCCAAATTGTCATGTCTATATATATATATATATATATAATCATAAAAAATATAGAATCATTTCTGTAAACAAACATGTAGTGTATCATTTGTTTAGTTTCGTTCAAATCAGAAATGACTTTCTAATTCCATTTTCATCCCTAAGGATCCTAGGCCCATAAAAATGATGCACAAACTCCTAGAAGTATCTTGTTAATGCAGGGGATATTGATGCCTACTACCTTTGAGGCTTGAGAACATGCTTGAGGATGCTGTGGACATAATCCAATACAACAGGGGTGACCAAACCAAGACCCATTCCATCCAGCCCGCGTCGCCCTCGCCACTCCCGGAAGTGGAAGTAAAACCTGCATGCATGTGTGCAGAATATCCCTGTGCATGCACTGACTGCTGCCATAGATGACCCACAGCTGTCATAAATGCATTTTACTTATGCTTCCAGGTGGGAGGAACCAAGTGACCGGCATGCTCGACCATGTGACCGGCCAATGGCCCATAAAGTTTGGCAAACCCTGCAATACAATGTTTGTAGAATGGAAAACATGGCTGGTATAGTAATGATAGAAGATAGTGTTGGTTGTATATGTGGTCGCTGCCACCACACAAGCCCATGGTGTTGCATTCACCATCACAAAAAGAGACAGTATTTTGGATAGCTCTTTGAACATTCAGCTGAAAGTGCAGAACAGATCACCGTCACACAACATTAGAATATCCAGTGGCTGACATGCTAAAAAGAGAATGCAATCTCAAGCAGATGTCATATTTTCAATGTCTTTCTTTGCCATCAGTACATATTCTTTATTTCAGGTAGAAATTTTAATGAGAATGGAGACCTTGTAGACTGGTGGACTCAACAATCTGCAAAAAATTTCAAGAAACAATCTGAGTGCATGGTGTACCAGTATGGAAACTTCACATGGGATCTGGCCGGTGGACAAAATGTATGTCTTTTCGTTCTTGATGAACTTATCAAATAGATATAGATACACAGTACTATGAAATGTCTAATGCCATCACCAGCTGGCTTTGGGAACATTCATTGAATTGGAAGTGGGAGTCCTAACTCAGACATCTTGAACTCCAAACTTTGCTAAACTTTGCCAAGGTTTGAGAGGAGAGTCAGCAGAATATTCTCCATTTTTGGTGGCTCATGGTGGCTTGAGGGCTAATTTATGCCCCATCACTCACTGAATTTTCCCTAAAGCAGCTAATGGTGGCCTAATACTTTTGCACAGTTCTTTATTCATGTCAGAGGCACCATCAACATAAAATAACATACAAAGCTAAATTTAACATATCTAAAACAAAAACAAATTAAAAGGACTAGATGACATCTGCTCAATATTGGGCCACCGCAAGAGCATTTCCTCTGGACAACATAAGGTCCTCCTCAGTGCATGTTGAAGAGCATCATGTGCAGTATTGTAGATACAGTAGAACCCTGGTTAACGACAGCACCAGAGAATGACAAAATCGGATAACAGCACTAGATTTTTAGAAAAGTCATGCACTAGACAGCGTCATTTTGTTGTTATCCAGTGCATCATTTTTGATCTCTTACCTTGTCACGCTGTTTGGGGCTGGAAAAATCACCATCTTCAGGTGCATTTTTCCAGCTCTCCGGCAATACAGTAGGCTGTGGAGGGGTGGGAGGAGCTTTTACATGCTATTCCTGCCTTCCTAGGAGATTCCTGGGCTGCAAACAGCTGAATAAATTTGCTGCCGCCAAAACCTGCAGCTGATGAAGGAGTTTTCCCTCGCATTTTGGCTTGCAGCACCGCCTGGGGGGGGGCATCAGAAACAGCGTGAACAGGGTCCCCTAAGACTCCCAGAGGTGGCAGGGGTGACGGAGAACCTGAAATGGGTGAAAAAAATTCCATCACGACAGAGGTTTTTTCCACCCATTTTGTGTTCTCCACTGCCACTGCCCCCTCTGGGAGGCTCAGGGGACCCTGTCCATGCAGTTTCCAATGGCGACTCCCTGATCCCCCCCCAGGTGCTGCTGCAAGGCAAAACCTGCAGCTGACGAAGGAGTTTTCCCCGGTGTTTTGGCATGCAGCACTGCCCGGGGGGGTCAGGGGCATCGGAAACAGCACGGATAGGGTCCCTTGAGCCTCTCAGAGGTGGAAGGGGGTGGCAGAGAACCCAAAATGGGTGGGGGGGGAACCGTCACGGTGGAGTTTTTTTCACCCATTTTGTGCTATCCGCCACCCCTGCCCCCCTCTGGGAGGCTCAGGGGACCCAGTCCTTACTGTTTCTGATTCTCCCGACCCCCCCCCCCCCCCGGCAGTGCTGCAAGGCAAAACCTCCAGCTGACGATATCCAATACATGCACTGGACAACGACAAAAAATGGCGAACTAGACGACTTGTGGAATGAAGTTTTGTCGTTGTCCGGGGTATTACTGTATAGATTCACAAACATTTCATTATGCAACAAAACATGTTTTACTTCTGCTTCTGGGAGCGACGAGGGCAGCGTGGGCCAGATAAATAGCAGTAAACCCATTCGTGTGGATTCACAGGGTGCTTGGGCTTCTGGGAATTGAAGTCCAAGAACATCTGGAGTGCCAAGGTTCATCATCATGGATTTAGTATAATGGATAGAATTTAAATAAAGGTTAATTTCTGATGCATTTATTTTGCATGACCAGAAGGCAGACATCTCAGTGAGCTGTCAGCTGACAGTTTGCAGTTTCTGGTGACATTTAATACAGGTTCCAAATTCCTTTGCTGAGGTTGCACATCAAATTTGTTTGATCATTTCTGTTTCCTTTGATTTAACTCACTGAACAATGAAAGTGTTTTGTCATTTTCATTGTCAAAGTCTAACTGTATGCAGCACAACTTGTTTATTATGACAAAATGTTTACTGATGCAACTGAGATAAATGAAGAGGAAAGTACCTGTGTGCTGTAGGGATCTTGATCTGTGTGTAAGATACACAATCTTCCACAAATATGTCATAAATTAAATTCCAGTTTAGAGTGTATTCATCCCCATGTGTTTTCAGCAATTATTGGCCAATTTCGCTCTCCACCAAGCCTTGTGACGAAGTCATTTCCCACTGTATTTTGTTTCATACATTTAATATTCTCCATTGCATGTCTGGATTGTTTCAGTCATTCATTGTGACCTTCAACTCAGGAGTCACCATGCTTCTTCAAACACATTGTTTTGTTCTACAGGAAAGATAAGCAACATTTTCATTTCTTTCTTTTTTTCCAGCTCAGTGGAATCAATACACTTGGTGAAAACATTGCTGATAATGGCGGCATTAGGCAAGCATATAGGGTGAGAAATCTTTGTCTTCAACGTTCACAGCTCGGATGAAAAGGAATCATTAAAAAGCCACTTAGACAAACACTGGCTTGCCTGGAATATGTTGATATTGCTTTTAGAAACATAGGAAGCTACTTTAAACTATTGGTCAGTCTAGGCCCCATATTGTCTACTATCACTGGCAGTGACTCTCCGGGGATTTAGGCATGTTTCTTTTGTACCTGGAGACCCCTGCTATTTCCTGCTGGTGCTATTTCTTTGTTGAAGATCAATGGAGGCACAGACACTGGAAGAATCCAAGCACTAAGCAGGCTTGACTCTGCATAGTTTTTGAAATCATGGTTTAAATAGCTGTTTTATGAAAGCTCCAGAGTTTAGTTAGATATTATCTGGGATTTAATCTAGACTTTGTATAGAATGGAGCAATCCAAATATTGGAAAAAAACTTGTGAATGAGAGTCTGGAGGTCATATGTGGCTTTGATTTCCCCACCCATAGAGCACTCAGCTATATGGGAAAAGTTTCTACACATGCATACAAATAAGCATATAGCACCTTACTCTTTCTCAATGGCAGTTTCTTAAAGATTCTGCTATTCCAATACAGAATGTGTATGCATTTGCTAGTATCCTCTACCTTATTATATATTTAATGTACTTTCAGACATCAAAAACTATAACAAAAACTGAACTGCTCCCACCACCTGTACTATGTTTCTTTCCTGTGAAGAAAGCAGTTACAACATTTATATAAACACAGATATTTCACAAAGAATGGGTATCTGTGGCTCTAGACAAGCATTTTGTGATAAGATGGAAAAATTGCTGGGCATTTTCAGAAAAATGTTGCTCCTAACTTTTCATGTGGTGGTCGGGAAGAATTAGACCAGGGTATGGGAAAAGTACATAAACAACACAATAAAACAAGACATGTATTATAATTCTGATAATAAATTAAACAATGTGAAGCTTCCTTTCATGTGATGGGGAGGAATGACTCCCTGTTCCATAGTTTCATTATCATAATTAAAAGAGTACAAAACATACAGTCAAATTAGCTGAATGTCCAGGACAAAGTGTATTCCAACAAAGATCACATTGCTTTTGCCTCTCTCTTTGGAGATTAGAACTCTTTAATTTTCACAAAAGCACTTTGGCCAAAACACAATGGAACACTTGATCAGCTCTTTAACAACTGTTGGACGAGCAAACAAATTCCCAAAACATGGTGGGAGGCAAAGGTAATTGCTATACTGAACCCAGGCAAAGAACCATCAAGATCCTAAACACAGAAGTAGTACCCAGTTATCTCCTTGCAATTTCTTGCTTTTGAACTGCTAGGTTGGCAGGAGCTGAACAGAGATGGGAGCCCATTCCATCATGCAGTACTTGGGTCTCGAACTGCTGACCTGCGAACTTCAAGTTCAGTGTCTTAAACACTTGAGCCACCACCATCCCACACCAACTCTAGATGGCATCTAAAATCAGGGAAGAGTTTTCTGCAGACTTCTCAAACTTGGTTGAAGTGTTGTTTGAGGCTCTCGAAATTCTCTCTGTTGCACTACTAAGAAATGATAACCTCTTTCACACACTTTTTTTTCCCCTTGGGTGGTGGGGACACAGGCCTATAACAACTATGTAAAAAAGACCGGACAAGAGAAACTGCTTCCTGGACTAAACATCAACCACAAGCAGCTGTTCTTTCTGAACTTTGCACAGGTATTATATTTTCTTTGATTGAAAGCTTTAAATATTATTTTGAGTTACAATTTCACAGTTAAGTTGGAAACAGCAGGCTGGCTTTTCTCCTGTTAATATGACCTGGCAGAATTGTTAAGTCGAACAGCCTTCATGGCAGCTGCACCATAAGGAAACTGGCCTGTCAACTTAAGTTAATCACAGCTTAGTGCATGAATGCAATCGGAAGGTGAGTCCATGGAGCCCAGTTGCATGTGCCCATGATGTGTTGTTGTTGTTGTTGTTGTTGCTGTTGTTGTTAGGGATGCAAGGGCATGCAGCAGTTTGAGTACGTTCTTTCACTGTCTCAGTTTTGAATGTCATGTAATAGCATCAAATAGACTTCTGGAAAACTAAGGTGACACTGCTCTTAAACAATTCTTGTAATCTGTTATTGTTGTTTTTCCAAGATATGGTGTGGAACATACAGGCCAGAGTATGCAGTCAACTCCATTAAAACAGATGTACACAGCCCAGGCAAATTCAGGTCAGTGTTTTAAAGCATTCATTTCCAAAACATGCTTTAAAAGGGGGGGAAATGCTAAAATACTGCCATAGATTTCTAAGTACTAATGCTGCCTACCAAATGCTACTTCTTCTTCCATGTCTAGGCCAGACATGAAACTGCCAAAATGAAGGCACCTTTTTGGGAGTTCATTCTGCAGTTTCTTTTGGCTGACCTAGTGTGAGAAAGATTAGCCAGCAACACAAGGTTGCCATTACCAGGGTACGCCCGATTGTGGTTCATGAATACCACAATCTTCCAGGAGGCTCTTTCTGTGTATCCCTAACAAATACTTGGGTTGAGCTTCAATCTCAGTGAGCCATTTTTGCTTTGATTTATTTCCCATCCATTTTGAAAGAGACCGTTTTCTGGTCAAATTCTTGCTTTATATTGTGACAGCATAAGTACCGTTTATATTGTACATCTCATTTCTTCTGAAAGCAGCAACTGTTCCAGAAGCTGGCAGGAAAATGGTATTTTCATGTGGGTGTGTTCTTGTGGCTCCCCACCCACCCACCCCCCGGAGATCTGTGCCTTTTTCACTGAGGCAATTATATTCAAAATCCTGCACTTAGCCTCATTTCTGCTGGGGTGTTTGTTCTGATCAGCTGCCGTTTCCATGACCTTTGTTCAATGACTATTTTATTCTTTTGCATTGTGTTCATTGTTTCGGTTCATTATTTTCACTTGGATATAATTTTACCTATCAAGCATCGGATTTTGTTTTGACAAGTACCTGTATATAGATTACTGTATATACTCGACTATAAGTCTTCCCAAATGTAAGTCAAGGTACCTAATTTGGAGCTCTAAAACTAGGAAAATAGATTAACCCGAGTATAA
The DNA here is from genome assembly GCA_035047345.1 of Bradypodion ventrale. Lineage (NCBI taxonomy): Eukaryota > Metazoa > Chordata > Lepidosauria > Squamata > Chamaeleonidae > Bradypodion > Bradypodion ventrale. Next base: position 36,690,142 of record JAWDJE010000003.1, on the reverse strand, counting down.
GTTGGGGTGGAAAATGCAGTAGCTGCTAGTGAGTTTCAATAATTAAAATGAAAATATGGTAAAAATTAATTAATTCAGACATTTGTGTGGGTATGTTTTAGAGTTTTATGGTAGTGTTCATGTTTTTCCCCCTGTATATTTGAATTTGCACCACCACAACTTTGGGACCCAGGTATAAGTCAAGCCCCCTTTTGGACCTCATTTTGGGGGCTTAAAAACTAGACTTATACTCGAGTATATACAGTATAGCTCCATTCGGGGCAACTCATAATAATGCCCTTTGTTGAGTGATGGACAGAGGGAAAATATAAACAGATTCATATGCACAAGTTAGACACCTGTGAAAAAAATGTTGCACATGGAAAGCAGTGGGTTGCAAAACCTTGTTTGAAATGCTTCCCATTCCCACTATATAATAATAACAGTTTAGTGTCAGAAATTATTCTGGGTTGAAAGGATTTTTGCTGGAGAAACTCCATTCAGGGGATGCCCGCATAAAGTTCCCTTCATGTCTCCAAGATCTTTTCTCAGCGAAGTGGTCCCTATTTATCTACTTGCAATCTCTTGCTTTCGAACTGCTAGGTTGGCAGGAGCTGAGACAGAGACAGGTGCTCAATCTGTCATATGGTACCCAGGTCTCGAACTGCTGACTTGCCGGCCTTCCAGCTAACAAGGGAAGCTTCTTAACCACTGAGCCACCACAGCCCCTAATATGTAATAAAATACATGAAAGATAATCTCTTTGGAAGCCTAGGACTAAAAAAATTACTAATTACAATGAAGGGGAAGTAAGATTAGCCTTTCTCTTTGCTTGATACTTATTTGTGGAATAGACTCAGTGGTATTAAAATGTTATCTTCTCTTGCTCTAAAGGGTTTTGGGAACACTACAGAACACCCAAGAGTTTTCTGAAGCCTTTAAATGCACCAATACAGAATACATGGATCCTGCAAATAAGTGCAGAGTGTGGTGATAGAACTACAGGCAACGGAGCCCAAGAAAGACAAGCTTTCTAAGAACCTGAGATACTTTCAGAGTGATGGCAGGAATGGTTTGGCTGCAAGAGGAACAATTAAGAAAAACCTATAAAATGTGCAAACATAATACCTTATCCGGAAAAAAAGAAGGGAGGGAAGGCATTATTAAGACAGTGGTTGCCAACAGTTACTCAAACCAAATGGGAAATGCTATAGTGTGATTTAATTTTAATTCTGTTTTTCATTCAGCCTGCAGATTTTGTTTTACCCAGTACATCAAGTCATTTGCTTTAAAACATGTTACCTGTATAGAAATGTGCTCAGCCTTAACAGCTACTTTATCTCACATCTATAATTGGAGAAAAAGCAAAGGATGTTAAGGAACCCGATCGCTTGCACATGGAAACGTACCAAGTCAAGTATATGCATCGAAAGTGTAGAATTTTGCAAAAACTCTAATTATGGCTCACATGTTTCATCAAGTGCTTGTTTCTCAGAGATGGTATTCAGAACTGTGAAGCCCAGCTGAAAGAGAAACCAATAAAGAGCCTACATCCAAAGCTGTTGCGGCAAACAGCTAACCAGAAGTAACAACTGGTGACTCCAGATGTAATGAATATCCCTGTTCACAACCAAAGACGAACAAGATCAGCCCTGGATGTTGTCATATAGATTGGGATGTACAACCAGATGCAATTCCATTTCTTGAAGGATTGGTGTCATGTGATTGGCACTGCCCCACTGCTGGATCAAGACAATACCACCAAGAAGGCTTTCTTCATTTGTTGAAACCTCTACTCCTGTTATCTTAATGGGAGATAGCTAGCAGGGCAACCTGTTTCTCCTTCTGCCTCCATCATATACCACATACACCATTCCTATCTTTGCACCCCATGCCCTAATGCTCTGTCTTGAGGCTTCTCTTGCTTTTCCCCCCATGTATTTGAACCTCTTTTTATATGAACAATCCAAAGACAAATCATGATCTATTTAAGGGATTAACAATTAACCAAATGTATTGTTTACCGCTTTCCAGCCAAAATGACATTGTAAATAATTTATTAATGTTTTTAGCATATATTGTAATCAGGACTGTTGTAATCAAAAACTTCTCCATGTTTTTTCTAAGATACTTCTACTTTATCTCAAATTGTGGGGAAGCTTTTTTGAAAGAAAAAAAATTTGTAATAATATATAAGATGATACTTTTTATATTTAATTCTGAACTATACCAGACATGAATTGTTATATATTATTACAATGGTTGCATATCTTTTGAATGCCAGGGTCACTCAAGAGGTGATTAGTTCTCAACACAGAGATCTCCACTAATTGAGAGACTGTAATTTTTTAAAATAAATTCATAAAGGCCAGTTGTACCAATCCTCTGATCTAGACACCTAATGCAAATGCTGATAATAATTCAAATCAGCAAGATACTTTGCTTCAGTAATAATGTTATATTTCTAGATATTTGCATAGTTGGACTCTTGCTAGGGAAAAAAACAATCTTTTAAATTTTGATTTAATTTTGAATTCTTTTTCATTGAAATACTTTAGACATGCCCTTCCATAACTGATGAAAGAACACACTGCTTCTGGTATTGAAGCAGACAAGATTTCCAAATAAACAAATACCAGATACCTCAGATGATTTAAATGAGTCTTTTTGGGAGCATTTGAAGACTTTGTGTGCATCTTATTTTTCAGATTTGTGATTGGGTGAAACATATTGATAATTAAATTGAAGCCACATAATCCTTATTATTTATAGTGGCTGTAATGTCTGTTTGCTTGGGGAAAGAGGAGTCACCCACACATACATTAACTCACTCAGGTCTGTACCCAATAGTGTATAGTGTTTTGCATTAGCACAAGGCTGAGCGCAGAAGAATAGATGCCTTTGATATGTGGAGAGTTCTGAGAGTCCCTTGGGCAGCAAAGAGAACAAATAGGTCAATACTGGAAGAAATCAACCCTGACTTGTGTAGTGGAATCCACATTGGACACCACATGTATAATAACTCCAGGTCTAATGCAGTAGACCTTGTTGTTGTTGTTCAGTCACACAGTCGATTCCGACCCTTTGCGACCCCATGGACCATTTCCCTCCAGGCACCTCTGTCCTCCACCATTCTCCTCAGCCCGCCAAGCTCTGTGCCCATTGTGTCCACAATACCATCTATCCATCTCATCTTTGGATGCCCCCTTCTTCTCTTTCCCTCCACCTTTCCCAGCATCAAGGCCTTCTCAAGTGAGTCCTCCCTTCTCATTTGATGTCCAAAGTACTTTAGCTTTATCTTCACTATTTGTCCCTCCAATGGTGAAGATAAAGCTAAAGTACTTTGGACATCAAATGAGAAGGGAGGACTCACTTGAGAAGGCCTTGATGCTGGGAAAGGTGGAGGGAAAGAGAAGAAGGGGGCATCCAAAGATGAGATGGATAGATGGTATTGTGGACACAATGGGCACAGAGCTTGGCGGGCTGAGGAGAATGGTGGAGGACAGAGGTGCCTGGAGGGAAATGGTCCATGGGGTCGCAAAGGGTCGGAATCGACTGTGTGACTGAACAACAACAACAAGGTCTACTGCATTAGACCTGGAGTTATTATACATGTGGTGTCCAATGTGGATTCCACTACACAAGTGATTATATAGATCACATGCTTGTCTAGCAGCAAAATCCTGCATCAATAGGAATTTTCACTCTATTATTCTAACTCACTGAAGAAGGCCCTGATGCTAGAAAAATCAAAGGCAAAAGGAGAAGGTGATGACAGAGCATGAGATGGCTAGTTGGCACCATTGTTGCAGTGGGTGTAGATCTAGGTGGACTACGGAGGATGGCAGATGACAGAGGAGCCTGGCATCCAGTGGTCCATGGGGTCTCAAAGGGTTGGACTCGACTGTGCGACTGAGTTTGTCTTATTAAATAAGCATGAGGAACACACCGAACTTTGAAGTGGAAGTAAATTTTCCTTGCGCATGATATGCTACACACCCGTGCATGTGCAGAACACTGCCGTAAATTACCTGTGGATGTCATAAACACGTTTATGAAAGCCACGGGTCATTTATGACAGTGTTATGTGCATGCACATTTTACTTCCACTTCCGGAAGTGACGAGGGCATTATGGGTCGGATGAAATGGCTTTGTGGGCCAGATCTGGCCCAGGGGCCATAGTTTGGGCACCCCTAATTTAGGCCAAAGTCATTCTACAAAGGAGCATCACTGTCAGAGATTCATAATACTTAGAGCATGGCCAACACATAGAATTATTTAGTATCAAATAGTAATCTCATTTATTGGTATGAGATTTTTAAAGTGAAATTCTGAAGGCCATCAACCACTGCATCCAGTGAGATATTTCAGCTAGTTTGTGTTTGAGTTGTTTGTGTTTTTATTTTATTTTTTAATTACTCTGTTTCTCTCATGCCCTCACCCCTCTTTGTGGCTCAGATGTTTGCCTCCCAATCAGTTTTCCAAGTCATTATCTCTCTTACCACATTGTAAAATCTCAATTTCCCTAATCTCAAAGGTCAGTCTGTAAGATCTGCCTCGAATATCAGGGCAATTACTGGAACTCAAGTATACATCCTTCACAAATCAAAGCCAGGAGTTGAACAACTAGCTGAATAGCTTGTAACAAGCTGCTTTAACTCCTAACTCTTGGCCTTGCGGAGAGACATACTTACTTGTGCTCTCTGATAAACTGGAGCAACAAAATGATAAGGCAGAGAATAATGACCCATACATTAAGATGAGCAAGCTAAAATAGATAAGCTGATGAAAAGTAAAGAAGTTTTAACCAAAGAAAGTAAGTGAGGAACATCTCTTGTTCCTCATTTTGAAACACATGCTATCAGGTTTACGATTAGACTGTATGGAATTAAAAATGCAAATAATACTATAGCAGTGAAAATAATTGCTTTTGATCAAGGATGGGCATCCTTGTAGTTATCCCTGGTCTTATTTTTTTGATTCCTAAACAAATGATAGGAATAAGAGGTATATTGAGAAAAGCATCAGAGTGTTCACATTTCTATTCACATGTTGGTTGGAGAGGGGTGAAGCTAAGGGTGCCTTCCTAGAACAGTGCTGGCATTATCACTCTTGAACCAGATGATTACACCTCTTCTACAACTGGTGATCTCAAAGTACCTTTTTGCTGCTCACATGAAGGAAGTGCTGATTCGAATCCCTCCAGTGTGTATACACGTCCGTTTCCAGGGTCATCGTCACAGGCCAGATGGAATGGTACCAGGGGGCAGGGCCAGCCCACGAGCTGTAGGTTGCGAACCCCTGCTGTAACTCAAAAAAGCTGCACATTCCTGTCTCCCTGAGTTATTTTTTGTAAAATGCCTAAGGCACAAATATATGCAGCTTGAAGAGAAAACCATTAAAGCTTTTTATAAAATGCAAAGATAAGTACAATTATACGACAGCACAACAAGGAGTTTAACCTACCTGTACAAACCTTCCTGGTGTCCTGTTCTCTAAATCAAGGTGACACAGACCTAATTCCTGCTTCTACAAGAAGAAAATCTCCTTTTTCCACCTATCACGCTTTCTCAAAACTGAAACTTTATAATCACAGCATTTTTCCTAAGGATTCTTCGCCCTCTGGGCTAAACCAAATTGTCCATAAGAGCTAATTTGTCTCTTGAGTTTTTGGGAGGAAGGAGAAGCATTGGTAGATTCCCTTGGTTGAATCACTTCTTTCCAGCAATAACCATGGTTTGTAGGTTCATGCCATTAATTTGGCAATCCAGAAGAAGGTTAGGTGAGTCAAGGCTGTTATTTCTTTTTCATAGCTGTCATGGAATCATTAGGTGATGAGAGGTGGGCAGGAGTAAATCCAGAGTAAAGAAGAAGAAGAGTAGGTCTGGAAGTTTTCTGAGATTGGCTGATGTATGAATAGGCCTAGTGCAGAGTTTATAGCTGTTTATAGAAGTAATTAGTCTAGAGGTTAATAAGAGTGCAAAAAGGAGATTAAAGTTCAACGACTAGAAAATCAATTACACATATTACAAGTGGGAAGAAAATAATTTAATCTAGTTATCTGCCTATATAGCTAAAATGTGTTACCTGAGTAGATGATAAAATGACTAAATGACTAAATTAATTTAAGCTGCAAAAATTTACATGTTTTACAGAATACTTTTTCATCTGAAGTGTTTATAAAATGGGGGTGACAGATGCAGCTAACTGTTCTGATTAATTTGTCGTATGCTAAATTATTTTGGCAAAGTCACTGATCTCTTAATTAAAGATTGGTATCATTTCATTGGATCTTTCCCATCTTGAAACAAAATCCTGATTGCATTTAAGGAAAATGGGGATTGGCGGATGGCTGGATGGTTTATGGAGACTTTAAAATACTAACCATGTTGTTAGGCCAGCAGGCAGGTTATACAGAATATCCCTGCTTCCTATGTTTGTGGGACAGTCGAGCCAGTTACCTCCATTGGACAAAAACTGACTGGCCACATTGAGACGCCTTAATCCCCGGCAGAAAAAAAGTCATTAATACAACCTTGATTCCAACAAAAAAGGTTTTATTGCCACCTCTTCATATTAAATTAGGGCTTATGAAGCAGTTTGTTAAATCACTGCCAAAAGATGGGGAATGTTTCAGATATCTGTGATCCAAGTTCCCAAAAACTGTCTGAAGCCCAGTTGAAAGAGGGAGTTTTACTGGCCCCAACATATGAAAACTGTTATCCGATCCCCTCTTTTTAGAAATAATGGGAGAAAAAGAAAAGGAAGCATGGGACTCTTTCAAAGATGTAGTTCGCAAGTTTTTAGGGAATACTAAAGACCCTCCGCACAAAAGCATTATACAATGCATGTTGAATGCGTGTAAAGCTCAAGGATGCATGATGAGATGAAAAGTTAATTTCTTACACTCCCATGTCGACTATTTTCTTGAAAACTTGGGAGCCTACAGTGAAGAGCAGGGTAAAAGATTTCACCAGGATGTCCATGATATCAAGAGACGCTACCAAGGAAGACGGAACATCAATATGCTAGTTGACTATTGTTGGATGCTCAAACAGGAAACAGGAAATGGAAAGCGAAAGTGTGTTCAGAGGAGCATAAAAGAGAAGAAGAAAAGGTTTCACAGACAAAAAGAGCAAATACACAATGTTAAGTATATATTATGAAGAAATTGTTTAATTATAAGAAATAATATGTTTAGTTGTAACAAAATAGTGATTTTCTTATCACTCTTATGCTTTTTTAATGCAAACCCCTCATATTTTGTGGAAAAAACTGTACATGATGGGGAGAAATTGAGGTAATTTTTGGATTCAGTGCACTAGAAAACATAAAATTTACCAAAAATATCATATGCAGCTGATTGATTGATTGATTGATTTGCAGACCTGTGTGATTAACAAATTGTGGGATGGGGGTATTTCATAATAAAAAGTCAGTATGAGTAGCAAATTTATTTCACTGTGAGCTTTTTTTTATTTATTTCAGTGTGACCTGTGCCTGAAGAAGTAGATTGCAATTAACAAAGATGCATACTGAAATAAATTTGTTAGTCATAAATAGGCCTCAAGAATTGTGTTTTGCTGAAACAACTAACATAGCTATACTCTGAAAACTGGCCTATTTTCCCCAGGCTATGCAGTTACATCTACATGCTGTTACAAGCATTTCTCCACATACTTGTGAACTCACCTACAAGAAAGTGTAGACAAAATAATGTATGAAAAAACTCCACCAAATCTGAACACTAGAGAAGTCATCATTCATCACCAGCTGCATTGATGTTTTATTTATAGGGGGTTTGAGATGTGATGGAGTGTACATACGGGAAAACTATAGAGCATCAAGTTACAGGAGGCAAATTCAGGAAAGGGAATTTAAAAATAGCATTGTTACTGGAAAACTTGAAACATCCATATTGAATATTTATAGTGCTTATCAGTTATTACAGTACTTCTTAAGGTAGCAACATTATACAAAAACACCAAGCCATATTATGTTTCTTTCAATCTTTGAAGAAATGATGATAATGACAACAATGATGACGACTATGATGATGAGAATAACAAATCTATTTAAGAAGCTGTATGTAAGAGCTACTGACAAAGGACTGCTGTGGCTTAGTGGTTAAGATGCTGAACTTGATGACTAGAAGGTCGGCAGGTCACCAGTTTGAGACTCGAGTGCTGCACAACAGAGTGAGCTCCCGTCTCTGTCCCAGATCCTGCCAACCTAGTGGTTCAAAAGCAAGAAATTGCAAGTAGATAGGTAGGTACCGCTTTGATGGGAATGTAAACAGAGTTCCATACACCCTGGTGTCTAGTGATGCCTGCCACATGTCCACATAAACATTTGCAGACACAGACTGCACTGGCTCTTTGGCTATTTATTAATTTGTTAGATTTCTATCCTGCCTCACTCAACACAACGTGTGACTCGAGGCAACGTACAACATAAATAAATCATACAATACGATACCGGTTCAATATAGTTCATAATAAATTACAATTACAACTAAAGAAAAAGGAAAAAAGGTCAGAAAAGTATCAAAAATTATACTATTATCACAATATAAAAATACAGCATAAATATGACAAGTTACATAATAACAAATGAATGCCGGGGGGGGGGGGTCAGAGCCCAAGGCTCAATGACCTTACCAAAATGAAATGGACCCAGGTATCATTCTAGGAAACGTCGGCGGCAGTGGGGCAAAGTGGCGCCCAGATGTTGCCTCCTTTCCTGCAGCCAATGCCGAGCCGGGGAAGGGTCTCGGGAGCAGCACCGTCGATGCAGCTTTGAGAACAGCACCTTGGAAATCCCAGGAGTTGCCTCCTTCCCCAGGGCCAATGCCAGGCCAGGGAAGGATCTCAGGAGGCTCCTTTTAAACCCCACGCCAGTGGATGGGACGGGGCGGCTCAGCGGCGGCAGCGGCTTTGAAACTCTCTGGCCACAAGAGGTTCCTTTTTAAAAAACACCGGTGGGGGGGGTGAGGAGGCGCAGTGGCTCAGCGGCGGCGGTGGCGGCTTTGAACATCTCTAGCCACAAGAGGTTCTTTTTTAAAAAACACCAGTGGAGGGCGCGGGGAGGTACAGTGGCTCAACGCATACCTATCAAGTATCCCGTTTTCCCCTGGAAAACCCCTTATTTTTACCCATCTTCCCACCCCCCTCCCATTTTATTAATTTGCCCATAATATCCCTTCTTTTTTTAAAAAAATAATCCTGACCAGAGCCCTCACAGGCAAAGCTGCATTATGTTTTTCCTGCCACCAGAGGTCACTGTGGCTTTTTGCTTGTGGAAGGAGAGAGAGAAGGTGGGGGGGGACTTGCTTCTGTAGTTTCTCTTTCATTTCCCTTCCCTGCCACATGGTCATGGAGGCTTCGTTTTTGCTGCTGCTGATCGGAGCCACCATGGGACGGGATTCTACTCTAGGTGAGCGATATTTCATATATGGAGATTAACTCCTCAGCAGCTGGGAGGCTTGGAAACTACAGAGGTTGCTTTTTACTTCTTTACTAATTCCCTTCCTTAAGGTGGATCTGATATTCTCAGGTGTTGGTGCTTCAACTGGTTGCAGTGAGGAACAAATAGATTGGTTAATTTGGGAGAATTAATCCCTTGCTCCTCCACCCTAATTGGGGTGTGTGTGTGTGCCTAGCCATGTGCAGGGCTAGTTTACCCTAGGGGGCTGTTTTACTATTCTGCTCTTTGCTTCCCAGGAATATTTTTAAATTAAAAATGAGTAAACAAGAAAGAAAAGAAAACAAAAGTCCCCCAAGAAGATGGGGAAAGGGTTCTTTGGCCCACACAGCTTTGTGCCCATTGCATCTACAATACCATCTAGCCATCTTATTTTTGGCCACCCCCTTCTTTTGTCCTCTACCTCTCTGAACCCTAGAGTCAGATATGACTGGCTTTCAAGCATAGGGTGACCTTTACCTTTACTAAGTACAATTACTTTAAGTACTGCATTTTAAAGAGAATACCCTCCAGCATGAGAGGGGTTAGCTAGATGACCTTTGAGTTACCTTCCAATTCTTTCATTAAATCATTCCATCTGGTAGCATTTCCATCGAGATGCCATTACTAAAAACATCTAACATGGAATTTCACAAGAGCTTGTTTCTCCTTCGGTATTTCTCAGACTATGCAGCTATTTAGAACAACTTGCACATGGTAGGTCATACACATAAATTTACTTGTAGCTAAGAGTGCAAGAGACAGAAGATCCAAAAGGATCAACATATGAAGCATCCATGCTTAAAATATTATTTGGAAATAATCCACACAATAAAACAAAATCTAAAAATAGAGGATACATTATAATCCCATCATCTGTGCCAAAGGTTCAAATTAGCAACTTCAGCATAATTTGAAGATGACTCGTCCTTAATACTTACTCTCACAGTGTGGTGAGATCTCTTTTATTTCATTCCCTGCCGCCGCCGCCCAACTCTTAATATAACTTGAGAAAACTCCATCAAGGTGCTATTCCCAGCTCTTTGCCGGTTCTAAGTTCCTTTGTGACAATGACTTTACGGTGGCAATAATATAAAGCAATAAATCATACGGAGAGCTGATTTATTATTATTTACCATCACAAGTAAGAAAAATATCTAATATTGGCTTAAATATTGGCTTTACCTTAAACAGCTGCATGGATAACTCAGTGGTTTAGCTATTTAGCTGCAGAGCCAGGAATTACTGTAAGAGTTTGATTCCTCACTGTGCCCCCACGGAAAAGCATCAGCTTATGTTGTCATGGAGCAAATGTGAAGTCCCAGGGCACACACACACACATCACCAAGGAAGGGAATGGTAAAACCATTTATGTATATTCTCTACCTAGAACCCTGGTAAGGTTCACCATAAGTCAGAGTCATACCTGTCAAGTATCCCGTTTATCCAAAGAAAATCCCTTATTTTCCTGCCCCCTCCCATTTTATTAATTTCCCCGTAATATCCCTTATTTTTTAATAAAAATCCTGACCGGAGCCCTCACAGGCAAAGCTGCAGTATGTTTTTCCAGCCACCAGAGGTCGCTTTGTGACTTTTCACTTGTGGAAGTGGAGAGAGAGAGAAGGTGGTGGGGGCATTCTGTAATTTCTCTTTCATTTCCCCCTGCCACATGGTCATGCAGGCTTCATTTTTGCTGCTGAGCTGCTCGGAGCCACCATGGGACGGGAGTCTACTCTAGAGGTGAGCGATATTTCATATATACAGAGGCAAATCAGTGAGAGACTTCTCTCTCACTCTCATGGTTTATTGAGCTGTTTCTGCCCTGCCTCTTGGCTGGAGGCTTCTGTTTCTGTTCTAGAGTTAACTTGGAAGGGGAGGTGTTGCTTGATCACTATATGAGAGAGAGAGAAGAAAAAAACACCCCACCTTCTAACAAACCATTTGGAGGGGGAGATTAACTCCTCAGCTGCTGGGAGGCTTGGAAACTACAGAGGTTGCTTCTTACTTCTTTATTAATTCCCTTCCTTAAGCTGGATCCAACATTCTCAGGTGTTGGTGCTTCAATTGGTTGCAGTGAGGAACAAATAGATTGGTTAATTTGGGGAAATTAATCCCTTGCTCCTCCACCCTAATGGGGGGGGGGGTTGTCTAGCCATGTGCAGGGCTAGTTCATTAAAGCCAAGCTGCTTACAAGCAGTTGGTAACCCTAGGGGGCTGGTTTACTATTCTGCACTTTCTTTGCTTCCCATGAAAAAAAAATAATTAAAAATGAGTAAGGTAAAGGTAAACGTTTCCCTTGCTCGAAAGCCAGTCGTATCCAACTCTAGGGTTCAGTGCTCATCTCTGCTTCAAAGCCGAAGAACTAGCATTGTCTGCATCTGCAGACATTTCCATGGCTCATATGGCAGGCATGACTAAACACCAGAGCACACAGAACGCTGTTACCTTCCCACCAAAGTGATCCCTATTTATCTACTTGCAATTTCTTACTTTCGAACTGCTAGGATGGCAGGAGCTGGGACAAAGATGGGAGCTCATTCCATCCTGCAGTACTCGGGAATCGAACTGCTGACCTTCTGCCTCCCAGTCAGCATCTTAGTCACTTAAGCCACTGAGTAAACAAGAAAGAAAACAAAACAAAAGTCCCCCAAGAAGATGGCGAAAGGGTTCTTTGGCCCACACAGCTTTGTGCCCATTGCATCTACAATACCATCTAGCCATCTTATTTTTGACCACCCCCTTCTTTTGTCCTCCACCTTTCCCAGCATCAAGGCCTTCTCAAGTGAATCCTTTCTTCTCATTTGATGTCCAAAGTACTTTAGCGTCATCTTTACTATTTGACCTTTAATGAGCAGTCATGGTTGATTTCTTCTAGGATCGACCTATTTCTAACACCACATTTCAAAGGCATCTATTTTTCTGCGCTCAGCTTTCCTAATGGTCCAGCTCTCACACCCATACATTACCACTGGGAATACCATTGCTTTGACTATGCAATTTTTTGTTTGCAAGGTGATGTCTCTACTTTTAACTATGTTCCCCAGGTTTCTCATAGCTTGTTTCCCAAGCATCAGTTGCCTTTTTATTTCACGGCTGCAATCACCATCTGCAGAGATCTTTGATCCTAAGAAAATAGAATCTGCCAGTCGTATCCAACTCTAGGGTGCAGTGCTCATCTCCATTTACAGCCTGAGCCAGTGCTGTCTGTGTTTGCAGACATTTTCATGGCCATGTGGCAGGCATGACTAGAGCCCAGCAAGTCACATGGCTATATTTGGCCATGCCTACAGATTTGGCCACACCCCCAGAGGGGTGTGGTCAAAATTTCCCTTATTTTCAAATCCAAAACTTGACAGGTATGGTCAGAATGTATTTCAACTGCTTCAGGTAAAATAATAAAGAAGTAATTGTGTGTCACAATTACTTCTTTATTAATTTACCTGAAGCAGTTGAAATAAATTTGACTTTTCCAAAAAAAAAAATGTTCCTGAAGATCACTTAAATTAAAAGGCAAGTTATGTCGTCATTTAATTTAATTTACTTTTATTTTATTTTATTTTTCTACTTGTATGCCGCGCAATCAAGAAACCCAACTCAGGGCGGCTCACACAATAGTTATACAATATAATAGTTATACAATATGCACAATAATACAATATACAAAATAATTATGGAATATTCAGCCTACAAGAGCAACACATAATAATATTATATATAACACATAATAATATAATATATAACAATACAATACTGCAATACAATATAGTGGCCTCTCCGGCCAGGCCACAGACAAAGTCCGAGGATGGTGGTGGTGAAGTTCTGCCACCCACAGCCATAGCAGCATTTTCAAGTCCCGGCCAGGGGCGCGGCCCAGGGGCGCCGGCGATGGAAGAGCCTGGCTTCATTGATGCTAATTATACTTTATGGTGGGTGTTATGTATGCATGCTCATTGTACAGTAAGATAAGAATATAACCACTCCAAATACAATGTATCTCAGCTGTAAAGGAACGCGAGCAAGCAGCCCATAGAGGGCAGCTGCGAGCGTTCAGTCTCACATGGTTCACATTGCTCAATCACGGACAGCCGCGGGAAAACCTTCCCCGCATTCAGCAGCAGGAGAAAGAACTACTGAAGAGAGGCGTGCCTGGGCGAGGCCACGCCGGTAGCAGCCAATGAGCTACCGTGCTACAAGATTCAAATGTATAATGCTACTGTATATATAGAGATGTATCACCGCCATTACCTCATGCTTCACCCGGTCCTCATGCAATAAACCTGAGCTAAGCCAACCCTTCGGCTGTCCTGTTGTCTTTGGTCCCATACAGTAAATTGGCGACGAAGGTGGGATATGGCTGCCCACGGGACCAAGACATGCGCCGGCTACGAGATCAGGAAGCCGGGAGACTTGGAGCTGTTTGAGATAGACTTCAACGGAGCGCTGGTGGAGCTCGAAGTCTCAGATGAGGACAAGAAGAGGGCCATCTTCGTCCGCATGCTCGGACACGAGACAAAGAGGACCCTGGTCGACCTGATCGCGCCGAGGAGGGTGAGCGACTTCAAAGCCAAAGAGCTTCTGGCTGTGTTGCGCGCCCACCTCCGGCCTGCGATAGCGATGTTCCCCGCTCGGAGCGCGTTCTGGAGGCGAGTCCAAGTGCCCGGGGAATCGGTCGCCGAGTTCGCCGTGGCCCTGCGGCTGGCCGCCGGCCCCTGCAAGTGGGAGACCCCAGAAGTCACCCTCCGCGACTGCCTGCTCTGCGGCCTGAGGGACACCGAGACCCAGCGCGCGCTCATGAAACAGGAGCCGCCTCCCACGTGGCAACAGGTCCTCGACACGGCGCAGGCCTCGGAAGCCACGACGGCCGGCGTGCAAGAGCTCCAGGACTGGTGACCAAAAACCGCCAAGGCAGAGAGTTCGGTGCGCGCGGCCCGGCGGGTTTCGAACTCGTCCACGGAGAGCGGCGACGACGAGGACGTCCGGAAGGTCCAGAAGGAGGGCCGGCGCTGCGATGGCTGCGGCGCCACCCACGCCCGCGCCAAATGCCCGTTCCGCAAGGCCGAGTGCCACAACTGCGGCCGGCGCGGGCACATCGCCAAAGTCTGCCGGAAGCGGCGCGAGGCCACGAGGAGCTCCCCAGACCGCTCGGCGAGGCAGGACCGCACCATGAGGCCCAAGGACCACGGCACCCGGACCACGAGGAAGCGGGACGGCGTCGGACGCATCTCCGACGACAGCGAGGACGACGCTCCGGTTTTCAGCGTATCCACGGAGCACCCCCGATACTTCGTTGAGGTAGTAATACAAGGGGCCCCTGTTAGGATGGAGGTGGACTCGGGTTCTTCTTACTCTATCATCTCCCAGGGAGAGTTCCTAAAGATAGCCCCCCACGTGCGGCCCAAGCTCAAAGCGTTGAGGGCCACGCTGAAGGACGTGCAAGGGAACTGCATCCCGGTGTTGGGGGTTGGGAGATTCCAGGTCCAGTTCAAAAAACGCGCCGCAACGCTTCCCCTAGTCGTCCTCAAAGGAGGTAAATGCAGCCTCCTCGGGACTCAATGGTTTCAGCCCCTGGGGTTGTTCATTGGGGGGGTGCATGCCGTGGGAGTACACGCTGCCGGGACTGACCCAATTCAGAGCGTGTGCGATGCACACCCCGAGGTTTTCAAAAAGGGACTCGGAAAATTCAAGGGCCCCCCAGTGACTTTCGACCTGGACCCTGGAGTACGTCCAATCAGACTCAAGCCACGAAGAGTGCCTTTCGCACTAAAGGACAAAATAGAGGCGGAGTTGGACAAATTGGTGGGCCAGGGGATTCTTGTTCCTGTTGATTCTGCGGAGTGGGAAACTCCAATTGTAACGGCGCTCAAGGCCAACAGGGAGGTCCGCATATGCGCTGATTACAAGTGCACCATCAATAAGGCGATCCGCCCCAATGCGTATCCGGTGCCGGTAGTCAGCCACTTGTTGGCCAGGTTGCACGGGGGGAGGTGTTTTGCTAAACTCGACCTGGCCCAAGCCTACCAGCAACTCCCGGTCACCCCCGCCGCAGCTGCTGCGCAGACCATAGTCACCCACAAAGGGGCGTTCCAGGTATCGCGCCTCCAATTCGGCGTGAATTCGGCGCCCGGGATCTTCCAGTCACTCGTGGAACGCCTCCTGAAGGGGCTAGAGGGGGTGTTACCCTACTTTGATGACGTATTGATTACAGGGGGGAGCCGGGCCGAATTGGCAGAAAGGTTGGGAAAGGTCCTGGAAAAATTCGAAAAGGCGGGGTTGCGGTTGCGAAAGGACAAATGCGTCTTCTTCGCAACCGAGGTCGAGTTCCTAGGGTTCCGCATTACTCCCGAGGGAATAAGGCCTTCCCAATCCAAGGTGGCCGCCATCAAAAAGGCCCCTCGCCCCACCTCCAAGCCCGAGCTGCAGTCGTTCCTTGGGCTACTCAACTTCTACCACTCCTTCCTTCCTCGGAAGGCAGCCGTGGCGGAACCGCTACACAAATTGCTAAAAAAGGATGAGGCATGGAAGTGGGGCGACGACCATGAGAAGGCCTTCAATGACCTGAAGCGACTCCTGGCATCAGATGCTGTACTGACCCACTTCAATCCCAAACGCCCAGTGGTCCTGATATGCGATGCATCCCCGGTGGGGGTGGGGGCGGTGTTATGCCACGTGCTGGAGAACGGGAGGGAGGCCCCGATAGCCTTCTACTCTAGGTCCTTGTCCCAAGCGGAGAGAAACTACGCCCAGACAGACAGGGAAGCACTAGCGATAATTGCGGGGACCAAGAAATTTCATGATTTTGTGTATGGCCGTCCCTTCACCATAGTGACTGACCATAAGCCCCTGCTAGGCATTTTCACCGCGGATAAGCCCACACCCCAAATCCTGTCCCCGAGAATGCTCAGGTGGGCCATTTTTCTCAACGCGTATCAGCACGCGTTGGTGTACCGGCCCGGGAAGGAGATCAGCCATGCAGATGCCCTGTCGAGGTCCCCCATTCCCCGGGATTGCTTCCACGTGGGCGAGGAAGAGAGGGACCACCAGGTCTTAATGATAGAGGTCCTAGACTCCCCTCCGGTAGTACCGGCCGACATCGCCAAAGCGACCGGTAAGGACAAAAGGTTAGCTACAGTTTGCTCCTGGGTACAGAAAGGGTGGCCCGTGTCTTCCCCAGCAGCGGAATTCGACACATTTTTCAAAAAGAAATTAGAATTGTCCCTAGAGAGGGGTTGCCTTTTGTGGGGACAGCGGGTAGTGATCCCCACGTCCCTCCGGCCGAGGGTGCTTAAACTGCTGCACGTCAGCCACCCCGGAATCGTCCGCTCTAAGGCACTAGCCCGCAGTTACTTTTGGTGGCCCCAGCTAGATGCCGACATCGAGCACATGGTCGGCACTTGCGAAGCGTGCCAAAGCTCCAGGCCAGAAGAGGCCCGTTTGCCACATAGGGAGTGGGACACAGCGAGGGGGCCCTGGTCCCGGGTACACGTAGACTTTGCAGGGCCGTTCAGGGGAGCGCTTTTCCTCCTTGTGGTGGATGCGTTCTCAAAGTGGTTGGAGGTCATCCCAGTCTCGAGCACCTCCTCGGCCACAACAATTAAACAGTTACGGAGGGTCTTTTCCACGTTCGGTTTACCCGAACCCTCGTCAGCGATAACGCTAGCTGTTTCACATCCGCCGAGTTCAGGGCATTCATGGATCTCAACGCCATTCGGCACATCACCTCCGCCCCTTTCCACCCGGCCACCAACGGCCAAGTAGAGCACCTCGTGCGTACCACTAAGGACGCGCTGCGGCGCATGGGCCCCGGAGATCTCGACTTACAACTATGCCAATTCCTGCTACGGTACAGGGTCACCCCACTAGCATCAGGGTACTCCCCCGCGGAGTTGCTAATGCGCAGGAAGCTGGCCACGGTAATCTCCAGACTAGACCCCACCAGAGTAGAAGACAAAGGGCGAAATGGAGAGATAGATTCCTCAAAGAGTTTCAGCGTAGGCGCCCCCGTGCATTGCAGGAACTACGCCAGCGCGGGACCAGCCTGGGTGCCCGGCATTGTGATAGAACAAACCGGCCCCGTCTCATACCGCGTAGAGACCAATACAGGCCTCCTGTGGAGGCGGCACGCGGATCAACCCAGGCGTAGGGTCCCCGGAAAGCAGGACGAAGACGAGAGTAGCAACGAATCAGCGTTAGGGTACTCCCCCACCCGCTTAACCCAAGGGGGAGAAAAAGGGGGACATGGGTCCCCACCAAGGGGGGAGGAAAGGGAATCGATCCTCAGAAATCTTTTGCGGGAGTTTGCGGCAGAAAGGAAGAGCCCCGATCCCACACACATCCCCCGGGAGCGTCCCCGAAATACAGTTGTCCCAAGAAGTTTAGACCTTGATTTACAGTACCAGGGGGAGTTAGCGGAGTGGTCCCCCACCCGTCCTAGCGAAAAGAGGGGTTTCAGTTCAGCCCCTGGTACTTCCAGTCCCAGTAGCCCCTGTGAGTTAGAGTGCAACATAGCACCAATTTCCCGGAGACCGACACCCCCAAGACAGGAGGCGACGGCGAGTCCGCCCACCACAGTCTCAAGGTCCCCCGAGCGGGGAACAGAAGGCAGCAGAACCACAAGGGCATCCTCATCGGTCCCACGGTTCACAATAGGAGGGTCCCCGGGGTCCGAGAGCAACAGGCAGGGGTTCACGTCCCAGCTGTTCATTCCATTCTCATCCCCCAGCGCAAGGCAGGCACGGACGCCCCACAGAGCCACTAACGAATCCCCGTTTCCCGTTGCAGGACAAGCACCCACGGAGTCAGGGATCACAGGCTCTCCGGTACTAGGTCAGGCGCAAGCACGCCCCAAGCGCACGTGCGGCAAGCCACAATGGTTGCGGGACTTCGTCCCATCCTAGGGGGGAGGGATGTTATGTATGCATGCTCATTGTACAGTAAGATAAGAATATAACCACTCCAAATACAATGTATCTCAGCTGTAAAGGAACGCGAGCAAGCAGCCCATAGAGGGCAGCTGCGAGCGTTCAGTCTCACATGGTTCACATTGCTCAATCACGGACAGCCGCGGGAAAACCTTCCCCGCATTCAGCAGCAGGAGAAAGAACTACTGAAGAGAGGCGTGCCTGGGCGAGGCCACGCCGGTAGCAGCCAATGAGCTACCGTGCTACAAGATTCAAATGTATAATGCTACTGTATATATAGAGATGTATCACCGCCATTACCTCATGCTTCACCCGGTCCTCATGCAATAAACCTGAGCTAAGCCAACCCTTCAGCTGTCCTGTTGTCTTTGGTCCCATACAGTAAAGTGGGTATGTTGGTAGTTAAGTTATGAAACCTTCTGGGACTATGCTAGCTCAGAGTTTTAAAATAGCACTTTTGGGAACTACAAGTCTTTGAATCTCCCTACTGGCAAGGTTACTGACCCTCATGACTGAGGGCTTTGAGGAGAGGTCTATATGGTCAAGTATTCATTGTTCCCACAGTGGGCAGCCAGTTAGCTGTGGGACACACGCACACCTACATGAGCCACCACCTACAGATCCACCACCAAGTCAACCGTCCCACTGTCAAATATACTGCCTCGACAATACAAATAGCTGACTCAGGTTGTAACCTTTGGGGGTCCCATCATCCATGAATTTGAGCAGTCCCCTTTTAAAGCTACCACAGTTGAGCATGTTTAGTTCCATGACTGTGATAAGTCCTACCCCTATGGCACCCAAGTACGAGTGTTAAAACTCAGCTTCATCCATATAGGTTTACCAAGTTAGCAGCTTCTCATTCTCTGAGATTTCAGTACAAATAGTATTATTTATATTATTTATGTTTACTGTTGGATGTTTTGTTTTATTGTGAACTGCCTGGATTAGCATTCTCCACTATTTGTGGTGGGTTGTTAGATAGATAGATAAATAAAATGTCAGAGATGACACAAAGAGAGGCACCTGTGATGTCACTTTTGGAGTAGGGCTGGATTGCTTCTGAGCCATGGTTGTGGAAACAAACAAAACGAAGAATCCAGGCAAACAGGCCAAGAATCCAGATACAGTAGAACCTCTAATAGCGATCGCCCCATACAGCGATGAAATCGCATAGCGATGAGGCTTGAAGGGGGGGAGCCGTTCTGCATAGCTGATCATTCCTATGGGAAAATCCATACAGTGATTTCCAATGGGAAAAAACACTTAGCGCCAAACATCATTGTACGTTTTTTTCCATAGGGAAAATCATACAGATTTTCCCATAGGAAAGATCGTACTACGATGAAAACCGCATAGCGATCAGCTCTGTAGAACAGATTAAAATCACTATACGGGGTTCTACTGTAAATAATTTTGTGTCAGAGATTACTCTGGGTTGAAAGGATTTTTTGCTGGAGAAACTCCACTCAGGGGAAGCCCGAATGAGGCTCCTTTCATGTCACCATGCAGCCCTCAGGTATCGAAACCCAACCTTCCAGTCTGCAAGCTCATAAAAACACAGCTAACCACAGTGGCTCAAGTGGCTAAGACATTGACTGGGAGGCGGAAGGTCAGCAGTTCGATTCCCGAGTACTGCAAGACGGAATGAGCTCCTGTCTTTTCCCAGCTCCTGCCAACCTAGCAGTTCGAAAGCAAGAAACTGCAAGTAGATAAATAGAGACCACTTTGGTGGGAAGGTAACGGCGTGCCATGTGCTCCAGTGTCTATTCATGCCTGCCACATGACCACAGAAACGTGTACAGAATCAGACAGTGTTGGCTCTTCGGCTTTGAAACAGAGATGAACACTGAACACTAGAGTTGGATACGACTGGCTTTCAAGCAAGGGAAACCTTTAACCACATAATATGGCACCCAGAGGCAGAGGGAAAACTTTGGGAGCAGCAGTGCAACTGGCAAAAGGTCCCAGTAATTCCACCATTCCTGCTTAGCCTCATATTCTACATGGTCCTACTGAGAGAACACATGTATACACCATAGGGTTTATAATAAAGTTTCTCTACATAGTCTTTTACCTGGGAATGGTTATGAGAAAAGGAAATAACAGAAATAAAAATACAGCTGATCTTAACCTATAAATCCAAGGGTTAACCGTTGGAACTGGCTATAGGTTGCTATGCCTCGCCCTACTTGCCTGCACTCACCCTTCGTGCACACGGCCGATCTGGGTACGCAGGTCAACGAAGGATTAAGAAAACGGGCAGTGGGGCAACAGCCCCACAAACGCGAAGAAAGGGAAGCAACTTCACTTCCCAACATTCCTTGCGCTGCGCCGCACCAGAGCCAATCAGGCTGAGAGGCTCTCGCACGGCGCAGCGTTCGGAAACGCACCGCAGCCAATCAAAAGAAAAGCATTTTTAAAAAACGCAGCACAAACACAAAGCACCAACCCATAACTACAAGCCCCAGCGTCCTGCGCGCCATGAGCGTGCAGAACGCTGAGGAAACCAGCACCCGAAAAATTAAAAAGAAAAACAACTCACCGCCTCACAGCCAAGCAAACACCAGCCGGCTTTCTTTCCCTCACCCACAGTGCCTGAAGGTCCCGACTGGAGTTTCCCCTTTAATATCAATAGGTGGGGGGGGGTTGCGATCCCCCTCTCCGCTGGCTACCCTAGGGTTGGGAGGTTTGTGGGAACAAAAGGGGTATGTTGCCCAAACCCTTCTTGACCCAGGAGACCAGGGAGAGGGGATCCATTCCCCCCCCCTCCTAAAAAAACTCCGTCTTTAAAGAGAAGAAACCAAGCGGTTTCTTCTCTTTAAAAACGGAGTTGTGTTAAGGAGGGGGGGAATCGATCCACTCTCCCTGGTCTCCTGGGTCCAGAAGAGTTGGGGGGGACATACCCCATTTGTCCCCCCAAACCTCCCAACCCCAGGGGAGCCAGCGGAGAGGGGGGGTCGCAACCCCCCACCCACTGATATTAAAGGGAAAACCCCGATCTACTTTCACGACTCCACACAAACAAAGCACCATAACACAATAAAGGCCCCCTCCCTACCACCCAGCCCACCCTTCCTAACCCCCAGCGACCATGCCCCCTCCCCACCACCTAACCCACCCTTCCTAACCCCCAACGACCATGTCCCTCTCCCCACCACCTAGCCCACCCTTCCTAACCCCCAATGACCATGCCCCCCTCCCCACCACCTAGCCCACCCTTCCTAACCCCCAACGACCATGTCCCTCTCCCCACCACCTAGGCCACCCTTCCTAACCCCCAATGACCATGCCCCCCTCCCCACCACCTAGGCCACCCTTCCTAACCCCCAATGACCATGCCCCCCTCCCCACCACCTAGCCCACCCTACCTAACCCCCAACGACCATGACCCCCTCCCCACCACCTAGCCCACCCTTCCTAACCCCCAATGACCATGCCCCCCTCCCCACCACCTAACCCACCCTTCTTAACCCCCAATGACCATGCCCCTCTCCCCACCACCTAGCCCACCTTTCCTAACCCCCAATGACCACGTCCCTTCCCCACCACCAAATAAATAATTTTTTTAAAATTACTAAAAACAGTCAAACACATCCAAAAATACACAAAAACAAAAACACCAAAAACAATACGAAGTAAACAAAGACACAATCAAAAACAAAACAAACAGACAAAAAATACAAATTCCAACACACACACCCCGCACACACACACACACACACACACACACACACACACACACACACAAAAGAAAGAAAACAAGCAAACTTACCAAAAGATGTCCCACCTCCACCAGGACTGGAAAAGAAATGAATAAAGAAAGAGACTACTTACCAGAAGAAGCTTCACCCAGAGGCCAGAAGAGAAAAAACAGTCAAAATACAATAACCCCTACCAGCACCACCTACTCGCCACAATAGTAAAAACAATTCAAAAACACACAACAGCTCCAAATAAAAACAAACCAAAAACATAACACAAATTCACAATTTTACACAAAAGGTCACACCAATAAAAACAAAGCAAATAATTGGAGGGATTGGTGGAATTGGGGTATGATAAGGGAAAAGTAATAACCTGGAAGAAAAACCTTTTAAAAAAAATAGTGTTCAAAATTGCAATGCAGTTCCAGTCCTTACCAGTGCAAGCAGAAGGCAGGCAACAGGAGCACGGTTGCTGGGCTGGGACACCCAGAATCCCTGACACACACATGCACATGCGCAATGTCCTCTATATGATGCTCACCTTGTTAGCTGGAAGGCTGGCAAGTCAGCAGTTCAAGACTCAGATACTGCATGATGAGCGACCGTCTCTGCCCCAGCTCTTCCGGATATGAAAGGAGCCTCATTTGGGCCTTCCCTGAGCAGAGTTTCTTCTGCAAAAACCCTTTCAACCCAGAATAATTTCTGACATGAAATAATTATCAGTGGCATATTCTAGATACACCCAGCATCAGCCTTAAAGGCGTGTTGAAGGTAATCACAGAAGCCAAAAGCAAGTCAAAAACAATGTGATTGAAAATGCTATTCACCCACTTTTGTGTTCAGGGAATGAAGAAGCAGATGAGTGAAGTAGTGAAATTCAGCTCTTTAATAGTGGGGTTTGAACACAGTTTGGATGGGGCAAAACTCGGACTTATATACACTATAAACAGTAACAGTAACAAATTCACAATTTTACACAAAAGGTCACACCAATAAAAACAAGTCAAAAAAATTACACTAAAACACACTTTAACACAAATCACAAACATATGTCAATAAAATACAATAGAAACTTTTAAAAATCCTGTGCTGAGTTTTAACTCAAATTTAAACTCAAAACATCTAAACACATTTTAAAAACATTGAATGTAAAAAACATTTACTTTTACATTATTAAAATTATTAACTATGGTACAAATAATTAAAAAAATCAAAAAACTAAAATATTATTCACTTACATAAAACAATTTGAAAAAATTATATCATACTTTGTTCTTTTATTAATTCTCAAAAAAACCCAAAAAAGCAGATCACAGTTAATAACTGCCAAGCCAAAAAAATTTGCATAAATAAACATTTAAAAAATTAAAATTACAGACTAAGCAATTTTTAAAAAACATTAACACAATTTAACCTTCCAACACAATTTAAAACAGCCCGGCAACGCCAGGCAACCTCTGCTAGTATGTATCTAAGTCTCAACAGGCCAGAAACATGGGTATTTGTCCAGTTCTTCCTAGAGAGGTCAGATGTAAGAATCCTTTTAATTACACTTACAACTGAAAATCAGAGCACATGTTACAGCAAATGTTCAATTCCTACTATTTGTACTGTTGTCTTTAGTAAAGGTCACCCTTGATCAAAAGTCAGCCATGTCCACCTCTAGGGGATGGTGTTTATCTCAGTTTACTGCCAGAGAGTCAGTGCTATCTGTGTCTGCAGACATTTCCATGATCATGTGGCAGGCTTGACTAGATGCAAGAGCCCATGGAATGCTGTTACCTTTCCTGCCAAAGCAATACTTATTTATCTACTTGCAATTTCTTGCTTTTGAACCTCTAGGTTGGCAGGAGCTGGGACAGACAATAGGCACTCACTCTGTTGCACAACACTCAGGTCTCGAACTTCTGGTTGTCAAGCTCTGGGTCTTAACCACTAAGCCACTATGGCCCCATAAACTGTTGTACTTACTGGCCTGCAAATCTTTCAGTATTACATGCCTCAGTTATGAGACATGCAAACAAAGCCATGCTATTTACTTATTCTTCAAGTGCCATATCTGTTCCGAATATTGGCTTTCATCATGGCCATATCATCATGCTATTTCCTAGCTGATCAATTACAAGACAAAAGCAATAATTTGCCAAACATGGTCTAAGACATGTTTCCCATCCTTTGGTCCTTGAACTTCAATTCCCAAAAGCACTGATCGGCCAATGTACTGACTTAGGCTTCTTGGAATTGAAGTCCAAGAATGAAAGGTTGGGAAACACTGTTAGAATAAACAGAAGATCATTTTCTCTTAAGACTACTCTCCTTCTCATGGCATGTTAATTGTCTCATCTTAGTTTGGCTCCCAGTGAGTGCAAGGAAAGGCTGTTTGCCAAACAATGAATCCTAGAGAGAATAAAACTCCGCACCTGTGAAACTTGTAGGAATCATTCCTTTTGATATTTAGTGCGGGATGATACTGATCTGAATTGCAGCATAAGCTGACTTGGGTGGTGGGAGGTAAGTAGCCAAGGCAGCCAGGGGTGGCGGAGTGAATACAAACATGGAGGCAGAGGCTGAAAGCTCACTCAAGGCAGAGTGGGTCAGAGATGATAAAGAAGTATTGGATGCAGTCCAGCCTGCTGCAGAATACACAACTGCTGGCACCCTCCATTGTTTTGTTATGAATAGGAGATCTTTTGTAGGCTGAGAATGGAGTTGGTGTCACAAGAACTGGCTCTGGAAAAGTTGTTCAGTGGTCAGGTTGAGTGGGTGGCTGGAAGAACAAGCTTCACTGAGAGAACTGCCAACAACCAGTGTGACTCCAGGGCTGCTTCTCACCAGAAAAGGCCACCAATCTTGCATTTCATTGTCATTTCCAAACAATCACTCTTTAGATTACAACTCCCATACTCCCCCAGAGGTCATACTGTCTGGTATATTCTGGCAACTGGCATCCATAAGAGCAGTATTTCCCAGCTACACCACTCTGGATATCATATACACATTTTAGGTAGACCTTTTGGGGGGGAAGGCAAAGCACATCACCTCTAGCTTTACCCACTGGATACATACATAAGGAATGACAACCAGTCACAACCTGCAATCCCTCCCATCTCCCATGGGTCAGTGCAACAAATAGTCATCCAACAAATTACTACAGCTGCCATGTGGCTTGAAATCATCTTCAAACAAATGTCCATTGGACACATTCAGGTACAGAAATGCCCTTAATTATGAGAGACATGATGTGAAGTGCATTGATGGCCATATCAGTGTAGCTGACAAAAGCTTAGTGCAGAAAGCCTATCCAAGACACCACACTATTAGCTAGATCCTCAAGTTGATTTTGCTTGCAAAAGGAACATGAAATTACTTGTTCTAGGGTGTGGGGGGCATTGAGTGGAGTGTGCAAATGTTTGTCAGCCTTAGATATATATTCTCTAGCAGCTTTATGTCATTGTACTCTTAATATTGCATAAGAAGCACTATGGTTTTCATAGATTTCTGATTAACCACCTGAAAAATATATCTTAAGCATTTCAGATGTACTAATCTGCAGCCACAGGGCACTCTGGGGTGGCCATTGTGTGGGGCTATTGTTTTCTCTCTTTTCTTGATGCAATCAAGTACATTCAGCAAATTGTTAAATGGTGTGCATATGTGCATGTGTAAGGTCCATCCATGACATTAAGTACATAGGAAAAGAGATTAGCAAAATGAATTATTAAAATGATCAAAAGTGAGCAAAGTTTGAAAGATCAATCGTATCTTTAAAGCATGATATATGTTATGAAAGTTCCCAGGTTGGGGTTCAGACACAGAAAATCTTAGAGTGTGGGATTGCACATAAGGACAATTCTGGTACTCTCATTAATGACAATACTGTGATTTTATTTATTTTGGATTTGGTTTTCAGAATTTCTCTATGTTTTTCTGGGCACTTAACAGAGTCTTGGGGAACATTTCCCATCTACAAAATATTTTGTCTCCTCGCTCACACTTAAGTTTCAGCATACCCAGTTTTAATTCTATCCTCCATTCTCCAAAAAAATAAAAAGAAAGGATATTGCATTTGGAAATTGTGGTGGTGAAAACAGCAACCTTACAAGTGCAAAGACAGTGTCATCAGCAGGTTACATGCAAAGAGAGCAGTTGAAGAAAGGAGTTTGAGACTCACATAGCCCCACCATGTGGCAAACTGTTAACAATGTGCTCATTATCAAGCAGTCACACAATTGGGAAAACAGGCCATTATGAACCTTCATTGGTTCCCTTTTGTTGAAATCAATACAAAAATGACTAACGTTCGTCTCCAGAAATATTTTCTGCTTGAAATATTGCATATTTGGAATATAAAATATTTCTGGAGACCAATCATTTTTCTATTGTTTTCAACAAAAGAGAAACAATGAAGGCTCATAAACTTATGTTACAGAATGTCTAAAGCAGGCGTTCTCAACCTTTTTAAGCCAGGGGCCAGGTCACACTCCCTCAGACATCTTTGGGGGTTGGACGGCCATTTTGCCCTTCTGTCATGATAAATTGCCCTCTTTCGGGGGAGTTTCATCATGCCTTCCTGTCACGCCTCAACAGCAGCGTCTGCCTCCTCCTCTGTGGGGCAACCCCCCCCCCCCCCCCTATGAGTTCCCCTTGGCTCCACTTGGCCCAGGCTGGCGAGTGTGCAGGGCATCAGAATTAGGTAGCTTAGCATTGTATAATACCCCTGATGTGTAATGTGAAAAGTGGTTATTGTATTGTTATAATTGTATTCTTGTTTTGATTTGGTAATAGTAAGATAGCAATGTAATAATCTAATAAATTTTCATTATATTATGGATCAAATAAGTATAGAATTTGATTTTGAATATATGTTTTAGGATAACTATATGAGTGTTATAATATTTTGAAAGAGATTGAAATGTAGTCATTGAATTATGAAATATAAGGAGGTGTTACATTGCTAGGTTAGTATTTTGATAGTATTCTTATTTCTATCTTTTGCATTTGTATTGTATTTTTAACAAAATATGTATGATATTTGTATTTGTATTTGTAGTTGTTGTTTTGTTGTTGTTTTTAAAAAAATGTAATAAAAATTATTTTAAAAAGAATTAGGCAGCTTATATGTGGCCTCTTTGTGTGGTCCAGTCAACCCCCAGTCCCAATTCAAAAGACACAAAGGCTCTCAGATTAATAAAGTTTATTAAGTAACTTAAGAAGATGAGTATAGCATAAAGAAGCAAACTTGCAACGTTGTCATTCAGAGTACATACAAAAAGAAAGAAAGCTTAGCTGGTCACCTTGGCCTTCTGGCCTTGTCTGACTCACAACTACATCATGTGAGGCTCCCCCATGGCTGTCCATGGTGAAAGAGAGTGAACAGTTCCTTGCACAGTGGTTTTGTTATCCTGATATCAGTATTCCCACATGGGGACGTCTAGCCAATTGAAATTAATTTACATTCTTCTGACCATACCTGTCAACCATCCCGTTTTAGTCAGGAAAACCCCTTATTTTTACCCCTCTTCACGCCCCTCCTGTTTTATTGATTTCCCCGTATTTTCCCTTATTTTTAATTTTTATAGTGCTTGCTCACTATATGCTAAAGGTAAAGGTTTCCCTTGCTCGAAAGACAGTCGTTTCTAGAGTGCCAAGGTTCGTCATCACAGTCAGAGATTCCTACACTATATGAGAGAGAGAGGGTGTGTGCGTTCCGTTTCTATTCTAGAGTTAACTTGGGAGGGAGTGGGTGGGGGTTGTGGGGAAGTGCTTGATCACTATATGCTAAAGGTAAAGGTTTCCCTTGCTCGAAAGACAGTCATTTCTAGAGAGCCAAGGTTCGCCATCACAGTCAGAGATTCCTACACTATATGAGAGAGAGAGGGTGTGTGTGTTCCATTTCTGTTCTAGAGTTAACTTGGGAGGGGTGGGTGTGTGTGCTTGCACGGTTGTGTAAGGGGATCTGAGTTAGGTAAAGGTAAAGGGTCTCCCTTGCTCAAAAGCCAATCGTATCCGACTCTAGGGTTCAGTGCTCATCTATGTTTCAAAGCCGAAGAGCCAGCGTTGTCTGCGTCTGCAGACATTTCTGTGGTCATGTGGCAGGCATGACTAGACACCAGGGCGCACGGAGCGCTGTTACCTTCCCACCAAAGTGGTCCCTATTTATCTATTTGCAATTTCTTGCTTTCAAACTGCTAGAATGGCAGGAGCTGGGACAAAGACGGGAGCTCATTCCGTCCTGCAGTACTCGGGAATCGAACTGCTGACCTTCTGCCTCCCAGTCAGCATCTTAGTCACTTAAGCCACTGAGCAAACAAAAAAACAAAACAAAAATCCCCCAAGAAAATGGGGAAAGGGTTCTTTGGCCCCCACAGCTTTGTGCCCATTGCATCTACAATACCATCTAGCCATCTTATTTTTGGCCACCCCCTTCTTTTGTCCACCTTTCCCAGCATCAAGGCTTTCTCAAGTGAATCCTCTCTTCTCATTTGATGTCCAAAGTACTTTAGCGTCATTTTTACTATTTGACCTTTAATGAGCAGTCATGGTTGATGTCTTCTAGGATCGACCTATTTCTAACACTACATTTCAAAGGCATCTCTTTTTCTGTGCTCAGCTTTCCTACTGGTCCAGCTCTCACACCCATACATTACCACCGGGAATACCATTGCTTTGACTATGCAATTTTTTGTTTGCAAGGTGGTGCCTCTACTTTTCACTATGTTCCCCAGGTTTCT
This sequence comes from Bradypodion ventrale, assembly GCA_035047345.1. NCBI lineage: Eukaryota > Metazoa > Chordata > Lepidosauria > Squamata > Chamaeleonidae > Bradypodion > Bradypodion ventrale. Next base: position 36,661,344 of record JAWDJE010000003.1, on the reverse strand, counting down.
CATAGCTTGTTTCCCAAGCATCAGATCTTTGATCCTAAGAAAGTAAAATCTGCCAGTCGTATCCAACTCTAGAGTGCAGTGCTCATCTCCATTTACAGCCAAAGAGGCAGTGCTGTCTGTGTTTGCAGACATTTTCATGGCCATGTGGCAGGCATGACTAGAGCCCAACAAGTCACATGGCTATATTTGGCCATGCCCTTATTTTCAAATCCAAAAGTTGACAGGTATGTTTCTGACTCTCATTGGGATTTCATCTACAGGGACTCCTACACATGATATTCTCCATCTTGAAGCACTAGGTAATTAAGTGACATCAGGGATCAGGGAAAATCACAGTTAGAACGGGGTTTTTTCCTGACACCTTCCTCCACAACATGTCACTTCCTGGTGTGGTAGAGGTGGTGGTGGACCACATGAAATGGTGCCACGGGCTGCATCTGGCCTGCAGGCTGCAGGTTGAGAATCCCTGGTCTAAAGAAACAGTAGTAAACTAGGGTTATGCTTCAGAGAGACATTGAGTAAACAGTATATTCATAGGTTTAGATAAATTAAATTCAAGAGGAGAGAATAGAGTTTTGATTAGCTTGATCAGTGCCAGGTACAGAACAGTTTCAGGTTTCATTGCTTTCCACTTCGACAAAGAAAAAGTAATGAAACAGAGAAGATTAAAAAGGTTGGTGGCACTATACTTTGGTATAGATTCCCTTTCTGTTCCCCGCATAACAACAGATAGATGCTGTGTATGAACATCAGAGTTTGGGGGATACCGTGCTCTGCCAAGATAAATTGGGGCAGGGACTTCTTTCACATATTTTAGGTGAGAAACAGATGGTAGAGGTACCCTGCTGTCTCTAGCAGATGTTAGAGAATATTCTATGCATACTGCTGTCATCTGATTTTTGGAAACTAAAAAGAGAGTTAATACATTGATAGGAAACTGTGGAAGAATACCAGGGAACAATAGTGAACTATTGTTGCCTGTCAAACATGACAATACTGGCCTGCATGTTCTTAATGATAATAGACATTCCTATTACTAATGAGATTTTCCTATCCCCTTGGCTATTAGACAGCTGGAATTGTTTTTTTAGGATTTCCTAATGCCTATCCTAAGAAAAAGAGTAACAACTATTAAACTCAAAATTAGAAATAATTGAAGAAAAATAAGAAAAACCATGTAGTTCTTATACACAATCCAAAAATAGAGGTGGGTGATACTTTTACTAAACCATTAACTCTTCACAAACAGAAGCTAGCTTTCTAAACCTGCAGTCCCCTTTCCTCAGGCTGGACGTTATAGAGCTAAAGTGGTTGAGAAGAAACATAGAGGTTCCAAAAATCAAGGTCAGATGTTTGAGCCAAGCTTCTTTCTCCAAAAGCAGCTTCCAAAATAGAAGCAGTAGAGTCAACTTGGAGGTAGCAGATTTCAGATTTCACCTCTAGCAATATAGATTGGATTATCCTATGCTCCAGCCCAACCCCCAAAATTATTCTTTCTCATATTTCAAAGGTCATGCTCCTATCCTCCAGATGTTATTAGACTGCAACTTCCAGTGTTTTTTATCACTGGGTATTCTGGGTAGGGTGGGTTGGAGCTGCAGTTCAACAACAGCTGTAGTACTGTATGTTCCCCGCTCTATATAAATTCTGTTGACTTATCTGCTAATTTCAAAGTAACATTATTCAAAATAAGAAAATATAATAAGAAAACTCTAAAGATTTTTGGGAAGAAGGGCTGTTACAACTCTGAGGTATTGTATATAGAACGCTATCAGTGAAAGGTAATTTGTCACTTTCTTATACACAGTTCAGCATCATTTTCAAAAGCAAGACTAAAATAGAATTACATTTTTAATTTTCCTCTGAATCCAATAGAATATAGCAATGCTTTGGTTTGGGTTTTTCTAGGAGGGAGTGTTTGGTTTTTGTAACAAAAAGCTGTAACAAAACATTCGCAATAAACAAGCTGAACCTACCACCATCCAAATGCAATTTTAATTCAAAATTGTTTAGATTTACAAAACTATTTGTGTTACTTGTTCATTGTTAAAGACTTTTGCAGATATATGTATCATGAGTTCATTTTAATCATAGGGAAATGTTTCTCCTCTGCATGTTTTTAATATAAAAGACAGGCATCTTCAGCAAGTTTCAAAGTTCCTTTGCAAGGGCTTCTTTCCTGAATAACAGAAATAACAGTTAATACACTATGGTAATGACATCTATACTACATAACACACCCTACACATATAAGATAGCAATCACTTACCCTCTTTTAAGAGAAGACAATGTAAACTGTGAATATTAAACCCACAATCCAGCCAATCAAGAGCAGGACGGGGATAATATAATTGGTATATGGAACTGCCTCTGCAGAGAGAAAATAAAGAGTATATTTACATGATGGAATGAGCTATTGCATGAAAAATTATCACAGGGACAGTATGAGGATCTTTGCAAATAATATTTTGGTTAAAGACAGGCAAAGAACCTAAGGGCATGACCATGTAGAAGATTGTGATATGAACCTCTGTATACTGCATCCTATTATTTAAATAGCTTCTATGATCCACATGGAAATGTTTCATTACACCGGGAAGATGTTTATCAAGTGTCTAAATATCACAACGCTCAACATCCTCCTCACCATGCTTTGCCATCATCACAGTCCCTTTTACCCACCCCATTTGCTACCTTTCAAATCCCTACTCATTTTTTCTTGTAATGTTTAGCAAGTGAAATAGTGCTGAACTGACAGCCAATGATGCACTGCAGCAGGTTCTGTCAGGTTTAGCAGAACCGGTAGCAGAAATTCCCCCAGGCCATGCCCACTTGGTTGGCCATGCCCACCTCCATAGCCCATAATGCAAGATGTTTGGCCATGCCCACAAATTTGGCCCTGCCCACAGATTTGGCCAGCCCACACAAAGTAGGTAGTAAAAAAATTGCAGTGCATCACTGCTGACAGCACATAGTAAACATTTGATTGAGCACTGTATCAGTTTAACACAGTTTAGAAGCAAATAATTGGAGGGATTGGTGGAATTGGGGTATGATAAGGGAAAAGTAATAACCTGGAAGAAAAACCTTTTTTAAAAAAATAGTGTTCAAAATTGCAATGCAGTTCCAGTCCTTACCAGTGCAAGCAGAAGGCAGGCAACAGGAGCACGGTTGCTGGGCTGGGACACCCAGAATCCCTGACACACACATGCACATGCGCAATGTCCTCTATATGATGCTCACCTTGTTAGCTGGAAGGCTGGCAAGTCAGCAGTTCAAGACTCAGATACTGCATGATGAGCGACCGTCTCTGCCCCAGCTCTTCGGGATATGAAAGGAGCCTCATTTGGGCCTTCCCTGAGCAGAGTTTCTTCTGCAAAAACCCTTTCAACCCAGAATAATTTCTGACATGAAATAATTATCAGTGGCATATTCTAGATACACCCAGCATCAGCCTTAAAGGCGTGGTGAAGGTAATCACAGAAGCCAAAAGCAAGTCAAAAACAATGTGATTGAAAATGCTATTCACCCACTTTTGTGTTCAGGGAATGAAGAAGCAGATGAGTGAAGTAGTGAAATTCAGCTCTTTAATAGTGGGGTTTGGATGGGGCAAAACTCGGACTTATATACACTATAAACAGTAACAGTAACAATTATACAACAAGTCCATTGGTTAACAGAGTGCGCACATTTTTCGATCCAATTATTTGCATAAGAATAGATACATGAGAAAAAAATACATTCCGCTCCTACAACAAGCCCATTGGCTAACAGAGTGTGCACATTTTCAATCCACTTATTTGCATAAGAATAGATACATAAGAAAAGATACATTCCACTCCTGTCCGAAAACACAGTTAACATACATAACATTCTTCCCCTTAGGTAAAAACAAAATCCTTTAACCAGGATGGCGGTCTAGTTTCCCTTCTAGGTCGGATGCTTGGCTGAGCCGGCTCAAGGGCTCGTAGGATGTGCGACCCGACTGGAGTGAGGGATTGACTAGAGGGGGAGGATTGTAAACCCAAATTAAAGCCCCGTTTGTCAGAAGGAGGAGCAGGGGATCGCTCAAAACCAAAATCTAATTCTGTGGATGAAAAAGACAACTCAGGGCCCCTCCTGTATGTACTAAGAGTGGAAGGCGACTCTGAACAAAATTGGTCAGCATCAATAAAGGAATCCAGAGTGCTAGGCTGGGACAGTGTAGGGGTTCACATGGCCGGAATAGGGGAGTATTCCACAAATTCCCTTTGAAATTGGTTCCTAGAAGACACTTCTGGGTCAATGTTGGCTGGCTGCTGACTATTACCTCTGCCCCCTGGGTTTAAATGGGTGGGGGCCAACCCTAGCATTGAGTATCTCTATTCGTCTTGTGGGTCCAGTACTCTGGGTCTCAATTGATCCATGTGCCTCCTCCAGATCAGACCAATGGCAGTTTCGATTCTGTAAGAAACAGGACCAGTCTGATCAATCACAAACCCGGGCACCCACTTAGGACCACCAGCTGCATAATTGCAACAATGTACAGGGTCTCCGGACGAGAAACCCTTCTGGTGTTGGATTGCTATATTTGTGCCTTTATCCTCTACCCTAGAGGGATCCAATCTGTCCGGCAAGGATGACAGTTTCCTTCGCTGGAGCAATTCAGCAGGGGACAGCCCTGAGGCAAGGGGGGTGAGCCTATATGTAAAAAGAAACTGGCATAACTGGAGCTGCAAATCCCCTTTACCCATACGCTGAAGCATGTATTTAGTTGTGTGCACCTGCCGCTCTACCTGGTCATTGGTGGCTGGGTGGAATTGGGTGGCAGTGATGTGCCTAATTGTATTCCTTTCCATGAAGGATTGGAATTCTGCAGATGTGAACGTGGACACGTTGTTGGACACCAGCACATCTGGAAGTCCAAATGCTGCAAACAGCCTTCTTAGGTGCATTATTGTGGTGGCTGAAGTTATATTAGGCACCCTAATCACATCCAGCCACTTAGAGAATGAATTCACAACCAACAAAAATAGGGCACCCCTAAATGGACCTGCAAAATCTATGTGCAACTTGGACCACAGGCCCCAAGCAGAATCCCATTCTCGAGAGGGAAGGTGGGATTGCTCGCAGTGAGAGAATTGACAACTGGCACAAGTGCCGACCATTTGTTCTATGTCTTGGTCCAGTTGAGGCCACCCAAAGTAGCTACGGGCAAGGGCTTTGGAACGGACAATTCCCGGGTGACTTGTGTGAAGTAGATGTAAAACCTTTTTTCTGAGAGTGTCAGGAATGACCACCCGCTGGCCCCATAGAAGGCAACCTCATTCCACTGACAGTTCCAAACGCTTGCAGTGGAATGTTCTGAATTCCTCGGCTAGAGGAGAGAGAGGCCAGCCTTTTTGTACCCAAGACATTACTTTAGTCAATGCTACATCCTTGGCCGTAGCCTTGGCTACATCTGAGGGGACGACTGGGGGTGAGTCGAAAGCCTCAATCATAAGGACCTGGTGGTTGCTTTCGATCTCGCAATCAGCTTCCCCGACCCCTGGCAGTGGAGAACGTGACAAGGCATCAGTGTGGCTGATGTTCTTGCCAGGCCTGTGCACCAAAGTAAAATCGTATGCATTTAGGAAAATTGTCCAACGCAACATCCTTGGGGACAGAATTTGAGGCGTGGGCTTCCCATTCACAAAGATTCCAAGGAGGGGCTTGTGGTCAGTTACGATGGTAAAAGGTCTTCCGTAAAGGTAATCGTGGAATTTCTTAGTGCCAGCCACGATTGCCAATGCCTCCCTGTCTGTCGGAGCATAATTTTTCTCAGGCTTTGAGAGTGAACGGGAATAGAATGCTACGGGGGCTTTCCTCCCATCATTTAGTACATGGCATAACACAGCTCCCACCCCCACAGGGGATGCATCACACACAAGTACAACTTCCTTGTTAGGATCAAAATGAGTTAATATAGCATCCGAAGATAGCAGCCTTTTAAGTTCTAGGAACGCTTTCTCCTGGCAATGGCCCCAGTGCCAAACAGTATCTTTCTTAAGAAGCTGATGTAATGGTTCGGCAACTGAGGCTTTGCGATGGAGAAAAGCGTGATAGAAGTTTAATAATCCTAGAAATGATTGCAATTCAGCTTTACATTTTGGCCTGGGTGCATTTTGCATGTCCGCCACCTTGGAGTCAGAGGGCATGATACCTTGGGATGTAATTCGGTACCCCAGGAACTCCACTTCCTGTGCCAAAAACACACATTTGTCTCTTCTGAGACGTAGACCAGCCCTCTCGAAATGTGAGAGGTTTCGATCGAGCCTGGCCGCTAGTTCAACAGTGTCCTTAGCGGTGATCAGGACATCGTCAAAATATGGCAGGACACCGGGCAAACCTTTTAAAATACATTGTACAAGAGAATGAAATATTCCGGGGGCCGCATTCACCCCGAATTGTAGTCAAGTTACTTTAAATGCCCCCCTATGCATTACTATGGTCTGGGCTATGGCAGCAGCAGGAGACACAGTCAATTGTTGGTAAGCCTGGGCAAGGTCAAGTTTTGTGAAGCAATTTCCTCCATGCAAGGAGGCAAGAAGGTGGCTTACCACAGGCACAGGACATGCGTTCGGGTGAATAGCTTTATTGATGGTACACTTGTAGTCAGTGCATATCCTGACCTCCCCATTACTTTTCAAAGCAGTCACTATTGGTGTCTCCCACTCTGCAGAGTCCACTGGCACTAGGCTGCCCTGCCCCACTCTCTTCTCCTTTAAAGCAAAGGGTACCCAGCATGGCTTCATCTGGATGGGCCGGACGGTTGGTTCAAGCTCAAAGTCCACAGGGGGCACTTTGTATAACCCTAAACCCTTTTTGAACACCTCAGGATGTGCAGCACAAACGTCCCAGATTGGGTCAGTGTCTATTGCGTGAATGTCAGAAAGCTGGATTTCCAGGGGCCTAAACCATTGGGTCCCAATAAGACAGTTAGTGTCCTGCTTAACTACAACCAATGGCAAGGAGGTGCGAATGTTTTTGAATTTGACCAAGAAATTTCCCACTCCCAGGACTGGAATCTGGCAACCTTGCACATCCCGGAGGGAAGTTTTAAAAGATTTGAGCTTGGGCCGAGAGGCAAGGGGAATTCTCAAAAACTCCCGCTGTGGGATTATGGAAAAGGTAGTACCTGAATCCACCTCCATCCTGAAGGGGACGTCCTGCAGGCTCAGGTCTGTGAGGAAATGCTCGTTGACAATGCCCACTTGGCATGGCTCAGGCTCTGGTGACACTATGGCGGTGGACATTTTGTGGTGATGACTCTTCTTGGACTCAGGTGCTGGAGTTCTTTGCTTTCGCTGTTGGCATACTTTAGCAATTTGCCCTCATCGCCCGCAGTTGTGGCATTCTGTGGTGCGGAAGGGGCACTTCCTGTGGTCATGCTGGGCTCCGCAGCCATCACACTTGCAAAGGAATTTCTTCTCACAATCGTCACGGTGCTCTCAGTGCATTCGTCGGACTGCTCGGACTTCTCCCTCTGCGTCGCTGGACTCTGATGAAGAGGTGGAACAAGGCGAAGCTGAGGAGGATGAAGATGAATTTTGCTGAGCTTGCACAGCTGAGTCGGTGGCACTGGTGGTGGAGTGGCGATGCCGGAAAAGCTTGATGCCAGACCGTGTGGCCTCAGATGCTACCGGCTCTTCTAGGACAGCCTTGAAAGTTAGCGTCTTCCTGACCATGAGGCGACATTGAGCATCTTCGTCCCTCATGCCAGCCAGCAGATGGTCCCAGAGTGCTTCTTCGATGTTGTCCCACTTGCACAGGGCGGCAGCAATGCGCAGAGTGGCAGCGTAGTCTGCAATGGACTCCCCAGGTCGCTGCTCCCTTCTGTGGAAGGCCACCCTGGCCGGGAAGATCGAGACCTCTGGCTGCAGGTGTTTCCTCAGTGCAGACATGATTTCTGCAAGCGGCACCACATCCACATCCCTTGGGATAACATGGTGGGTTGCCAGCTCAAGTGTCTCAGAACCGCACTGAGCGAGGAAACAGGAGCGCTTCTGGTCTTTGCCGGTGATCTTCTGCAAGGCCATTGCGTGGCGGAATCGGCGTTTGTATGTTGCCCATTTCTCTGGACACGCTGGGTCAAATGGGCCAATGTTGCTGCCATGTGGGGACGCCATCCCATCCTCGTTGCCAGTTTCATGTTCAGGGAATGAAGAAGCAGATGAGTGAAGTAGTGAAATTTAGCTCATTAATAGTGGGGTTTGAACACATGATGCACATGATAACCGTGTGGTGACTTGCCTGCCAGGTGCAAAAGTTGCAGACATCACAAGAAATCTAGATAGATTGTTAGAGAGAACTGGGAACAAGCCAGTTGTCATGGTACACATTGGTACCAATGATGTTGGGAAGGCCAAGTGGTCTGTCCTGGAAGCCAAATTCAGGTTGTTAGGAAGAAGATTGAAGTCCCGGACTTCCAAGGTAGCATTTTCAGAAGTGCTGCCTGTCCCTCGCGCAGGACCTACCAGGCAGGCAGAGCTCAGAAGCCTCAATGCGTGGATGAGGCGGTGGTGTCGAGAGGAGGGTTTCAGATTTGTCAGGAACTGGAGAACATTTTGGGACAAGCCAAATCTGTTCAGGAGGGATGGGTTGCATTTGAACCATGATGGGACCAGATTGCTGGCACTCAACATCAAAAAGGCTGCAGAGCAGCTTTTAAACTGATAACTGGGGGAAAGCCGACAGGAGCTGGGCAGCATCCGGTTCGGAAAAGTGTGTACTTGAGTAGTGAGGAGGATGCAAAATTTACTGAGCAGAGTGAGGAGCTAGTCACTAGCATTCTAGCAGAAGGATGCAAGAGGCAGTCTAACAATGCAACTGGACACAAAAGACTGTGTCAGAAAAGCATATATAAATGCTTGTATACAAATGCCAGAAGCCTCCGGAACAAAATAGGGGAGCTGGAATACTTAGCAATAGATAAGAATATTGATATTATTGGTATCACTGAAACCTGGTGGACGGATGATAACCAATGGGATACAGTTATTCCAGGCTACAAACTGTACAGGAAGGATAGGAAGGGGCAAATGGGAGGTGGTGTGGCCTTGTATGTCAAAGAAGTGATAAAATCATATGAATTGGAATATCTAGGTGATTTGGAGTCACCATTAGAAGCTCTGTGGGTAAGAGTACCAGGCCACAAGGATGGTCTAACAGTAGGCATATACTATCGGCCTCCGACCCAAACTCTTGAGGGAGACTGGCAGTTGGAGAATGTTGTAAAGGAGGTATCCAAGAAGGGAAGCCTGGTTATAATGGGGGACTTCAATTACCCTCACATAGACTGGGTGAACTGTTGTTCAGCACATGATAAAGAAATAAAGTTCCTAGATATGCTAAATGATTGTTCCCTGGGACAGATGGTTGAAGACCGAACTAGAGGTACAAGAATCCTTGACTTGATCCTGAGTAATACTCAGGATCTGGTGCAAGATGTTAATGTGACTGATCCAATAGGGAACAGTGACCACAACTCAATTATGTTTAACTTGATCATAGACCGCAAGTCACTGATAAAATCTAACACAGAGACCTTAAATTTTCAAAAAGGAAATTTCCCAAAGTTGAGGAAACTAGTAAAAAAGAAGCTGAAAGGGAAAATTGAGAGAGTCCAAACACTCCAAGAGGCATGGAGGCTGTTTACAAAAACAATAACAGAGGCTCAATTGGAATGCATACCCAAAAGGAAAAAGGGCACTGCCAGGTCCAAGAGGACTCCAATGTGGCTTACAGAAGCTGTTCGGGAAGTGATCAAGAGCAAGAGAAGCTCATTTAGAAGATGGAAGGCTTGTCCGAATGAGGACAGCAGGCAAAAACATAAATTCTGGCAGAACAAATGCAAGGCAACAATCAGGAAAGCAAAGCAAGACTTTGAGGAGCGTATAGCTAAAAATACTCAGAGAAATAACAAAGACTTCTTTAAGTACATTAGAAGTAAGAACCCAACTAGGAAGGCCATTGGACCATTAGATGACAATGGAAGGCAAGGGGTTATTAAAGAGGAAACAGAGATTGCAGAGAGACTCAATGAATTCTTTGCTTCAGTATTCACTGAAGAAGACAGAGGCCACATGCCCAAAACAGAGCCTATCTTCGTAGGGAGGGAAACCGAAGAATTAAGCCAGATAGAAATAACCAGGGAGGAGGTCCTTGCATGTCTTGTTAAACTAAACACTAACAAATCACCAGGACCAGATGGCATCCATCCACGAGTTCTCAGGGAACTTAAAGATGAAATTGCTGATCTCCTAGCCAAAATATATAATATTTCCCTCAAATCAGGCTTTGTGCCTGATGACTGGAAGGTAGCGAATGTAACACCAATTTTCAAAAGAGGATCCAGGGGTGATCCAGGGAATTACCGACCTGTCAGTTTGACATGTGTCCCAGGTAAAGTGATGGAAACCATCCTAAAAGATAGAATTAATAGGCACATAGAAGAGAAGGCGCTGCTAAAGGAGAGCCAACATGGCTTTTGCAAGGGCAAATCATGCCTCACTAATCTGTTGGAATTTTTGGAGAGTGTCAACAAGCATGTGGATAAGGGGGATCCAGTTGACATTGTTTATCTGGACTTTCAGAAGGCTTTTGACAAGGTCCCACACCAAAGGCTCTTGAATAAACTTACCAGTCATGGAATAAAGGGACAGGTCTTGTCCTGGATCAGCAACTGGCTAAGGGACAGGAAACAGAGGGTAGCACTAAATGGACACTTCTCCAAGTGGAGGGAAGTAAAGAGTGGGGTCCCCCAAGGTTCAGTACTGGGACCCCTGCTTTTCAACCTCTTCATAAATGATCTAGAGGTAGGAGTAAAAAGCAAGGTAGCCAAATTTGCTGACGACACTAAATTATACAGGGTAGTGAAAACTGTGAGAGATTGTGAGGAGCTCCAGAGGGATCTCTCGACACTGGGGGAGTGGGCAAAACAGTGGCAAATGAGTTTCAACATTAGTAAGTGCAGAGTGATGCATGTTGGAGCAAAGAACCCCAATTACATTTATAAACTGATGGGGTCTGAACTCTCTGCGACAAACCAGGAAAGGGACCTTGGTGTCCTGGTGGACAACTCAATGAAGGTGTCAACCCAGTGTGCCTCAGCAGTGAAAAAAGCAAACTCAATGCTAGGGATCATTAGGAAGGGTATAGAAAATAAGTCAGCAAGTGTCATTTTGCCTCTTTATAAATCTATGGTGAGGCCCCATCTGGAATATTGTGTACAGTTCTGGTCGCCATACCTCCAGAAGGATATTATGGAGCTGGAAAAAGTGCAGAGGAGGGCAACCAGAATGATTAGGGGACTGGAACACCTTCCTTACCATCTGAGGCTGCAACGGTTGGGCCTCTTCACTCTTGAACGACGACGTCTAAGAGGTGACCTGATTGAAGTTTATAAAATCATGCACGGTGTGGACAAAGTAGATAAGGAAAAACTGTTTTCCCTATCACATAACACTAGAACTAGGGGACACTCCATGAAACTTTTGGGTACTAGTTCTCAAACAAATAAGAGAAAGTACTTTTTCACCCAGAGGATTACTGGTCTATGGAACTCCCTGCCAGAAGAAGTGGTGACAGCTGTCAGTCTTGACAGCTTTAAGAAAGGATTAGACAAGTTCATGGAGGACAAGAGTATCAATGGCTATAATTATGGATACTTAAGGACAACCTCCGGGTTGGAGAGATAGGCAGGATATCTCTCAATATCATTTCCAGGGAATCCTAAGCAGGCATCTGCTTGGGAATACCCTGAAGGAAATGGTGAGCCACTGTGTGAGACAGAATGCTGGACTGGATGGGCTGTGGCCTGTTCCAGCAAGGCTGTTCTTATGTTCTTATGTTCTTATTAACACAGTTTGGATGGGGCAAAACTCGGACTTATATACACTATAAACTGTAACAGTAACAATAATACAACAAGCCCATTGGTTAACAAAGTGTGCACATTTTCGATCCACTTATTTGCATAAGAATAGATACATGAGAAAAGATACATTCCGCTCCTGTCAGAAAACACAGTTAACATATATAACACCCACCCACACAACCCCTGTCAGATGAACAAACTGCACACTCATGACAAAAAAATTAGATCTGCCCATGCTTGGTGCTAATGTTGTGTAGTCAGCAGAATAAATATCAAAAGGAACAGTAAGTAACATGGTGGAAAGGAGTGTGACAAATATTCATCTAATCACTCCCTAAGGCTTAGAACAGAGGTGGGAAACATTTGGATCTTCGGGTATTGTCAGCATAGCCATTGGCGACTGAATGCAACACACACACACACACACACACACACACACACACACACCTTTCCTTTATTTTGCTAACCTGATCAGATCTTGGAAGTAACTTGTTACAAACATGTCATTAATTCATTTTCTGAACAATGATGTTGTTAGACATAAAGCTCACATTACCAAGCCAGAGCTGTTCTTCCCTAGAAAGCATTCCTAGACTCCAAATCCAGAGCTGCTCCTATAAAAAACATTCTAGACCGCCAAACTAGAATTTCAATGCAAAACTTTCCCAGGCTTAAAATAGATTATCATCTCAAAATCCAAACCACAGACCAGAAATAGTTGGAAGACACCACAAGCTACGTTGGGAATCTCTGAAGGTTGGATTAGGATTGTGCACGGGAAGTTTCCTTCCCCTATCCAGAGCAATTAAGATAAAGTAATATCTACCCTCTATGTTTATGCCAATGAGCTGCTGCTAGCTAGCTAGAACAATAAAGAAAAAGGAGCATTTTTATGAGGATTTGATAGTTATTTGGGGATGCAGAGGGCTAGGACAGAGGCAGAAGAATTTTTCAAACTTCCCTGACTTTTGAAGTGCAATATTTTGAGCCTCTGAACTTTTCTGAGCCCTACTCAGGAGTATTTCACTAGCACCTCTGTTATAGCTAATCACAAATGGGATGAAGACCATAGCATTCAGATAAAAATCACAAATTTTGAGAGTCCCCTGGACAGTGAGGAGAACAAATAGGTTGATCTGACTGTTCCTTAGAAGGTCAAATAGTAAAGATGAAGTGAAGTACTTTGGACATTAAATGAGAAGAGAAGATTCCCTTGAGAAAGCCTTGATGCTGGGAAAGGTAGAAGGCAAAAGAAGAAGGGGCAACCAAAGATGAGATGGCTAGATGGTATTGAAGACACAATGGCCACAGAGCTGGGTGGGTTGAGGAGGATCGTGGAGGACAGAGGTGCCTGGAGGACAATGATCCATAGGGTCACAAATGTTCGAAATCGACTGTGTGACTGAACAACAACAAAATAGTGACAGCATGCATCTTCTACTTCAGTTTTACCATTTTTTTATTAAATTTTTTATTAAATTTTTCAAACAATATTAAATCATATAAAATAATGCAACTAACACACATAAGAAAAAATACGTAATACAGTTGCATACAAGTTATGTCTGTTTGCATTCTAACACCTTATTACAATTAAACTATTTCATTAATACACCAATACAATATTAACCCGTCCTTATAAATTGCAATTAAGACTTTTTAACATAACTTTAGATATGATACAAAATCTAATTCGTAGATTCATTAATAATAATGATACAATACTAAATAATAATATAAGAATAAGGAAAAAAAAGAAAATAGATCACCCTGTGATATTTACAATGCCCTGGAGGACTCAGGTTGTCTTAATATTTTCCTTCCAAAAACTTCTTTGATCAGGTACAGGTTTATTTTTTTCATCCCCTCCAAGTGAGTAGTCCACAAAAGCCTGCCAAATATTCCAAAATCTGTTCTCTTTAATAATACCCCTTTTTTATTTATCTCCCAAGTTAATTTAAGTTTATTTATCTCCCAAGTTCAATGCTAAATTCCACATTTCTTTATACCATTCTTCTATCTTTATGTTTATATCATTTTTCCAATTCCTGGCAATACATTGTCTGCCAGTTGTAAGCATTATTTCTAATAAATCTTTTTCATCCTTATTTAAATTAAAACATTCCACATCTGTTAACATAGTGATACTTGACCCCAGTTTAATTCTCTTACCCATAATTTCAGCAATCTTTTTCTCCACTTTTTCCCAAAAGTCTTTAACCACAATACAACTCCTCCACATATGCTCATATGTTCCAATTTCCTCTTAGCATATCCAACACATTTTATCTTTTTTATTATCAATCTGGTGCAACCTCACTGGGGTCAAATGCCACCTCCATAACATTTTATAATTATGTTCCTTTATTCTAACTGACAAAGTTCTCATTATCCTCTTTTTCCATTTATGCCTCCATGTATCGTTTTCTATTTTTATATTCAATTCCTGCTCCCAACTTGTTTTTAAATCTTCCTGTGGACTACCCTCCTTATTCAAGATTGTATACAATTTACTGACTAAACCCTTAATATTTCCATCTCCCTTTCTTATTTTCGAAATCAGCTCCTCAAATTCCGTCTTCTCTCTATCCAACTCAGGTTCTCTCAGATATTTATTATTCCATTTATTTACCAGCGCAGTCTGAAAACAATTCAGATTCATTTGCCCAAACAAATCTGTTCTTTTATCTATATCTATACAGGTCTGTAACCAGTCTTTCAGCAGGAAAACTTCATTTTTATCCAATACTTCTTTTATCTATATTTATTGGAAAATTTGCCATATCCTCTCATTTCAATAATCGGTGAGATATTTGGGGCCAGAACCTTCTTTACTTTTTTCCAAGAGCTCATCAATCCCTTCATCATTGTATTATTGGTTACAACTTTCCCCATATTGGGTCCTAAAAAAACCATTTTACCTATTTGCTTAAAATCCTTCATTTCAATTTCTTCCCATATCGCTTTTCCCCTAGCCAAGATCTTCACAACATTCTTAATTTGAAAAGCTCAATAACATACTAACAAATTCGGCATCCCTAATCCACCTTCCTTCTGGGATAGGTACCAATTTTTTTTTATAATCTGGACCTCTTTCCACCATTACAAAATTCATTAATCAATTTTTGAAATTCCTTAATTTCCTTCTCTTTCATTTGAATTGCTAAAGCATCAAATAAAAAATTAAGTCTAGGTAAAAGCATCATTTTACTAAGTGCAATTCTTCCGAACCATGACAGTTTCAATTTTTGGTAATTTTTAAATTTAACTTTGATTTCTTTTTTCAAATTATCATAGTTCAGTCTCTTAAGTTCTTCAAAGCTACTTGAAATATTTATTCCCAAATATTTCAGTTTATCTTTAATTTGAATATTACCCATTCCTTTTATCTTCTTCTGATCTTCATTTCCTATATTGTATAACATCATTTCGATTTATCCCAATTTATTTTCAAACCTAATATCCTCAAAAACCTTCAAATGCGCTTGAATCCTAACTAATGCCTTCTCCGGGTGTTTAGCAATTATCAAAGTATCATCAGCATATAAACTTATCTTAGTTCCCATAACCCCCTCTATTTCCCCATCTTCTCTTATAACTTTTGCTAATAACTCCACTGCCATAATGAACAAGATTGGAGATAATGGGCAACCCTGTCTAGTGCCTGCTTCTAAATTTATCTCATCAGTAACCTCATCATTTACTCTAACAATGGCTGTACCTTATTGATATAATTGATCAATTGTCCTTCTAAATTTATCGCCAAATCCATAACATTTAATTATTTCCTTAATTGAAGCCCATTGTAATGAATCAAATGACTTAAAGATATCCAAGGATATTAATCCCACTTTTTCCTTTGTTTGTCTCACAGTGTCTGATAAATCTACCGCTCTTCTTATCAAGTCCGCCATATGTCTCCCTTTCAAAAAAACCACCTGGTCTACATTAATATTATTGCCCATAAAATTGTTTAACCTGTTTGCCAATATCGCTGTGAAGATCTTGGCATCATGATTAATCAATGAAATGGGTCTATAAGATTCCACTTTTTCCAAATCCTTTCCAGGTTTTGGGAACAATACAATCGTGTTCCTATACCATGAAATCGGGATTTGTCCACCTTCTAATATATAATTATAGAATTTTACCAGTTTTGGTACCACTATATCTTTAAATTCCTTATAAAAGTCAGCAGGTAGCCCATCTTCCCCAGGTGCTTTCCCCATTTTCAAACTAGCTATTACCTCTATCACCTCTTTTTCTGTTATTCGTTCCTCCATTTTATCATGCTCCTGTTTTATACCACTATCTTTTTGCTTCTCTAATTGTTTTTTAAGCTTGTCCACATCTATCTCTTTTTTTTGCATATAACGATTGATAAAATTCTCCCACAATTTTACATTTATCCCTAATCTTATTACATCTCAATCCTTGTTCATTTCTAAAACCTCCAATTTCTCTTTTTTCTCTCTTTTCTTTAGCTGCTCTTGCTAATTTTTTTTTGAATTTTTGTTGCTGTATTCAAAATAATCTCTTTTTAAATAGACAAGGTCCCTTTTCACCTTTTCTATATCCTTTCATATCAACTCGGTCTTCAATCTTTGCAAATTATCGAAAACCTTCCTATCCTTCATCCTTACATGTTCCTCCTACAATATTTTTATCTCACTCTCAATTTTATTCTGTGAAATCTTAATATTTTTATATCTAAAACTAGTTAGCCTGATACTTTCCCCTCTAAAAACCGAGTTCATGGCATCCCAGACCATATTGAAATTTACCTTTCATTCCAGCTCTCCATGATTTGTTCTTTACATTTATGGTCCTTAAACAATTTATCATCATATCTCCAGTTCCTTCTCAACTTCTTTTTACCCTCGATTCTCATTTCCATCACCACTTTAGTATGATCTGACTCTTTAAAAATTCCGACTTCTATTTCCTCTATGTTTCTAACCATATTCTCTGTTACAAATATATAGTCAATTCTGGAGTATGAATTATGGACCTGTGAAAAATAAGTGTATACCCTTTCTGACCCCTTGAGCTCTCTCCAAGTGTCTTTCAAACCTAAGGATACCATCCAATTATCCAATATCTGTCCTTTAATATCTTTTCCACATCTTAGTATATTTGTGCAGTCTAAATTTGACCTTATTAAATTGAAATCACCGGCCATAATCATCATTGCTGTTTTCTCTTTTACCAATACTTTGCTAATTTTTTCTAAAAATTCAGCTTGATGGTAATTTGGAGCATATATATTCACCAGAGTTAGTTCTTCATCATCTATTTTCCCCTTTACTATCAAATATCTACCCTCTGGATCCGAAATACTATTTATTATCTCGAACTCCAATCTATTCGAAATCAAAATTGCCACTCCTCTTGCCTTTGACGTACCATATGACCTCTCATAATGCTGCATCCACCCCCAAAAAATTTATTCATATCCTGAGATTTTTGTTGAGTTTTCTGCAAAAAAGACTATGTCCGGCCTGTCCTTCCTCAATGCTGATTCTAATCTCCTTCTCTTAACCGGAGACCCTGTACCTTTCACATTCCACGATAACATTTTGATACTCCTCATATTATAATTCACCACACTCTTTTTTCACCCCTGATTCCTCCATTTGGCGTGATACCTTCTAACCCACAATAATCAAAACAATACTTACAACAAAAAACACCAAAAACACTCAGATCTAACTTTCCCACTTCTTTGTCCAAAAAAGTCACCTTCGCCTTTTGAAGAGGGTAGGGGGGAACATGGAAGATGTACTTAACAGCAAAAGCTCTAGTGCTATTCTTCTAGTTTGTAATATCAGTCGTTTTATATAATCTCCCTTTAAAACTCATTATCTTCCGTTCTTTCACCTATTTCCCTCCTTTCTGACCTTTACCTCTCCCTACATCAGCTACTACCAATGATTGTGAATCAACCACAGTCTCTCCTGTTTCCTCTCCTCCTGCAGCTCCTTCCTCCTTAGCTCCTCCATAATCCCTTCTTATAGCCCCAGACTCCAACAAAGCCCTCCTCAGTGCCAGCCATTCTCTTGAGGATGCCTTAACCAGATCATTTAAACACAAATATTCCAATGCATCAGTCTCTGCATCAATCACATGCATTCTCCTTTCATGGAAAAATCTTAACTGTTGTAGAAAATGCCAATTATACTTTATCCCTTTTTCCATCAAGAATTTTGTTACTGGCTTCATCTTGTATCTCCAACCATGTTCCTTCATTGAAATGTCATTGTATACTTCCACATCATTCTCATCAATTTTTAAAACGCCAGAACCAGCTTGTTTTAGAAAAGCCATCACTTTCAACTTATCTCCCCAATTTGCAAACTTGACCAGAACATTTCTGTGAACAACTTTCCCCTCTTCGGACCCACCCTATAAGCACTTACAATGTCCTCAATAACAAAATCTTTCCCCATTTTCAAATTGTTTAACCAATCAATTATCCTATCCTTAAGCTGGTCTGGCTTTTTTCCCCACCATATGACGAATCACAATATTCTGTTTTCTCATCATCTCTTCCATTACATCTATCCTTTTTTCCTGCACATCCACTTTCATCTTAATTTCTTTCTCCTCCTCATGTAACCCTTTAATATCCCCTTGCATCAATTTCATATCATTTTGCATCAACTTAACATTGGCATCCATCCTTTGCAAGTTATGATCAACTTTTTTAGAAAAATCAATAAACATTGTAGCCAATTTATCCTGTTTTCCCAAAATTTCATTTTTATCTTTCACTCTTGCCTCTTCCATCTTCTCAAATTTCTTGAACAATTTCCCAAGCTTGACCATTATTTGTGTTTGATCAATTGATGATGGCTCTGGCGATGATGTTGGTGGGGATGCCTCCTCTGTTGCTGGCTTATCCTTCTTCTTAGGCCTTACCATGTCCTCCTCCTTCCTCTTTCCCCTTGCAATTTTATCCATTGTAATGTCAAACAGTAATTTCAATGCAGCAACTTTTTTAGATCCCACAAGTCCCTCGCCTTGAAATTGTTCCAGAATTCAATCAGGTCAAATCTAAACCTGGAAACTTGATTGAAGATTCTGCAGAACTTATCCCTTTATATCCAGAACCAAAAAAGGCCAACTTTCTGTGTTGTAATCCAAAAGCAACTCTGAATCCAGTTGCAGAAATTTGTCTATTATATTCCACAGAGAGTAATGTATCCAGCTGGCACGAAACAAGTTAAAAAACAGTTACTGTATATCCAATGCTGTAGGAGAGAAGAGGGAAGAAAAAAAAGAAAAAAACCAAGCCACTCAGCACTTTCCCCACAACAAATTGTCATCTTCTGTATCCAAATATCATGAGCTTGATTTAAAAAACAAAAACTTTGTATCCATTTATCCAAGGAGAGGGAAAGAGGTGAGACAAAACAAAATGAAGAAAAAAAGCCACTCAGCACTTTCTCCCATTCAACTGGCCAAGGAGGGAGGAGCAACCAGATGTAAAAAACCAGCAAAAAAAAAAGCTTAAGTAGCTCCAAACATATGTTTACAATAACCCACTAAAATGTAGATTAAAACCAAAAACATTCTGCTTAAGGTGAAAGGAAAAATAAATCCACTCTGCTGCTTGTATTAAGAAAAAACCCAAAAACACAGTATCTTTGCAGCCTCCGGGAGGCTCCAAGGACAAAGCCAATCCCCCTTTCTTCTCCTTCTCCTCCTCAGCCCAAACGTCCAAAAACCAACCAAATCTTAGTTCTTTCTTTACCCTTCTTTCTCCTTTCTCCTCACTCCTTTCCTTCTCCAGCCACCTTCACCACACCTTCGTTCTTCTAAAACCACTCTCCGACAATCCTCTGCCTCTCCGTGCCTTTACTTAACTTTCACTTTTCACTCCACCGCCATTAACCCTCACTCGCTTTCAACCTTGTCCCGCCTTCAACACTTGCCTTTCCATCAATGGGCTCTCGTAACCTCCGCTTTGATCCTCTGAGGTCTCACCATCTGCTGCGTTTTTGTCCGACCCATCCTTTTTCCATCTATAACTTTTAAAAGTTTTTCTGCCCCCCCCCCTCCTCCGATGCCTTGCCTGCCCGTGGCGTGACTGGCTTGGTCTCAGCTTCCGCAGCTTGCCTTACCAACCGCCACCGCTTCACGAGCTTCGACCCCGGGGATCAGAGACCAATCAATTAGATGGGTACAAACACACTTTTTGATGGGTTTTTCTGGCTTTTTAAGGTAATAAAACTCTTTCAATTCTGCATTGAATAGCGTGAGCTAAAAAAGTAGTTGTTAATCCATCGCCATCTTAGCCACGCCCCAGTTTTACCATTTTAAAGATTTTGTATTGTATTGTATTGTGTTTTTACCCAACCTTTCTCCTAGAAAAAAGGACCAAAGTCAGCTTATCTCATGTTGTCTTGCTTTAACGCAATACCTAGGGAGAGGTTTGTCTTATTAATAGCCCATGATATTTATGATGTGTCTCTGTGGGACTTAATGCAAAATAAACATCAACAAGTTTTCTAAACAGCTAGGAAATACCTAAAGGGGATATGCTACACCCTACAAGAAGCAACAGAAACTGCAGTTTGAGTGAAAGAATGAGAGGCAGAAGGAAAGTGGAACTGATCTGAGCATTTAGAGTTGTTGCCTGGTTACCTCCCTCTGGAAATCTGACATAAGGTAGGGCCATTGATGTGGCTATCAGACTAGATGGCATATTTCTCACCTTTTTTTCTTTTTGTAGAAATGCTCCTCTAGGTGCCAAAAGGCATCTGTTTATTGCAGCATGTGCTCCTTTTAACCTACATTGCTTGTATTTATTGTGTTTTGCTTTGTGATTGGTCACAGGGAGGTAAACACTGGCTTATTTTGCAAGTTTAATAGCTGCTTCTTCCCTTATTCTGAGTATAGGCCAGATGTGAAAGTGCCAAAAGGATGCCATCTTTTCACGAATTCATTCTGTAGTTCCTTTTGCCTGACCTAGTGTGAGAAAGATTAGCCGGTGCAAGGTTGCTGTGTACCCCAGTTTGGTAGCTGAAGTATGTATCTTTGAGAAAGCTTTCTGAGAAGGTGACATGTTTTCCATAGAGAATACAGATTCCTATAATGTCTCTATTGACTATGTCAGAGTATTTAAACAGAGTGCCTCCACCAATGCTGGAGCTCAGACTATAGATTTTATTCGTGAACTCAGATCTTTTATTCTATAAATAAACTTCCATTCAATAGTGATTTGAAGCCTATGAAGATAGCCATGCTAATTACTCCGTTCTTACGAGCCTCTTGCAAATGCTTTGTCCTTCTCTCACTTCCCTCCCTGGGGAAAATTCTGCTGCAGTCTGAAAGTGTCATCTGGACTTTGCGACAGATGTGTGGTTTCTACTCTAGGATCCCCAAGAGTTCTGGTAGCTTCTGGAAGTTCAAATTTCTAAAGATGAAATCTAGCAATATCTGGTGATCCAGCATGCCAGGCACATACACACAAATACAAACACTCAACTAACCATCATGTAGTTACTCATTTGGCAATACTATATGGAAACAATGCAGTTACAATATAATTATTCACTAGAACAAGAAAAGAGACTTCTTAAATGACAAAGCCATCGAAATGTTTTCTGTAAATGATATCTAATTTAGCTGAAGTAAAATAATAGAAAGTGACGCATTGTTGCAGTGCCCACCATATGTCGTACTGCCGCGAGCAGCTGGTTGGGAGAGATATTGTTTCAAGGGAATTATGGAAAGCATGCAGTCAAGTGCCTGGCTCACAGACAAATACGGTAGATATGAGGGGTGGCTTGCCAGGATAGATTTCCTAAGAAGCTGCACTCTCATCATGCAAAATGCATTTCTTGTTTTACTCCACACAGATGATATTTTGCCTACTCTCTGATCAAGAATTGAAATAATTGGCAAACTTTTCTTCATTAGAAAACTGACAAAATAAAACAATATTGGGATATAACCAGTTTACAGTGCAAGCTTGTGGGGTACACCGAAAGAACCTCCTTGAAGATTGTGGTATTTTTGAACCACAATCGGTTGTACCCTGGTAATGGCAACCTTGTGTTGCTGGCTAATCTTTCTCACACTAGGACAGGCAAAAGGAACTGTAGAATGAACTCCCCAAAAGGTGCCTTCATTTTGGCAGTTTCACATGTGGCCTAGACATGCAAGAAGAAGACAGAAGAAGTGCAATCTTGTACTCATCTTTCCAATGGTGTTTACTCCCTGGAAATAACCTTAAAGGGACTGCAGTGGCTTAGTGGTTAAGATGCTGAACTTGATGACTGGAAGGTCGGCAGGTCAGCAATTTGAGACCCAAGTGCTGCACAATAGAGTGAGCTTCCATCTCTGTCCCATTTCCTGCCAACCTTGCAGTTTGAAAGCAAGAAATTGCAAGTAGATAAATAGGTACCGCTTTAGTGGAAAGGTAACAGCATTCCTTGCACTCTGTTTTCAAGTCATGCCTGCCACATGGCCACTGAAACATCTGCAGGTAGAGACAGCACTGGTTCTTTGGCTGTAAATGGAGATGAGTACCGCACCGTAGAGTTGGGTACGATTGTTTTTTGAGCAAGGGTGATCTTTATCTTTACCCAATAGCCTTAAATGGGGAGAGAGTCATTGGAAACCTTATTTGAACTGCTGAATAAAAAAGATTCTGCCTTCAGTTGCAACATTTAAAGCGTCTGATGAATCTCTTTCAAAATAGAGTTCCACAAAGATAGAAATTCTCTCTGCTCCTAGAGTTTTAATGGAGTATTTCGCTGGCAGACGAAAGAGTCAATTTAAGGGAGATTTCTCTGTTAAAGCAACACTTTCTGGTGCAATCTCAGGCATGCACCTTTGCAGTCTGGTCACACCTTTAATAAAATAAAGCTAAACACCCAAACAGGAGATTTCACTCACTGAAATGTCTCTCTCAATCCTGCTAGACAAAGAACTGCCAGAACTTGGGTATATCCCTCCCTGCATTGTCCAGTATTGGAACACATGTTTCCTTTTTGACATGTGATGAAGAACTGGCAGCTCTTTGTTTAGCAAGATAGGGAGAGACATTCCAGTCTACACCTGTGGAAGGGAAATCTGACCCTACACCTCTGACTAAAAAAACTACAACCAGAAGCTAGACTTTGACCCTGTACGAATCTTGCTTCCATTTGTACTTTTTAATCTATACCTATAAGAAGGGGGTTGGGCCATGTGTGTCTGGCATGCGTGGCCACACCCATCCCAACCATCCTGTACTGAACAGGCCACATTTACCTTATGTCCCTGCGAGCATCAGCCCAAGGGTCTAGATGCCGAGAGTGGGGCAACTGCCCCACAAACATGAACAAAAACAAACAAACTACAAGTCCAAGTGTCCTCCGTGCCATGCCACCCCTCAGCCAATCAGGCTGAAGGACATGTGCGCGGAGGAGGCAGGGCAGCCGGTGCGCACGTTAAAAAACCGGCCGATGCGCAATCACCTTGGAAACGAACTGCTTGCCTCTGGGAGACGAAGGCCGAGAACGGCGCTCCGTTCTGCCCTTCGCATCCTGGAGGGAAGCAATCATCTTCCACGGGGGGTTCACTTCTCTCTTGGTTGGTGGGGGTCGGCCCCCGCCAACCAAGAAAGAAGAGAACCACTTTGTTAGGTATTGGAGTCTGGGTGCGAATGCAGCAGAGTGAGGCGGTTAGCCTTTTGCAAAAGCAGAGGTGCCTGAGTAGTATTTTCACTTCCACCCAGACAGTTCCACACAGTTTGAAAGTAAGACAGCTTTTACTTCAGCATAATAGTTCGCAAGGTAAACACAAAACAGTAGATTCTTCTCTCTTAAAGCAAAGCAACATAAACAGTAGTAAGTCTTTGTAAGCAGTGATCCCAAAGTCAGTGTCCCAGGTAGAACCAGAGCTGGCCTCCTGGTTATCTCAGAGTCAAAGTACTCACTGCAGTCTTTAGATACAGACAAAGACTCCAGCCTCCTCCTGGGCTGGAATTAGGCAGTCCTTCAGTTCAAAGACTTGTTGGCCTGGCTTGTGGAAATCCATGCAGTTTGATTCCAGTCTTCTGGAGAGTAACAGACTCTCCTTCTCCAACAGTAGAAGCAGCAAAGACAATAGCAGGCCGGAGGAGCAGAAGCATCCTCCTATGTGGCTCCTGAGATGCTCACATTTACAATTCACTAGCATAGTTTGCCCCGCGTTGCCGGGCTGTTATAAACTGTGATCAGCTTTTGGTGTTTTTTTTTTTTTTGTGGATTAAGAAAAGAACAAAGGATGATATAATTGTTTCAAATTGTTTTATTTAACCAAATAATGTTTTAGGTTTGTTTGTTTTTTGGGGGGGTTGTTGTTGTTTTTGTTTTGTTTTGTTTTTGTTAATAGTTGTACCGTAGGTAATATTTTTTAAAATGTGAAAGTACATGTTTTTTACATTCAATGTTTTAAAACTGTGTTTAGATGTTTTGGGTTTTTGTTTGAGTTAAAACTCAACACCGGATGTTATAAAGCTTTTTATTTTATTTTTTTGACATATGTTTGTGATTTATTGTTATGTTTTTGATTTATTTTTACTCTTGTGGCCTCTAGGTGGTGCTGTTGTGTCTTTTTGAGTTGTTTTTACTATTCTGCCCTGCAGGTAGAGCTGCTAGTGGTTTTGTTTTAGTTTCACTGTTTTTTCTCTCCCGGCCTCTGGGTGGGGCTTCTTCCGGTAAGTAGTCTCTTTGTTTCTTCATTTCTGTTCTGGTTGTCGTGGAGGGAGGACATGCTGGTGAGTTGTCTAGTTTTCTTTCTTCTGGAGTTTTTCTTTGTTTTGCTTTTGTGGTGGTGGGCTGGGAGGTGTTTCTGTTTGTTCTTTTTTGTTTTGGTTGAGTTTTAGGTTTGTTTAATTGGTTTGGTTATGTCTGGTTTTGTTTAATTTTTCTTATTTCATTGTTGTTTATTTGTGTAATTAGTTGTTGTTTGTTTGTGTACTTTGTGGGTTTTTTCATGTTGTAGTTAGGTGTTTTGTATGTGGTTTTGTGTTATTGTGGATGTTCTTGTTTGTGTATTTTGTGGTTTATTATTTGTTTTATATGGTTTTTTAATTATTGATTTATTTTTGTTTTATTATTGTTTAATAATTTTGGTGTTTGTTTTTGGTAGTTACTTTAGCTTGAAGAACGGGCTGCCTGAGGGTTTCTCTTTTCCCCATTGCTGCTTTGAATTTTGGTTTAGATGCAGCAATGAGGGAAAGAAGGAGGAGGCAATCAGCCCATTCTTCTCCCGGGAAGGTTTGTTTGGTAGGTCGGGGGAGGAGGAGGAGGCAGAGAAGAGCTTTCTCTGCCTAATGATGGTTCTCTCCGCTCTGTCTCCTTTTTTCCTGGCTTACCTAACCGGAGATCGGCAGGCAGCGATCCGTAAGGGGTGGGGCTCTTCTTTGCGGATTGCTGGCTGCTGCTTTTGTATTTTTCTTTTTTGGGGGGGGTCCCACCCCACCCCAGCTCAACTTTACTTGAGGCTGGTGGTGGTCTTGCCGTGTCTTCGGCGGGGTAGCGTGGAGGAAAGGGAATCCCTCTTCTCCCCGTTGCTCTGGGAAAGAAGGCCAGCGGGTGTCTCACGGTGGTGTTTTGTGGCTTTTTGTTTTGCGTGGCTGTGAGGCGCTGAATCTGCCTGCTGGGGACTTGCGCTCCCGTTGCGTTTTGTAAGTTTATTTTTTGCGCACCAGCTTTCTCAGTGTTCTGCACACTCACAGTGCGCAAGATGCTGGGACTTGTAGTTTTGCGTTTGTGGTTTGCGTTTGTACAGCGGTTTTTTCCCTGCGGCTCAATTTCAATTGGTTGTGATGCGTTTCCCAACGTTCTTTTGCTCACGCCTCTCAGCCTGATTGGCTGTTGCGCGGCGCAAAGAACATTGGGAATTGAAGTTGTTTCCCTTTGTTCGCGTTCGTGGGCTTCTTGCCCCACTGGTGCGTTTCTCAAACATTTAGTGACCTCTGTACCGGTTTGGGCAAGTGCAGGAGGCTCGGTACTGGATAGTGTGGACGGGTGTGGGAGCCTTTGTCACATTCCAACGGTTAACCCTTGGATTTATAGGTATAGATAACTGCTTAGTCACCCACTCAGTGGTTATACAATACATACAAGCTGCTCAACATAATCCTATCACACTTCTCTCCGGGAGATGAAGGCCAAGAACGGCGCTCCATTCCATCCTTCGCCTCTTGGAGGGAAGCAATCATTTTCCACGGGAGGTTCGCTTCTCTCTTGCTTGGTGGGGGCCAAATCTTTTGGCCCCTGCCAAACAAGAGAGAAGTGAACCACTTCCCTCCAGGAGACGAAGGCTGAGAACAGCACTCCATTCCATCCTTCGCCTCCCGGAGGGAAGCAATTTTCTTCTACAGGGGGGTTCACTTCTCTCTTGGTTGGCAGGGGCTGAAGCTTTCAGCCCCCACAAACCAAGAGAGAAGCAAACCACTTCCCTCTGGGATAAGGCGCCAGGCAGGGATCCACCAGGGTAGCTCCTCCCCTGACAGATTCCTGCCTCTTGTCCTTGCAATTTTCCTTCCGCTGTTTCAAAAACAGCCCTTGAAACAATGGAGGGAGAATGTCAAGGATGAGAGACAGAAATCCATCAGGGGAGGAGCCAACCCTGATGAATCCCTGCCTCTTGCCCTGCAATTTTCCCTCCGTTGTTTTGAGGGTTGTTTTCGAAACTGCAAAAGGAGAATTGCAAGGGTGAGGGGCGGGAATCCATAAGGGTTGGCTCCTCCCCTGAGAGATTTCTGTCTCTCACCCTTGACATTCTCCCTCCATTGTTTCGAGGGCTGTTTTCAAAACAGCGGAAGGAGAATTGCAAGGATGAGAGGCAGGAATCTGTCAGGGGAGAAGCCTACCCTGGCGGATCCCTACCTGTCGCCTTTGCCATGTCTTTCACACCCAAAAATAACCCCAACACATTTTTAAAAAAACTGCCCTGCAAGGTCGGGCAAAAATGCTAATGGTCTAATAGAAGTATCATCTACTACCATCTTTGGATTGTGCATGAAAACCACACAGTTTCCCCTTTTTATTTTCAATAACTGAGAAAATCCAAATCAAAAGTTAGACTGAACAAATACAACTTATTCTTGCATGTGTTTTAGACATAGATCTTCCAACATTCTTGGCTGGCTCAGGCTTGGTAGTACTGTACTATGCAAGCATATTACCAAATCACAGTGCTGCAAAGTAAAAACCTGCTTGAACTCAGCTATGCTGTTTTTAAGCATTGCAATAACAGCTGCAGGAGATAAGCAAAGCAGTAAAATGCAACAATTTTGTGAGCTGAAACTAGAGCTCATGTTCTTGGAAATTTGTTCGTTCGTTCATTTGTTCCTTCCTTCGTTCCTTCATTTTTTCGTTCCTTTCTTCGTTCCTTCCTTCGTTCCTTCGTTCATTCGTTCCTTCGTTCCTTCATTCCTTCGTTCCTTCGTTCGTTCCTTCGTACACTGCACATCTGGGATATTTTCCCACTCTGAGCGGTTTACAATAGATACAACCAGAAATATACACACAATAACAATTGATGGTATCCAAAGGTTGCACAATCCAAATACTGTATATACTTATTCGTTGGCTATAGGGAGAATGTTCTTATAAGCCTCTTTAAACAGTACATGTTTAAGATGTTTCTTGAAAACATCCAGCAATGGAGCCTGGTGTAACTCCACTGGTAAAGCATTCCATAGTGTGGGTGCCACTAAGAAGGCTCTATTCCTGGTTGCTGCCATCCTCTGTGTCCGCACTTGGAGCAATGTCGATTGAGATGAACGGGTGATGCAGGTGGACGCTCTGACAGATAGGAGCAAGACAGCCTGTTTGGAGGAGTTCTTGGAACTTACATATTGGTTGTCTTCAACCAACATATTGGTTGTCTTCAACCAACATATTGGTTGTTTTCAAACAACATGTAATTCAACCAAATATAACCTCCAACACATAGAAACACAATTGCATGCTTAATTGCCACCTTCTATCTGGAGCATCTATAATCATGTAATTTAGGCATGTAAACACAGGCCCTATTCACCTGTAACATCCCTGCACTGAGGCAGATTAACATGCTCACTCGACACATTAGGCCACATAAGATTTCTGGATCTTCATTCAGACAAGTCCAACTTGCAGATGTTTTCAAGGAGAGAACAATTCATCCCCCTCCTTCTCAAAAATGTATTTCTATAATTCCTTGTTGTTGTTGCTAGCCAAGAAATAAAATGCTGAGGGAACAAAGTACAAATGCCAAGAAGCAGTTTCATTCAGACTGGCCAAGAGTCAAGGACAAGATCAAAACAGTTTAATTCTTGTAGGAACTGGAGTAAGATTTTGTCCCCAGTTGTGTTTAAAGTAGAATCAGTCATGGAAGAAAATAGCAGGCATCAGTTTCCAGGAATGGGATTCTACTATGAGCTCATACAACACATGGATTGTGCGGCAACTTCTTCCTTCATCCTTTGAGTAGAGCAAGGTGGCAACCGAAGTTGATGCTGCTTCTCCAACAGAACCCTGGGTTATACTGAAGTAGTAAAGGAACAGAGCTTGGGCAATTTATTTCTTGGGGCTGACTGCATGGATCCTGGATACTCTGGCTGCAGAATCATTGGAGTTGTAGTCATAGCCGTAGTCCAAAAAAAGGTAACTTTTCCCAGCTGAGGTTTGAGAGTAGTAATGCACTGTCAGTCTGTTGTGTTCTCAATACTATGCCTTGTGTTCTCAATACTATGCCTTTAACATATATATCAATGTAACCTGTTGCAATTAGGACGCGAGCTAATGACCACCTGGTGGCAATAGCGAGCGCCCAGCTCACAGGTCCCAATTCCCCAAAGAACTACAGCGCGGGAAGATTCCCGCCACTACCTCACCTGGACAAGAAGGGCGTGACCAGAAATGACGTCACGCCAACGGTAGCCAATGGGCTATCGTGGAGCCACATTCAAATGTATAACCACCGTATATATTGAGCTGCTTGTCCGCCATTACCTCATGTTCCCCCGGACCACCATGCAATAAAGATGTGTTAAGCCAACCCTTCGGCTGTTCCTTTGTCTTGGTTCTCATACACTAAATTGGCGACGAGGATGGGATATGGCTTCCCACGAGATCAAGACACATGCCGGTTTCGACATCAACAAGCCGGAAGACTGGGAGCTCTTTGAAATGGACTTCCAAGATACGCTGGTGGTGTCCGACATTACGGACGAGGGAAAGAAGAGGGCCATCCTCACTCGGATGCTGGGAAATGCCGCCAAAAGAGTATTGGTGGACCTAGTATCACCGAAGAAAGTGAGCGAGCTAACGGCCAAACAGCTTCTAAAGGTGATGCGCGACCATTTCCAGCCCTCGGTCTCGATGTTTTCGGCTCGAGACGCGTTCTGGAAGAGAGTTCAAGCGCCTGGTGAGTCCATCGCCGCTTTTGCTGCGGCCCTGCGGTTGGCCGCCGGCCCATGCAAGTGGGAAAATCTGGAAATCGCCCTCAGGGACCGTTTGCTGTGCGGTCTGTGGGATGAAGAGGTTCAGCGAAAGCTGATGAACCAGGAGCCGCCCCCGATGCTACGCGAGGTCGTGAAGGCAGCCCAGGCCGCGGAGGCCACGAGGGCCGGAGTCAAGGGGTTCAGAGAAAGGCCCCCACAGCCCGACAAGACAGCGGGCTCGGTGCAGGTGGCCAGGCGCACGCCGAAATCTTCCACGGAGAGCAGCAACGATGAGGACGTCCGGAAGATTCGGAAGGACGGCCGACGCTGCGACGGCTGTGGAGCAGCCCACGACCGCATCAAGTGCCCGTTCCGGAAGGCCGAGTGCCACAACTGCGGACGCCAGGGACACATCGCCAAGGTCTGCAGATGGCGGTGCAGAGACCAGAAAAGCCCGTCAGACCGCCCGCCGAAGACCAAGGAGGGCGCCCGGCTCGCGAGGAAGCCGGACGGCGTGGGACGCATCTCCGACGACAGCAGCGACGAAGCCCCCGTGTACAGCGTGTCCTTGGGACACCCACGTTATTTTGCAAGGGGCCCCTGTTAGGATGGAGATAGACTCGGGTTCTTCCTACTCAATTATGTCCCAGTGGGAGTTCTTGGGAATTTCCCCCCACGTGCACCCTAAGCTCAAAGCATTGAGGTCCATGCTGCGGGACGTGCAGGGAAATAGCATTCCGGTGTTGGGGGTTGGAAAATTCAAGGTCCAATACAAGCAACACGCCGCGGAACTTCCCCTGGTTGTTCTCAAAGGGGGAAGTTGCAGCCTCCTCGGGACTCAATGGTTTAAGCCCCTGGGTTTGTTCATTGGGGGGGTGCATGCCGTCAGGACTGACCCAATACAGGAGGTGTGTGACGCGCATCCCAAAGTTTTCAAGAAAGGACTCGGAAAGTTCAAGGGACCCCCAGTAGCGTTCGACCTGGACCCGGAGGTCCGCCCTATCAGACTCAAGCCGTGCAGAGTGCCTTTCGCACTAAAGGACAAGATAGAGGCGGAACTGGACAAATTGGTGGGCCAGGGGATTCTTGTTCCTGTTGATTCCGCGGAGTGGGAAACTCCGATTGTAACTGCGCTAAAGGCCAATGGGGAGGTTCGCATTTGCGCTGATTATAAGTGCACCATTAATAAGGCGATCCGCCCAAATGCTTATCCGGTGCCGGTAGTCAGCCACCTGTTGGCCAGGTTACATGGGGGAAAGTGTTTCGCAAAACTTGACCTAGCGCAAGCCTATCAGCAACTCTCAGTAACCCCAGCTGCAGCTGCTGCGCAAACGATAGTCACTCATAAGGGGGCGTTCCAGGTGACGCGCCTACAGTTCGGCGTGAACTCGGCGCCGGGTATTTTCCAGTCGCTCGTGGAACGCCTCTTAAAGGGGCTGGAGGGGGTCTTGCCATACTTTGATGACGTGTTGATAACGGGGGGGTAGCGAGGCAGAGTTGGCTGAAAGGCTGGACAAAGTGCTGGCGGTGTTCGAAAAGGCAGGGTTGAGGTTGCGAAAAGACAAATGCGTTTTCTTCGCCAAAGAGGTTGAGTTCTTGGGTTTCCAGGTGACCCCCGAGGGAATCAAACCCTCCAAATCAAAGGTAGCCGCCATTCAAAATGCCCCTCGCCCCACCTCCAAGCCCGAATTGCAGTTGTTCCTAGGGCTCTTAAACTTTTACCACTCTTTCCTGCCTCGGAAGGCATCGGTAGCAGAGCCACTTCACAAGCTACTAAAGAAGGACGAGGCGTGGAAGTGGGGCGAGAGCCAGGAGAGGGCATTCAGTGACCTGAAACAACTCCTAGCTTCTGACGCCATTCTCACCCATTTTTACCCCAAGAGACCTGTGGTCCTGATATGCGACGCATCCCCAGTAGGGGTGGGGGCGGTGCTGTGCCACGTATTGGAGAACGGGAGAGAGGCCCCGGTAGCATTCTACTCCAGATCCCTGTCCCAAGCGGAACGAAACTACGCTCAAACGAAACTACGCTCAAACAGACAATAATCGCGGGGACTAAAAAGTTCCACGATTTCCTCTATGGCCGTCCTTTCACCATAGTGACCGACCACAAGCCCCTGCTAAGTATTTTCACTGCAGACAAGCCCACTCCTCAAATCCTGTCCCCTAGGATGTTAAGGTGGGCCATCTTCTTAAACGCGTATCAGCACGCGTTAGTGTACCGCCCGGGAAAAGAAATAAGCCACGCAGACGCCCTGTCGAGGTCTCCCCTCCCCAACGCTAGCAGCATCGTGGGCGAGGAAGAACAAGACCGCCAAGTGCTCCTGATAGAGGTCTTAGATTCGCCCCCCATTGTACCCACAGACATCGCCAAGGCGACCGGCAAGGACATAACGCTTGCTCTAGTCAGCTCCTGGGTGCAGAAAGGGTGGCCAGCATCCGCCCTGGCGGCAGAGTTCGCCCCGTTTTTTAGGAAGAGGCTAGAGTTGTCCATAGAGAGGGGGTGCCTTCTGTGGGGCCAGCGGGTGGTAGTCCCCGAATCCCTGAGGCCGCAGGTGCTCAAACTGCTACACGTCAGCCACCCTGGGATTGTACGCTCCAAGGCTCTGGCCAGGAGCTATTTCTGGTGGCCCCAATTGGATGACGACATCGAGCACATGGTGGGCACTTGCGAGAGATGCCAAGGCTCCCGACCCGAAGAGGTGCGTCTGCCGCACAGGGAATGGGACGCGGCAAAGGGGCCTTGGTCGCGTGTGCACATCGACTTTGCGGGACCATTTAGGGGGACACTTTTTCTCCTCGTGGTGGATGCTTACTCCAAGTGGTTGGAGGTAATTCCAGTTACTAGCACCTCTTCAGCAACGACGGTGAAGCATTTGCGGAGGGTCTTTAGCACGTTCGGTATACCCGACACCCTAATTAGCGATAACGCTAGTTGTTTCACGTCCGCTGAGTTCAGGGCATTCACGGAGATCAACGCCATTCGGCACATCACCTCCGTCCCTTTCCACCCGGCAACAAACGGCCAGGTAGAGCGCCTCGTGCGCACCACCAAGGACGCGCTGAGGCGCATGGGTCCTGGGGATCTCAACCTGCAAGTGTGTCAGTTCCTGCTGGGATACAGGGTGACCCCCCTAGCTTCAGGGTACTCGCCCGCAGAGCTCTTAATGCGTAGGAAGCTGACCACGATTCTGACCAGGCTAGACCCAACGAGGGTGGAGGACACAGGGAGGAACATCGGGTTAGCGGCCACGAAGAGTTTCGAAGTAGGTGCCCTGGTGCATTGCAGGAACTACGCTAGCGCGGGGCCAGCCTGGGTCCCGGGCATCATCGTTGGGCAGACGGGTCCCGTGTCGTATTGTGTGGAGACCAGTGCGGGTCTACTCTGGAGGCGGCACGCAGACCAGCTCCGGCGCCGGGTTCAGGACGAACAACGCGCGGACGGCGCGGAAAAGGATTCAACATTAGGGTTCTCCCCCACCCGTTCAGCCCAAGGGGGAGGAGAGGGGGGCCGGTGGTCCCCACCTAGGGGGGAGGGAAAGAAGTCCGAATCTGTCCTCATAGATATCCTGCGGAATCCTTCTAATGACACCCTAGGGGATAATTCTGATTTTCATTTACAAAACCGGGGGGGTTTTCCGGAGTGGTCCCCCACCCATCCAAGCGAGAAGCGGGGTTTTTCGTTAGTCCCCAGTGCCCCCGGTTTTTCCGTCCCTTCCCCAAAAGCCGCAGAGCCGCAGCAAGTCACTAACGAGTTTCCCTCTCCCGTTGCAGGAGTTGCAGGACAAGGAGCCGGGACATGCCAGCCTGCAGCACGCCCAAAGCGCGTTTGCAATAAGCCATCTTGGATGAGAGACTTCGTCTCATCCTAGGGGGGAGGGATGTTGTGTTCTCAATACTATGCCTTGTGTTCTCAATACTATGCCTTTAACATATATATCAATGTAACCCGTTGCAATTAGGACGCGAGCTAATGACCACCTGGTGGCAATAGCGAGCGCCCAGCTCACAGGTCCCAATTCCCCAAAGAACTACAGCGCGGGAAGATTCCCGCCACTACCTCACCTGGACAAGAAGGGCGTGACCAGAAATGACGTCACGCCAACGGTAGCCAATGGGCTATCGTGGAGCCACATTCAAATGTATAACCACCGTATATATTGAGCTGCTCGTCCGCCATTACCTCATGTTCCCCCAGACCACCATGCAATAAAGATGTGTTAAGCCAACCCTTCGGCTGTTCCTTTGTCTTGGTTCTCATACACTAAACAGTCTTTCTTCCATGTCTTATAGACTCATTTCTGCTACCAGCCCTGAACTTGCTTGCTTTTCTCTTTGCTAGATGTCTGCAAGTCTGTCACTATGGTTCCAGACAAATACTGGTCCTTCCTTAAAGTTGATCCCACTTAGCCCTATGTCTTTAGGTGTGCTTTGCAAAAGACATGGAGATGTATTTCTAGTTCAATCTTTGTGCTCATTCTTGGGCAATACAGTTAAGTGAGCCAATCCTGTATCTCATTGTTGTGATTAATAATGGAAGTTTTAATATGTGCATACCTCATTTTGAATGCAAAATATCACTGACAAGGCATTCAAAATTAATAATGAGTGCTGTTATCTGTGTCACTATTAGTATTCATTACCATATATTCAAGAAACTGGTACTAGTTCCTCTATGGCTAAATCAAGTGGTGACATTAACATTCTCGGTAACCTTTATTAGCAAAGCGATGAGCCCAGATATAATTGAAATCATATTGAAGTCAGTGGCCCTGGTTCAAAAGAAATTACTTTGTGCATCAAAACCGCTGTTTATAGCAAAAAGAAAGTGACATGGATCATCCGTCAAAGACACACAAACACACACACACACACACACACACACACACACACACACACACACACACACACACACACACACACACACACACACACACCTCTATACAAATGGAGGGTTTTCTGGAAAGGACATACTCAGGCAAATTTCCAAGCTTGTATTTAAGGATTGCCAACCTAGCAGTTCAAAAGCAAGAAATTGCAAGTAGATAAATAGGGACAACTTCAGTGGGAAGGTAACAGCATTCTGTGCACTCCGGTATCTAGTCATGCCTGCCACATGACCATGGAAATGTCTGCAGAAGCAGACAGTGCTGGCTCTTTGGCTTTGAAATAGAGATCAGCACTGCAGCCTAGAGTCGGATATGACTGGCTTTCGAGCAAGGGAAACCTTTACCTTTACCTTAAGATATTTGTCTGCTAGAAGCAGAAAACATCCTCTTCCCCACTGCTCCACTGCTCATGGACCTGTGTTGTGTTTGAATACATTTTATGTTGTAACGTTTGTGAACTACTTAGGATCATTAGGATCCTCCATTTTGTCTTCTTCTTCTTGCTAGTGTAATATTGCAGGACTACGTTCCCGCCTAAACTATGTAGTCTGTACAGTTTTCACTCTGGTCCAATAATCTCCAAGTTGCCCCTCTCCCTTCCTGTCTCTTCCCGCCCAAATGTATCCATTTCTGAGAGTATATATTGAGCAGTGCTGTGCCACTGTTCTCCATGTTCTGACTGCCTAATAAACTGTTTAGCCCTGTTATGCTGGCTGCTTCGTGTTTCTACCAGAACATCAAATTGGTGACAAGGATGGGATAATGGCATCCCATACACCTACCCTCACTCCCTTCGACGTGACTGCTCCTGAGAAATAGCTCCTGTATGAGCGGCAGTTCCACCACGCCATGGCAGCTCAGGACATCGCTGACGAGGACAAGAAGAGCTCCTGCTTCTTGTCGCAGTGCGGCCTGGCCACTCTCGAACTGGCCATGCACCTCATCTTGCCCAGGGACATCGACACCGTCCTGCTGGCTGAAATCTTGGTGGCTCTTCGGACACACTTCCAGCTGAAGGTGTCCATCTTCCCGGCCCGGGAGGCATTCCACAGATGGGATCAACACCCCGGGGAGTCTGTGACTGACTATGCCACAACTCTAAGACTGGCTGCTGCCCCATGCCAGTGGGACAACCTGGAGGAGGCATTGTGGGATTGTCTGCTGGCCAGGTTACGAGACGAGGAGACTCAATGCCGGCTCATGGTCAGGGACGTCCTGACCTTCAAGTCAGTCCTCCAGGAGGTTTTGGCACCCGAGGCTGCAAGGTTGGCCATCAAGTCCTTTAAGCATAGGCCTGCCGCCTCCGGGGGTTCAGAGTCCACTGTGCAGGCCCATCGTTGCTCTTCTCCCCGCTCCTCTGTGTCTTCAGCATCGCTGGCATCTTCTTCCACGACAGGGTCCGGGTCCAGTGATGAGGATGGTGAGGTCCAGAAGATCCACATGAAGACGTCAGACAAGTGCACCACCGAGAGGGCCCAGCACAGATGTGTCAACTGTGGAGCAAGGCACAACCACCGTCAGTGCCCCTTCAGGAACGCCGACTGCCATCACTGCAGCAAGAAGGGCTACATCACCAAGGTTTCCCGGCAGCGCCAGAGGCAAGCCCCAGAGCCGCACAGCCGGCCGAGCCAAAAGGGTGCACAAGCGTCAAAGATCTCAACTGAAGAGCCGTCCGTTCACCGTGTGTCCAGCATTGCCCACCGTTTCTTCACAGAGGTCCAGCTGCATGGCGTTCTGGTCAGGATGGAGGTAGACTCGGGGACATCCTACTCCATCCTCCCCCAGAGGCAGGCAGATTGGCAGTCAGCCATGATTCCCAGCTCTTTGACTCAAGCCAGCCCCAATTCCTTTGGAGGCCACCAGTAAGCACAGAATGTGGAAATGTTTCTTTTGATTTACAGGATCGGGCGGGGGGGAGTTTACAGAGTGCTCCCCCACTCATCCAAGCGAAAAGTCGGGCTTTGATTTCTCCCAGTTTGGTGTTTGAGAACCAAGACAATAGAAACAGCCGAAGGGTTGGCTTAACACATCTTTATTGCATGATGGTCCGGGGGAACATGTGGTAATGGCGGATGAACAGCTCAATATATACTGTGGCTATACATTTGAATGTGGCTCCTCGATAGCCCATTGGCTACCGTCTGCGTGACGTCACTCCCCGTCACGCCCTTCTTGTCCAGGTGAGGTAGTGGTGGGAATCTTCCCGCGCTGTAGGTATTTGGGGAATTGGAACCATGTGAGCTGGGCGCTCGCTATTGCCCCTAGTGGTCACTAGCTCGCGTCCTAATACAGAAGGTTACAGTGTTACAGCTGGTGATTGTTATATCCACTCATTCGAGTGTTACATTACTTAAAGGCACAATGTTCCAAACACAACATCCCTCCCCCCTAGGATGAGACGAAGTCTCTCATCCAATATGGTTTATTGCAAGCGTGTTTTGGGCGCAAGGCTGGCTGGCTTGTCCCGGGGGCGCTATCACTTCTGTGTTCCCTGGTCTCTTGTCCTGCAATGGGAGAGGGAGACTCGTTAGCGACTCGCCGAGGTTCCGCGGTTTTCGGGGTAGGGGTAAACTCCATTGTGGGAAAACCGGGGGCATTGGGGGCTAATGAAAAACCCGCTTCTCACCTGGATGGGTGGGGGACCACTCCAAACCCCCCCGGTTTTATAACTCAAACTCAAAATCATCTTCTGGGGTATCTGTGGGGGTATCCCGCAGGATATCTATGGGGACAAACTTATTCCCTTCCCCCCTTGGTGGGGACCACTGGCCCCCCTCTCCTCCCCCTTGGGCTGAATGGGTGGGGGAGAACCCTAACGCTAAATCCTGTTCCGCTCCGTCCGCGCTCTGGTTGCCGGAGACCCGGCGTCGGAGTTGGTCCGCGTGCCGCCTCCAGAATAGACCTGTGCTGGTCTCTACACAGTACGACACGGGACCCGTTTGCCCAATGACTACTCCCGGAACCCAGGCTGGCCCTGCACTAGCGTAGTTTCTGCAATGGACCGGGGCGCCTATTTCGAAACTCTTCGTGCCCGCTAACCCGATGTTCCTCCCAGTGTCTTCCACCCTCGTAGGGTCTAGCCTGGTCAGAACCATAGTCAGTTTTCTGCGCATTAGGAGCTCTGCGGGCGAGTATCCTGATGCTAGGGGGGTTACCCTATAACCCAGCAAAAACTGGCACAACTGCAGGTTTAAATCCCTGGGGCCCATGAGCCTCAGCGCGTCTTTGGTGGTACGCACGAGGCGTTCTACCTGGCCATTCGTCGCCGGGTGGAAAGGCACGGAGGTGATGTGCCGGATGGCGTTAATGTCAATGAATGCCCTGAATTCGGCGGACGTGAAGCAACTAGCGTTATCGCTAACAAGCGTGTCAGGTATACCGAACGAACTGAACACCTTGCGCAATTGTTTAATGGTTGTGGCTGAGGAGGTGTTCGCAACTGGGATAACCTCTAACCACTTGGAATAAGCATCCACTATAAGGAGAAAAAGCGATCCTCTGAAAGGGCCCGCGAAGTCAATGTGCACACGGGACCACGGCCCCTTTGCCGCATCCCATTCCCTGTGTGGAAGTCGGGCCTCTTCGGGCCGGGAGCTTTGGCAACTCTCGCAAGTGCCCACCATGTGCTCGATATCGGCGTCCAACTGGGGCCACCAGAAGTAGCTCCTGGCCAGTGCCTTGGAGCGGACAATCCCAGGGTGGCTGACATGCAGCAGCTTGAGCACCCTCGCTCTCAGGTACTCGGAGACGACTACCCGCTGGCCCCACAGGAGGCAACCCCTCTCCATGGACAGTTCTAACTTTTTCCTAAAAAATGGGGCAAATTCCGCCGCCGGGGAGGACGTTGGCCACCCTTTCTGCACCCATGAACTAACCAGGGCCAATGTCTTGTCCCTGCCCGTCGCCTTGGCGATCTCTGCGGGCACTATGGGGGGTGAATCCAGGACTTCTATCATGAGCACTTGGTGGTCTTGTTCCACCTCGCACCATGTGGGGGAGGGGTGACCTCGACAGGGCGTCCGCGTGGCTTATGTCCTTTCCAGGGCGATACACCAGCACGTTCTGGTACGCGTTTAAAAAAATGGCCCACCTGAGCATCCTAGGGGACAGAATCTGTGGAGTGGGCTTGTCTGCGGTGAAAATGCCTAGCAGGGGCTTGTGGTCAGTCATGATGGTAAAGGGGTGGCCATAAAGGAAGTCGTGGAACTTCTTCGTCCCAGCAATTATCGCTAATGCCTCCCTGTCTGTCTGTGCGTAGTTATGCTCTGCCTTAGACAGGGACCTGGAGTAGAACGCCACCGGGGCCTCCCGCCCGTTTTCCAACATGTGGCACAGGACCGCCCCCACCCCCACTGGAGATGCATCACATACCAGAACCACTGGTTTCTTGGGGTCAAAATGGGTTAATATGGCGTCTGAGGATAAGAGTTGTTTCAGCTCATTGAATGATCTCTCCTGGCTCTCGCCCCATCGCCACGCAGAACCATTCTGCACAGGTCCTGGATTGGCTGGAGCCACAGTTGACAGGTATGGCTTCGTGTTTCTACCAGAACATCAAAACCTGGTAATTAAACTTTAGTGTTTGGGAATCAAGACAATGGAAGCAGCTGTAGACTAGCCTAACACATCTTTATTGCATGGAGTACAGTACGAACATGTGATAATGGTGGACAAACAGCTCCTTTTATGCGGTGGCTATACAATTAAATATGGCTCTTCGACAGGGCATTGGCTACTGTCCATGTGACGTCATCCTTAGTCATGCCCTTCTTGTCCAGGTGAGGTGAGCGCGGGAATCTTTCCCGCGCAGCTGAAGGCATTTGAGGAATGTGTACCATGTGAGCTGGGCGCTCGCTACTGCCCCCGGTGGCCACTAGCTCGCGTCCTCATAAAGAAGGTTACAGTGTTACTATTAGAGATTGTTACATCCACTCATTCGTGTGGTTACAATTACATTTAATACACAACATAAACTTTGTTTGAACATTCTTAATAATTAGGACAGCACCCTCCACCACAACTAAAACCTGGAGACTGGTTTGAAGAGATGTAGGGCAAATGCAGATGCCTTCCTCTACCACTTTAGTACTTCTCCTCTCCTGGCATACCTCAGTTTTATTTTATTTATTATACTTATACCCCACCCATCTAGGAGATTTTCCTACTCTGGGTGGCTAACAACATAAAAATCTCTCTCTCACACACACACACACACACACACACACACCAGAAACAAAAAAAAACCAAAAAAAAACTATTGGCTCCAGAGAGAGACAATGAAATATCTAATACTTAGCCATTGGTAAAACATTCTCAAAAGCCTCTTTAAAAAGAAATGTTTTCAACTGTTTTTTAAACGTAGGCAGGGAGGGACCTGGTGCAGCTCAACTGGAAGAGAGTTCCACAATGTTGGTGCTGCCACCGAGAAGACTCTTCTTCAAATCACGGCCTTCCTTGCTAATCTCAGTGTCAGCACCTAGGGCTGCACCATGTGGGAGGAACGAATGATGCAGACTGATGTCCTGAGGGGAAGACCTTCCACCAGGTTTGAAGGTCTCATACTGTTTAGGGCCTTGAAAGTTAGGACTAACCCCTTGTACCTGATATGGAAAAGAACGGGTAGCCTGTGCAGCCCTGCCATGGCTGGGGAGATATGATCAAATTTTCTCACTCCATAATCAGCATGGCTACTGCATTTTATACCCATTGAAGCCTCCGTATCAGAAACAGGGAAAGCCCCATGCAGAGAGCATTACAGTAATCAATATGTGAGATTACTAGTGAAATAACTAATGTTATGAGGGACCATCTGTCCAAGTAGGGACACAACTGGGCAATTTGGTGCAGTTTGGGAAAAGCAACTTTGCTCACTGCTACAATTTGCACCTCAAGAGTCAAATGGGGATCTAATATGACCCCTAAATTATGTACTTAATCCCTAGGGGGGGGAGCAATCCCCTCCATCCTAGGGACCAGATCACCTAGTCAGGCTGACAGACCCTACAACACCAGAACCTCCATCTTGTCCAATCCATTATGGCACCAGACTGCATCCACTGCAGAAGATGAGAAGGAGAGATAGAGTTGGGTGTCATCCGCATAGTGGTGACACCACACTCCAAATCTCCAGATGACCCCTCCCAGCAGCTTAATGTAAATATTGAATAATAATGGGGAAATTGTTTAGACACCAATCTCATTCTGTCAGCCCTATGATTGCTCCGTTGCAGTGTATGGAGTGGAATTTATAGGAAAAGCAAAATAGCATTGCTCATATGCTTACATAGTACTGTTTGGTTGGGATTTTCATTGGAGGAAGATGTACATGCAAAAGAGCCCCACTTGTCTCTACAAACTAATCAACATGAATTGAAGTTAATCGGAAATTATTAAAACACTATCCATTTCTTCAGAGAAGCTCAAACTGACAAAAATTGTTAGTATTAATTTCTGGTGGTGATTATGATGATTCTTAGAAAGACTAACAGAGCTACCTCTTTGATAATTGCATTAATCTGAATTAACAAATTCAGAATATTTTCTTCCCACCACCACCACCACCAACCCACCCACCCCATTTGGATTTCTCTGACATAACTTTTATTGCCATTCTGACAATAGGGAAAAGGTGCTGCAGTCTTATAGCCATTTGTTAAGAGCTTGAAAGACTCAAATAGCCGTTGCTGTAATTTAATGGGTAAGTAGAGGTGACTGCAGGCAAGGTGCAGAAAAGAATATGTACTGTATTTTCCTTAATAACTGGGAATATATTCCTATGGTTTTATGGTGTTTGGAAAGAAGATACAGTAAGCCTGAAGCAGTTGAACCCAGTTCCATTGAGAGACACAAAGAAAACTGTACATTGCACAGTGTAAATCACTTTGGAGATATGATAAATGAATACTTGTTGCCTGCATACAATACAGCTACTTGCTTCACTGTGATCCAATTGTATGTAATAAAATATTCCAAAAGCACCATCATTCTCCAGTATGCCTTCATCCCTAAGAAAGCTTATCCCTCACAATAGTCTTAAGTTTATGTATGCTTGGGCAGGTGGGTTATACATAACAGTATACCACATGGCAATACATTTGACTGTATTTTCATTTTACTGCCTTGTCATATTTTGCTTCAAATTGTTTTAGATTGTACCCATTTTGTTTCATACCCCGAGACTTCAAATACAAGGTGGGATATTGATATTTTAACAAATGAAATGTTCCAGCTTTCTGTCTTGTGTACTCTTGGAACCAGAAAAGTAATTTACCTGCAGTCTTAAATAGTGTCATCAGCAGGGAAATCAGAATTAACCCAAGTGAGCAGGATAGCACATGCATTTCCTTCAGTTCAAGTGTATTTTAGTTAGGACTAAGAGAAACTTACTGATTTTACTGGTTTTTCAGTAACTATGCCTCTATGGATCCATCCCTATTGGCTTCATTTTTCAAACCTTAACTATTTCCAGCAAGTTGCTTACTTTTATCACAGTGCAATTTAAGGATACATTCATTAGGTCCATTTTAGCAATAGTAACTTTTAATTTAGTTTGTTAATTCCTGCCACTATTTTAAAGAGATATTTCCTTGAAAGAAAACAGGTTCTTATCACTGCCAAGGATATTTATAAAATTACCAACTGGAGTCAAGAAAAAAGTACCTTTTAATAATCTAAAGGAAAACACATTATGTTTCTAAAAGGTAGAATTACGGCATAGTAAACATGAACATCATCAAAGACAAAGTTAAAACAGAACTAGTGCCAGAACTTATTGGCTAAAGATTAATTCGACACATGCACAAATTATATTTCTAAAACATCTGGCTTTTTATCATCATACCTGCTTTTGCCATTCCTCTCTCGTGAGTCTAAATAGAACTGATTTAATATTTGAGTCTACTGTAACATGACTGAGCTTTCTGATGCTTTAAATAGAGCAATATTTGGAATGCATTGCACCTGCTTCTCCCATGACACCAGTTTTAAGTTATTAGTGTTCATCAGTTCGAAAAGTCAGGAACTGGCAAAAAGAACAACGAAGATCTTCCAGTGTTTCTCTCTTCCAACTTCATTTATTTTTCAAAGCTCCAATTCTTTCCTCCCAGAATATGATGAAGTTTATTTTGATAAATTCTTCAATAACAAGATGAAGTAACGTTTTTCATTATTTCTCTCCAGGCAAATTCAATTCGCAACTGAGGAAACATCATGTTGTAGCTACCTGCATACAGGACAGAAGAGGAGATGACCATCCTATTTCCTCACTAAAATAGTTGATTTGATTGATTTGATTTGATTTGACCACAAATGGTCAACAAGCCATGGATGTGGATAAATTAACCTATCAATTTCAATTTCTCCAAATCTCAAGTTTCTGCCATAACAAATTTGAAGAAACTTATTCATTTGGGGAATTTACCTAAAGTGAAATTCTCATTATTTATCCCTACATTGGGATCTCACATTTTTCAGTTCATGTCATCTACAATAATGCACAGGAGTGCAATAAGATGACTTAGGTTATATTTTCTCCAATTAACCTTCTTTTAATGATTTTTCCAAAGTAGTGGTAGCACCGTTCACAATGCAGTTTGCTGTTGTAGAATAACTTAACTCATTTTGCTATGCTAAATACATTTTTAATTCCAGTTGATAATTTAATAATAATTAAGAATTCACTTGGCTGCTTCACTTTAATGGGTTTCAAAGATATACATTTAAACTTAAGATGTCCCCTTACCTTTTTGCAATTAGTTTTAAGCCAGTAACATCATACTGTGAATCCCTGTGTCAAGTTCTGTACTTCTAACACAGTTTTATGGCCCCTGTCCACCAAACAGCAATCTGTAGTATTCAAATAACTAAAAGGCTCAGACACCGGGACGTGCAGGAGTTTCGTCCTCTGATGCCCTACATAAAAAGCAAGCAAAATATACTGTACATCTATCTTAGAGCTCTTCTACTGTCACCAATGTGGCCTCTGGGGCCCATATTACCCTAACCCCCTAGCAAAAATGTTCCTCAAACAGTAAACCCTCTAAAAGCGGGTGATTTGCTGTTTTTAATTAATTTCTCTGCTCCTAGATAGACATTCTTTTTTAAATGGACTGAAGGCAGGCCAAAATTACAGAAAACATGGCAAATGATAAAGGTGCATTTCAGGATTTCTGGGGATACAATTTAACAATTTGGAGTCAAACATGTTTTCCTGAATGTTCAGGTTACAATCCTTCAAAGGAGAATAAAAATGGTCCTGGACCTCTACCCTGGTTCTAGAGTGCAGGACTCATTGTCAAGATGATTCATCATATCTTCTTCTTCTTCTTTCATATCCGGATCCGAATCCGAATATAGGTGATCATCATGGCAATCATCCATGAAGACTGAGAATATAGTGCAGTGGCCTTTCATCTGTTTTCCACATCACAGCATGACACCCTTTCCACTGATCAAGTTCTGCGAGTCACTGAGCCCTTTTGACACGCAAAGTCCTCCTCAGCCCCAGGCCAGTATTGATGAAGCTGCTGCCCTCCATCAAGATGGATTCAAGTGGGATTTAATCCACTTGGGGACCACCACCATCCCCTGTTGACTTTGGCATCTAAGGCCACTAGTCCTCAGGGTGATCAGGTTAGTTAACTATGGCCTGGCACTTGGCACTGAGTCACTGGCAGTATGGTCTATTTTATTACCATAGCAGGATAACCTGGCCAGACTGGAATTCACCATATCTAGTCTCTTATATGCTCTTACAGTATATGCAATTTCTTTGCATTGCAGCCATGTGACCTCTGCTCAAGACCTGCTATGAAAGGATGAAGGGTCAAAGCCCCCTAAATTACTCCTCTTTCTCTTTCACTCTCAACAAACATCTCAATCCAGATAAGAGGGTCCACACCTTTGGGCTGAGGGAGGATCATGTGTCATGTCAATGAGTGCATAACTTCTTTTTATCACTAGGTGTTTCTTTTTAAAATATATACTTGTGCTTCTGTTACATGACTTCTTTTAAAATGGATTTGTGTTCCAAAATACATCTTATTTTACAGTAGAAATAGGCCTTTCCTCCTGCCACTACAATGGTGAAATTCATTAGTGTAGTAACAGTAACAGCATCAATGGCCTGGGAATGCAGAAAAAAGATGAAGGAGCCCATGTCCTAAGAAAAACAAGCATTGGTTGAGCAAAGAATACAATGAATAATGAAAAGAAGGATTTTTTCCTGTAAACTGGATGTAAAAATCACCATCATGCACACGCGTGTCAGAAAACATTTTTCAACTCTACTACCACATTGAGAGAGGTTATGGAATTGTTTTCTTTTTGGACACACTAAGTAGAGAAGTCTGGGGGTTGTAGTCCAAGGA
Source organism: Bradypodion ventrale (assembly GCA_035047345.1). Classification (NCBI taxonomy): domain Eukaryota; kingdom Metazoa; phylum Chordata; class Lepidosauria; order Squamata; family Chamaeleonidae; genus Bradypodion; species Bradypodion ventrale. Next base: position 36,616,776 of record JAWDJE010000003.1, on the reverse strand, counting down.
GTAACTTTTCCAAGTTCTGTGAAATAGCATCAAGAAACTCAGGGTGATGTATTTCTGGGTAGATAGGCAATGTGTTGTACTATAAACCATCCAAATGGGCACAGAGCAAGCCCCATGGAGTTGTGCCTAGTCTCATTTTAAAAATTCATTTGTATCAACATTTTTCTCCTTTCTCTTTGACTTGCCAAATTCCTGTTTAGATGGAACAAAATCCACTCCTCCTTAAATGTAGCCCTAATAAGTAATCTATGCTTTCATTTGATTAGCTGTTGTATTTTACCTGTTGCAAGGTCAATGTTAAGAAATTAAGCAAAACAGTCATGCCACAACAGCACCTGAAGCTTGAACAAGGCTGCATATCATCCAGAAAAATAGAACAGATACTCAATCCTATCTCACAGTTTTGGAGCAAACAAGATGCTTGCCTAAGGACAAAAACACCAGGGAGAAAACTGAAAAAAAGGTTATAAATGGAGGGGAAACTGCACTTGAACATAAGTATCCACAGAAGGCTTTGTTGATTGAAATATATTTAATGTGACATCTTCTACCACAGTGATGGCAAACCATTGAGAGACCGAGTGCCCAAATTGCAACCCAAAACCCACTTATTTATCACAAAGTGCCAACATAGCAACAGGAGAGGAAAGAAATGCTCCCATTGGGCTGCTGGGCAGAGGGGCAGGGCAAACTCTGTGCTGGGGTAAGGGAGGAAGTGCTCCCATTGGGCTGCTGGGCAGAGGGGCAGGTGAACTCTGTGCTGAGGGAGAGGAAGCATTCCCATTGGGCTGCTGGGCAGAGGGGCGGAGCAAATTCTGAGCTGGGGTGACTGCATGAGTGCCCAGAGAGAGGGTTCTGAGTGGCGCCTCTGGCACACATGCCATAGGTTCGCCACCACTGCTCTACCATAAGCAGTTAAAAAGCATATCTGAAGGACCATATGAATAAGTTGGTCTTAACCAGGTCTAGGACCTTCCAGTTTGGCTGCCGTTGCTTTGCAGAAATTTCTTATTCAGAGAGGTCTGACCAGCTAGCTCTGCAACAATTTTTTTCCTAGTAGGAAGCTTAAAAACACAGGCTGATATCCTGCTCTCTAGTAGGAACAAAAGGGAAATCCCATTAAGTTTCCTTCTCTTTAAATCAGGCTCCCCATTAAAAAGACCATTTGGGTGACCAATCTTGGAAATCAGTGTGACAACAGAAATATGACAGACAGCTCACTGGTGAGGAAGTTGTTTACACAGTGGCCTTTCCACTCTACATTCAGGTAATATGATACTTTTAGGAAGGCTTTTCTCCTACAAAAATGGCTGCCAGTTATTAGAAATCCTTGTCTTTTTTCTCTCTCTTGCTAGTGCCTTTTTCACTCTTTATTTTCATCGTAGCAAAGGTTTATCTTTGTGTTGTTCATTTTAGCAAGACTAGTAAAAGTAAAGGTCTCCCTTGCTCGAAAGCCAGTTGTATCTGACTCTAGGGGAGGTGCTCATCTCTGTTTACAGTGAAAGAGCCAGCACTGTCTGCGTCTGCAGATGTTTCCTTGGTCATGTGGTAGGCATGACTAGATGCCAGAGCACACAGAACACTGTTACCTTTCCTGCCAAAGGAAAGACCTATTTATCTAATTGCAATTTCTTGCGTTCAGGCTGCTAGGTTGGCAGGAGCTGGGACAGACGACAGGAACTCACTCCATCACATGGTACTCAGGTCTCAAATGGCTGGCCTTCCAACATGTCGACTTCACCTGTGAGGAAGAACCCAGATTCTCCAGAGTTCTTGCTTCCATGTCAAGACTTCATGCAACTAGGAACCTCTCCTCCTCAGCCACATAATTGCACACAGGAGAAAGTGATGATAAAGTATGGAAAGTCTAGTCATTTCCTCCTTAGTTTATAGAAGGAACTGACTCTGTAACATCTGAACAGGCTTATTTAGATCCAAGAACAACAATAGAGTGCAGTGCGATGCCATTTCCATTTTAAGATCTGAATAGCCCATATTATGTACTGTGACCTGGCGCCATAAAATACAGCAGGCCAGGTTGCTATTAGTTACGTGATGACAGGCATGCAAGGACCGCAGTGCCCCTCTGCAGTTGTTGGCATCAGCTAGTCATTCTTTCACAAGACTTCAATTCAAACTAAAATAATTTCTTCATCTCAGAAAGAGAGGCACATAGATGAGTCTGAGCACATTGCAGAAGTTTATAAAACATACCTAGATATTTAGGTTGTTGGGTTTTTTTCCATGGGAAACTTAATACCAGCACCAGTAACCTGTTTGGTGTGTTATTATGACATGTTAAGAGACAAAGATAAAGCAAATTAAATTTGACACGGGAGATAATATGTGTTTGGGGAACATGAGCTGGGGCACTGGTGAGAGATATATAGTTATGTTCCCTGTATAACAGAGAAACATTTAGTTCAAAATGCACTGTGCCAAACTTCTATCTGTTTTACTCCTGCTAATTATGTACTGCACACACCTGATCGAATGGAAATAATTTCTACCATGAACAATATATTCCTAACAAGACATGCTGACCTTTCCAGATTGGTTCCTTTCCAGTCCTTGTAGTTTCTGAGCGAGGACGCAACACCAACATTCCCTGCAGCAGTTTGTATAAGGAGCCTCAAAAAGAGATGATCAGCAAAACTAAACTTGGAATGTGCAAAGGTTAGGGACATAATAAAAGTCATTTTAGGAAAGTTATGAAAGTCAAGCAGAGATGGCATGCAGTTGCTACTATAGGCTGCCACCTGGGACACAAGACAATATGGGTAGAATAACAGAGTAAAAACCCATTTCAATGTACAGATTTCCAGAGGGAACCTGCATTAGTCCATTGCTGCAAAAGAAACAACATAGAAGAATGTACCTCTGAAGGGTGGGGCGGAGGAAAATTTCTCCATATTGTAGGGTAAGGCAAAGGTCTCCCTTGCTTGAAAGCCAGTCGTATCCAACTCTAGGGTTCTGTGCTCATCTCTGTTTATAGCCAAAGAGCCAGTGCTGTCTGCGTCTGCAGACGTTTCCGTGGACATGTGGCAGGCATGCCTCAACACCAGAGTGAATGGAATGCTTCTTACCTTCCCACCAAAGTGGTCCCTATTTATCTACTTGCAATTTCTTGCTTTCAAACTGCAAGGTTGTGCTTAATTTAAGAAAAAATAATTCCCCTTTGTCTACTTTAGAAGGATAAATTAAGCACCCCCATATTGGAGGGTAGGGGGTGCTTAATTTATCCTTCTAAAGTAGACAAAGGGGTATTATTTTTATTTTTACACTCATTTTTTTTAAAAAGGCAACATGTAGAGAACATGTAACCATGATGGCCTATGAAAAGGATGCCAAGATTCCAATACTTTTATCCTGTGTTTATTTATTTATTTGGGAGATTTTTACCCCGCCTTCCTCATCCAAGGATGACCCAAGGTGGCTTACATAAAGGTTAAAACATACATTGTTAAAAAAGCAACAAGAACCCACCAATACCCTCCCTAACCTCTTAAGAAAACATACAGAACACAGTTTAAACATTGTACAAAGGTAAAAGGAATTAAAAGATACAAAATAGAAAGAGTTAAAAAGATTAAAAATTTAAAAGCGAGGGGGGAGAGGGGAGAGGAGGGATAAAAGACAGACAGGTGCGCTACGGAATGGCCTTCATACCAGCCAACGGGGCTGGGCCGTCACAACTGTCGGGCCCCATGCCAGGTCTTAAGTGGTGCAGTGGTTAAACTGCTGTACTGCAACCAGAATGTTGTGGGTTCAGTCCTGACCAGGGCTCAAGTCAGCCTTCCATCCTTCCGAGGTCAGTAAAATGAGTACCCAGCATGTTGGGGGCAAAATACTAATTAACTTGTGAACCACCCATAGTGCACTAAGCACTATGGGGGTATATAAGTGTAATCACAATTGCTACTATTGGTTAATAGTTCTGCAGAAGAGGGAATTTCAGCAGGTGTAACTTCCACGTGAAGTGACCTCTACCATATCATTGTAAAGGGGTTCAGGAGCCACATATTTTGTTTTCTTGTTGCCACCCTATGTTTCACTATACAAACCTATGCATAGTGTTTCAGTCCAACCCTAGAACACTAGTGGGGGAAATTCCACATGAGATACCAATCTCGCCCACAGAAAATATATGTTTAGCCAACACAGACAACAGAATTATTCCAACTTGCCTCAAACATTCACCATTCCAAGAGACTCCATAAAAGTGTGCAGACAGTACTTAGGAAAGTTACTTAGGAAAGCTACTAATAAAAGTTCTCACAGCCTTAATTGTTATTATTTAAGTTCAGTGTATCAAAACAGAAAGAGCCTCCTTGAAGACTGTATTCTATTTGAATACCTGAGCAACAGCCATCTTGTGTCAGCTAATCTTTCTCACACTGGGAGGCTTCATTTTGGCAGTTTCACATCTGGCCTAGAGAATGAGGAGATAGTGGTAGTGGAAATAGTGGGAAAGGCAGCAGATTAGAATACAGTACTGCAGAAACACATAAATTTACTCCTACCTTTAATGGTAGATGAACATGAGATGGAATTATATGGGAACAAAAATGATATAAGTGAGAAGAAAGTATTTGAAGCTCATGTACCCATCAATCTGTACATTTCAGCAGAGATAAACAGGTGAACACTTGTGTGCACAGTTAATAGCCACTATTAACTTCAGTTCCCATATTTCCTCACAATTAACTATGCCGCATAGGGTCTAAGGGAGACTTTTACAAAGCCATAGGTTCCCAGACAAGTTTAAAGTGTACTGTATTCTTTTCCCTGGTCTCTGAATAGTCCTGGAAAGAAATACCTCTCCAATTTCTGCCAACGCTATTGTATGGTTTAAGATGCTACTTTAACCAGGAGCAATATCAGAAAATCTTGATTAACAAGGAGCTGTTCAGCAAAAAGAAGAAAGCTTGCCCTTCTCTATATATAATTACACAGGGTAGCTATACCTATTTTAAGGGCCACATAGGTCAAATGTCTCTATAGGGTGCCTGCATGTGTCTAGCTATGAGTTTCTGCCTTTGATAAACCTTGAGACAATGTTTTCAAGTTTCCTTTCCAATGGCACACAAAGGAAACCTCCTTCCATTCCTGTAGGATTATGACCAGTAGGGGTGATGAAGCTATATATTATATTTTAATAATGTTTGCAATTGATTACAAATAGGAGATGTGACTCTTTGTCTAGGGAGCAGATACACAAGATTGAATTCAATCTTGCAATTTGACAGACCACCCATTATAAATGTGCCACAATGTTGTTTTCTCTCTCTCTCACACACACACACACACACACACACACACACACACACACACACACACACACACACAAAGACAGGCAATTACATGACTGTCTTGACATCTGCAAAGTGAGATGTGACAAAATCTCATTTACTTAGCAATTTCAATCTCGTCTGCAGACAGTTTTAGTCAAATGGTGCCAAAAATACTAGCTAGATTGGCTGATGAAGGCATGCCTCCTTGACAGCAATAACACATACTGGAGCTTACAGAAATGGACAATTACAAATATATATTGGATCCAGGTGATTTTGTTATTATTACTTTTCCAAAAGCCTGATCAAGCATTTGCTGTTTAACTGCATTCTCCCTCCTCCAGTGCTGCTGGATGTTTTGCCTCTCAAACTTGTTTTTGGAATGGCCCAGTCACAGCTCATACACATAATCTTCTTGACAGGCAATTAATTCGCAAACACCCATGCCATGCTCAATTCCTTGCTAATAGGACCCAGCTCACAGAAGGCAAGTGGCTGTAAATTAATGTTGTGTTAGGAAATATGGTTATTGGAAGTCACTAGCATGCTGCAGACTTGTGCAATAAACAATAAAAAGCAAGAAGTGATTTAATAGTCAGACAACTCACAGATTTCTTTTTTCAAAAGCTACTTTGCCATATTTCTCCACATGGTACAATGCAAGGGCTCAATCCTGAAATCTATCTTAATGATAGAAATTTGTCATTTCTACATAAGTGATTTTATTTTTATTTTTTAACTAGTATTGGTCTGCTATTTGGATTTTATTTTTATTTTTTGGATTTCAGTTCTCTGATAAATCTTAAAATCCTGCACAGTGTTTGGAAATTATCATTGAGGAGATATATTGTTTTTGGTATAGACTGTTGTTGTTGTTGTTAATGGATTTATATCCCACCCTTCTGATGGAGGACACCACTTGGGGCAGCGACAGTGTACTAGCTACCACAGTGTAATGGCTGAGAGATCGAATCAGCCGCAAATAATTGTAAAGTGCTGATTTCAGAGCGAAAGTGGCATTTTAACACTCAAATAGATATGAGGATTCTATTAAATCTGAAAGTTTAATATTCTGCTGAGTTGCTGCAAATTTTACCTTCATGCCATTTCACTACCATTACTGTTTAAATAAATCATTTTATTTGAATTGTGTTTTATAAGCCTCCCTCTGGCAAAATATAAATATTTTAATAAATGCACAAGATACAGTCTTGGCTTTAAAAATAAGTTAGCTTAGAAAGTCCACTGAAGAAAGATTTCCTCTTCTCCCTCTCCACAACCATTTGTGATCCCTTATCTTACAAAGGTAGACTGTGTGTCTACCATGCTAAAATTTTGGATTCTACCACAGTCTGTGCTAAAATTTTGGAGTCTACTAGATGCCATGTTTAAATTATGGAGCAAAGTGCCCTTTCCTCCATGCTGACCTTAAACATACCCCTGTTCACCTTACGCGTGGGGAGCTTTTCTGAACAATTTTGGATGAGGTCCCAGTGGTTGTTTGGAGAAGAAGAGAAGAAGATCAATTTTGGGTGACATGTCTGCTCCCAGAGTAGCTCAGCATGTACTCCACTCCATATTGTTTATGAACAGTCCTGCCTGGTCTCTGGGTGTCAACCATGGAAAGAGGTTTTGCTTTCCAAAAACACCAGTCCTGGAAAAACTCCCCACATGTATCATGAGGCTGTAGGCAAAGCCCTACCTGGAATGCTGGTGAACATATCTCCCACCCTGCTAAGCAGCCACACACACACACACAAAATGGGGGGGAGTTCCATAGGCTAAATGAGGTGCCATATTTCTCTTCAGTGGTTCCCACTTTATTGAATGGCTACCTGTGGAAATTAGATCTGCTTCCATATTTAGGGCATTTTTTAAACAGCTAAAAGCATTCCTTTTCCATCTAAAATTTCCCTCGTAAGTAAATTTTTTAGATAAATAAATTGATTACAAATGTGCAGGATTCCTCAATAAGTGGAATTTAATTTTAATTCAATTCTGATTTGTTTTTGCTGATTGAGTGTCATTTTGCCTGTGAATAGAAAACATAGGTTATTAATTACTCTAAGACTCTAAATTTGTTGTTGCTATCTAGGTAGGTATCATATTAATGTTTACCATTGATACTATCTTGTTTGGGTTGTTCTGCTTGCTATTATTGTTTTGTGAGTTGTCTATTTCATTGCTGTAAACTGCCCAGAGTGGTTGAGGTTGGGTATAAGATTAGATAGATAGATAGATAGATAGATAGATAGATAGATAGATAGATAGATAGATAGATAGATAGATAGATAGAAAGAACCTGGTTAGCCAGTTTTTATGTGAGTTCTGAGCCTGTTGGCAAAGATTCTTCTTGTGCCTGTTTCCATGATTAGTTGGCCAAGAAAGTATCTCTCTTAGTACTGCCTGTACATACTCTGTGATAACATTACCTTGGATACCTTGCAGTCATTATTCAGTGAGGAGTCCGCACATTGATAGACATTTTCACAATGACATTCCACACAAGAAACAATTTCTACAACTTTGCAATAAGTCAACACTGTGACATCACAAATTTCCATCCATGTGGCATCACAAAGTCCCAACCACTAGTCTTGGGTTTTGTCCCTAGATCTCAGGGCATGGGAAGCTGTTGATCTGGCAGCACTCTTCTTCTTTTTCTTCTTTCATGTCATGATCAAACCCTGGACTCTGGGCAATAATCAGGATTCTAGATTTTGGGGGGTGAAATTTTTTCAGGAGGGGAAAAAAGTTTTCAGGAGGGGCAACAATGTCACACACACCTATATAACTCTGGCATCATGGGGGGGGGGGCAGTCAGTTAGCTCAGGAGGGTTTCCCCCCCCCTTCCCCCCCTCACTATGGCCCTGCCTGGACTGCCAAAATGAAGCCACTTTCTTCACTTTGCCATTGCCCAAACGCAAGTCCTCAACAGTGCATGTCTCTGGCAGCAATCTGCAGACCAGGAATGTGTCTCTCCACATTCATACCGTGTGTTGTTGTCTACCAGCAGTCCCCACTTGATTGTGTTGGTCTTGCATTTAGGGACTCCACCCCTCAGCCTATTCAGGGTCTTCCAGGTGACATAGGGGAGATTGAGATTTAATTTAATTTAATTTAATAGTCATATTTATAGAATGTTTGTTCTTGATATAAAGCTCTTTCTGGATCTCAGCTGGTGGACTTGAGGCTAATATCCATTCAGAGGGTGTAGAGGATCATTCTCTTGCTTAGTTCTCTCAGCATCTTCTGCTACTTCTCTCCTGATCTTAGGCGGAGCAATATCAACAAGAGGGTGGATTTTCTCAACTGGTTTAGGTTTAAGGTATCCTGTCACTATCCGCATGGCTTCATTAACAGTCATAGCTGTCAAGTATCCCGTATTGGCTGGGAAAACCCCTTATTTTACCCTCTTCCTTGCCGTCATCCAGTATTAATTAGACTGCAATGCCCTATTGCCGCCATTGGAGGGCAGCAAAGGATAGGCATAGCTGCCAAGTATCCTGTATTTGCTGGGATATTTCCCTTATTTCCAAATCCAAAACTTGACAGGTATGTTAACAGTAATTTTAATTTCTTTTGCGTGTGTGGATGCGCTCCATACTGGAGCAGCATACTCTGCTGCAGAAACGCTCAGGGCCAAAGCTGATGTGCACAGTGTGGATGGTTGAGTTCCCCATTTATAGTTTGTGAGTTTCCTGATGATGTTGTTCCTTGTTCTCTTTACAAGCCGGTTTCATGTTCATTTTCTTCATTGTTGCTAGCAGGTTCCAAGAGTTGTATACAATAATCACAGTATACAGCAGTCTTATTCAGCCACATGCACATTTAGAGTCCCAGAGGAAAGTAAACCAATGTTAAAAAGGAGACAGTGTGGGATAATTATGCAAAACTGAGTCTCAAATCTGGATTATTATCTTGCTCTTTGCAAAATAGCACCCAAGCATTCATTTCAGGCCCTGATCAGAAAAAGCAATTTGGTTTTCATATACTTACAATATTCCCCATCAGTGCTATACAAATAGGTAAAATTGAAATTAATCTAAATACTCTGTAGGTGAAGACAAGTTCAATGAAGTCAAGTTCAAGAAGAACATGTTGGGAAAACTGAGTTGAAAAGGTTAAGGAAGTTGAATCCAATTTACCCAAGGTCTAGTAAACTGGTCCATCACTTTAAGCAATGCACCACACTTCTATGACATCTGCTTCAACTAAGAAGCTTCTATCATCTCACAAGTTGTTCTTGCAAACAGGCATTAAATTTTTGTTTTATTGGTGGGTTGTTGTTGTTGTTGTTGTTACTCCAAATCAGAGAATTCACCATTCTGGGAGTTCCACCTCCCATATATACATAGGGGAAAGGTTCAAGGCTAAGGTAGACCAAGTCCAGGCATAGTGTGCTATTACTCAGTTCATTGTAAATTATTATTTCTTTCTCTTTCTTTCTGGTGCTACTTGCAGTCTCACAGGTTTTTCGCTTACTTTTGGAGCCTTGACAGGACTCTTCTATTTAGACATATCATTATCCACTAGGATAAAGTAAAAAGTATAGATAGGAAGAGCTAACTGCTCCTCACTATGGGTTTGGTTAGCAATGACTAAAATTGTTGTCTAGACAGTGTTCTTTGCAAATAGTACCTGAAGTTTCATGAAGAAATGTGCACAGGGAAGTTCTTATAAGCAATTTGAATCCAAAGGAGCTTTACTACCCTCTAGTGGGAAATAAATGAAGTTCCTAAAGGCCAAATTTTCTTGGACTGCTGTGCTTGGTTCCTGGATTTTTCAAGATCTTATCCCATTACAGTAAATAGTTTTTTAAAAAATTGTTATAAAGATAGCCATGATAGTGATGTAAATATGTAGGCACCTTTACTGTGCACGTGTCTGTGCACGTGAATGTGTCCTTCTTCCCAGCAGCAACTTGGAAGGATTTTTTAAAATAACCACACCCAGAATTACTCAGCTAGGACAATCTTTTGTGACACCTTCCAGGCCACTGTGCAATGTGCTGCACAGTGAAAACTATCTCCTCAAGCACTATCTCCTCAAGTAATTTGATGTTAAAATGTTCAAACAGGGCTGTATTAAAATAAAAACAAAAGGGCAAAATCTATCTTCTTCTTGTGCAATATCCAATTCTGAATATTGGCAATCATCATGGTGATCAGCCATGAAAATTGTCCTGATAATATAATGCAGTGGCCTTCCATTTGCCTGCTGCACTGCAGCATGACAACTGTACCACTGATCCAGTTTCGGGAGTCACTTTCTAGTCCTGAGTCCTTTTAGCAGACAATGTCCTCATCAGCCCCAGGCCAGTATTGATGAAGCTGCTGCCCTCCATCAAGATGGATTCAAGTGGGATTTAATCCACTTGGGGACCATCACACTTCCCTGTGGACTTCACCACCCACGGCTATTAGTCCTCAAGGTTGTCAGGTTAGTTAACCTCCACCTGACACTTGGTGTTGAGTCGCTGTCAGTATGGTCTACTCTATTACCATAGCAGGATAACCTGGCCAGGCTGGAAGGCTACATATAGAGAAAATCAAGTAGCAGACCTTTTGCCTCACCAAACTATTCATTGTGGTGTCAGCTACTGGATAAGGTCAAAAGCATGACACAGTCTCCACCAGCAGAGCTGAAAGACTGAACCTGTGATGGAGGTTCAGTCTAGACCAGTGTTTCCCAACATGGGGCATACACCCCACAGGGGAACTTCAATTCTAAGAAGCCTAAGTCAGTACATTGGCTGATCAGTGCTTTGGGGAATTGATTTAGACTTCTGGGAATTCAAGTCTAAAACAAATTTGGAAAACACTGGTCTAGGCATATGCATGTTTTTCAGTTTATGCTCCAGTTCTTTATGAAGTGTTGTACTTGTAAGACATCCCTGATAATCAAAAACATGATGGTGGAATTATGTTGGTATTTGCATATGGTTTGTGCAACTTGATGCAGCTAATTGTGGCTAATTGACAAGATACTAGAGTGCATGTTGTGCAGACATGCAAGTAAGATGTGTTCCAGCTCCTCATTATTTAGTTGCAATTAGCTTCAATAAGCTGCAATAATCAACTACCTGAGACAGAGGCATCCAGCTTTAGGAACCAAGTATTATTTTAAACAATATGTTATCAACTCAATTTTGGACAAAGTTTGGTTTAAAACATTATGAATGGTAATACTTGGTGTAAATCAAGCCCTTTTTTTTGGGGGGGGAGTGGTTTCAGCAAATGAATGGGTGAAACAGAACAGTCTGAAGTGTTTCCCCTTACACCTTTGGGGGGGGGAGAGATTATGTTTCTGTGCATGTCTAGTTGAAAATTTTGAGGTAATGGCTGTGTTAGTCTGTGTTTCAAGCATATCAGAGAGTAAACAAAACAAAAAGACAAAAATGTGGCACTTTAAAGACTAACTGTTGTATTTTAATGTTAGCTGTCATGGATCAGGTCCACTTCATCAGACATGGGAGTGAGATTTCATGGTATAAATTTATACACAGCAGGTACAGAGGTTCAGAATGGTTAGCATAACAGATAGGTACATGGTTTGTTTTTGTTTTTACAACTGGTAATACCTGTTATTAAGATTAGTTGCGAAAATTTGCCCTGTTGAGTATTTATGTACTTTTAAGTATTGAGTAGTATGTACAGGTAACTTGAAATGATTTGAAACGGGTGTCTGTGTATTGTACATTTCTAGTATTTCTCAGTTTCTACCAGCAGATGGCAACAAAGACTATATTCTTAACCATTTGAACAAATTAAATTTTGTGGTTTTTCTTCTTCAATCTCCCCACCCCCACCCCCATTCAACACATTTGACTAAACATTTGAAGTATGAAAAAATGAAAATACAGAAATGGCAAATTGCAAATGTTGCAAAAATATTAAATAATAATCATGAGAAATTCAATACATAAGACTCTCCGTCCCAGGAGATTGACAGTTATATTTTATGGGATGTATCTTCCAGTCTCTATGCAATCCTAAACATAATGTTGTGCAAGTAAGACACATTGAAATTAGTTGGATTTATTTCCGAGTTCACTTACAGTATACAGTATAGGATGGCAATGTCAGAAAGGTACATTCAAATACCAGATTTAAAATTAAAATTTGAATTTAGAAGTTGCTGGTCTGAGATTCAAATGACTACTCAGAACCATCTGAAAAATCTCATTGTTCCAAATGCACTAAATATTTACCTGTGTTTTACCACAATACCTCTGATGAGCAAAGCTAGCCATCTAACCAAATGTCTTTGGCCATATAGAAATAGGCATTCATTCATTGACAGAGGAATCATCACTCACTTCTGCTTGCAGTGGCTTGTATCTTGCAGTACAGGACGCAAGACATATAATTTGTAGTATAGCAGCTAATTCTTTCCTGTTCATGCAGCTGCCAGACAAATTCAGGAGGGCAATTGGCCATATCATGAGAAGCCAAAACTCGATGGGGAAAAAAAAGATAATATTAGGAGAAGTTGACAGTAGTAGAGAAAGAGGAAGGTCTAGTATGAGATGGATTGACTCAATAAAAGAAGCCATAACCCTTAGTCTGCAAGACCTGGTCAAGTCTGCTAATTTTATAGGACATTTTGCAGAGCTTTACATTGTAAGATCTCCATAAGTTGGAAGTGATTTAACAGGGTATAGAATACACATACGTTTCTGTTATCTTGGCAGTGCATATACATTCCCTGCACCTATATGAGAAGTAAAGAGCCATCCACCCTGAGTCTTATCTCTGTCTTATAAATTCTGCCCATGGAAGTATTGTTATGTAGCAATGAAGTATTGTTATGTGAAAGTATCCCTTGGTCAGAGGAGCCAAGTGAATTTAAAGTATGTTTGCAAGTTCTCGTGCATGCCCTAGGTTCGTGATGGCGAACCATGGCACTCCAGCTGTTCTTGAACTTCATTTCCCAGAAAACCTGATCAGCAGGTGTGTTGACTTGGGCTTCTGGTAACTGAAGTCCAAGAACACCTAGAGTGCCAAGGTTTGCCATCATTGCCTAGATTGATTAAAACTCCTTTCCTCCTCCTCCGTTCTGCTGTCATTTTTAAAGCTATAGCCCTTAAAGTTCAAATGCTGCAGAGAGCAAAGTATGTTTCATTCCAGGCAAATACTAATTGAATTAGTAATATATGTAATTATGCATTTTTAATGCTGAATACAGTGTGTGGGATACAAATCAGAATACCCTTTGTATACACTGCAAGGTGTATCTTTCTTTCTTCATCAAACAGCATTGAAATATTAATGCAGAATCTGCATTTCATGACTTCATAATGAGTAAACACTATCATTGATAGCATTTTCTGTGGTACATCAAATTCTTCAAAGCCTTACGCTTAGAGTGTATGAGATGTTCAAGTCTTTGCCTTAGTCGCTGTATTTTAGTTTTGTGGCTTGCGACTACAATAAATAGACTTGGACTGTAATCCTCTCCATGAGACCTATTTAGGATTAAGTCCCACTGAACTCAATGAGATTGTCTTCTGTTAAATCAAGAGCAATTACAATTAGTTACATGTGCCTGAAACGTTTTCTTCCTCAGCCACACTTATTCAAGTATGCTTTCACTTAATTGCGTAAGCCTCATTTCATTATCTCCTCCATATTGATTTCCCAAAGAAGGTCTGTGGGTGTAAATACGATTCTCCCCTAAAATATGCAACAGGAATGTGTACTATCTTTAGGGGAACTAGGGATAAACAGTCTGAATCAGGGGCATTCGTACAATGCCAGGGTAACAATGAGGCAGAAGAAAGAGCACCAGGCTGCCCTGAAGCTGAGCAATACATATATATTAATTTTCCATTTGGTGTTCAAATAATAAAAAGGGTTTTGTTTAATGCTCAACAATTTGAACTGAGGAAAGGAGAATTCAACTGAATACACATTGTTGATAGCCTAAGCTGCAGGCACTAAAGGGGAATGTGAATTAAAACTGACACCCTTTCCCCCAATAAACCCCAAATCTCTCCTCCACATGCCAAACAATGAGGCACTAAAGAAGGCTCAGAGTGTATAGAGATCACTGTTCAGTACTTCAACCAGGTATTTCATAGAGCTGCACAGCAAATTTTCCAACAATATTGTATTTGGGTTTGTTCCCTACTTTTGCATGTCTTGTTTGGGTTTGTGATCAATTTCATCCTTTTAATCAATGCCCTTTCCTTTAATAGATCTGCTTCAGTGGAACCCCGTATAATGAATATAATTCATTCTAGGGGGCTTTTCACTGGGCAATATTATTTTTGTTGTACAATTTTTTCCTACAGTAACGAAAATCCCTATGGGAAAAATCATACAATGAAAATCCCTGTGGGGAAAATCATACAACGAAAAATTTTTTGCTATGCTTTTTTTTCCCATAGAGATTTTGATTGTACGATTTTCCCCATAGGAACACTATTGCATAGCGAAAATTTTCATTGTACAGAGCACCATGTTTTTTTTTTCATTTTCTTTTTATTGTGCAATTTGTTCGCTGTATGGGACATTCGTTATACAGGGTGCCACTGCTTGTGCTTATGTTCCTAGGTTTCTCACAGAATCTGATTGACATCATGCTGTCAGGCTTTGTGGTATAACCCCTAACAGACTGTACTACATCTTGCTCAAAATTAGAGCCACTCCATTTCTTCTGAGTTTGTCATTTCCAGGGTAGAACACTTTGTAGTTGTCTGAATGAAAATATCTCATTTCAGTCTACTTTAGCTCACTGACACCAAGCACTGCAATGTTTATTCATTTGATTCCTACTTCTCAATTACACATTCCAATTATATGTGTTGTGCAGCATCAGATTTTCCTTTTATTCTGTGCACATCTGCCACTAGACATCCATTCAGCTTTATTTATTTATTTATGAACTTGTATATCCGCCTTTCTCACCTCAGCGACCCAAGGCAGCTCACATTGGTTAAAAGCCCATCCCCCATACAATAAAAATCAAATACTGTATTAAAACTATAAAACATTAAAGCATCCCTAAAACATCCCTGATCCCAATTAAAACCCTTTAAAACCCCAGATAGGGCTAAATAAGACAGCAGGGCTGGGTTGTGGTGCTAGATGCACCCCACACCTGCTGGCAAAGCGATGTTTTTAAAGCCTTTCTGGAGGGGGGGGGGGCAACTAGCTTTATTCTATTTGTGCCATTAGTGACAGAGCTATTCATACATGTCCTTTGTTCTTCTTCCAATAGTTGATTGAGTGATTTCTGACCTGGGAGTCTCACTTGCCAGCACTATATCTTCTTTCATTTTGGATTTTTTTATCATACAGTTCTCGTGGTGAGGGAATGGGTTTACTATTGCCATTTCCTGTGCAATACTAATAGAAGTTAGGATGACTGTTGCCTCCTTGCCAGATTTCTTTCTCCTGATGCAGCCATTCCCTTGAAGAAGTTGGATACATCTTAGTCTGCTGTTTCAGCTGTGACCCTTCTGACTTGGATGACCTGGCTCACAGTCCAGGCTTATAACAGAATCTGACCTCCTGAAAACATTGCTTTCAGCTTTACTGACACACTTAAACCTCTTCATAACATTAAGCTGTGCATCCAAGCAGGAGACATGCCAAAGCCCATAAGAGTTTGTTTTAAGGAGTTCTCACATCTGTTGTACCATTCACCCCATGAAACTAGTCCCTTCATCTGTTGGAGCTCTTCAAGGAAGCCTACTTATGAAAGCAAATGCAGCATGTCTAGGATCATCATCTTGATTGTGACCAATCCCAGGCACTGGTGATTTCTGAGTTGCCTATTCAGTGGTGATGATGATGATGATGATGATGATGATGATGATCATCATCATCATCATCATCATCATCATCAGGTTTATTTCTATACCGCCTTTCTTCCCCTACGGGCAACTCAAGGAGGTTCACAACAATAAAGTATACAATAAAACAAAATACAGCAGTAAATATCAGAGCAAGCAGCAATAACAGTACAATAATCAGCAAAAATACAAAATAAATAAATACAAAACATTAATGAAATACAAAACAATACAGTATAAAAATTGATAATACAGTATACAATAAATATAAAAATGCAATAATACAGAATCCGATACAATCTACATTATACAATAAACAAGAATCAAGCTACATAATTAATTCCTTACGGTCCTGACGGAGCCAATGCTCAACGTCCTTGGCGGCCCGAAGGAAGGAAATCCGTGTGTCGACACCAGCGAGGCCGCAACAGTTCTTTGGACCCAATCTCACCAGATGCTCCTAATCTCACCAGCCAACAAGGAGATCCGCGTCTCAGTTTTTTTGACCAGGGCATCCCCAAATGCCACTCACCTCATCTGGCCGGCCACAGAGTCATGGTGCTCCCGACTTCCCAGCAGTCAATGCTGGACTGGTGAGGTGGCGTCAGCATGGTGGAGGCAGAGGAGTGGCTTTTGGGGCAGTGGTAGCAACCCCAGGTGCCGCAGGTCTCTCCACCCCACCTCATCTCCCCCGGCTCACCTGGTTTGCTGGGTCTGTCAGCGGCATCGGGAGAGGTGGGGGAGTGGCGTTTGGGACCATGGAAGCGACCCCAGGTGCCACAGATCTGATCCTTAGAATATGAATGCATTCATCTGCCAGTCTCTCCCCACAGCCTTCAGTATCTATACCAGTGATGGCGAACCTTGGTGCAGTATGCCCACAGTCATAAATTGGCCATTACTTTTCCCAATGGGTTCACTCGCTAAGCACACGGCTTGAGAATTAACGGGCTCTGATGGAAAAGAAATTGGGAGCGGGTTAGATTAATAATTGGCAAATTCATAAGACCTTGGCTGAGGAATTGCTGAGGAAATAGAGGACAAAACGTAAAATCGCTGACTCCTAGGTCAAATTCCCTCTCCCCCTTCTGGTCTCGATAAAGCTTAGTGAGGCTGGCTGAGTCAGCGGGAAAGGAAGTTAGAGACCCGAAGGCAGTTTAGCTGACCTTCAAGATCGGGCAGGAACAATGGGGTTTCACCAACCCAGATTAAGATAACTGCGGGTTTGCCCATCAATCACCAGACAATGGCCAGAGACAGGCGCTATCTTTACCCACCAGAAACACCACTTACGTCAGCCTCCTGTAACGTGGGTCCCGTGCATTTAGGCACGGAGGACCCGCGAGGCAGGATCAATAAATGCGCCACTCGATTGTCCATCGAGACTGGACATTCCCGCATTCTCGTCTCGCATGCCTTTCCTTGCGGCCAGTCACTCCGCTCCTCCGCGGACCCCGCCGTACCAGAACGGCCCTGATCAGTGGCAGATCGCAACACCTTGGCACTCCAATGTCAGCACTCCTGCAGATTGGGGCTTTCTTTGAATTGAAATTCAAGAACATCTGAAGTGCCAAGGTTCACCACCACTAATCTATACCAAGGCATTTGAACAGAGTAGTTATTAAAGTTAAAAGTACTAAGAGACTGCGAGAATAGTTTTGCCCTTCTATTTTCCAGTTTCCCTGGCATGATGCTCAGACTTATTTTGCCTATTTATGTAAACCTAACCAGTAGAACTGCTGAAGAATGTTGACCAAAATTTTCTGGTTAGCAAAATGCCCTGGCCCCTGCCATGTGCCCTTTGTGATCTGGTTGAATGACATTCTCTCACAGGAGCAGAGAAAATACCTAGGCAGAGGATATGTGCATCAAGTCAGGAAAAACCACAGATAACATCTCCCTCTTGAGTGTAGACTGGCAGAATTAACTCTGTAAATGAGTGCTAGTTGACTCTGTCCCTTCTACAGCCTTTCCCACAAAATCAGTAGCAAGAAACTTCATAAAAAGAGAGAAAGAGAAGCCTCTATATAAACATAATATATTAAATAGATACTTATAACGAGACTCCAATTCCATTTAAGCTGCCAGCTCTTTGTCTGAAGGCAACCTTTGTATAAGTGCAAGACAAATTGATTGGTATGCAAAGGTTGTTCTGACTAAACAGATGGATTTGACAGCTATAGCATATTATTTCACACCAAGACAAATTAAGATAACCATTTGTAATAAGAAATAAACAATGAACAAGAAACGGATGTTAAGTATTAAGGTCCACTCGCCACCCGCAACCCCCCCTCCCCTCTTTGGTTTTCAAAGATTACTTTTAGTAGAAAGTGGGGAGGGCAGAGTTTTTTTTCTTCCCTTTTTTCCCCTCTTATTTGTTTGATTGTTGGTTTGTTTAAGCTTTGTTATTTTTTTATATTTTTTTTCTTCTTAAGATAATTGTATATTATTTAATTTAAGATGCGCTGGAGGAGGGAGAGTATAACTTGTTGTGGGTTGAGGTATTGGTTCACATATTATGGGGAATTCTGCAGTAACAGTAGAGAAAGCACTAAATATGTATACTTAAAAAGTTAAAAATTATCTCATGGAATGTCAGGGGCCTAGGGAACCAAATTAAGAGGAAACGTGTGGAAGGAGTTCTGAGAAGGGAAAAAGCGGATATCATTTTTCTCCAGGAGACACATCAGAAAAGTGAAAATAAGAATAATATTTATGTTAAAGGGATGGAAATATATGAGAAAAGCCTAGGTTCAAGTAATTCAAGAGGGGTTGCTGTATTAATATCGAATAAACTAGATTTTTCATTGAGCAAGAACATTAAAGATAAGGAGGGAAGGTTTCAGCTAATAAAAGGTAAAATAGAGGAGGAAGATTATACATTTGTCAACGTATACTCACCAAACAAGAATCAAGGGATCTTTCTAGATAAAATTCTACCCATTATAAAAAAAGAAAGATCAGTAAATTTAATTATAGGGGGAGATTTTAACTTAATCAGGTCAGGATTAGATACAACAAATAATCTTAGAAAGACTCAAGATAAATTGATTGACAAATGGATAGGGAAATTAGGATTACGGGATGCGATGAGAATGTTGACAGGTAAAAAAATATATTTACCTTTTGCTCCTTAAAACATAGATCTTACTCTCGTTTGGATTATTTCTTTGTGTCAGAAAATATCTCAGATCATACATTTATTTCGATAGAGATGCGGCTGAATAGCAGTACCTACCAAAATAAGGTATGGAGGATGGATACTAAACTATTAAAAAATGAAGAGATAAAAAAAGATTAATAAATAAATGGATAAAGAATTGGGAAGATAATGACACGGGCGAGGTGAAATTACATATTCTTTGGGACGCAATGAAAGCGGTTATTAGAGGTGATTATATACAAGAGAAGGCAATATTTGAAAAAAAAATGAAAAGTCAAGTAATTAAAAGAGATAAAGATATAAAAGAACTAGAAAGGAAGCACGCAGCTACAGGAAGTAACTCAATTTGGAATAAATTACAGGCATTAAAAAAGGAAACAATTGCAGTAGAAGTTGAAAAGGTTAGGGTAGATTTGGCATATTTAAAAAGAAATGATTTTGAATTCAATAATAAAGATATGAAAAATTTAGCAAAAAAAGTAAGACAAAAAAAAGTAAGGGATATATAGAGGCTCTAATTAATAAAGAAGGTATAAGGCAGTATAAATTGGAAAATAAATTATCAGTAGCAGAAGAATTCTATACAAAATTATATACAGAACACAGAATTGATGATAATGTACTTCAAGCATATTTGGATAGAAACTTGACATACCAATTAAAGGAAGAACATGTAAATATAATGGAACAAGATATTAAAGACAAGGAGATTGAAGAGGTAATTAACAACTTAAAAAAGGATAAAACGCCAGGAGAGGATGGTATCCCTTCGGAATTTTATAAGGAATGCCGAGAGGTATTAATTCCCAAGTTAAAAAAATTATATAATTATATATTGGAAGGGGGGAGATCCCCAAGTCTTGGAGTAATTCGATAATGGCTCTAATTCCTAAACCTGGAAAGGATAAAGAGAATATAGAAGCATATAGACCAATATCATTATTAAATCAGGATGCAAAAATTTTTACTTCAATAATTAACAATCGGCTTAATAAATTCATAGACACTTATATTGGAGAAGACCAAGTAGGATTTGTTAAAGGAAGACAAATGGATAAATTAATAAATCGGTTAATTAATATTATTGATAAATTAAAAAATAATAAACAAAAAGTATGTATAGTGGCATTAGACATATATAAAGCATTTGATTCAATTCAATGGAAAACAATAAAAGGAATATGTGAGAAATTACAATTCGGCCCTAAATTTAATCATGTGATAGGACAATTGTATAAAGAAAGTAAATCTAAAATTAAAATGAATAATTGTCTGGGGAAAGAAATTGATATAAACGCGGGGACAAGACAAGGATGTCCACTGTCCCCATGTCTATTTATACTGGCAATGGAATTACTAGCAAATGATATAAGGCAAAATGAGAAATTAGTAGGAATAGAAAATAAAAAAATAAGTCTATTTGCGGATGATACTCTATTAGTTGTAAAAGATCCTTTAAATAATTTAAACAAAATACAAGAACATTTAAGAGCCTTTGAAGAAGTAACAGGATTAAAAAATTAATTGGACGAAAACTGAGGCTATTACATGCAATTTAACCCAGGCGGAAAAGAAAAAAATTGGAGATAGATTTAGTATTACAATAAGAGATGAATTGAAATATTTGGGAATATTCGTGACGAACGAACCAAAAGATCTATATAATATTAACTTCAATAAATTAAGAAATAAATTGAAACCATTACTAGAACAGATAAAACGAGCAAAGACTTCATGGTTTGGAAGGATTAATATTTGCAAAATGAAAGTTATACCCAAATTGAATTTTTTGTTTGAAAACTTACCAATTAAAATCAAAGAGTCAGAACTAAATAAATGGCAAAAATTGATAAACGGAATTTGCAATAATAATAAAAGAGCAAGAATTAGTAAAGGATTATGGTACATGAAGAATAAACAGGGAGGGTTAAACATTCCAAACATTAAAGCGTATTTTCAAGCCTTTCATATAAAGAAATTAATTAAATTATTAATTCAGCAAAATGAGGTAATAGGTGAAGGGGATCAAGAAGAATTTAAAAAAATTAAAAGGTGAAATATTTCTTGCACAAGTAAATAATAAAACAGAGATTAACTGCTTTTCTATAAAGAATATTTATAACATATGGAAAGGGGTTAAGAGGAAATTGGCACCAGACATTTCCCCAATTTTAGAAATTTTAGATTTCCAGAGTTGCCCATTATTATCCTCGCAAAAAATAAGACCTATTCTATTGCAAGAAAAAGTGTTGTTAATAACAGAGTGGATTAAAAATTGCAATACATATCAGAAAAGGAAGGAGGTATATAATAAATTAAAATTAAATTGGCTACAAGAATTGGGGATGGAGAAATGGGACAAATCGATAAGGGGGATTATAGGAGTACCTAGGGCAAAGACGCCCTTTGAAGAATTGGTCTTGGAAATAAGGAAAGGGAAGATAAGATTTCAGGGGTTAGTAGGTAAACTGTACCAAATGCTTATCCCAGGGGAAGGATCACACTATACACTTAAATGAATTTGGGAGGAAGATTTAAATATTAAAATTGAAGAAGAAGAGTGGAGGAAAAAGTGGGGAAACAGAATAACAAAAACTATGTCAATCAAGGAAAAGGAGCATGTTTGTAAGGTACTTTGGAGGTGGTACCTTACCCCAATCAGACTCAAGCAAATGGATATTAATAAATCTGATTTGTGTTGGAGATGCAATGAACAAAAGGGGACATATTTGCATCTGTGATGGTTTTGTAAGAAAACAAATACATTTTGGAAAGTGATAGAGAAGGAGATAAACGAGATTCTTGGCATAACAATGATTTTAGAACCCAAACTAGCTATATTAGGAGAAATAGGAAAAATGAGATTAAGTGAGGGTAATAAAGAATTAATTTTGACATTGTTGCTGGTTGCTAGACAGCTGATAGCCCAAGAATGGAAGAGTAACGAAAATCTAAATAAGAATAGGTGGTATAAAGAGGTTTGGCAACTGGCACTAAATGAAAAATGAACTGGCCAAATTCGGTTAAAACAGGGTTTTAAAATCAAAATACAATTTTGGGAAATCTGGAAACCTTTCATACAGCACGCGTTAACAAGTGAAGAAGGAAGTAAGCCTGGCCCTGACATGATTCAATTTTGGAAGATTTAAGTATATTGTGCCAATTGAAATTGCTGCAGAATAGGGCTTTGCACGGATTAAAAGTTGAAAGAATGAAAGAGTGAACAAGATTTTGATATATTGTTGTTATTCCTTTCTCTTTTCTTGGTGTTTTTTTCTTTATTGTTAGTTTTAAGTATTTATATGTTTATGTTTGTTTGTATTTTTTGATTATTAATAAAATAAAAAAGCAAAAAAAAGACTCTATATAAACATAATATATTAAATAGATACTTATAACGAGACTCCAATTCCATTTAAGCTGCCAGCTCTTTGTCTGAAGGCAACCTTTGTATAAGTGCAAGACAAATTGATTGGTATGCAAAGGTTGTTCTGACTAAACAGATGGATTTGACAGCTATAGCATATTATTTCACACCAAGTGGCCATATTATAAGTGGAAATCTTGCAAACCTAGCTACTATTTTCTTAGCCACTTGTTTAGTAATATTGGCAGTTCATCAAGAGCTCATTATACACCCATGAAATTAGCTTCATCAGAGATATAGCATATTGCTTTTCAGGACAGTGCTAATATTCATTATGAGATGGATTTTATATTGAATATATCCACATTCTGTGGAACATTAGCAACCTCTTTCTGTATTATTATTATTATTATTATTATTATTATTATTATTATTATTATTATTATTATTATTATTATTATTATTATTATTATTATTATTATTATTATTATTATTACACCTTGGTGTAATTGTCACTACCACAGGTATGAATTCAGTTCACACCTATGTAGCTAATGCAACTGGGTTCTGTTCAATAAGATACAATCATTTAAATAGAGTTATACTCATTCTACTATTAAAATACGGTTTATATTAAAACATTTTAAAGGCAAACTTATTAGTATTTTAATTAAAGGAATCCTTGTCAAGCTATATTTATAGATAGCTCAGCTAATAAATTCTAATTTGAAAGTAGATGGGATTATTTGATATATCACACCTCATCTGACAGCAGTAAATCATTATCACTGTAGGATGAACTCACCATAAGGTGTCTTTATTTTGGCAGTTTCACGTCTGGCCTAGATACGGAAGAAGAAGAAGAATCTCAATTGCATAAATCACTATGCAAAAGAAGAGCCTATATATCCTGGATGAATCAAGCACCAAGGTGGAGAATTTATAGCTTTTTAGATGTTGTTGAGCTATAAATCCCATCATCCTGTCACCATGGCTATGCTGACTAACAGAAGCGAATGGAGTAATTGCAGTCCAACAACATTTTTTACTCCAAGTGTAACACACACTATTCCTATTTCCGGTCAAAGGAAGGAAGCAATACCTGCTATCCCAAGCTAGCCTCTCATGTTCAGGGACCATCCTGAAAAGTTTATTTGCTTTTTGTTGGCAGATATTTATTGTATTAGAATTACTAATAGCAATTATAGTAGTATAATTGTATTAGTTTTTGCATTATGATGTTAACTGCTCTGGGATTCTTTTGTGATGTCATATGACAGAAGGCCATTTTATAAAATCTCTAAATTAAAGCAGTTACATCTGTGTGCTTCAGCTGGAAACAGCTTGACCCTTCTCCCTAACAAGGAACAATACCATCTGTAGTTGGAAAGTTACTAAAAAATCTCTTTGTTAACATGTTTGATAACTAGGTCAGCACTTAACCAACCAGAAATATCTATTCTTATCTGAACTGGATGTTTGAACATCTGCAATGCAAAGATTAACCAATGAGGAGATAGAGAACTGATCATAAAACTAGTTTGCACATGCTTGTGTCTGAACTAGAACTGTAATCTACAAAGGAAGAGTCTTGTAAAGTTTTGTTAAAAATTTAGTATAATAGCTTAAGACCAATTGTAGCATAGGATACAACACTAACCGCAGATTTTGGATAGGAACAAGGGTAGGCCATCACAGAGTACCAGCGAAACATGTTTGTTCCTGGGTACAAAACTTAACCGAAGTTAATTGAAGTCCCCATTTCCTTTTTCTTGAACACCTACATGAATGTATTTTTCCTAAATTTCTTTTCTAAATATATCACTTTTTTCTTTCTAGCAACTCATATTGTTTTTATTTTAAAGAACCCCGAAGGTTGGTCCATGTTTTTAAGAGAGTTTTTGGATGACATTGAAGGGGAAATTGAAAGACAAGGAAATAAAACAAATACACTAATAACAGTGTTCCTTCCAGAATATATGTTTTGAAAATATTAAAGAGCCAAAGCACTGGATACAGAATTAGAGCTTCAAACACAGCAGATAGGCCGATGGCTGAGCCTTTCTTCCACATTGCTTAACTATGGCGGGGCTTCCCTTCCACACAAACCTGTGTGCAATGTGATACCTCACTGCCCAAGTTGAACAGTGTTGCTGGCAGGTGACTAGGCCCCTCCTTCTTGTTTTTGAGCTACAGCGGGACTCCCCCCCCCCCACCTGTGTGCAGTGAGGTATCACACTGCCCATATTTAAGCTGTGGCTGGCAGACAGGAGAGATCACCACGCATTTACCGATCCATGGGGAAATTGTTTAGCATGAAACTGGTTGTTGTTGTTGTTCAGTCGCACAGTCGATTCCGACCCTTTGCGACCCTATAGACCATTGTTCTCCAGGCGCCTCTGTCCTCCACCATCCCCCTCAGCACTCCCAGTTCTGTACCCATTGTGTCTACAATCCCATCTAGCCATCTCATCTTTGGCCTCCCCCTTCTTCTTTTGCCCTCCACCTTTCCCAACATCAAGGCCTTCTCAAGCGAATCCTCCCTTCTCATTTGATGTCCAAAGTACTTCAACTTCGTCTTTACTATTAGACCTTCCAATGAGCAGTCAGGGTTGATTTCTTCTAAGATTGACCTATTTGTTCTCCTCGCTGTCCAGGGTACCCTCAAAACTCTCCTCCAACACCACATTTCAAAGGCATCTATTCTTCTGCGCTCAGCCTTCCTAATGGTCCAGCTCTCACACCCATACATTACCACTGGGAATACCATTGCTTTGACTATTCTAATTTTTGTTTGCAATGTGATATCTCTGCTTTTCACTATGTTCCCCAGGTTTCTCATGGCTTGTCTCCCAAGAATCAGTCGCCTTTTTATTTCATGGCTGCAATCCCCATCTGCAGTGATCTTTGATCCAAGGAATATAAAATCTGTCACTGCTTCTACTTCTTCCCCATCTATTTTCCAGGAACTGATGGGGCCTGTTGCCATTATCTTGGTTTTCTTGATATTGAGTCTCAGGCCAGCTTTTTCACTCTCCTCCTTCAATCCAATCAAGAGGCTCCTTAGATCTTCCTCACTTTCTGCCATTTTGGTGGTATCGTCTGGATATCTCAGATTGTTGATGTTTCTCCCAGCAATTTTAATCCCATATTGTGATTCCTCCATCCCTGCATTGCGCATTATGTGCTCTGTGTATAGATTGAATAAACAGGGTGATAAAATGCAGCCTTGTCTTACTCCTTTTCCTATTCCAAACCATTCTGTCATTCCGTGTTCTGTCCTAACTGTTGCTTCTTGGTTCATGTACAGATTTCTCAGGAGACATGTAAGGTGCTCTGGTATTCCCATCTCTTTAATTACTTGCCACATCTTGTTGTGGTCCACACAGTCAAATGCCTTAGTGTAGTCGATAAAACAAAAGTAAACTTGTTTCTGGTATTCCTTTGTTTTCTCCATGATCCAACGTATGTTGGCAATATGGTCTCTAGTCCCCCTACCTCTTCTGAAACCGGCCTGCACCTCTGGTAGTTCTCTCTCCACATGTTGCTGAAGTCTATCCTGTATTATCTTGAGCATCACCTTGCTGGCGTGTGGGATGAGTGCAATTGTTCGATAATTTGAGCATTCTTTGGCATTGCCCTTTTTTGGGATTGGGACGTATACTGATCTTTTCCAATCCTGTGGCCACTGTTTTGTTTTCCAAATTTGCTGGCATATTGAATGTAGTAATTTGACACCATCATCTTTTAGAGCTTTGAAAAATTCCACTGGGATACCATCATCTCCACTAGCTTTGTTGTTTGCAGTGCTCTTTAGGGCCTTTATAACTTCGCTCTCCAGAATGTCTGGCTCAAGTTCAATTTTTTCATCATTGTGGTTATCAGGGGTGAAACTGGTCCATGGTGCAAAAAAGAATCGGGACCCCTGCTCTAAATAACACTGACTTCTACTCAAAACCATTAATGCAAGTTCATTCATTTTAACTCCTCTGGTTTAAACATGGGTCCTGTGCTATTGAGAAAGGAAGAACAACTATCCAATTATAGTTATTCTGAAACACTGAGTGAGAGAAATCCCTTTTCCCCAATGAGTTATTGAATCACTGACTCTTTGATTCTTAATTTGTCTTTCCAACAGCAAAAATAACATAAGAAATAATCCCCTAAAGAAATTCAATTTATTATTGCTCCTTGCTTTTGCATATCAAAGAGTAATCAGTAAAAAGTGAGTCACTCTTCACTTGTATGTATGTAATCAAGATGGATTTCTTCCTATGTATTTCTGTCATGCAGCTTCTTTAGTGAAATAGATTCCGTCGTCCACATCAAACTAGTACATGACATTCAGGATGCTACTCTTTAATTAAAAAAATTACTCCAGCACTTTGATTTGGAAAGCTGTAGATTTATACATCTGAATATGCAAGCTAATAAATATTGTGCAGGTGGGATGAGGAACACTGAATGACTAGCAAGCAGAAATATGCATATATAGTGCAGAAAGAGATGATAAAACAGGAAATAGAAAATGGAAGGAGTATTGATCGAAGGATTAGGTTAAACCACATTTATACTTTCATGGTGACTTAAGTATGAATCATGAACAGAGAGCCCTTTTGACAGCGGGACAAGCTCTGAACCTCCCATGAAAAAGGAAGAGAATGTGGTATTCCCCCCACCCACTCCCCAAAAAAGGAAAAGGGAAGTTTCTGCTGTTGGAAAAAGGAACTTAAATGAGGCTACAAAGTGTTGATTAGTGGAACGACTATTATGGAATAAGGTACGGTATGTATTAAACCTCATCAGGCTTGTTCCCTCTGCCAGTGATGGTGAACCTTGGCACTCCAGCTATTCTTAAACTTCAATTCCCAAAAGCCCTGATCAGCAGGAGTGCTGACTCGGGCTTCTGGGAACTGAAGTTCAAGAACACCTGGAGTGTTAAGGTTTACCATCAGCTTTCAAACTTGACTCTTTAAGGAGGCTTTTAAAAAGCATCTTCCTCACAAAATGGGCTGTCTAATGCGTATTTTAATTATATTTTATCTACAGCTGATTTATTTGCTTATGTGTTATCTAGTTCATTGGTTGTTATTAATATTATGGATTATTTTGAGTGAAATTTGATTTATGACGGTTGGGTGGCTATTGGGAACATAATTTGTATTTCACCACCCAGAGCAGTGCTGGTGACTAAATCCATTAGTATAGAAGTGTTTCTAAGTTAATTAATTGCTGGTCCTTAGAGTGAGGGCAGGCAAAGCATACCCCTTCAGACATTGTTGGATTGCTTTAGCTAGCACAGGGAATTATAAGGAATGTTGTGAGTTGCAATTTAATCATATCTCCAGGGCTGCACTTTGCCTATCCAACTAAACAATTATAGATGACTATGAATTCATGTTTAATTTTTGTGTTTGCTAAACAAGTCAGTGTTTAGGTTTCTTTTGGTTTATAAGAACTGAGTCACACAGATACCATGTGACAGTGGCTGAGGAAGACATTAGGCAATTAATATTGCACCATGCACCAAACATAATAGGTCTTTCCCACCTTATAATGGTAAAGATCACCCTTGCTCAAAAGCCAGTCATATCTGACTCTAGGTTTCAGTGCTCATCTCTGATTATAGCCAAAGAGCCAACGCTGTCTGCATCTATAGACGTTTCCGTGGACATGTGACAGGCATGCCTCGACACCTTATAGAAAAGAATAATAAAAGCATGCTGCAGGCTGTGCCAAAAATTCATTTAAATGAACAAGCATTGAGTTATTTCCCTCAAGCTCATTTTTCTTAGACAATTTTAAAGCAGAATCTGTACCATGTTTCTATAGTATAGTACTCAGCCTGCTCTCATTCCTCAACAAGCTTTTCTATGTCCAGATATTAGTCTCAGCGAATTTTTTTTCACCATTAAAGTTAAGGCCTAAGAATTCATAGACTTGGCTTTAAGAATACCCAATTTGTTTCCCAGTCTTCTTCAGCTGATCTGGTGGCTGTGCATTCCATACTATGCTTCAACAACCCCACAGATTAGGTTGCATAAAGGGATGATAGTAAAAGCACACCTTCAGACTCTTCAAGCAAAGCAGCAGGCAACTAAGATAATTTCATAACAGCACAATCCAGTGGAATTTATTTGTTTTGGTCAGATGTGCTAATAAATATCAGCAGAGAGGATATTTATTTCTGTATGCTATGGTCAAGAGAGCTAACATGTGTGCTAATAAATATCAGCAGAGAGGATATTTATTTCTGTATGCTTTGGCCAAGAGAGCTAACATGTGTGCTAATAAATGTCAGAAGAAAGGATATTTATTTCTGCTACGGTAATCGAGTGACCATACTGCCAGCAACTCAACACTGAAGTTCACAGGGAAGGGTGATGGTCCCCAAGTGAATTAAATCCCACTTGAATCCATTTTGATGGAGGGCAGCAGCTTCATCAATCCTGGCCTGGGGCATGCCAAAAGGGCCTTGTGGAATTGGATCAGTGGTACGGGTGTCATGCTGTGATAATAATTATGTGTCAGATATTATTCTGGGTTGTTTTTTGCTGGAGAAACTCTGCTCAGAGGACGCCTGAATGAGGTTCCTTTCATGTCCTCAAGATGGAAGGCAGATGGAAGGCCACTGCATTATATTCTCAGAACAGATCACCATGAGGATCACCAATATTTAGATTTAGATACAGCAGAAGAAGAAGAAAGTATTTTGAACTTGAATCTGACCATTTAAAGATGATCATAGGGCAAATATTGGGATTTACAATTCCACAAACAAATGCACTGTGCTGAAATATCTGTTTTAAAAGGTACCTCAGGGGAGAAGATGCATAGAGGGGAGCCACGGAGCCTGGATCTTTCCACCCATATGTACAAGCCCTTCCTACAAGGGACACACCCTGGCATGATGCTCACTCCTCTCACCTGCCTCTAAGAACTTGGACTGTGAGGTTAACTGGGACCCCAAACTGGCAGGGGGTGCTTAAGTGCTAGTGATTGTAACTCAGCCCTCAGAAACTCCAGGAGGTGCACAACATCCATTGCAGAATGAACCAGAAAGCCAGCAGTTCTCTACAAAGCGAACTCTCTTTTTGCCACATGATCATTGCCAACATACGTTTTTAGGAAGAAACATTACTTTGACAGGGAGCAATAGTGGTGACAGGGCAACCTTCTTTTCAGTTAGCTTTAGTGGTATATCTAGTACATGTCATGCTCCATCTGCCTGCAAAAAAGAAATACAAAGCTTTGGTAATTCACTGGACTCCTTTCAAGTCCGAAAAATATTTCAGGAAATGGTGCCTATGTCTAGTTCTGTTTACTTCAATGGGATATCAAAGATTTGAAATATATAGTCAGCAAAATATTCAATAGGCACAGGATCTGCTTAGTGGTTCAGTTTTCTGATTTCTTCTTCTCACAAAGGCCATTCATGCATCTGTAATAATGGATAAATGCCGCCTCTTCAAATTACATAAAGAATTTCCAGGACTATAGTAATAATTTTGTGTCAGAAATTATTCTGGGTCGAAAGGATTTTTGCAGAGGAAACTCCACTCAGGGGATGCCCAAATGAGGCTCCTTTCATGTCCCCAAGAGCTGGGACAGAGACGGGCACTCAATCTGTCATGCAATGCCAGGGTCTCGAACTGCTGACTTGCTGGCCTTCCAGCTAACAATGCGAGCTTCTTAACCACTTAGCCACCACAGCTTCCTATTTCCAGGACTAACCATTCCACATACAAGCACTTTTCTTGTATGTAGAAAGTCTGCTGGAGAGGACTTTGCATGCTCTGGACCATCATGTGTTTTAATCACAACTTGTATGTTTTCCCAACAGAAATTGTACATGAAGGAATAGGTAAGCATTCAGGTAATTTAAAAAAAAACCATGTATGTCTGTCCATACTGATCCAACTTTAGGATGATAGCATCTGCCTTTCTCTCCCTCCTTTTTGGTTTCTGTTGTCGAGAAATCAAGTCCTGATCTGAGCCCCTTTATTTGGATAAAGAATAAATCAAGGAAAAGTTGTTCACAATCCTAATTCCGAACACTGCTCTAATGCCCTTTAAGGAAGAAGCTGTGGCTATTTAGCTATCAGACCAAAATGTTCCCCATACCATATTCAAAATTCCAGCAAAGGCCTCTTTCCCCTTCTTTTATTTATATTAAAGAAACCTTGAGATTGCTTTATTTATTTCTTAATCTCTTCTTCTTCTGCTGTATCTGAATCAAATCTTGGCAATCATCATGGCGATCAGCCATGAAGACTGTCCTGAGAATATAATGCAGTGTCCTTTCATCTGCCTTCCGCATCGCAGCATGACCCCCGTACCACTGATCCAGTTCCACAAGTCACTTTCTGGTCCTGAGCATGCAAAGTCCTTATCAGCCCCTGGCCAATATTTATGAAGCTGCTGCCCTCCATCAAGATGGATTCAAGTGGGATTTAATCTATCAATGTTATATGAATCTATCATGCTTTTTCAAAGAAGCCTTACTTCATCTTCACCAGAATGACATGACTTGCCTCTATTTTAGAATATAAGTAAAAATTTGAATGAATTCTTAACAGCTCAAATCTGCTGAAGATGAACTGCCCTTTTTTTTGTTGTTATTATTTCTTTCATTTCTTTCACTGTTCCTGATGCCCAGGAAAACATTTACACTCAGTACTGTCCTGAAAATTATTTTCTTCTTAAACGAGTTTCCTTAAATGACTGTTCAATTTCACATCTTGGTCTCAGTATAACAAAATACTGTATATTTTGCTCCCAACATGCTGGATATTCATTTTACCAACCTTGGAAGGATGCAATGATGAGTCAACCTTGATTCCTGTCAGGATCGTACTCACAACATCAGCAGCAGTATTCAACTGCAATACAGCCCTTTAACTATTGTGCCACCAGAGTTCCTACACTACAGTCTTGCTCCACTCTGAATCAGCTACCGAATTCCAGAAAACCTCTCCCTGTTGGTCATTAGCTGAAGTCAGCACTCCTGTTGACCAGGGCTTCTGGGAATTAAAGTTCAAGAACAGCTGGAGTTCAAGTTCAAGAACAGCTCACTCCATCATGTAGCACTTGGGTCTCAAACTGTTGACCTGCCGACCTTTCAGTCAAGTTCAGCGTCTTAACCACTAAGCCACTGCAGTCTCCAAAAGTACAACTTTATGAAAGGAACTGCAACCCTTAAGGTAATAAAAAATGTTTTTGAGAGCAGCTAGTGTAGCGTAGTGGATAGAGTGACAAGCGCGGACTCTGTTCCAAGAGTGCCTGTTTATATCACCACCACTGTGGATTTGTAAGAGCAACAGAAACTGAGCATACATAAGCTGATACTTCAGGGTAAGCAACAGAGACCAAGGCTAGGGCCCTTGTGATGTCACAATATGGCTCCTTGTGATGTAACAGGGCCACGTGTGGGCAAAGGTTGGGAGGAAAGCAAACAAGTACAATAGATGTATAAACAACCAGTGAAATCTTGTCATCTGATGGAAAGAAACAGGGAAAAGTACAAACACACTAGTGTTTCATTTTCTCCTACACCTGTAATGGTGAACCTTGGCACTCCAGATGACCTTGGACTTCAATTCCCAGATGCCCAAGCCCTCGTGAATCCACAGAAATGGTTTTACTGCAATTCATCTGGCCCACATCGCCCTCGTTGCTCCTGGAAGCGGAAATAAAACGCGCCTGTACAGGTGCGTTTTACTTTCACTTCCAGGAGCGATGAGGGCGTTGCGGGCCAGATGAATCACAGTAAACTCCTTTGTGCAGATTCACGGGTGCTTGGGCTTCTGGGAATTGAAGTCCAAGATCATCTGGAGTGCCAGGGTTCGCCATCACGGTCCTACACCATTTGCCCTGCGATTTGTCTCTAGAGATAAGGAAAATAATAGCATTTTCTGGGGCTTCACCCAGGATCCTGAGTCCATTCTGTTCTAGTCACCAGTTCCAGGCCTTGGAGATTTCTGCAGATATGTCACTCAACCTCCAAGCAGAAGCCTGACAGTTTTGACAGGTAGGTGTGAAGTTGCCTTCCTTCATCCTAAAATCTGTCTCAGGCTGCTTCCCAGACTGACTTTGTTTACTTAAACTTTGTTCACTCTCTTCTTCTTACTCCTCAAAAACTGCTCACATGCATGCAGACTCACACAGAGAGCTGACTATTTAAATGTATGTTCAAAAAAAAAATCCCTTGCTTGAACTCTCAGGTTTAGTTATTAGTGTTGGAATGTACCCAATCAAATAAATGTTTTGTTCTGGTTTCATAATCATTTTGTTCTTAAAGTACTACTGAATTTCAAATTCCAGTTTCATTATGATGAAACATATTAATTAAGATTTGCTAATTATGACTGTTTTTGTCATACTCCATTATTGCTAGATTCCAGGCAAACTTTGCTTTCTAACTCTATGTACTGTACTTTATTTATGTTTATTTATGGCTCAAATTTCTATGCCGCCCAATCAGGTGAACCCGACACAGGGCGGCTCACAAGATTAAAACATACATATTAAAAACAATTAAAACCCCAACATACCCACCCATTAAAACTAACCACATTAAAACTGCCCGCATTAAAAAGATGGGGGGCTTCATTTTATAAGCCAACAGGCGGGGGCCGCTCTTCCATCTGAGCCCCACACCTGCCCCACCAACCAGGTTTTTAATTCTCTTCTGAAAGGCAGCAGCTCCATCTGCTCCCGTAACTCTACTGGCAGGAGGTTCCACAAGGCTGGTGTGGACACAGAAAAGTCCCTCCTTCATGTGCCAGAGAGGCGAGCCCCTCTGGCAGATGGAACAATTAGAGAGCCCCTCCGGTCCGCTCTGGTTGGACGGACAGACACTCTTGGGACGATGCAGTCTCTTAGGTATCCTGGCCCACTACCATGTAGGGCTTTAAAGGTCAAAACCAGCACCTTGAATTGCACCCGGAGACAAACTGGTAACCAGTGCAGCTCCCGAAGCAATGGTGAGGTGCGAGCATAACGCCCGCACCCCATCACCACCCGGGCTGCTGCATTCTGCACCAGCTGTAGCCTCAAAATGGTCGTCAAGGGCAGCCCCATGTAGAGCGCATTGCAATAATCTAGCCTGGAGGTCACCAGAGCATGTGTGACCATGAGCAGGGAGTGCCAGTCCAGGAGCGAACGCAACTGACGGATGACGCAAAGCTGTGCGAAAGCCCTCCTGGCCACGGCTGCCACCCGATCTACAAGTAGCAGTCCCGAATCCAGGATGACCCCTAAATTGCATACCAGGTCTGTCTGGGGCAAAGTAGCCCCATCCAAGACCAAAGTTGGCAGCTCACTGGATAACGCAGGGGGCCCTATCCATAGCCACTCAGTCTTGGAGGGATTCAATTGTAGCCCATTGTCCCCCATCCAGACCCCAACAGCTTCCAGACATCTGGATAGGACATTGACTGCATCACTGGGGTCCCCACGGGCCAAGATGTACAGCTGGGTATCATCAGCATACTGATGATACCTCACCCCATGGGAACGGTTAATCTCACCCAGCGGCTTCATGTAGATGTTGAATAGGAGATGAGAGAGCACCGAGCCCTGAGGCACCCCATAACGCAGGGGCCTAGGGCTGGACCTCTCACTCTCCAACCACACCGACTGGGTCCGGCCCTCCAGAAATGAGGAAAACCAGGATAACACAGTACCCTTGTTATGTCTAAGTGTTACCTCACTTCAAAGGGACTCAGCGCGTGAAGCGGATCCGCCAGAGGGGCGCCCTCTTCAAAGGAGGGGCACATATCAAAGCGGCGAGGAGGCCAAATGTTGGTAGTAAAACTGTGATTGTCCGCTGGTATGTTCCCTTGTTGTTGAAATGGAAAACCTCTGTATACAAGATACCATCTTTCCCCACATCAGTCAGTCTTGTCTCCCGATCGGAATAAAGAGTCACTATGCTTAACCCACACGCTGCGTTCTAGTCTACTTCTTGCGAGAATCTAACATTGGCGACGAGGATGGGATATGGCTGCTACTGCATCTTCAATCGGACCGTTTGACATTGCAAAGCCGGAGGTATGGCCCATGTACGAGATCCAGTTCGAGAACTTTGTAATCGCTGGGGAGATCGAGGATGAAGGGCGACAGAAGGCGTTGTTCCTGGCCCATTGTGGTTTGCCCACGATTGAGCTGGCCGGGCATCTGCTGCTGCCACAGGCACTGAGGGAAGCCCCATTGACCGACATCCTGGCGGTGCTCCGAGAACACTTCAAGCCCGTCGTTTCCATCTTCCCAGCCAGGGTTGCCTTTTACCGGCGAGATCAGAAGGAGGGGGAGTCGGTCACTGAGTACGTTGCGGCTCTCCGACAGGCTGCCATGCCGTGCCAATGGCATGACCTGGAGGAGGCCTTAAGAGACCGGCTTCTCGTGGGCCTCAGGGATGAAGCTACTCAGCGGCGGCTGATGAAGAGAAATAGGTTGACTTTTGCCCAGGTCCTGGAAGAAGCTTTGGCGTCCGAGGCTGCACACGCCGGGGTGAAAATCCTCCATGCCAAAACTGCTGCTCCTGCCTGTGGTGAGTCGGCCGTCCAGCTGCATCAGTGCACTACTCCAGTGGATACAGACAATGCGTCAGAGGAGGGTACTGTCGGGAGGGTTCGCCAGCAAACCCCCCAAGCTTCAAGGAGCAACATCGCGCCATGCCAAGGCTGTGGGGGAAGGCACCTCCGCTCACGGTGCCCATTCAAGACTGCCGAATGCCACAAGTGTGGGCGGAAGGGGCACATTGCACGGGTGTGCCGCCAGCGATCCGATGGTCACCCCGGGGACAGAGGTCAGCGCAGGATGGAACACCCAATTTCCAAGGTCCGCGTTGGAAGGAAGACATCATCTGGTGTACAGTCAGTGTCCGGGAGGTTCTTCGTCGATGTGCGCCTCCAAGGGTGCCCCGTCCGCATGGAGATCGACTCAGGGTCAGCATACTCAATCATCTCACAGAGGGAATTTTTTCAACTTCCTCCAGCAGACCGGCCGAAACTGCGGGCTCTGCAGGTCAACCTGACCGATGTGCAAGGTCGACACATTCCAGTGTTGGGAATCGAAAATTTTGATGTGCGGTTCAAGGCCATCTCAGCAAAGCTTCCCCTAGTCGTGGTGAAGACCGGTAGGAATAACCTTTTGGGTGTGCAGTGGTTTGGGCCCCTGGGTATTGGGTTTTCGGGAATTAATGCGGTTAAGGCCGACCCCATTCAGGCTGTGTGTGAACGCTATCCAGATGTTTTCCGTCCCGGGCTGGGTACGTTCAAGGGGGCCCCTGTTAATTTTGAGCTGGACCCAACTGTCCAACCCATTTGCATGAAGCCACGGAGGGTGCCGTTTGCCCTGAAAGACCGCATTGAAGCAGAGCTGGACAAGCTGGTGGCACAGTGCATCCTGGAGCCCGTGGACTCTGCTCCATGGGAGACACCTATAGTCACTGCTATCAAGGCGAACGGGGACATCCGCATCTGCGTGGACTACAAATGCACGATTAATAAGGCTATCCGAGCTAATTCTTATCCTGTCCCAGTGGTTAGCCATTTGCTGGCCACCCTCCATGGAGGAAAGTGTTTTGCTAAACTGGACTTAGCCCAAGCATATCAGCAAGTGCCTGTTAGCCTGGAATCTGCGTTGTGTCAGACTATTACTACTCATAAGGGTGCATTCCATGTGAACCGTCTTCAGTTCGGGGTTAGTACGGCTCCGGGTCTTTTTCAGGCTCTTGTGGAAAGGTTATTGAAGGGTCTCCCCCGATCTCCGCTGCTGACTTATTGAAGGGTCTCCCTGGGGTGCTGACTTTTTTTGACGACGTATTGATATCTGGGACAGACAAGGGGGACCTGGCCACTAAACTGGGGAAGGTGCTGGAGCGTTTCCATAATGCGGGGTTGCGGGTAAAAAGGGAGAAGTGTTGTTTTTTTTGCTCATGAGGTTGAATTCTTGGGGTTCAAAATCACACCTGCCGGCATCAAGCCCTCTGAATCCAAAGTTCAGGCAGTCTGGGAAGCCCCACGTCCCACTTCAAAGACGGAGCTCCAGGCATTTTTGGGTCTCTTAAACTTCTATCACTCCTTTCTACCCCGGAAGGCGACTGTAGCTGAGCCCCTGCATCAGTTGCTGAGGAAACAGGCGGTGTGGCAGTGGGGGCCTCCTCAGGAAAAGGCATTCCGGGAAGTCAAGGAGCTGTTGACTTCAGATGCTGTCCTTACACATTACGATCCAAAGAAGCCCCTTTTGCTGGTGTGTGATGCCTCGCCGGTGGGGGTTGGGGCTGTTCTGTACCATGACATGGAGGGAGGGAAAGAAGCGCCTATCGTGTATTACTCCAGGTCGTTAATGGTGGCTGAAAAAAACTATGCTCAGATTGATAGAGAGGCGCTGGCCATAATCGCTGGAACAAAGAAATTTCATGACTTCATTTACGGGAGGGCTGTCACGATTATCACAGACCACAAACCGCTCCTAGGTATATTTGTGCCAGACAAGCCCACCCCCCAAATCCTGTCTCCGCGGATGTTACGCTGGGCAATGTTCCTTCAGGCGTACCAGTACACGCTCCAACATCGCCCAGGTATCAGCATTAGCCACGCAGATGCTCTGTCCAGATCCCCTGTTGAGTATGTGGGTCGAATTGAGGCGGAAGGACAGGTCCTTATGTTGGATGTGTTAGACTCTCCCCCGATCTCCGCTGCTGACATAGCAGCCCAAACAAAAAAAGACCCCCTCCTGTCAAAGGTTGTCATGTGGGTTCAGAAGGGGTGGCCATTGCCACCAACCCCTGAGGAATTCAGGGTGTTCTACTCCAAGAGAAATGAACTGTCACTGGAGCGGGGTTGCTTGGTTTGGGGGGACAGAGCAGTCGTCCCATCTGCACTTCGGAACAATGTGCTCCGCACACTCCATGTTAGCCACCCAGGTATTGTCAGGTCAAAAGCGCTAGCGCGAAGCTACTTCTGGTGGCCCCGATTAGACCTGGACATTGAGGCTTGGGTGGGGAAATGCAGGGAATGTCAGGCTTCAAGGCCCGAAGAACCACGTCTTCCCCGCAGGGAATGGGATACGGCCAGAGGCCCCTGGTCTCGGATTCATATAGATTTTGCTGGACCGTTCAGGGGAACAACACTTCTGATTATTGTAGATTCCTTTTCCAAGTGGGTAGATGTCATCCCAGTGTCAGGAACTTCCTCTGCCACCACAATCCGCAAATTAAGGCGGGTCTTTAGTACCCTAGGCCTGCCCGACATCGTGGTGACCGACAACACGTTGAGCTTCATGTCGGCAGAATTCCAGGATTTCCTAAATCGTAATGGGATTAGACACATCACGGCCGCTCCTTTTCACCCTGCCACTAACGGTCAAGCCGAAAGGCAGGTACGGACGGTCAAAGACGCGCTCTCACGCATGGGACCTGGGGATTTGGAGCTGCAGTTGTGTCAATTTTTGCTGTCCTACAGGGTCACCCCATTGGCCTCAGGGCTGTCGCCAGCTGAACTGTTAATGAAAAGGAAGCTGCCGACTGTTTTTGACCGTTTAGATCCTCAGCGCCAAGAGGATCGGGACCTAAATATAGACATTCCGAATTTAAAAGGTTTTGAGGTTGGGCAACCAGTCCACTACAGGAATTATGCCAACAGGCCTCCATGGTTGTGGGGGGGGGGGAGTGTTGGAACAGACTGGCCCGGTGTCTTACAGAGTGCAAATGGAGAATGGCGCGATTTGGAGGAGACACACAGATCAAATGCGGCTCCGGGTCCTGGGGCAGAACTCTAACTCCTGCCCAGGGAGGGAGCCACAAGGGGAGATATGGGGAGTGATATGGAGTGGGAATTAATTAGTGACCCCCTGCCCACGTCTTCCCCAGAGCCCGAGGCGGGAGGGGAAGCTACCCCGAGCTCAGAGGCAGGAACAGAAGGGGGCCATTCTGAGCTCTCCCCCCACTTCCGAACCAGTTGGGATGTCCGTTGAGCCTACCCTGGTGCCAGAGACGCACGGGCCACCCATCCGTTGGGGAAAGGTTGTTTCTCACTGAGGGGGGAGGGATGTTATGTCTACGTGTTACCTCACTTCAAAGGGACTCAGCGCGTGAAGCGGATCCGCCAGAGGGGCGCCCTCTTCAAAGGAGGGGCACATATCAAAGCGGCGAGGAGACCAAATGGTGGTAGTAAAACTGTGATTGTCCGCTGGTATGTTCCCTTGTTGTTGAAATGGAAAACCTCTGTATATAAGATACCATCTTTCCCCACATCAGTCAGTCTTGTCTCCCGATCGGAATAAAGAGTCACTATGCTTAACCCACACGCTGCGTTCTAGTCTACTTCTTGCGAGAATCTAACAACCCTGGATCCCCAATCCTTTGGGCCGTTCCAGAAGGATACCGTGGTCAACAGTGTCAAAGGCAGCTGAAAGGTCAAGGGAAAGGCAGAAGATGGCCACCGTCCCACTCCCGCCAGAGATCATCTACCAGTGCGACCAATGCCGTCTCTGTACCATATCCAGGCCTGAAACCTGATTGAAAGGGATCTACAGGTATCCACAGAGGAAGGGAGGGAGAGAAGGCTTCCACCTGTCCACCCCCCACCCCCGTAGATTCCATCAGCATCAAATCATATGGAGAGATGATTTCATTGGCAGGACCAGCCCTACTATTAAACAGAATACAGCAGTGATCTCAAAACAGCTGTTTTTCTTTTCTTTCAGTTGCACAGTCGATTCCGACCCTTTGCGACCCTATGGACTATTGCACATCAGACACCTCTGTCCTCCACCATCCTCCTCACTCCACCCAGCTCTGTGGCCATTGTGTCTACAATACCTTCTAGCCATCTCATTTTTGGCCACCCCCATCTTCTTTTGCCCTCCACCTTTCCCAGCATCAAGGCTTTCTCAAGTGAATCCTCTCTTCTCATTTGATGTCCAAAGTACTTTAGCTTCATCTTTTCTATTTGACCTTCTAAGGAGCAGTCAGGGTTGATTTCTTCTAATATAGACCTATATGTTCTCCTCACTGTCCAGGGTACTCTCAAAACTCTCCTCCAACACCACATTTCAAAGAACATAAGAACATAAGAACAGCCTTGCTGGAACAGGCCAAAGCCCATCCAGTCCAGCATTCTGTCTCACACAGTGGCTTACCATTTCCTTCAGGGTATTCCCAAGGAGATGCCTTCACCTGCTTAGGATTCCCTGGAAATGGCATTGAGAGATATCCTGCCTATCTCTCCAACCCGGAGGTTTCCTTAGGTAGCCATAATTATAGCCATTGATAGCCTTGTCCTCCATGAACTTGTCTAATCCTTTCTTAAAGCTGTCAAGACTGACAGCTGTCACCACTTCTTCTGGCAGGGAGTTCCATAGACCAGTAATCCTCTGGGTGAAAAAGTACTTTCTCTTATTTGTTTGAGAACTAGTACCCAAAAGTTTCATGGAGTGTCCCCTAGTTCTAGTGTTGTGCGATAGGGAAAACAGTTTTTCCTTATCTACTTTGTCCACACCGTGCATGATTTTATAAACTTCAATCAGGTCACCTCTTAGACGCCGGCGTTCAAGAGTGAAAAGGCCCAACCGTTGCAGCCTCAGATGGTAAGGAAGGTGTTCCAGTCCCCTAATCATTCTGGTTGCCCTCCTCTGCACTTTTTCCAGCTCCATAATATCCTTCTGGAGGTATGGCGACCAGAACTGTACACAGTATTCCAGATGGGGCCTCACCATAGATTTATAAAGAGGCAAAATGACACTTGCTGACTTATTTTCTATACCCTTCCTATTGATCCCTAACATTGAGTTTGCTTTTTTCACTGCTGAGGCACACTGGGTTGACACCTTCATTGAGCTGTCCACCAGGACACCAAGGTCCCTTTCCTGGTTTGTCGCAGAGAGTTCAGACCCCATCAGTTTATAAATGTAATTGGGGTTTTTTGCCCCAACATGCATCACTCTGCACTTACTGATCTTGAAGCTCATTTGCCACTGTTTTGCCCACTCCCCCAGTGTCAAGAGATCCCTCTGGAGCT
The DNA here is from genome assembly GCA_035047345.1 of Bradypodion ventrale. Classification (NCBI taxonomy): domain Eukaryota; kingdom Metazoa; phylum Chordata; class Lepidosauria; order Squamata; family Chamaeleonidae; genus Bradypodion; species Bradypodion ventrale. The sequence continues at coordinate 36,576,119 of JAWDJE010000003.1, read as the reverse complement.
CTTCACAATCTCTCACAGTTTTCACTACCCTGTATAATTTAGTGTCGTCAGCAAATTTGGCTACCTTGCTTTTTACTCCTACCTCTAGATCATTTATGAAGAGGTTGAAAAGCAGGGGTCCCAGTACTGAACCTTGGGGGACCCCACTCTTTACTTCCCTCCACTTGGAGAAGTGTCCATTTAGTGCTACCCTCTGTTTCCTGTCCCTTAGCCAGTTGCTGATCCAGGACAAGACCTGTCCCTTTATTCCATGTCTGGTAAGTTTATTCAAGAGCCTTTGGTGTGGGACCTTGTCAAAAGCCTTCTGAAAGTCCAGATAAACAATGTCAACTGGATCCCCCTTATCCACATGCTTGTTGACACTCTCAAAAAATTCCAACAGATTAGTGAGGCATGATTTGCCCTTGCAAAAGCCATGTTGGCTCTCCTTTAGCAGCGCCTTCTCTTCTATGTGCCTATTAATTCTATCTTTTAGGATGGTTTCCATCACTTTACCTGGGACACATGTCAAACTGACAGGCCGGTAATTTCCTGGATCACGCTTGGATCCTTTTTTGAAAATTGGTGTTACATTCGCTACCTTCCAGTCATCAGGCACAAAGCCTGATTTGAGGGAAAGATTATATATTTTGGCTAGGATATCAGCAATTTCATCTTTAAGTTCCCTGAGAACTCGTGGATGGATGCCATCTGGTCCTGGGGATTTGTTAGTGTTTAGCTTAACAAGACATGCAAGGACCTCCTCCCTGGTTATTTCTATCTGGCTTAATTCTTCGGTTTCCCTCCCTACGAAGATACGCTCTGTTTTGGGCATGTGGTCTCTGTCTTCTTCAGTGAATACTGAAGCAAAGAATTCATTGAGTCTCTCTGCAATCTCTGTTTCCTCTTTAATAACCCCTTGCCTTCCATTGTCATCTAATGGTCCAATGGCCTTCCTAGTTGGGTTCTTACTTCTAATGTACTTAAAGAAGTCTTTGTTATTTCTCTGAGTATTTTTAGCTATACGCTCCTCAAAGTCTTGCTTTGCTTTCCTGATTGTTGCCTTGCATTTGTTCTGCCAGAATTTATGTTTCTGCCTGCTGTCCTCATTTGGACAAGCCTTCCATCTTCTAAATGAGCTTTTCTTGCTCTTGATCACTTCCCGAACAGCTCCTGTAAGCCACATCGGAGTCCTCTTGGACCTGGCAGTGCCCTTTTTCCTTTTGGGTATGCATTCCAATTGAGCCTCTGTTATTGTTTTTGTAAACAGCCTCCATGCCTCTTGGAGTGTTTGGATTCTCTCAATTTTCCCTTTCAGTTTCTTTTTTACTAGTTTCCTCATCTTTGGGAAATTTCCTTTTTGAAAATTTAAGGTCTCTGTGTTAGATTTTATCAGTGACTTGCGGTCTATGATCAAGTTAAACATAATTGAGTTGTGGTCACTGTTCCCTATTGGATCAGTCACATTAACATCTTGCACCAGATCCTGAGTATTACTCAGGATCAAGTCAAGGATTCTTGTACCTCTAGTTGGGTCTTCAACCATCTGTCCCAGGGAACAATCATTGAGCATATCTAGGAACTTTATCTCTTTATCATGTGCTGAACAACAGTTCACCCAGTCTATGTGAGGGTAATTGAAGTCCCCCATTATAACCAGGCTTCCCTTCCTGGATGCCTCCTTTACAACATTCTCCAACTGCCAGTCTCCCTCAAGAGTTTGGGTCGGAGGCCGATAGTATATGCCCACTGTTAGACCATCCTTGTGGCCTGGTACTCTTACCCACAGAGCTTCTAATGATGACTCCAAATCACCTAGATATTCCAATTCATACGATTTTATCACTTCTTTGACATACAAGGCTACACCACCTCCTGTTTGCCCCTTCCTATCCTTCCTGTACAGTTTGTAGCCTGGGATAACTGTATCCCATTGGTTATCATCCGTCCACCAGGTTTCAGTGATACCAATAATATCAATATTTTTATCTATTGCTAAGTATTCCAGCTCCCCTATTTTGTTACGGAGGCTTCTGGCATTTGTATACAAGCATTTATATATGCTTTCCTGATACAGTCTTTTGAGTCCAGTTGCATTGTTAGACTGCCTCTTGCATCCTTCTGCTAGAGTGCTGGTGACTAGCTCCTTGCTCTGCTCAGTAATTTTTGCATCCTCCTCACTACTCAAGTACACACTTTCCCAAACCGGATGCTGCGCAGCTCCTGTCGGCTTTCCCCCAGTTATCAGTTTAAAAGCTGCTCTGCAGCCTTTTTGATGTTGAGTGCCAGCAATCTGGTCCCATCATGGTTTAAATGCAACCCATCCCTCCTGAACAGATTTGGCTTGTCCCAAAATGTTCTCCAGTTCCTGACAAATCTGAAGCCCTCCTCTCGACACCACCGCCTCATCCACGCATTGAGGCTTCTGAGCTCTGCCTGCCTGGTAGGTCCTGCGCGAGGGACAGGCAGCACTTCTGAAAATGCTACCTTGGAAGTCCGGGACTTCAATCTTCTTCCTAACAACCTAAATTTGGCTTCCAGGACAGACCGCTTGGCCTTCCCAACATCATTAGTACCAACGTGTACCATGACAACTGGCTCGTTCCCAGTTCTCTCTAACAATCTATCTAGATTTCTTGTGATGTCTGCAACTTTTGCACCTGGCAGGCAAGTCACCATACGGTTATCATGTGCATCACAAATCCATTTCTCTGTATTTCTAATTATTGAATCGCCTAGTACAAGGAGCCTCTCTCCTGCAATCTGTTCATCTACATGCATCTCATCAACCATATTAAGGGAGAGAACCTCAGTTTGTTCCTGTTGTTCATCTTCCTGGATCTCATCAAGTGTGATGAAGGAGAGATCATCAGGTGGAACCAGTTGTTCCTCTGTGTGTTCCTCATCAGGTGTGATAAGGGAAAGAGCCTCAAATTTATTCTGTAATTTCAGACTCTCAGAGTGATCCCCTACTCTTCTCCTCCTTTGAGTCACATTCCTCCAACCATCTCCCTCCTGAGTTAGTGAAGGGCCTTCTCCCTCAGAACTGTGCCCTGTCACTTCTTTGTCCAGCATAGTCTGCTCCGCTCTGTCCAAGAACAGCTCAAGCTCCTTAATTTGTTGGTGGTTAGATATGCGGGCCTCTAGCTGCTGGACCTTCTCTTCTAGTAGTGCAACCAGCTTGCACTTGCTGCAAGTGTAGTTCTCCATATGCTTTGGCAAGAACACAAACATGGCACAAGAATTGCAGGTAACTACAGCTGTTCCCTCAGAATCCATTTTAACAAGTGCAGTATTCTGGGCCTCAAAAATGTACACGTTTACTACCTTTCTACCTAGTAAGACTATATTTTTTTTCCTAGTTTGTAATCTTGCGCACTGTTAGGCGCGCGGGCCTCTAAAGCAGCTCTACTCCAACTGCAAAACTTACCAGTGCTCACTTCCTTTGTTTGGCTCTCCTCAGCAGCAGCTCTGCTTAAGAGCACATGCAGAGTCAAAATGGCTGACCCTGAAAGAGCTCAGAGCTTTTAAAGGCTAGTGTGGCTCCGCCCCTATGAGTCACAGTTCAGGGAAGGGCCTGGTGTGGCCCTGCCCCCCTGCTTCTGGAAGCTTCAAACTGCTTCCTCTGTTTGAACAGAGGTGGCTCTCAGCAGTTTCAATTATCAATTTAAATTAGTAGAGGCCTCTAAAGCAGCTCTACTCCAACTGCAAAACTTACCAGTGCTCACTTCCTTTGTTTGGCTCTCCTCAGCAGCAGCTCTGCTTAAGAGCACATGCAGAGTCAAAATGGGCATCTATTCTTTTAGCAGATGTTTATTTCCATTACTTTACTGACATTGAAACGTAAAAATAAGACCCTGAAGCTCTGTTTTACATATATCAAGAATGCAGGATGAAAAAGATCTTTAGCAAAAGAGTTTCTTATAAAACAGGGGTGTCCAAACTATGGCCTGTGGGCCAGATCTGGCCCCTGACACAAATTCAACCAGCCAGCACCACCCTCTTCGCTCCCAGAAGTGGAAGTAAAACACGCCTGTATGGGCCCATTTTACTTCCTCTTCGGGGAGCAACGAGGGCAGTGTGGGCTGGATGAATTGCCATTTGGGGCCAGATCGGCCCATGGGCCATAGTTTGGGAACCCCCGGGCTAAGCAGAAAAAATGGCAGCGTAAAATCTATCTCATCCTGTTGCAAAACAGACTGCAAGGCATGTTTTACTTCTGCTTCCAGTGGGAGGAACCACATGACCTGCCCACTGAACCACATGACCGGCCCACAGCCTGAAAAGTTAGGGCACCCCTGCTATAAAAGATCTTGGATTTCCACATGTCCTGGAAATTGTGCTGTAGAAACCTGATATGTCCTCTTGTGATTATGCCATCACTTTTTTGACTGATGCCTCTTTTCTTATGACCAATTAAATCCCCAGGTGTACAATATGCTCTCCTGGAAACACTTTCAAAACCTCCTGCATGTTAAAAGTACAGTATATTATTTGCACTCTATTGAATGTGTTCTTGGTTCATCATCAATCCTGCCCATTGCTTAGGTTCCCTTTTTGTTTTAACTTTCACTTTCTGCCTTAATGACAACTCTGTGTCTGAGCTGTATCAATTCAGTTTGCAACATGAGGGCTTTCCTGACTGAATTTCATTTTGTCCAAAGAACTCTTTTACAGAGAAAATAAAATGTGTCAGGGAGCAGCCTAGTCCTATTTTGCAGTGTTGTGTGCAGCGAAATGAATTCAACCCTCTGCAAATCTGAAATAACCTACATGCAGATTTACTATCTCAGAACAAGATCTATTATATCTACAACCTTTTGAGAGTCACCCTATCTCCAAGTAAAATTGGCAATTATAGCAAAATAAACTGAAGTACGATTTTAATTTAAAGTTTCCAATATAGCACAGTACCCAACAAATCTCATTCACACTAACAAACCATATGGCCATACTTCATACTTTCAGGACTGGGGCTTATTTAATTAATTCCAAGACCGATTTTTCAAATTAATTCTGCCAGTATTACCTTCTCTGTTACCAGAATATCCTGTTTACGGTGGGCAACAGATGGACCAATCCACATATAGTCACTTCTGTATATTTTCATTCAAATTCAGTGGTAGCTTGTGACATGGGTGGTACTAAATCCACACCGAATTTTAGTCTGGATTTTATGGAAGGTATCTTGCGTGGCATCCCATATCCTGGCTAGGTTCAGAACTTAGGATAGTTCCTAAAATTTAGGTAAAGGTTACCCTGGCTCAAAAGCTAGTCATATCTGACTCTAGGGTTTGTTGCTTATCTCCTTTAAAAATCAAACAGTCAGCGCTGTCTGCATCTGCAGACACTTCCATGGACATGTGGCAGGCATGCCTAGACACCGGAAAGCACAGAATGCTGTTTACCTTCCCACCAAAGTGGAACCTATTTATTTCCTTGCAACTTCTTGCTTTTGCACTGCTAGATTGGCAGGAACTGGGTCAGAGATGGGAGCTCACTCCATCATACAGCACTCGGGTCTCGAACTGCTGACCTTCCAGTCAACATGTTCAGTGTCTTAACCACTAAGCCACCACAGTAAGCCATAAAACATATCCCCTTCTTTTATTATAAAACACAGTTTGAAGGCTCCAGGCATGGTAGTTTGTTGCTAAGACATGTCAGCAGTCAGCTGAAGCCTGGCAAGACATTCAGATTATAAAACCTAATGAGAACAGGCAGATTTGCCATTGATCCTCGGCTCTCAGCATCCATCTTACCTTCAAGCATCAAATCTATCTAAAAGTCAAATCTAGTTCCAGAAGGCATAGATCATTCAAAGGTCAGACCTTAAAAATTTTCAAACCCTCACTCATCTTACAGAGGCCTTACGCAAGATTTTTTTCATCTTCATACCTAAGCTTATTTAGTTTACCTTTCATTGACACAAATTATATTAGTCTTTTCCATGTTTGGTAGTGCATTTATGGAACTAGTGGCTAACAGATTAATTAGCAAATTCTAGCTCATATGACAAGTGACTTGGCATTAGCTTCAATTAGCTCCACAATTGTACTATTGTATGGTTGTTTTTGTTTTTTTGGGGACACACACACCTGATTTTGTTCCTTAAGTGTGCATTTTTCCCTGGAAAGTTTAGTTTTTTAAATTCCTTACTTCTTTCTTGTCAATTTTTCCTATCAAAGCTGAAAGTACCTTTTAAAAAGAATTCCCATCGACTTCCCCAGTGTCACAGTAGCTTTGTCATAGTGAAGTATAGAACCTATATTATTATTTTTTAGCTTTGCTACTGAACCAGAAATGGCACAGCCAAATTACCAACTCATTCAATGTGATGGACTCAGGTACCAGCTGGCCTCCTATTTACTAACAAGTTTTATTAGTCAAGTCTGTGACTTAAGGAAAGCAATTACAGCATCAAGAGAAATGGAAAAAAATAGGTTAAGTTTCAAGAAGTTACACAAAGCTGCACATTATATAATGACCTAACTGGGGACCCGGCTTTGCCCAGGGTTGTCCCCCCTTGCTCATTACCATGCCTCCGCCCTTGTTACCTATGCAAGGCAGGTCTTTCTGGCACTGGGGTTCCAGGGATGGCCCTGGTCTTTGCCCACTGGTCCCACTGGATGGGTGTCCTCCGTGTCCCTGGGTGGCCGTGGACTTGACAGCCTGGCCCTTCCGCTGTGCGGTTCCACCAAGGGCTTCCCCCCCCCGCTGCCCATTCACCCCATGGCCTGCCATGCTGTCTCGCCCGCTGCCTTCTGTTGCAGCAGCCTGCCCTGCCATCTCACCTGCTGCCTCCTGTTGCAGTGATTAGCGTGTGCACTTACACGCATCATCCCATCATCCTGTTCCAGGGTACAATGCACCCTGGGGATTGGAGTCTCAGCTCTGTGTTCGCCCACTGCTCCCAGTGGGCATGTGTCTCATGTGTCTCCGGGCAGCCATTGACTTGCTGGCCTGGCCCATCCACTGCGCAGCCCTGCTGAGGGCTTCTCCTCCACCGCCCGTGGCCTGCCCTGCTGTCTCGCCCGCTGACTCCTCTCACAGCAGTTAGCCCTGGGCATGCGTGCTTACACGGGCCACCCCGTCATTCCATTCCAGGGCACAAGGTACCCTAGGAGTGTGTGTGTGCGTGTGCGTGTGTGCGTGTGTACACACACACACACACACACACACACACACTTATTTATTGCAAAGTGCCAACACAGGAGGGAGGAAGCACCCCATTGGGCTGCTGGGCAGAGGGGCGGGGTGAACTATGGGCTGGGGGGGAGGGCAGAAACATTCCCATTGGGCTGCTGGTCAGAGGGGTGGAGCAAACTCTGTGCTGGGGGTGGGGCAGAAGCACTCCCATTGGGCTGCTGGGCAGAAGGGGTGGGGCAAACTTCATGCTGGGGATGAAGTGCTCCCATTGGACTGCTGGGTAGAGCGGCAGGGTGAACTCTGTGCTGGGGGAGAGAGGAATCGCATGCTCACAGAGAGGGCTCTGAGTGCCTCCTCTGGCACACGTGCCATGGGTTCGTCACCACTGGTATAGGATATTTAATTGACCCTAGAGAAACATATCATATTTAGAAAAAAAATCTAACTCAGGGATTCTCAACCTGCGGCCCACAGGCCGAATGCAGCCCACAGCACCATTTCATGTGGCCTTCACCACCTATATACCAAGAAGTGTCATGTGGTGGTGGAAGGGCATAATGGCCATCCAGCCCCCAAAGCTGTCTGAGGGAGTGTGACCCGGCCCCTGGCTTTAAAAGGTTGAGCGCTCTTGATCTAACTGTTCCCATAAATCATGGAGAAACTAAAGAGCAAGCACTTGAAACCACACCTTTGGCTTTTATGCATCTTTTTTGCCTGTCCCCTCACAACTGTTGTCCTTCATTACTGTACAGTACTTGCTTTTCCCTTCACAGTAAAGGAAGTAATATAGCATTACACCTGCAGCAGTGAAAACTGTTGCTAATGTTAGCTGGAATCCTTTGAAAAGAGGATTCCATGAGGATTTTCTAAACCTGATTTTTTAAATGCTGATTACATGGGTAATCATACTTTGGACACATCATGAGAAAACTTAATTCAATTGAAAAGATAGTGCTGGGGAAAACTGAAAGCAACAGGGGGAAAAGAAAGACCATATATGAGTAGATTAAAGGTGTCTTTAGTTTATATAACTAACAGTTGAGCTGTTAATGACAGGACTTTTCAGAGGTCACTCTTACACAGGGCTCACCATAAGTCCTAAGTAACATGGTTGTTTGGGGGCACAAATACAACGTCATGGTCAAAGGAAAATTACGGTGAAGGATTAAATCTGTTTTAATCCTTCAATTCAATCTGTTGAAATATAAAGTCTGTGCAAATTATGTTACTCCAGATGTTTGGGGACAAAATTCTACTGCTTCTAAGCAGCAAAGTGATAGGCCGTGAGAATTGCAGTTCAACACTTATGGATGCCAAGTTGAAACAAAAATATAACCTTTAAACAATATATACTCTCTTCTTCTCTATCTACTGTATTATAGGGTAGAATCCAACTTTTTATTTGCACAGGATGAAACTCCACATTAAGCTTCCAAAAGAATAACAATTGTCAAAAATGTAATCTGCTAGATAATGTCAGGCTGCGCTTACCAGCATTCCTCACTATTGGCTATACTGGCTGGGGCTGATGGGATTTGTAGTGTAGAAACGTCCAATTAGCCACACTTTGTGGATTGCTACAGTAGAATAAACTGAATGTATCCCAGAACAGATATTTACTCAAAAAAGTGTGACACCAAGATATAGGGCAAAAGGGTCATCAATGAAGTTCATGCCAAAACAAGAAAATGAAGTCACACATTGAGAAGCATGAGACAAATTCAGATCAGACACTAAACATTTAAGATCACTTGGTAGTGAAGTAAGTCACAACTTCTGAGCAGGAGTATTGCTGAAAACATCATAGGACACATAATCCAAGCTACAAGTGCAAGAGTATATGCGTCGTAGAACTTTTTATGAACAATAGATCCCCTATCATCTTCACTGTTGGTTGAGGGCACTGTATGGACAGTACACATTCAGAAAGGTTCAAGCATTAAGGAAACTCAGGCTAGCACTCCAAATACACAGCAGATACTCCAGGTGTATACCAAAGCAAGATGGCAGGGATCTCCCACCACACACTGAAAATGAAAATGTCCAAGTCAGGGGTTCCCAAACTATGGCCCATGGGCCGGATGTGGCCCACGGCACCATTTCATATGGTCCACTGCTGCTGCCACTGCCGCACCCAGAAGTGGAAGTGGGCACATTTACAACAGCCGTAAAATGTGCCCATGCATGCATAAACGCGGTTACATCAACTGTAAAGGCGTCTGTGGCTGTCATAAACGCAGCAGTGGGCGCATTTACTTCTGCTTCCAGGGGTGTGGTCCGGCCCCCTCAGCTGTCTGCGGGGCATGGCCAGGCCCATGGCATAAAAATGTTGGGAACCCCTGGTCTAATTTCTGATACTAACATCTGCCCCTGTATTAAGGCCTTAGTTTATGTTACTAGATCCTTTTTCATCCCCATTTGAACATTCTAAACCTTTTTACAACAAACATTAGAAATTGAAAATCTGCATTCTCAAAATTGTGAAATGCATTTCAGAAGTTCTTTTATTTTTTATTTTTTAGAAATGACCCTGTTTTTGCTTTTATTTAATGGATGGCATTTGTTCTTATGATTATTAACATCTCAAATGGCTAAGTATTCGTTAATAGTACAGTAAAACCTCACATAAAGAGTGCCTTACTTAGAAACTAATTTGCTTAAAGAGCAAAATTTTCTCTGAATGTTCGCTTCACTTAACTAAAACCATCAAAAAACTCACTTAATAACTAAATCGGGGTTCGCAACCCACCCACCTCCACCAGAAGTCACAATCAGTCACTTACAATGGTTTTTCGCTTAAAGAGCAAACTCGCTTAAAGAGCAATCCCATGGAACGCATTATGCTCTTTAAGTGAGATACCACTGTATTTTTAAATGACAATAAGGGTCAGTTCAAATCACATATTAAACTGGGAGTTAAATTACATAACTGCTCTAGAATGCCCTAGAAACATCTAACTAATAAGGCAGACAGCAGCAAAAGTTGCACCAAATGTAACATTTTGTGGTCACTAACAGCTATACCCAATTGTGTTGCACACATGCTGCAAAAACAAGACACCAGGACTGATTGCATGTAATGTTGTGCAAATGACAACAAACGTGTCAGTGTAGTTGTGTGTGTGTGTGTTTTTTTAAAAGGAGACATTAAGTTTTACAACATCTATTTATATAAACATTCATTGAAACAGATACACTAACTTCCTGACAAGGTTCAAACTCTAGTGAAAAATACATTTCTCGGTTACTTGAATGCTAGTGGCTGCATTACATAAGAATAATCCTTCATTCATCAAGAATGTAAACAACAAAAATGTACATTTATACAATTTACAGTCTCAGGAGGAAATAGATTTCTGGCTTATCATCTTCACTTGACTTGGTTTCTAAAAGAGAATCATCAGCATAAAACTGGTCTCTGTGCCCAAAGCGCAAAGCGGTGCATGCCCCTTCTGGGATGCCTCTGCCTTCTAGATCATCTGGGCTGAAATTATCCAGATAGCTTGCTATGTAGGAGCCAGTGGAATGTCTGTTGATAACATGAGGAGTGGCAGGGGGCTTATTTCGAAAGACTACCCTAGCAGTGTTACTCTTCGCATTAGAAAGTTTTTGTTTGTTGGCTTCTTGTCGCTCCTTGGCACGACTAGCAATATTTCGCACTCTGCTTTGACTCCTGGATGATAGTTTTCTGACCAACATTTTAGGGCAATCATCTTCCTGCTTGGAAAAAAATGGCTGGCAGCCATCTTCCTGATCAAAAGACACTAGTTTCCGTAGCTGTTCTGTGAGAGTATCTGTGCTGTGAGGTTTCTTAGTTTTCAGAGAAGCCGCCATTTTGTCTCTCATGCCAGATGTAATAAAACCTCTACTAATGTACTTGTATTTGCTTTCAAAATTGCAAGAGATATCTTCTGAGGTTAAGTCTCCTAGACTTTTGGATTTACAAGGACTTGGTTGTTTTGGGGACATGGGAGAATGAGAAGATAGAGTATTCTTGTGCATGTTGACTGTTAGCAAATGATCCTGTGTGCCAGAAACTTGCAAATTATTATTGTACAAAAGATCAACACTTTGCTCTTCTGAGTATGGAAGATGTTGTTCCTTCTCACTCCTTAAATGGAAATCTTCAACTTGGCTGGCACTGGGGAAGTTCACATTATCCGGGTCTTCACCAACTCCTTTGTTATAGTACAAAGTGTCTCGCTCATGCTTCAGTTTCAAAGGAGAAGCAAGTTGGCTCATGTCTTCTTTCTTGTATTCATAGGTAGTGATCAAGAGGTCTTGTAGTTCCCCACCAACTTCCACTAGGCTGCTGCCTGTAGAATTTGTACAAGTGAATGGGACAAAAACTGTATTCTCCATATCTGAAGTGTCAGAAAAGCCAGAGTTGCTATTACTGAGAGATTCCCAGTTGGACCGACACTTTCTTTTGGGGTTTGCCTTCAACACGGTGGCAGGTGAAACACAAGACGTCAGAGTGCCAGTGTCTTCTACAGCATGTCTTATGTATTTGCAAGCAAGATTGTTCATTGATTCATGGTGGAAGGTTGGAGAAAGAGAATACGCTGTCATCTCAGAACTCAATATCATGGTAATTTCTGGTGTTGAACAGGTTGCTAATTCCATTGGTGTTCTGCAGGCAGACTTACAGCCAAGCATTTTAGTCTGATTATTTGGTAACACATATGGTGGATGCACATGCTTCACATTAATTATTTGTTTGCTAATTCCAGAAGGAGTTGAAACAGCAGTCAGATTACTTTGGTCTTTTGAGACATCAACTTGTTCTATTAGCATTGAGAGAGAACTTTCCATATTGCTTGCATTTGTTAGAGAGACCTCATCAATAAGGTTTGAAATATCACTATCATGTATGACTGGTGTGGAATGAAAGTCACGGGTACAACAGGCAGAAGAAGTGTCAGCTAATGATGTATTCTTTACAGTGCTATGTACAGAAATCGGAGATTTGATTTCAGGCTCTTGATTTCTTTGAGGAAGTGAGTTGGCTACTACTTTTCCTTCTTCTTTGTGCAGAGTGGTATCCTCCTTTAATGTCTTTGGATCCACAAAACATACACTTCCATTATTTTCTCGTTCAGGCTCCTCCTTTAGATGAACAGACTCACTGGAAAGATTACACCTCCAATACTCGGTGGAGAAATATGTTTCAGCTATCCCAACGGCAAAGTTTGAGTTTTCTGACTTTCCATATGCGTGTAAAGTCGCATAACCACTAGTCACGTGAATATCTTGCTTCAATGGAAGTGCAAATGTTGTAAAAGATGAATCTTTCTCGGAAGAGGAAATTGGCTCATTCAAATTCACTCTGTCCTTGTTGGTATCATTCTTACTTTCTGCTAGATTGGGTTTTTTTAAAAAAGAAAGAGAAACATCAGTTAGAAATAGTCTTTCACATATTTATGAGTGCTTTGTCTAGAAACAAACAAATGGATAATGTAAAATTGGTCACAACTGTGAGAAGACTTCATTATGGGATTGTGCAAAGTTTAGTACAAATTAACCATATGGTATGAAGAAATGAGGAAAATTATGGTTGGAGGCACTTCATTGAAGCTTTTTTTAATGTTTTATTACATCATCATAGACATGATGTAATAATTTGCTTTAAAGAATGTCAATGAGGTACCATAGTCTGGACAAGTAGCATTACCTTCAGCTGTGTTCCTATTCAGATTTGTACTATAAAGAAGCATGGCAAACAAAGACAGAACAAAACAGCTCTGTTAAAACACCATCTGTAAAGAGGAGAGGCATGCTTATCAGAACACTCAGATTACACATCAACACCTCATGCATCATGGCCTCAGCAAAGCAGCTGGTTTTTTAGCACTGCACATTGATCAAAATAATGAGATTCTTCAGTTCTACCAGCCTCAGTTCTCTGACCAGTATCTGCATTTCTTGGATCTAGCAACCTAGCTAAGAAAGCAGTCTCTAACAATGTCACTGCTTTGAAGACTCTATTAGCAGCGCAGATGCAGCCGTACTGATCAGCAGGGAAAGGCAGCCAGCAGTGCTGGGGAGCATGGAGACTCCACAACCCATGCCTGTGGAGTTCTGACCTTTAAAAATGACTTCCAAGTGATTGGTTCAAGGATTGCTGTGAAACAGGCCAATCTTAATGAGCATGAAACTTTCTATAGTCAAAACAAGATTGACATCAACATTTACATAACAGAATCTCAGAAAAATAATCCTCATAAGAAAACCATGTACTGTACGTTCTGCATTAATTGAAATATGCAAGGACTCCTTTCTGGTTGTTTATCTGTGACTAGGAAAAAAACAACAACCTGTTTATCAAACAATAAAGGACGGACAGAAGGACAGGGGGAAACAAGTTAGTACAAATGTTACAAATGTTACAAATGTCTTCATTCCCAAATATTCCTAATCCTTGATTATTCTTGTCGATTACAGTGGATTAAAATTAAATAACTTGATTATTTTAGTAAATGTAGTTCATTACAATATTTGGGAGATTTGGTAAATAACAACTGCAAAAAGAAGGCTGGGAAGGGAGAAAATTCCCTTTGAATCCACATGTTTGATGCTGAATTTGTTTGTTTAAAGAAGTGGATGGCTGATTTGATGCTTGTGGACATTTGTTCTTTAACCCCAATGAAGAAAGGGTAACACAGAAAAGAGCAAAAAACTTCCATATATTAAATATGCTCATTATTTCTTACACTAAAATTTCCAACTTAGTGCTCTCCAGATGTGTTAAAATTACAACTTCCATGATCTGCAGCTAACATGGGTCTTCTTGGGTTAAGATCATGAACGATTCAGATGAACACATCTAAGGGGCAACTGGCCAGGGAAGAATGTTTTTCATGTACAGAAGTGAAGGAATTTTAAAGGTTCAGACAAAGGTTTCAGTGGCCACCCACTAGGGAAGCAACCAAACAAGGGGGAACTGGGTGATATTCAGATCAACCAAGTGCCATCGCTTGATTACTGTATTTGTATGTAGGGCTGGATGACAAGATCATAATGATGTTTTCACAGAGCCTCTCCCTAAGAAGCAACCTAAAACTAACTAAACTAATTAAAGTCTAGCTGAATGACATTAATTGAAATCCAATGGTTCTTAGTCAACTTAGAGGAAAGACAACTGGAATGCAATAAGGTTCTGTTGTAGGCCTGGCTTTGTTCAACATCTTTCGAAATGACTGGGATGAAGTAGAAGAGACACTCATCAAATATGAGGGTGAGATTGAATGGGAGGGGGAACTAATAGATCAGAAGACAGAACTGGGATTCAAGAACATCTTAACAGATCAGAAATGGGCCAAAACAAATGACTTTCAATGGGGGGAAATGTAAAGTTCTATGCAGGAAAACTCTGATACATGAATACAGGATGGTTTTACAGCAGTGTATACAAAATAATCTGGGGTCTTAGTAAACTACAAGCTAAACATGAATCAGCACTGTGATTCAGCAGCAAAAAACAACCTCTAATGCAATGCTAGGCTGCATCTTCAGAAGTACAGACTCCAGATCTAGAAAAGAAACAGTATGATGCTATTCTGTTTTGGTTAGATCTCATTTGGAATACTGTATCTACTTCTGAGTACCAGTTTAAGGATATTGTTAAGTTGGAAAGTGCCCAGAGGAAGATAACCAAAATAATAAAAAGTCTGGAAACCAAGCTGTATGAAGAACAGTTGAGGGAATTAGGTATGTTTAGCCTAAAAAAGAGGAAACTAAGTGATATGAATATTTGAAGGGCTGTCATGCAGAAAATGGAACATGCATGTTCTCTGATTCTCCAGGGGGTGGGATCTAATGGTTTCAGCTTAAAATTGGGAAGAATTTCCTGACTTTAAGGACTGTGCCACGACAGAAGGACTATCTCAGAAGGTGGCGGATTCTCTGTTTTTAAGCAGAGTTTGGATAACCACCTGATGCCTGAGCTATAGATTTCCTACTTCATCAAGGACTGGACTCTTCCACTTCTATAGTTCTGTGATTCTATGATTTAAATAGTGAGAACTAATAGAAGAGCTAGAAGTCACTCTTAATATCCATCTGTGAGAAATGAAGCAAATACATAGTTCTGTCTCTCTTATTCAACTGGCTCCATCCTCTCTGGGTATAGAAATGCCACAATAGAAGGCAGGCAATTGATGTTACTACATATAATACAGTGTTCTGCACTTAGACATTCTGATAACCCTGTCCAAAATATTTGTAATACAGTACTCTCCAATGCTGCTATAGTGTTATGATCTGTATCACTGCAGAGTAACAAGGAGTTTCCCTTTTCAGAAGCCTAAGTTTTATTATCAAGAACATAGATTTTCGCAGTATTTTTATCCATGGATGGTATCATGTAGAGAGAATAAATAACTATTCATTGCAGTACATCTCAATCATACCTGTCAAGTTTCAGGAAATTTCTGTCAGATAAGGGAAATTTCCCGGTCAAAATGGGAAACTGGACAGCTATGCTTATCCTGTGCTGGCCTCCAGTCTAACTGCAGTCTAATTGCAGCCTAACTAATATGGGATGATGGCAGGAAAGAGCGTAAAATATGGGGGTTTGACAGAAATTTCCCGAAACTTGACAGGTATGGTCTCAATCCAATTCACCTTTATTTAGAAGTATGATCCAATGACTCCTATGGGATGAATTCTCAGAGCTCAGGAAAAGGTAGCCTTTGAACAACAATTTCCAGCATCTAGAACTGCCAGAATTCACAGACCTTGGAAATGTTGCCCTTTTTTGGACTAAGACTCCCAATATCCCACAGTCAGCATAGTCAGTTTTAGTCTGAAGAAGTAATATTTCACAAAGTCTGTGGGTTCTGAAATGGGAGTACATGGGTGCACACTTGCAGAAGCGGAAATGGATCTGACTAAACATTTCACAAAATGAACACTTGGAAAGCCCCCTTTAGAGGAACTTACCGGAGGTATTTTCATTTTTCACATCCGTATCTGTGGTAGCATCCTGACCTGAAGATGGCAGGCTGCCCAGAAGACATTTGTCAACTGGCATAGAGACAGGACGGGCTTGCAAGCTCCTGCTTGTGCGTTGTATAACACCTTCCTTATCTTTCAAGTCTGTTGCTTCAGAAAGACTTTCCTTAAGTTCGGAGGCTTCCTGGAAGCCTATTTTACTCTTCTTTCTGGCCTTTGCTGGAGCACTAGCTGTGCGTCGGAGAATTCGCTCCCCAATGGACCTTTTCCGAACATATTGACTGCTGTTTTCCAGAGAACTATGTTTGGGATTCTTGTTAAAAAGCCCTCGGAGTCCTATCAATTGCTTATTCTAAAACAAACAAACAAACAGAAAACATAAAGAGAAGGCAAATACTATGGATTTTAAAAAATATAATGTGGCTAATTTTCAGTGATGACACATTTTTAAACTGCTGTGTGTACACATTATTTGAGCAACATATGGATAGGAGCCTCAAGCAAGCAAGCGAGCAAATAAGCAAAGCTGTTAACCCAAACAAGTTCACATCTAGTCAACTGAAGAGAAAACAAGCACAGCTTACCATGAGTTCATGCATGTATGAGAGAATTTCTCTTCATCAGGAAGGCAGCCTGTCACAATGGCAAAGGAGCTTTCCTAGAGACTCCCTAATCACGTGTGACAAGCTTGCAATAAATGTCTTAGGTGAGAGGCTGCCCTGCCCTGCCCTGCCCTGCCCTGGGACACAGAGTTTTATGACAAGGGCCCCTTTTCAAAGCAGCAGCACACGGTTTCAAACTTTAGAGAGGAAATGAAGTGACATGGCAGTTACGTATCATGCAGTTCAGAATAGCTCTCATGAAAGAAAACAGTTGCCAGCAAGTGTAGAAATGCATGCTCAAGAAAGGCTACCTTGGTGGCTCCTAGAAAGTGCATTATGGTATAACTGGGGTTGAGGATTAAGGGACTCCACTGGAAGGCAAAAAAAGGCAGACATGTTGAGCTAGTTTCTACAATGGCGTCAGATATATTCAGTGTCTGTTGCAGATCAGTCCTCCTTAACCTGGATACCTCTAAATCAAGCTTCCAGAATACGGCATGAACCTATAGCATGCGTGTCAGAGGGGGCACTCAGAGCCTTCTCTGTGGGCATGTGCACTGTTGCCTCGGCACAGAGTTCACCCCACCCCTCTGCCCAGCAGCCCAATGTGAGCATTTCCTTCCTCCCCCAGCAGAGAGTTCACCCCACCCTTCTGCCCAGCAGCCCAATGGAAGCGCTTCCTCTTTCCCCCTAGCACAGAGTTCACCCCACCCCTCTGCCCAGCAGCCCAATGGGAGTGCTTCCTCCTTCTTCCAGCACAGAGTTCACCCCACCCCCTCTGCTCAGCAGCCCAATGGGAGTGCTTCCTCCCTCCCCCCAGCAGAGTTCACCCCACCCCCTCTGCCCAGCAGCCCAATGGGAGTACTTCCTCCCTCCCTGGCACTCGGTTTCTAAAAGGTTCGGCATCACTGCATTAATCAGTACAGGGCTGATTCTGGTTTTGACACTGCACTGTGCTCCTTTTGACATCCAGGGACACAGAGTGTAGTAGGATCTGTTGCAACGAGTGTTACTGCTGTCACTGCCTGTTGGGAATTTAACTGAGGACAGTGGTTGTTAATGTGATGACCCCTTTTCACTTTCACAGATGCCAGAAAATGGATGATGTAAGAGTGTAATCATTAAATGTCTAAATTACAGCACAAAGCTAGAAGAGCATACATGATTGGTTAGTTAACCTCAGTATCCAAAGCAATTTAAAGAACAATCTGTCCAAACTTTATTTAAGAAAAAAATACTATGAAAAATTTCACAGCATCTGCTGATGTATCTGTTTTTTTACAATTAGCAAAGTTTTCTTTTTTCTCTAACTTACACGATCTTCTCCAAGTGTAAGATAGAGACAATGAAACCCCTTACAACACAAAGATATTGTTATCTAGGAACAGGCCTCTAATTTTTCATCATCTACATCTGTTAACTTGGCACATTCCTCTGATCTACACATTGGAACACATCACTGGCGTCTAAATTCTCATTTATCCAACCTTTAATTTAATGAAGAATTGAATTTGCATTAGTCAAGATCTGAATCCAAGATAAAGTTTTATATCAAAACATCCATACAGAAAAATCTGCACCAAGGAAGAGAGAACCAAGTTGCTCCAGATAACAAGCCAAAACCACAGACTGAAAGCAGCAGACCCAGTGAAAAGGAGGGAAGGAAGGTTATGTTTACTAACCATAACATTCACCTCATTTTTTAAAGAAAAAGCCAAGGGAATTACCTTATCTGGCAATAAACCAGCTATAACAAGCAGAGTGGATAAATGAATCTATCCTAGAAGTACAGATCAGAAAGAATAATAGAAAAATGGAGTTGGAAAGAGCCTATAAGGGCATCAAGTCTAATCCCTTGTTCAATGCAGGAATTCAAATCAAAGTGTATCAGACAGATGGTTGTCTAACTTTCTCTTGACTTTTATATATTTTAAATCATATACTATCTCCACATTGTTTTACAACAATTCTCTTTAATTCTAACTGACATATTTTTCCTAATTTTTGTTTCCATATTCTGACCCATTCCTTCTCATTAATTTTACCTCCCAAATTGGCTTCCCAAGTTAATCTTAAGGCTTATTAAGCTTCATATTCCAAAAATATATTATATTGAAGAACACTATTTTTATTTTTCCATTTTAAAATGTTTCCATGATCATGCGGTAGGCATGACTAGATTCAGGAGCACACAGAATCATGTCAACTTCCCTGCCAAAGTGGTGCCTATTTATATACTTGCTTTCAAATTGATAGGTTGGTGGGACTCTGTCGTGCAGTACTTGGGTCTCCAACTGTTGACCTTCCAGTCATCAAGCTGTGTCTTAACCACTAAGCCATCATGACCCTAGCTGGATTCTATACTGAACTGCTACTGCAAAGCACAGCTTGTATAAGAGTGCAGACTTCAGCAGCAACCACTGGTAGATTTTTCTGCTTTGCTTTGTATTAGGTTTAAATTATTAGGTTTAAATTATTATTAGGACTGCAGTGGCTCAAGTGTCTAAGACGCTGACTGGGAGGCGGAAGGTCAGCAGTTCGATTCCCAAGTACTGCAGGACGGAATGAGCTCCCGTCTTTGTCCCAACTCCTGCCAACCTAGCAGTTCAAAAGCAAGTAGATAAATAGGGACCACTTCTGTGGGAAGGTAACAGCGTTCCGTGCACACCGGTGTCTAGTCATGCCTGCCACATGACCACAGAAATATCTGTAGAAGCAGACAGCACTGGCTCTTCGGCTTTGAAACAGAGATGAGCACTGAGCCCTAGAGTCGGATACGACTGGCTTTCGAGCAAGAGAAGCCTTTACCTTTAACTAGGTTTAAATTATCTCAACATGATAGGGGGACCATGATGAGTACAGGCTGGTAAGTAGACATGAATGCAGCAACATCATGAATGGTGGAACAACACTGGACTCTAGTGGAACTACCTTTTGTACATGGAGCAACCAAAATCTGTTTTACATGAACATAATTTCTTTGGCTGCTTGTTTATCAAACATGGGAAATTCATTTTTTATAATCAAGCTTGATGTTTCACTGTTGATTTATTTTCTAACTTCCATGCAATTCTAGTCTGCCTTTCCTCTACTAGATTTGTCACTGAGTAGAATAACTTATTTCCCCAATTTGGGAAGCAGATTATTCATGATAGCTAGAGAGAATGAGATCTTTATATAGGTAAAAATTAATTCTTTCAGAAATGGCTGCTAAAAGAAAACAGAGCCCATCTTACCTTTCCATAAATTTCATTTATTGTTATATGAACAAATATAGAGGCTTCGGTCAATCCCTCCAAATAAACATGGCGGTAACCTGGCAAAAATGAAAGTCAGAAATGAGTAATTTACATACCAAGATGATTATATCAAAGTAAATGGTAATAATTGGCAGATAGAGATGGTTTCAGAGATTGAGAATGAGCAACAACAAATCTTAAACTGCACTAACCAGGCATAAGGCTGCTGAAGGCCACTGTTCTTTGTCCAACAAAGTCTCGGCCAATAGGATCATGATCCCAAACAAGAAAACGAACCAGTGCTATTTCCGGCATATGGACGGTGAAACTGAGAGTTTCTTCCCAAACAGGATTGAACCCTGTGAGGAGCAGACAATATAACATGCCAAAGAGGAACAAAGTAAGCATTTGCATAAGTTTTCATCATGGTAGCCTCTCTGAAAAACATATGGATGTTGAGTTAACAGATCTCCCAATCCCAAGTGACACACTTTGAAACTCTGAAGGATATCTTTGTGGGGGAAGGGATGGACAGAAAAACAGCTGGAAAATATGGTTTCCTACAAAATATGGAAGCAGGCTTTTCTTGTTCTGTCTTACTCTCACCTTTATTCTAAAACTAGATTACTTCGATTGCTTATTACAGAGGTTCATTTCCTTAAGCTTCTGAACTAATGTACTCACTTATTAAAGCCATATGAACTTTGTGCAAAAAAAAGTTCTTAAGAAGATAAACCTGAGGTCAGCATGCTTTCACAACCACCACTGGGACAACAGGCTGGGTTTCAACTTTGATAAGGAAAGACCAACCACATCCTTTAGTTCTATAGCTCCACTGGAAAACCTGGGCTGGGCATGTGCAACAGTGCAGTACCAGAAAACCAGGAATTCCTGAGCTTAAGGCCTTTGGATCCCATGCCCACTGCACCCTTATTGGTCCAAGGAACCATCTTCCCTTATAAAAGAGACATCTTTTGCTCGTCTACGCATTATTTGCCTAAACAGCGGAATATTAAGGGTCAAGAGTAAAAACAATGCTGTGGCAACAGAAATGAGTTGCAAAGCTTGATAACTTAGGAGAAGCAATTATTTTTTACCCTGAGATTGGTGGAGGATGAAACTCAATAGTAATCTTACAACAAGGTGACATTTCTCATTTGTTGTTCATGTATCCAAATAGCATGCTCCATAAGCAAAATGCCGAGCATCTCTCCTTCTCGATTGCGGTCGCGAGCTCCGACGCCCGCCGTGGGCCGGAACCCCCAGTGGGGGCGGCCCAAGGGGGTGCAACCTGTGAGTATCCGGTTCAAACTAATGCACCCACACCACCTTCCACAGCGGGGGAGGGTCTACAGTGGCCGTGGCCACGTCAGGTTGGGACTGGGGGACAGCAACCCCCGGCGTACTCAGGTGCGGCTTTGCCGATTGCAGGCCCTACAGTGGGTGGGGGGCCTCATGTTACAGGGAATGCAGCAGGGGTTACAGGGCAGGTTGCGGTCCCTTTTTTGATGCCCCGTACTGTCAATGTGCCGGTGTTGGCACTCCCGACGGCTGGGTACTCTTTGCCCCTCACGGATCATTTGGCTCAAGCCACAAAAGAGAAAATTTGGCGGAGAGAGTACGTGGACATTTTCTCCCTGTTGAACAGGGAACCCACCAAGGAAGAGAGGGAGGGGCAGGACGAAAAGGACAAGGAGCAGTCCCGCCGTCGCAAGTCACCATGCACGTGGGCCAACTGGCTGCCCGCTTATCTCATATACATGGCGGTGTACCTTAGGGCCCGGCCTGACCTGGCCATTCCGATGGTCCAGTATTTGGACAACATTTACAGGGCAATGGTTGATTTCCCTGGCCCGTCGTGGTTGGCTTACGACGAGGAATTTCGAATGAGAGTGCCCCTACACCCAGAGATGAGGTGGGATGAGCCCTGTCAGAAGCTGTGGCTTCTGTATATGACCCCCACGTGCCCCGCGCCTGGGGAAGAGGTATCATTGTGGACATGCGGTCCAGCGAGCCGCTCCAACTCAGGCACCCCGCCAGGTGGCAGAGCAGGGGGTTCCAGCCCGCCTGCTGTGTTGGAGCTTCTCGGCCAATGGTGCTTGCAATAGAAAGCAATGCTGATATAAGCACGAGTGTCCCTCTTGCGCTGGCCCCCACGCCGCCGCTGCGTGCCCGCAAGCGGGCGGGTTTCGGGGCAGGGGTAGAGGTGGACAGGGAACGGGCAGACCTGCTGCTGAGGGTGCTGGTCACTCAAAAGGCCCCCTCCCCAGTTAATGTGGTCATGTTGGAGCGTTGGCTCGCAACATACCCGAGGAGGGGGGATGCAGCCTACCTACTGGAAGGCTTCCAGCGGGGGTTTCGCATTCCGTTTACAGGGGATAGGTCCCCCCAAGATGCGCCCAACTTATTTTCTCTTAAGGGCAGGGAGGAGGTGGCTGCCCTCAGTATTGCTAAGGAGGTTAATGCAGGTAGGGTCACTGGCCCATTTCACGCCCCGCCCTTTCCCAATCTGAAGGTCTCCCCTTTGGGGTTGGTGCCCAAAAAGACACCGGGGGAGTTTCGTTTGATCCACCACCTGTCGTACCCGGCTGGCCATTCGGTCAATGATGCCATCCCTGATGACCTTTGTTCGGTCAGGTATACATCATTTGACCAGGCCTTGCGCATGGTGCGTTCTTGTGGCCCGGGTGCACTATTAGCGAAGTGTGACATTAAGTCTGCATTCCGTCTGCTGCCTGTGCACCCGGGCGACTTTGAGTTGTTAGGTTTCAAATTCCAGGGCAAATTTTATTTTGATAAAGCCATGCCTTTTGGCTGCTCCATCTCATGCTCGGCATTTGAACGCTTTAGCACTTTTCTCCAGTGGGCCTTTGTTCGCAGGTCGGGATCTCGGTCTGTAGCCCATTACCTCGATGATTTCTTGTTCGGGGGTGAACGGGGCTGGGACACGTGTACGCGTCTCCTCAACACATTTCAGACGCTAATGCAGGAACTTGGTGTCCCTTTAGCGCCCGAAAAGACCGAGGGCCCATCCACCAAGCTCACGTTCCTGGGTGTTGAAATTGACACGGTCGTGCAGGCATCCAGGTTACCCGTCAACAAGGTTTCCCGGATCACTGCATTGATCTTGGCCTTGCTGGCCAAACGCAAGGTGTCACTCCGTGAGCTCCAGGTACTACATGGTCACCTTAACTTCGCTTGCAGGGTGGTCGCACCTGGCAGAGCTTTTGCTCGACACTTGTGCGACGCCATGGCTGGCTTGTCCAGGCCCTACCATAGGGTCCAACTGAACATGGGCATGAGGGCGGATATGCTGATATGGCTCCAATTCCTTAAAGAGTTCAATGGGGTGTCATTTTGGAGATCTGACCTTCTGGTGTCCCCTCGCTTCCAGGTTCAGTCGGATGCATCAGGGTCCCTGGGTTATGGGATTTACTTCGAGGGGAAGTGGGCATATGGTCAATGGCCATCAGCTTGGAAGGGCACGGATCGTTTACGCGATCTCACGTTCCTTGAGTTATTTCCCATTCTGGGAGCTTTGATGCTATGGGGTGCGGAGTGGGCCAATTCGGTCGTTCATTTTTGGTGTGACAATGCTGCGGTTGTGCACATTGTCAACGCTCAGACATCTAAATCACCCAAGGTTATGGAATTGGTGCGCCAGTTTGTCTTGCGTAGCCTACGCGTCAATGTGCTATTTCGGGCTAGGCATGTACCAGGTATTAATAACGACATCGCTGATGCTTTGTCCCGCCTGCAGATCTCCCGGTTCCATGCCTTGGCCCCGGACGCAGAGGAATTTCCCTCGCCGCTCCCGGACAACATATGGACGTTTGGCAAGGAGAGGTGAACCGGGCGATCGGCATGTCGCTGGCGCCCCGCACGCGTAAGGCGTATCTCCACGCATTCAGTACATTCCAGGCCTTTTGTGCCCAATTTCAATTGCCCGGAATCTGGCCTATCCCAGTGGCACAGATTCTTCAATTCATGGTTTACCTACACAGCCAGGGCCTAGCTCCCCGCACAATAGCATCCAGGCTGACAGCACTGGCATTCATGGCCAAGGTGGGGGGTTATGCTGACAGCACAACTTCTGTATACGACATGTTTTGGAAGGGTGGGCACGGGAGCGTGGACGCTGCCCGGACAACCGCCACCCAATTTCTCCAGGGGTACTTACCCACCTTGCACGGGGCTGGCATGACATGTGTTTTGACAGGTATGAGGCAGCCCTGTTTCATGCGGCTACCACGGTGGCCTTTTTTGGAGCGCTCCGCATCAGTGAGCTGGTGCTACTGTCTAAGGCGGATGCGACGCGTAGGGCACTGGAACTCGAAGATGTCTATGTTTCTGATGAGTGGGCTCAGTTGAGGATACGCTCCTCAAAAGTTGATCAGCACGGTGTAGGCAGTGGTGTAAGACTGCTACGATGTTCCATGGCAGACATCTGTCCGGTTGGTGCCCTACAAGAGTTCCTTGCACTGCGTGGTAAGCACCCTGGCCCATTTTTCTGCCACCAAGATGGGTCTCCCCTTACTAAATTTCAATTTTGGAAGGTGACCGGGAAGGCACTATCCAGTGTTGGCCTCCCCGGGGCTCGTTACGGCACCCATTCTTTTAGAATAGGAGCTGCTTCTACTGCAGCTGCATTCGGGTACTCTGGGGCTGAGATACGCCAGATGGGAAGGTGGGGATCACAGTGTTTTCAGTTATATGTTCGCCCTCTTCAATTGTGAGTACCAGTTAAGTCACTGTCCTGTTTCCTTTTTCTTTGACAGACCCTGGGTGTCGACTTACACCGGTGGCAGTATGGCTGGTGGGCCATAGCTACGTGCACAGAGTGGGGACCCCAGCTGGGACTACGTGCGTCCGCATGTCTTAGGTGGTACGGTAAGCGCGGGATGTTATGGCGGGAACTGTTGCCATTCCTTTTTTCCATCAGGGATGCTGACCCGCCTGATGTCCTGGTTATACACCTCGGGGGCAATGATTTAGGCCAGGTCACCGGCCTGTCATTGAAACATGCGATCTGCGGTGACCTGGCTTACTTGCATTATGTGTGGCCTGCCACAACCCTGATTTGGTCGGACATCATACCGCGTCACGCTTACAGGGGGGGCATTAACCTCCAGGCCCTTGACCGTGCTCGCCGCTCGGTGAACAGGGCAGTAGCCCGGTTCGTGGTAGACAAGGGTTGGGGGCGCGTCGTCCGACACCCCGATATTAGTCTTCAAAATTGTGAACTTTACGCAGGGGATGGGGTCCATCTGTCGCCAGGAGGTATGAACCTCTTTTTGGAAGATCTGCAAGCAGGCCTGTTGACCGAGCTGACGGTCGGGGGGGGGGCGGTGAGCCTTTATTGAAGCCTCCCCGTGTGGCGGGTAGCACTGGTAAGGTAAATATTTATGACCCACAGGTATCCGGCAGGTTCGCAATTGACTGGACAACACTAGATAGGCACAAGTTGGTTAACATTGTCCGGTCAACGACGAACCAGGCAATGGGGTGATGGCACGAGCTAGGCAGCATGCATCACCCCGTTATTTTACGGATATGCGTCAGAGGGTGGGGTCAGTAGTTAGTTTATTGACTACGGTCAACAATTTGTTTGTTGCCAACAAACAAATCGATACAAATGGATACATTGTAACCAATTGCCGTTGGCAATTTTGGGAGGTACCTTACCAGTGTTACTGCGACCTGCTTGCCTTAAGAATTATAATTGGTTGAGTACTAATTGAAATTTATAATTCGGACTAGGGCATGAATCAATAAATGTGGCCCAATGCTGTTATCCACTTTCACCAGTGGCTGAGTCCTTTTTTGGGGGGTGCGCCTGCAATGCAAGCGCGGCGCCAAAATGGCCGCCGCGCTCTTTGCGGGGGCCCCCACCGGACTTGGACATCTGGGTAGTTAGGGGGCGTGGCCAGCACCCTTTAAAAGGGGTGGCCACGAGGCAGCCGAGCTGCCATTTTGCGAAAGCGACGGAGAGGAGAAGTTTTCCCCTCCACCCCCTCCCTAGTTAACAGTGTGATATTTTGGTCGCTTCGGGGCCGGGTGGGAATTTTTGGCTGGAACCTACAATTGGCTCTTGGGTTCTGGCTTTTTTGCCCATCCCACACTGATACAGGGGTTTAATGCTGTTGACTTTGGTCACATGGGCGGGTAGCACTGGTAAGGTAAATATTTATGACCCACAGGTATCCGGCAGGTTCGCAATTGACTGGACAACACTAGATAGGCACAAGTTGGTTAACGTTGTCCGGTCAACGACGAACCAGGCAATGGGGTGATGGCACGAGCTAGGCAGCATGCATCACCCCGTTATTTTACGGATACGCGTCAGAGGGTGGGGTCAGTAGTTAGTTTATTGACTACAGTCAACAATTTGTTTGTTGCCAACAAACAAATTGATACAAATGGATACATTGTAACCAATTGCCGTTGGCAATTTTGGGAGGTACCTTACCAGTGTTACTGCGGCCTGCTTGCCTTAAGAATTATAATTGGTTGAGTACCAATCGAAATTTATAATTCGGACTAGGGCATGAATCAATAAATGTGGCCCAATGCCGTTATCCACTTTCACCAGTGTCTGAGTCCTTTTTTGGGGGGGGTGCCTGCAAAGTATAGCGCTATAAGCTTTGGAATCCCCAGGGGGAAAACTCAATCATACACCAGCATACCATGAGTTTGAACTATGTGCCATTCACTATACCTTTAGTCACAAACAAACACATGTAAACATGTCATGCAAAAAGAGACATTAGGCTGTATCTCTTACCATTATCATCTATCACCCTGGTCTGGTCTTTGCAGCAGTCAGCTGGTAATCCAATAATCTCCACCTCAACAAATGGATCGATTATCTGCTTGACACATTTTAGGCAACATAATTTTTTCTCAGATTTTCAAATAATCATCTCATCTTTCTTCAGCAAACATATCACTTTTCTTAAATATGGATATAAAATATGGTCTTATCATACCAAGATATTATTGAACAATTGTACAGTAAAACCCCTATACTTATGTAAAAAGTCTGCTCCGTAGGCTTTTATACTTAACTCGAAGCAAACCCATAGGAAAAATGAATTTTACTTAACTCGAAGCAAACCTATAGAAAAATTATATTTATGTAAATCGAAGCAACCCCATAGGAAAATGATTTTTTTACGTAACTCTAAGCAAACCCATAGGAAATTGTGTTATATAAATTGGGACATTTTTGAAAATCAGGACATGGTTTTAGTGCAAAAATCATTATGTAAGTCAAATTTTATGTAATTCAAGGCATATGTAAGTCGGGTTTTATTGTATTACTATTAGAACACAACCGTCACATTAAAAATGAAATTTGAGGCTTGAGTTTCACCACAAGCCAAAATATGGATATGTCAACCACAATCCTGCTGGGTGTCTTACACTGCATAAGGTTGGCTCAGATCAGCAAATTTTAGAAACAAACCAGGACTATATTGTGAGTTCATATTACAGTAAAACCTCGCATAAAGAGCACCTCGCTTAGATACTAACTTGCTTAAAGAGCAGAATTTTCTCTGAATGGTTGCCTCGCTTAACAACTAAAACCAACCAAAAACTGCTTAACAAATAAATTGGGGTTTGCAACCCACCCACCCCCGCCAGAAGTCACAATTGGTCACTTAAAGAGCAAGGTCACTTAAAGACCAAGGTGTTTCACTTAAAGAGCATACTCACTTAAAGAGCAATCCCATGGAACGCATTATGCTCTTTAAGCAAGGTACCACTGTACTTGCAATGGGGAATGTTTGGTCCTTTGGATGTTGGACTCCACTCCCATCAACTCTAGTCAACATGGCCAATGGTCAGGAATAATGGAAACTGAGGGTATATCATCATCCAGCTGGCCATAGGTTCCCCATCCCTGCTTTATA
Organism: Bradypodion ventrale; assembly: GCA_035047345.1. Lineage (NCBI taxonomy): Eukaryota > Metazoa > Chordata > Lepidosauria > Squamata > Chamaeleonidae > Bradypodion > Bradypodion ventrale. The sequence goes on along the minus strand of JAWDJE010000003.1, from coordinate 36,548,279 downwards.
CCTCTGGTGTTCCCAGTTAAAAGACCTCCAGTTAGATGAGAATACAGTAGATCTCATCAGAGCCACATGGGGGGGGGGGTGTATGCCCCTAAATTGATCTGCAATGGGAAGTATACTCGACAGGAAGGAGTGTGTGTGTGTCCCAGTGGTAGTATCCATAGTGATAGCCCCAGGCAGGTCACCCAATTGTGACATCATTGTGATGTAATTGAGCTGGGTAGGGGCCTGACATAGTGATGCTAATGTCATAGCCCCAGGTAGATCACCTGATTGTGTCATCACCGTGAGCTGGGCAGGGGCCTGACACAGGTGGCCGGACACATGTATGGGGGGGAACCCGAGAAAGGCCGGGTAATTGGCTAGTTATTTATATAATGAAATCCAGTGTGGTATAGTGGATAGAATATTGAAATGGGACTTTGGGATCCAGGTTCAAGTCCAATAGTGGTAGGTGATGGTGGCAGAGGATGTTTCACAGACATCAGACATTCCAGCTAACTTTTGTTAGGTAAATGTAAGGGTCTCGAAAGACAGTCATATCTGACTCTAGGGTACCACGCTCATTTCCATATGCAGCCAAAGAGCCAGCAGTGTCTGCATTTGTAGACATTTACTGGAGTGCACAGAATGCTGTTACCTTTGCACCAAAGTGGTACCTATTTATTTACTTGCAATTTCTTGCTTTTGAACTGCTAGGTTGGCAGGAGCTGAGAAAGAGATGAGTTGAGAGCAATTATGGCTGAGTGGTATCCAAAAGGGAAAGAGCATAGCTGTCAAGTATCCCTTACTGGCCGGGAAAACCCCTTATTTTTACCCTCTTTCCCGCCGTCATCCCTTATTAATTAGACTGCAATGCCTTATTGCCACCATTGGAGGGCAGCACAGGATAAGCATAGCTGTCAAGTATCCCGTATTTGCCAGGAAATTTCCCTTATTTCCAAATCCAAAACTTAACAGGTATGTGAAAGAGATGAGAGCTCACTCCATCATGCAGCACTCAGGTCTCAAACTGCTGATTTGCTGACCTTCCAGTCATCAAGTTCAGTGTCTTAACCACTTAGCCACTGGAGTCCCCTTAACTTTTGTTAGCATAGCTCAAAAGATAGCAATAAGTAGTAAACCATATATAAACCAAATATATCTTACATTCCTATGAGGAATCAATCTAAGGCTAAGATCATCAACAATATTATATAAAATTCCTATTACTATGTATGGATGTTTCAAATATACTGCTGGAGGAAAGCTTTATGGATACCACAGATCACCAGCAAGGTAAAAAAGTAAGCACTAGATCACATCAAGTGTATTTAGAATAAAAAATGAGGCTACTGAAGATAAGACTCAAATTCTTATTCTTCTTTCGTGTCCTGATCAAACCCTGGACTGCCAAAATGAAGCCACTTTTCTGGCTTTCTTGGGGGAAGAAAGAAAGACCCTCCTTGAAGATTGTGAATACCATTAGACGTACCTTGGGTGGAAAATATGTCGGCTATCTTTCTAAAACCAGATCAAACCAAGGAACTGAAGAAGACTCAAATGAAAAAACACTAATGCTAGGAAAACTGGATGGCAGAAGGAAAAGAGGAAGACTAAACATGAGATGGATTGACTCAACTGAGGAAAACCACAGTCTTGAGTTTACAACAGCAGAGCAGGGCTGTTAATGATAAGACATTTTTAGAGGATACTCTTTCATCATGGGGGAAATAAATAAATCTGGCATGGAAAAAAGAACTACTTTTGCTCTTAAATCACACGACTCATCTTTGCACTCTGAATATTACAGTCTCTGATATGCTTGAATATTACAAAACTACTTAAAAACACACAAACTCCTAAGGCTTGCAAACACCCATACTAGAAATCAGGGGTCCCCAACCTTTCTTGTACCACAAACTGGCTTCATGCCAAACAACCTTTCCACAGACCGGCAAGTAGGGGTGGCAGGACCGGACAGCACAAGCACACAACAAAACACAACAAAATGCACACAGGTGGCTCAGGACAGCCCGCGGCCCGGCACTGGTCCATGGCCTGTGGTTGAGGATCCCTGCCCTAAATAATAAAAATGGCATACATATGTCATAAGAACATATAAGAACAGCCTTGCTGGAACAGGCCACATCCCATCCAGTCCAGCATTCTGTATCACACAGTGGCTCACCATTTGCTTCAGGGTATTCCCAAGCAGATGCCTTCACCTGCTTAGGACTCCTTGGAAATGGCATTGAGAGATATCCTGCCTATCTCTCCAACCCGGAGGTTGTCCTTAGGTATCCATAATTATAGCCATTGATACCCTTGTCCTCCATGAATTTGTCTAATCCTTTCTTAAAGCTGTCAAGACTGACAGCTGTCACCACTTCTTCCAGAAGGGAGTTCCATAGACCAGTGATCCTCTGGGTGAAAAAGTCAAAATTGGATGAAAATGTCAAAATTTAGATTGTGGTACAGTTATAAATTAAGAAGTGTATTTAAGATTATGGGAGCAATTGTGCATATGTATCATGCATGTCCTTAAAGTGCTCTAAGTTTCATAAATATTTATTTGCAGGAGAATGGAAATCCACACAGACTTATCTATGTCTTTTTTATACATCAAAATGTTTAATACTGCCAATGCAAGAACCCTTTATGCAGTGTCATCCCTCTCTCTTACCTCGCCTCTGTCTCCTAACATGGAATCTGGAGGTTTTGGTAGCTGCTGCCCACTGATGATTTTGAGAATAAGTTGCTTCTTAGGGAGGGCAGGAAGTGGATCTGCAGAATAGGGATTGAGTGTACCTAGAAGGTGATGTAAAGGGAGCAGAAAAGTACAATGTTTTTAATAAGAAATGTTCCATGTCTTTTGATATCTATAGTGAAACACAAAGTCATAAAGAAATGCATGGAAACTGGAACAGATTATTTAACAATGGAATGGTCTAACTTCTTGGAAATTAGGAACATCAGTAGCTATTCATTCGGATGACAATCTATTATCTCTAGCTTCAGAGACAGTTCATCTCTGTATCTGAAGATCAATAGAGAGGGAACAGAAGACAGAGAGTACAGGCACACTCCTGTCCTACTAGCAGACTTCCCTTGAGAATCCGATTCACATAAGAACATAAGAACCGCCTTGCTGGAACAGGCCACAGCCCATCCAGTCCAGCATTCTGTCTCACACAGTGGCTCACCATTTCCTTCAGGGTATTCCCAAGGAGATGCCTTCACCTGCTTAGGATTCCCTAGAAATGGCACTGAGAGATATCCTGCCTATCTCTCCAACCCCGAGGTTGTCCTTAAGTATCCATAATTATAGCCATTGATCCCCCTGTCCTCCATGAACTTGTCTAATACTTTCTTAAAGCTGTCAAGACTGACAGCTGTCACCACTTCTTCTGGCAGGGAGTTCCATAGACCAGTAATCCTCTGGGTGAAAAAGTACTTTCTCTTATTTGTTTGAGAGCTAGTACCCAAAAGTTTCATCAAGTGTCCCCTAGTTCTAGTGTTGTGCGATAAGGAAAACAGTTTTTCCTTATCTACTTTGTCCACACCGTGCATGATTTTATAAACTTCAATCAGGTCACCTCTTAGATGTCGTCGTTCAAGAGTGAAAAGGCCCAACCGTTGCAGCCTCAGATGGTAAGGAAGGTGTTCCAGTCCCCTAATCATTCTGGTTGCCCTCCTCTGCACTTTTCCCAGCTCCATAATATCCTTCTGGAGGTATGGCGACCAGAACTGTACACAGTATTCCAGATGGGGACTCGCCATAGATTTATAAAGAGGCAAAATGACACTTGCTGACTTATTTTCTATAACCTTCCTAATGATCCCTAGCATTGAGTTTGCTTTTTTCACAGCTGAGGCACACTGGGTTCACCATTCTGTACACAAAATTCTGGACTAATAGGTCTTTGGTCTGATCCAGGACAGCTCTCCTTCTTTCCCCCTTCTTAGCAGTTTTTCAATTTCCTATTTCAGAGCATTTTAGGACATTGCAGTGTCTTCCTGCCAACCTACATGACAGGTATCAGACATACAGTTCATCAGTTATAATATGAAAAGTCCAGTTCTCAACCAAACAGTACTCCTATATGCAGTGTGCATTTCTTTAAAATTCCAATTCTACTGTCTAGCTTGTGAACTTGTTCTTAGTTCTGGATTATTGCATTCTTGGAGTTGTCTTACTTTTCTTTGCTTCCCCTTTGACCCCATTGGGTGTCAAGTGAGATGCAAAGTTCTTGTTCTGGCGCTTCTAGCGGCCTTCAATAGTGTTATTTGGTGTTCTTGTAATGTTCTTGTAATGGGTTTTTTTTTTGTATTATCTCTCCACTTTCCTCTGGGTCTGCCTCTTTGTCAAAGCCCCCATGTCCATGTCATGAGAGGTGGTAGCAGGTCCGATTAAGGAACTTCTAGTACTGGGTGAAGTATGGTGTAGCCTTGTGCCACAGGACCACTACAGTAACCATGAAGGCCATCCTGGATTATTTATTTATTTTATTTATTTATATTCATATTTATATAGCCACCCAACTCACAAAGACTCTGGGCAGCATACACCCTTAAAACAAGAACAAGATTAGCCCAAAAAGACCTGGCCAAAGGAGATCTGGTGAAGTTGCAAGAGGCTCAGCAAGCCGACAATGGATAACCCATTGCTACAAAACTATAAAAGAGACGGACTGAACAAATTCTTGGAGTTCTACATTTACTTTAGTATTTGGTATCTTGGCCTTCAACACAGTCCCATAACAGTTTCTTTGAAGCCTTTAACCTTAACCTTTAACCTTAACCTGAACACCAACAAATTGCTGCTACTATAATATCAACAAACATATTGGAGGTTGCCTATTCCACATAATGAATATCTAATAGCAAGAGTAGTATTCGGTTCCTTGCATGGTCCTACCTTTGCACATCTGTTGTGGTTTCAGGATGTATCCACAGTTGCCATTCACCCTGAATTTAGCTTGATTTAGCTGCATCACACGTCCATTAGTCTGGTAGTTTAGCGCCACTGCGAAAATGGCAAATTTTTGTGTTACTATCAACTTCACTTGCACTTATTGAGAAACTGTACAGTTTTTATACTTATGGGGCTAGATCCAGTGGTGGGCATCAGCAGGTTCGCACCAGTTCACCAGAACCAGTAACAGAAATTCTGGCTGGCCCCGCCCATCCAAGTTTTCAAATAAAGTAGTCCTAATTCTGCAATGCAGGACTTTTTCCCTGGCCATGCCCACCATACCCTCACAGTGTGTGGTAGTAAAAAAAATTAGAGCCCACCACTGGTTGGATCCAAACTAGTTTCAACTAGTTTAGGTCTACATCCATTTGCTAATCTCAGCCAATACAGACTCATGGAATCCAATGTTAAATTGTTCAGTCAATATTTGTATAAATCCAACTGATTCAGTGGGTCTAGATCCATGGTCCCTAACATGGGGCACACGCACAGGGGGGCAATTTGATTTTTAAGTGGGGCAATTTGATTGTGAGTTATTAACAGTCAATGGCCTTTTAGGCTTCCTCCGCGTGAATAGTTCACATTTTGAATAATCAGAATTTTATACCACAGAGGGGGTGGCATCAGGATTTTAGAGATGCTTAGGTGGAACATGGCCAAAACAAGGTTGGGAACCACTGGCCTAGATGGATGCCTGAGTCAACCCACACGGTTCTTGGCTTCAGGTTTGTTTGTTTGTTTCTTCATCCTATTTATAATAAATACATGGATTTGAACAAACCCTGTAGCAGAAGCTGTGACAGTTTCTACGCCATAGCTGTTTTGTTTCAGGCACATAATATAATGCCTGCAACTGCCCTTGTATAGCAAAAATGCCAGCAGAGGCATTGTGGTGCCTATCTGTTACCTATGCCACACCTCTTCTGCTTTGGTTTTTGTTACACACACTGAAACAGACTAATGTGACTACCTCACCATGCTATGTGTGCGTGATAAAGAGGGTCCTGTCTATTTAGTATGTTGACTGAGAAAAGAAGAATAAGTTATTAGGTTCCACAATAAGTAGAAGAGCAAAGCAGACAAAACACTCTTCGCCAGAAACTCCCAACGTTGATCCTATCTATTATGTACAATCTTTTAATTTCATCCTTCACAGATTATTGGAGCTGTTGCCACAGTTCCTCACTCTGGCAGTGATCCACAGCCACTGATTACTTCAGCTTGTTGGGTAGAACAGTCATCATCCACTGCTCTGCCCTTATCCCATCTACCAAAAGTAGTATCATTATGAATCTCCATTTGTTACAGTACTAGAGAGACCTGTTAGTAGTCAACACAGTTACAGGGTCACTTTGTTCACTGAAGGGAGGGGTGATTGCGATGCCTTATGGGCTTGCTAGAGAGTTTCCGGCTAAAGTAAGCCCATCTTTTTACCCAGCAATCCTACGCCTAAAGCTACCACTGAAGTAATCTTAAAGGAGTCCTACACACCCGCATGCTATTCCATAAGCCAAGCAGAATACAGGGGAGTACGGGGATGCTGCCCCACACTGAGGGTACAGGTTGCTGCTTGTTAAATGGACAGAAAGTTGTGGTGTGTAAGGAATTGTGAGGATTTGGCTCTTCCAAGTAGAGTGGGGTCAAACCTGCATTCATTACCCAACGCACTATGCATATACTGTACATTGCATCACTCACCCAGTTGGCAGCCAACATTCCAGTATGGTAAAGGATTGAAGTTGCTGGAGTCAATTCGGTATGCAGAGGGATAAATTCTGGTGAGCTGCTTTTGATTGTAAAGCATCAACTGTTCTGCCTTTTGCTGTACCACCTGGTGTGCTCTTGTCTCACTGAAGGATAATACATTCCCCATAGACCCTGCATGTTCATAAGAAAACAAGTCAAGAAGGGAAAGGGGCACCATAAAATGGGATTCTTTGTTGTTATTTTGTGATGATTTGTATTTGGACATTTTGTATTTTGTATATTATGTACTTTTTTGATGCTATTAATTGATGTTTTACATATTATTTTATAATTGTGATTTTGTATATAGTTTGAATTTATATTTTGTATTCTGCTTTTGTACTTTGGATATTGTATTTATATGCTGTAAACCGCTTTGAGTTCCCCTAGGGGAAGTAAAGCGGTATAGAAATGTAAATATAATATTAATAATCTCCAGACATTTTGACTTTAACCCCCTCCCCCTCCTGCCATCCCAGTCAGCAGATGGAACTTAAGCCCCAAATGTGTGTTGGGTCAAATATTTCCATCCATGGATGGTTCCATGTACAGCACACATTAAAAACTAGCACTGCACCAAATTTTTTGTTGTTGTTCAGTTGCACAGTCGATTCCGACCCTTTGTGACCCCATGGACCATTGCCCGCCAGGCACTCCTATCCTCCAACATCCTCCTCAACCTGCCCAGCTCCGTGCCCATTGCGTCTACAATACCATCTAGCCATCCCATTTTCTGCTGCCCCCTTCTTCTTTTGCCCTCCACCTTTCCCAGCACCAAGGCTTTCTCAAGTAAATCCTTTCTTCTCATTTGATGTCCAAAGTACTTTAGCTTCATCTTTACTATTTGACCTTTTAAGGAGCAATCAGGGTTGATTTCTCCTAAGATCAACCTATTTGTTCTCCTCACTGTCCAGGGGACTCTCAAAACTCTCCTCCAACACCATATCTCAAAGGCATCTACTGTATTCTTCTGTGCTCAGCTTTCCTTATGGTCTAGCTCTCATAACCATACATTACCACTGGGAATAGCATTGCTTTGACTATGTGAATTTTTGTTTGCAAGGTGATATCTCTACTTTTAACTATGTGCTTGCACACAATTTTGAAATGCAATCATGATTTTAGGGGTGAAAAAAGTCGCTGGCAAAAATTACCTTTCTTTCTAGCTTCTACTCTATTTAGCTCTGCCTTACAGTTGTTTCTTCTTGCAAAGTGCTGCCTCGATGCCATATTTAATTTGAAAAGAGTTCTTTGCAATCTGATCTTGGGCAATCAACAATCATATTATGCTATGCAGTTCTGCCAAACAGTTCTGACTATCAGAGTGGACAAAGGCCGCTCACTCTTTGCCTTCATGGAATAGCAAAGAGGAGAGAATATGTGTACCAGTTGCCAAGACAACAGGGCCAAGACTCCCCATTTTACTAAAGACAGGCAGCGTCACAACAAATAGAATCAAAGACCCTACCTGAAAGAAAAGGGTTTCGAATAATCTTAATTTTATCTACACATAATAACTCATATTTACATTTTCAAACCATAGCTGCAATTGCACATCAAAAAGAACACAATTCATGCATAATTACTATAGAAAAGATTAAAAATATAGTAAAACCTCTACATACGATTTTTTCCCATTCCATGAGGTTATTTGTATATCAAAAAATTGTGTCAAAAACACAATGCATTACCAGAAGAGGCCACTAGATGTCACCGTATTGTTTTAATATGTCAATTTTTCCTATTATTTTTATTTATTTATTTATTTATTTATTTATTTATTTATTTATTTATTTATTTTTCATGCTTATATACCGCCCACCCAGGTACAACCCAACTCAGGGCGGTTTACATAGCGGACAGTAAATACATAAAAAGACACATGATAAAACAAAGTTAAAAGTTAAAAATTTGTATGTCAATTTATTTATTTTTAGCCAGGATTTCTATTTGTAGGTCAAATTTTTTGTAAGTCGAACCGTTTGTATGTTGGGGTTCCACTGTACTATCTTTTAAAAATTTAAAGGGAAGAATGCAATATTCCAAAGGTGAGCCTTGCAGGTGAATACATGCACAAATGCTTTTTCTTTTAAAGCGTTACACTGATTTTACTTCAATATATATATTTAGGAGAAGCAAAACATTCAAAGGAGTTGTTACCAAACTTCTCAAAACAAAGAGCATAGATCTGGAGAAGGTAAAAGATCAATTGGAGAAACAAATAGAAAATAAGATAAATCAGGAGCATAGAAATACAATGGAAGAGTGAATAACAGAGAAATAAATAAAAGAAGTACCGTATTTTCCGGCGTATAAGATGACTGGGCGTATAAGACGACCCCCAACTTTTCCAGTTAAAATATAGAGTTTGGAATATACTTGCTGTATAAGACTACCTCTCTTCCAATGCACACCAAATAAAAATTAACCCACACTCAACCTGAAGACGCGCAGCCCTCCGAGTCGAATGGGCAGGTTCTGGTGGAGAGCCAATCCACGCTCACGTTCTCCTCCTCGAGGTACAGGAAGATGTGTGCAGCTTGCTTCCCCTTGCTTCATACTCCCCGCACAGAGAAGGGACTTGGCCACGGCACCCCCCACCATATGCGCCGGACATATGAAGCAAGGGGAAACAAGCTGCAGTTAAGTACCTGTCCTATAAGATGACCCCCGACTTTGACACAGATTTTTCGCGGTTAAAAAGTAGTCTTATACACCAGAAAATACAGTAATAGCCAACTTGAAGACAGATAAAGCCCCGGGGGAAGATGGGTTATCAGCTGAATTTTATAAGGAATTTAAAGATTTTGTGGTCCCAAAACTGATGGTTATATAATTACATATTGGATGGAGGTCAGATTCCAACCTCATGGTATAGAACCGTGTTTCCCAAACTTTGGTTCTTGGACTCCATTTCCCAGAAGCCTAAGTCAATTCCTCAAAGCACTGATCAGCCAATATACTGACTTAGGCTTCTGGGAATTGAAGTCCCCTGTGGGGCGTAGGGCCCACTTTGGGAACCACTGGTATAGAACTATAATTGTTTTATTACCAAAACCTGGAAAGGACTTAGAAAAAGTGGAGGCATATAGGCCTATTTCCTTGATAAATCAAGATGCCAGGATTTTTACAGCGATATTGACAAACAAATTGAATAGTTTTATGGGTAACTACATAAATGAAGACCAAGCGGGCTTTTTGAAAGGAAGACATATGGCGGATCTGACAAGGAGAGTTTTAGATTTAATAGATATTGTAGGACAAAGGCATTTGATTTATAGCAGTGGGTAACAATTAATGAGATAATTAAATGCTATGGATTTGGAGATAAATTTAGAAGAATGATTGAACAATTATATCAACATAGTCCTGCCATTGTCAGGGTAAATGATGATTTTACAGAAGAAGTAAAACTAGAAGCGGGAACAAGGCAGGGTTGTCCATTATCGCCAACATTGTTTATTATGGCGATGGAGTTGTTAGCGAATGCTATAAGAGAAGATAAGAGCATTGAAGGAATATTAGGAAATAAGATAAGTTTGTATGTGATGATACTTTGATAATTGCGAAACATCCTAGGAAGGCATTAGAAAAAAAATACAAGGGCACTTAAAAGATTTTGAGGAGATGACAGGTCTGAGAATAAACTGGGACAAGTTGGAAATGATACTGTGTAATATTGACAAGGAAGAGCAACAGAAAATAAAGAGTAAATTTAAATTACAAGTTAAAGATAATTTGAAGTATTTGGGGATAAATATTTCAAATAAATTTGATGAATTTAAGAAACTGAATTATGAAAAACAGAAAAAGGAAATTAAAGACAAACTACAGCAATACCAATGTCTAGAGGATGCGGAATGTCACAGTTGTTTTTTCTATTCCCAAAAACTCATTTGATCTGGTACTGGTCTATTCCCTTTATCCACCTTCAATGAGTAATCCACAAATAATTGCCATATTTTCCAAAATCTATGTTATTTAACCATACCCTTTTTCTTATTCATCTCCCATGTTAGCTTATCATTCAATGCAAGATCCCATATCTCCTTGTACTATTCTTCTATTTTCAAAAATTCTTAATTTTTCCAATTCCTAGCAATGCACTATCTACCCATTGTCAACATTATCGACAGTAACTCTTTTTTATCCTTATTGAAATACATATTTTCCACATCTGTCAACAAAACAGTACTTGGCCCCAATTTAAGTCTCGTACCCATAATAGCACAAATCTCTTTCTCAATTTTCTCCCAAAAGTCTTTTACCACATTACAACCCCACCACATATGTTCGTACATTCCAAGTGTATCCTTACATCTCCAACACATTTTATCTTTATTGTTATCTATCTGACGTAACCTCACTGGGGTCAAGTACCATTTCCACAACATTTTATAGTTATGTTCTTTCACTCTAACTGACATAGTTCTCATAATCCTTTTCTTCCATTTATTTTTCCAAAACTTATCTGCAATCTTTATTTTCAAGTCTTGTTCCCAATTTATTTTCAACGTTTCTTGTGGGTTACCTTATTTATTTAACATTATATATATTTTGCTTACTAAGCCCTTAATTCCATTTTCTCCCTTTCTTATCTTTAATATCAATTCTTCAAAATCAGTCTTACCTCTTTCCAAACTGGCTTCCCTCATATATTTACTATTCCACTTATTTACCAACACTATCTGGAGCCAGTTCAACCTCAACTGTGCATATATGTCTGCTTTTCTCTTCCATCTTTACATGCCCATATCCGGTCTCTCAACAGGAAAACATCATTTCTAAAAAGAACTTCTTTCATCCTTTTGTCCATTTTATTGTATCTTAATTATTGTACTTTTATTTTAACATAGTAGTAGTATAGTAATGTAGTGAAGTAATCATTTCCTTCTTTTCTTTTTAACATTGAAAATGGTAATTAAATAAAGGATTATAAGATGTGATTTTGAATATGTGTATTAGGATAATTGCAAGAGTGTTATAATTTATTACAAATCTTGAAAATGTAATCAAAGATGTATTGAAAAAAGGGGAGGTGTTATATTACTAAGTCTGTAATTTAACTGTATTTTTATGTTTTTATTTATATATATATATATATACTGTATTTGTAATTTTGATGTTTGCATTTTTATTCATATGTGTTTTTTAAGTTGTATTGTTGTTGATATTTTTGAAAATTTAATAAAAATTATTTTAAAAAATGCTCCAAGGCAGTCTAAACCAAAACCTAAACTTTTAAAAATATATATTTAAAACCATAAGAAAAAACATAAACAGGATTATACCAATGCAAGCTTCAACATAAACATATTTTAAAGAAAAAGAACTCCTATGATTGGAACAACTGAAATATATAATCATTTTCCACTTCTTTCTGGACCTTCATTCAGTTCCAAAATTCCATTGATTCTTGTGAAGGTGACCATTTCCCTTTTATAAAATACTAGCAGAGGTTGCCCGGCATTGCCGGGCTGTTTTAAATTGTGTTGGACGGTTAAAGGTCAATCTTTGAAGAAATCAACCCTGACTGCTCATTGGAAGGTCAAATAGTAAAGACGAAGCTGAAGTACTTTGGACATCAAATGAGAAGGGAGGATTCACTTGAGAAAGCCTTGACGTTGGGAAAGGTGGAGGGCAAAAGAAGAAGGGGGAGGCCAAGGATGAGATGGCTAGATGGTATTGTAGACATAGTGGGCACAGAACTGGGAGTGCTGAGGGGGAAGGTGGAGGACAGAGGCGCCTGGAGAACAATGGTCCGTAGGGTCACAAAGGGTGAGAATTGACTGTGCGACTGAACAATAACATTATTGTAACCTTTTGTGTAAAATTGTGATTTTTTTTGTTATTGTTTTGATTTGTTCTTACTGTTGTGGCCTTTTGTTTGGGGCTGATGTGTGTTTTTGAATTGTTTTTACTATTGTGGCCAGCAGGTGGTGCTGGTACTGTTTTTTCTCTCCTGGCCTCTGGGTGGAGCTTCTTCCAGGAAGTAGTCTCTTTCTTTATTCATTTCGTTTCCAGTCATCATGCAGGTAGGACGTGTGCTGTTGATTTGGCTTGTTTTCTTTATTTTGTGTGTGTGTGGGGGTGTTTGGGTTTTGTTTTTGACTATTTTGTTTTTGATTGTTTTTGTTTACTTTGTATTGTTTTTGTGTATTTTTGGATGTTTTTGATTGTGTTTAAAGGTATTTTTGGATATTTATTTATTTTTATAATTTTTGTTGTTGTTGTGGTTTGGGGGGGGTTGGTTTATTTCCGTGGGCTTTATTGTGTTATGGTGCTTTGATTGTGTGGAGTCGTGAAAGTAGATCGGGTTTCCCCTTTAATATCAGTGGGTGGGGGGTGTCGATCCCCCTTTCTGCTGGCTCCCCGGGGTTTGGGAGGTTGGTGGGGACAAAAGGGGTATGTCCCCACAACCCTTCTGGACCCAGGAGACCAGGGAGAGGGGATCGGTTCCCCCCCCTCCTAAAGAAAACTCCGTGTTTAAAGAGAAGAAACCACTTGGTCTTCAAATGATCCCCTTTCCCTGGTCTCCTGGTTCCAGAAGTGTGGGGGGGACATACCCCCTTTGTCCCCACAAACCTCCCAACTCTAGGGGAGGCAGCACAGGGGGGGATCGCAACCCCCCACCCACTGATATTAAAGGGGAAGCTCCAAAGCTCCAATCGGGACCTTCAGGCACCGTTGGTGAGGGAAAGAAGGGTGATTGGTGTTTGCGTGGCTGTGAGGCGGTGAGTTTGTTTTTCATTTTTCGGGTGCTGGCTTCCTCAGCGTTCTGCGCGCTCATGGTGCGCAGGACGCTGGGGCTTGTAGTAATGGGTTTATGCTTTGTGTTACTTTTTTAAAAACTGTTTTGTTTTGACTGGCCGCGGCGCGTTTCCGAACATTCCTTGCGCCTCACCGTGGCAGAGCCTCTGAGGCTGATTGGCTCTGGTGCGGCGCGGCACAAGGAACGTTGGGAAATGAAGTTGTTTCCCTTTTTTCGCGTTTGTGGGGCTGTTGCCCCACTGGCGCAATTCTCATCCTGCGTTTACCTGCGTACCCAGTTCGGACGTGTTCCCGAATGGAGGGTGCAGGGTAGTGGGGCCTGGCTAAGGAGCCTATAGCAAGTTCCAACGGTTAACCCTCGATTTTATATATATAGATAATGTATAAATTCTCCCTACATATCTTTTATTATTCTGCTTCAGTAATCCTCTCTTAACTTTAATATTACAGATTAATTTATCATGCATAGCAGTGTCCCAAACTTCTTTATACTATTCATTCAATTGAAAATCATACTGTATTTTCATTTCCTAATAAACATTAGTCTTGCTGATGTTAAGAAATTTGAGATTAATTATTTACTTGACCCATTGAATTGAACCTCATTATATATTGATAGAAGAATTATTTTATGACACAACTCTAAATTTAATCTCGTTATTTCATTTAACTCATTTGAAGATCATTCACCAGAATTTCAGTACATGCTCATAACTCCACCACCTCAACTTCTAAGTGCAAAAAGGTTAACCCAAATTCTGCTGTGAGAAAATCTTAAGAATGTCATTATCTGCTTCAGCATCTTTTAATGTATCATTTTAGATTAAGACTAAGGGGCAAATCAATAAAGCCTTACCATAAGGGTTCTTTCCTATACACCTGAGATTTCAGTAGGCATTGTAGATGTAGTTACAAATACTTCTTTGCAATCTTAAGGATTAGAAATACTTTTGCTATATTAATTTCAATTGAAAAGAAGTGAGCTTCGGTTTAACTCTCAGTCAAACCAGTGGGACATAAAGGAGATTGGAACATGACCTTTCAATTTATGAATTGATGAAGATGAAAACTATGTACCCTGAATTCTTTGTCTGATCCCAGATATCTTACTTCCCTGTCATGTAGATACAGAAAGCACAAGACATATCTACCCAGCATGTTGGGGCAAAATAGTAATTACCTTGTGAACTGGCCAGAGAGTGCACTAAGTGCTATGGAGTGGTATATACCATAAGTGTAATTGCTATTGCTATATAGCAATTCATGTGGAGCAACTCAAGTTTTCTTCAGCTCAGTTCCATGAGAGGCCATTACTCTTTGGAAGAATGCACTGCACTCTCTGCAGCTTAGTTTTGTCTGGTGCTCTGAATGTAATGATCAAGGAAATGTGATGATTTTTGCCACAGTCTGTATTTGTCATGCCAACCCTAATTGAAGCATGTTTGACTCTGTTTGCCGAATATGACTACAATACAGCTGCTCTTGACATTTATTCCTAATCCTCACATCCCTTAAATTTATCTGGAGGAACAGCATTCTAATTAAATGCTATTCCTGAGCAGAAAATGTGTCACTTCTATTCTCTGAAGTTGTTCAGTGGAAGTATATCAGTTTGACAGGCTGAAAGCTGCCCAATGGTGCTAGCTGTCACTGATTTAATTCTTAAATAGGCGTGAAAAGCAGCAAAAACTGCTTGTCACAGTTATAGAACTTTCTGTAGGGACTACACAGAAGATTTTAAGGCTGGAGATGGAGGAGATAACAAAGTTGAGAAATCAACACCATAAACTGATTGCAAGAGAAAAGAAATGGAAGTATATGTCCTGTCATGAATTGGTACAAGCTTCATACAAGCTGTTGATTTTAACCTCAGATGCCCTAAACCAGTGGTGCCCAAACTATGGCCCATTGGCCAGATCTGGCCCCTGATGCCAATTCATCTGACCCGTGCTGACCTCGTCACTCCTGGAAGTGGAAGTAAAAAGCACCCATATGGGCACATTTTACTTCTGCTTCCGGGAGCGATGATGGTGGCGTGGGCCAGATGGATTGGCATTGGGGGCTGAATATGGCCGTGGGCCACAGTTTGAGCACCCCTGGTTTAAGCAGAGAAAATGGCAGCCTAAAATCTATCTCATCCTTTGCAAAACATATCTGTTGCAAAACGGATTGCAAGGCACGTTTTACTTCTGCTTCCAGTGGGAGGAACCATGTGGCTGGACCACTGAACCACGTGACTGGCCTACGGTCCAAAATGTTTGGCCAGCCCTGCCCTAAATTGTTTAAGAGCTGGTTAACTAATGGGTTGCCTTTCTCATTCTGAACTGTCCTGTGATTAAGGTTTATAGCAGATATATTTTGGGTTCAGAGTAGGTCAAAGATGCTCATTTGATGAATATATGTGAAATCGCTTTTTACTGTTTCAGTTCCAAAGTACAGTATGGTCTCCCTTCAGAGTTTCATTTCACCTCCAGTCTCTGGCAATCTTTCCAGCCTTAATTGAAAACATAGTTTTAACATTTTGACATGGCTTCCAGTGTAAGTCTGGGTTTCCATGATATTATTATTGGTTTGTGTCATTGTTGTTGGTTTCCTTTGCACCTCCTTAGTGACATTGATAAAGGCTTATTTTACTGGGGCCAATTTTTACCTGTGTTTGGAAGAAATATCCATATACCAAAGGAACACTTTGTTGCTTCCTCTTCCAGTTCTGTAGTCTTCATTTTGGCCAGAATTTAAGTTATTAATGCTTTCGTAACCAATGCAAATAATGGGCACAGGGGAATGCATCATACTGCTAGAAATTATGCTTCCAAAATCTGAGGGTCTGAGATGTTTCTAAAGGTCATCTATGCTTAATTTAATATCAGCTCAATGACACAGGACAGATTGCATTAGGAAAAACTATGCTTAGCCATTTAAAAGTGGTATATCCCAGTTTTGCGCATGGTTGAGAAGTCACTTCTCACCCATTTGGCTCTAAAGCAGTCTAGCTGCCACTTCTCCATTTCCCAAAGTAGTTTTTTAATCACTTGTAAATGAGTGATGACAATTTAGTTCAGGCTTCGCAGATGAACTACAATACCCATCAGCCAAGCCAACCTCCCTGTGCTAACTAGAGATGCCAGATCAGATCAACCTGATCTGCAGGTCACTGTATTAAAGAAAGATGCTGCTGCCCATCTTGTAGTTGTGAAAATACTCTTATTACCAACATCTGATAAACTCCTCTTTTTACCTTATAAGGCAATTTATTCCAACATCACCTATGGACAGTAGGACTTTCAAAGCAGCTCATAAAAGACAAACTAAAAACTCAAAAGCCAAGGTACAATGATTTTGCTGGTTTAAATGTTGAATTCATCCATGCAATCATGGAAGAGATGTAACAAAACTAGTATTATCATTTTGTTTTAAAATGTTAAAATGTCCATGTTCACTCTCCGAGTTCAGGCAACGTATACATACAATGACACCACTGTGGTTCAAAGTTCAAAACTTACTTTCTCATATTTTAATGACTATCATTTATAAATCTTCAAATGAGGCACACTTTCTATAACACACTAATCTTCTAAAAATAGTGGGTCTACTAACATTTGGTTAAAACAAGGATGGCAAACCTTTGGCTCTTCCAATTTTTTACACACTAGTGACCATAAGCCCCACTTAGCTAGGACAATGATAAGAGACTGTTGGAATTGCAGGCAAAATATCTGATTTAGAGACCACCCTTGGTGCACAACTTTGTGACCTCTTGTGATTAAGGGTGAATAATTTGTGACATTATTATTTGAAATGAATCAGGTGTAGCTAAATCATCAATCTTCTCTTTTAATTCCCAAGATTATATACGGAATTCTCATTTGCTTCCTTCCCCATAAACAGCTAGGGTTTTTGTCAACCAAATTATAATTAAATAAGTCTATCTAATTCCCGGATGCCAGAAAACAAATTGTCTTTGCATCTACCTTTGCCAGAAATAGAGGAGTTCAAACGGCAAAGTGGTAAACAACATGCAGATCTCCTATTTATTGAGCCCACAGCAAAAAAACATTTCCTTTAAAAAAACACACAACTTGTTTTGGTCAAAGATGAAGAGTTTCTGAAATTAGAATTATATTTCCAGTCATTTTTGGTTTCACAGTCGGTCTGAAGAGAGAGGCAATTTGTCTTCAAAGGTATCGAAGTTCCCCATCCCTGCAATGGTGGATGGATATAATGCTGTTATTCTTCTTCTTTCATGTCTAGGCCAGACGTAAAACTGCCATAATGAATGCACCTTTTTGGTGAGTTCATTGTGCAGTTCCTTTTGCCTAACCTAGTGTGAGAAAGATTAGCCAGCAACACAAAGTTGCCATTACCAGGGTACACCCGACTGTGGTTCAAAAATACCACAATCTTCGAAGGAGGCTCTTATTTACTGAATTCAACACCTGCAGGTTTTCTTTTCTGGAAATCTGTGAGCTCTGAGCTTTCTGTCTGTACAGGGACAAAGTATCTAATGCAGGAGATTTCATCCTTTTAAAGCTGGGGGTTGGGTCACGCTCCCTCAGACAGCTTTGGGGGCTGGACGACCATTTTGCCTTTCCTCCACCACATGGCACTTCCTGGTGTGGTGGGTGGAGGCGGGCCACATGAAATGGTGCTGTGGGCCGCATCTGGCCCACAGGCTGCAGGTTGAGAACCCCTGACCTAATGTCTGGAAAATGTCTCTACATAGTGTAATAGAGATCATGCTTTCTTGGCATCCTGTCCCATTGCCATCTTCAGCAAGGGGGCGGCAATAGAAATCCAATTAAATAAATGAATAAATAAATAAATATTTAAGGCTTTAAAAAAGAATCATATCAGACAGAATTTTTATTTTTAGCATTGTAGGTCTTGGATGCAGAGCACTAGTCACTTCCATTGTCTGTTGAACGAATGAATAAATACAGTATTTTGTGCAAGAGCTCAACTAAAATACCATAAAACTCACTTCACTTCAATGCTGCTAACACAAAAGAAATTCATCTAGACAAGTATGAGCTCATACTTGTGCTTAATTGTCCACTTGCAGCCTTACCATCGTCAATGATGTCTTGAGCTGCCACAGAATTTGTGTACACCACTAAATCAGAAAGAGCACGGCATAGCTTCATTGTTTTTCTCCGCCGTCCCAACCTGCAGAATAATATTAGGAAAACAAGATTTTTCTGCCAGCAGACAGAACTGTAAACTACTATTTTATAGATCATGGATCTTTTCTTTAAACAAGTTATTACTTGACCAGAAGGTATATTTAATTAAAAAAACACACAAACAAATTGAAAAGATTGGTGGAGGTTATATGTTCTGAAGCCTCCAATTCATTTCTGATCCCTGAATTATGCTTTCTTTTTACTTCATATGGCCACAACCTGTATTTATGACTATCCAACAATATTGGCATACTCTTGGATATAAACCAGTTATATTTTTAAGCATTGTCAAAATGCATTAGAAACATTTCAAAAATCATTTACATCTGTAACAAATGTACTTGCTAGTAGGTAAAGGTAAAGGTTTCCCTTGCTCAAAAGCCAGTCATATCCGACTCTAGGGTTCATCTCTGTTTCAAAGCCGAAGAGCCAGCGCTGTTTGCTTCTGCTTCCATGGTCATATGGCAGGCATGACTAGACACTGGAGCACACGGAACGTGCTGTTACCTTCCCACCAAAGTGGTCCCTATTTATCTATTTGCAATTTCTTGCTTTCGAACTGCTCAGTTGGCAGGAGCTGGGACAAAGACGTGAGTTCATTCCGTCCTGCAGTACTCGGGAATCGAACTGCTGACCTTCCGCCTCCCAGTCAGCATCTTAGCCACTTGAGCCACTGCAGTCCCCTCTCTGTACTTGCTAGCTTCATGAATTTAGACAGAGTTATTTGTTTGGTTTACTTCACCAAATATTGAATGTGCTTTCCTAACTACATACAGAGAACATTTCAGTACTACTACCCTGTTTTCAAAAACAGTGATTGCAACCTACATTGCCATATACAGTAAGGATTTGTTTAATTTGGCAGCTGAAAGAATGAACATTTACTAACCTGTATAACTGTCCGGATTCCTTTGCCGAACAGTTTTGCTGGGAATCCTCCTCATCAGATGTGCTATGACATTTTGATTGTGGTTTAGCTGCCTTCTGTTGTGGAAGAAAAAGAAGGACTTAATAAAGGACTGAGCTAGACATTTCTATATAATGCATTTAATTTTTCAAATGAACAGTTCCAAGCTAGTGGCAAATTTAATTCTAAAGATTTTTCTCTTTTATAGTGCCTGCCAGTAGCTTGTAACTCATGTTTTTAAGTACTTGCTTGTAACTTGAGTTTTGTTACATGCCAGTAATTTTTTACAGTATCTTATATGTTGGATTTTTATGCAAAACGTGTTTTGTAATCTCAATTTTATGTTCCTGTATTTGAAATGCTACAAATTTAAGTATGAACCTACAATTCCACACAATTATAAGATGATGGTAAGACATTTTGGATCACATGCTTGATAGATGTTTTCAATAACTTTGAAATACTTTAAAAACAATGTAGAAGTATAAATCATTATAGATGTTGCATACTTGCAACATAAACACCCAGATGATATAAACTGTTACTGAATTGCAAAGGTATAGAACAGGAGTTTCCAACCTTTTCAAACCAGGGTCTGAGTCACGCTCTCTCAGTCAGCTTTGAGGGCCAGACAGCCATTTTGCCCTCCCTGCACGAGGGGGGTGGCTATTTTGTCCTAACAGCTTCAAAGGGGTGGCCATTTTGTTTCTTAAATGCCCTTGGAGGGGTGGGGGCCACATGAAATGGCACCACAGGCTGGATCTGGCCAACTGGCCTTAGGTTGGAACCCTTGGTATAGAATCTCTCAGAGTGTAACCCATTGATAAAATAAGCTTGTCATCTTGGGTAGAACCTAGACCAGTGATAGCAAACCTTGGCACTCCAGGTGTTCTTGGACTTCAATTCCCAGAAGCCCAAGTCAGCATGCCTGCTGATCAGGGCTTCTGGGAATTGAAGTTCAAGAACACCTGGAGTGCCATGTTTCGCCATCATTGACCAGTGGTGGTGAATCTTTTTGGGGCACCACCACAGGTTGCCCTATGTGCCATAGGTTTGTCATCATGGACCTAGACATTTGAGTCTCTCCAGCTGGTCTGACACAATAAAGTCTCCCTGTGAATAATATGCAGAGTATTCTTATGTGATCTGAAGGCTCACTCAACTAACATTTAGTCAGACAATCCTTGAGACAGAAACGTTTTAATTACCAACAATCGTTTTGGTAATACATCACCTTTAATAATAACTGTGTACTCTTAAGTCAATTTTGACTAATGGTGACCCTTTTCAGGGTTCTCTAAGTAGAGAATACGCAGAAGTGGTTCAGTGTTTCCATCTTATGGTGACACACTGGCACTGTGCAGTTTGCCCATGAATACAAAAGCTGGCTCTAGTCAAAGTAGGCACAGTGTGGAATTAAACTCCCAAACTCTGGTTCCACAGCCAAAAACATCACCTTTAGACAGCTAACACATCACCATTAGACACTCATAATTTTCAAAACAAGATTTTGGCCAACATATAGTGAAATGTAATGGACAGACAGACAGACAAAGTTTTGCACTGCTTACCTTATGTTTACCAAAGTTGCTCATGAGTCTACCATGAGATTTCCTGCTGGTATCTTTCAGATCTGAGTTCTGTGGAAACACTTTGAGCTATCAATCCACTCGAGAAATGGTTTTTAGTTATAAAAATATATATGGTACTTTGGCACAAAACTGTCCATTTGTTAAGATTTATATTTCCTTTCTTACACATTCCCAAGGCAAGCAGGCAGACAACAACAAGGGACATAGCATTCTGTGATCATAGTTCTAATCCTGAAACAATCTCCCCTGGGTTTCATGTCCTGGGGCCAGTTTCATATGCTTTCACTACTGGTCTAATAAATTTTATTGGGCTTTCAATAATAGCTGGACCATGAGAATCACTATCACAAGATGTAGTGATGGCCACTAACTAAGATGGCTTTAAGTGGGTGTTGGATATCCACAGAAGATAAGACTAACAATTACAGTGGCTGTATGCAGTCTTCAGTAACCATTTTGTCCTATGCCGACAACAGGGGAAATGGGTGGAGATTTCTAAGAGTTGCAAGGGGTTAGGAGCACTGTAGTCTCTATCCATTAGGCTCTGTACAATAGGTTGCTAAAAAAAACTACAAGACCCATAACCCCTTGTAGCTCCCATGGAGTTTAGTCCTGTTCACCCATTTCCCATGACTTCTCCACAGGATGAAAACAGCTGTGAGAGCTTGAAAACACCTGTCAGGATTTATTTCTTGATTATCCTCCTGGGGGAATTTGTGCAGATTTCTGGGGACTGTAATTCCATGAGAATCTAAGAATCCCATGCCTAGTAGTATCAAAAAACCTATCCCATAAAACTTAGTTTAGTTGGGTTTTTTAAGCAAACTTTATCCAAAGTTCTCAAAAGACAAATGTGGCTGCAAATATCTCAAGGGGGTCCACTTTTGAAAATTGTTGTTTCAATACAATTATTTAATATTATAGTTTTCAAAGAGTCAGCTACAAAATCCAAAGGATTTTGCTGTGTTAAAGGTTAAGTTTTGAAAGAAGAGTACGTTTAAAGCTAACTTTGTGATTTCACTTTTGTTATAATTTTTTCCCCTACATCAAATGTATGTATTTTTAACTTGATAATAAAGGTCAGTACTCAGAGTGCTGTACTGTACATAAAGAGCGAGTCTGAATGTTCCTCACAATTCAGATGCTTTGAGGTGTAATGCAAACAGTGGATGGCACTGTGGAGCAGTTCGGTCTTTCAGGCCTTAAAAGATGTTACTGTTTTGTGTTTGTTTGTCTCTTTGTTTATTAAGATGAAAGGCAGTAGGAAAACCTGGCCCAATTAGAAAATGGTGGCAGACAACAACCCCTTTGAAAATTCTGTAAATAGTCTGTGCAATCCTTCAATAAATTTTTTTTATTTGGAAACCAGTTTTGAAATGTAGGAAAGAAAGTCCACAAATACATTTTCTAAAAATTCCTAGAGCTAAAACCTTTAAAAACACCATCACGTTTGCTTGAAATGAATTGCTTCTATCTGCCGCCAGATTTTGGCAGCATGCAATGACAGTGCATTAAAAGAATGGGTTGATGGTTGATACCCAAATTGTGCATGAGTTGCTGCCAAATTTCAGCAGCCATGGGACCATGGGGAGCCATGAAAACTGGCCCACAGACCCACAGAAACTGATCAATCCTATTCTACCGTGAATACATGCCCTTCCAGCATGAGGAAGACAGGGCTATAAATGCTGCAGCTCACTTGAGTAGTAGACAATCTTCCCATGCTGCTTTAGCTATGCACTGGGTTGGTGAAAACACAACATTGGCTGGCTAAAAATATAATTCTTATTCATAGCCCCTTCTCCATCCATTGGAGTTACAGTAAAATGCAGACAATGAGTTAAATTGAGACTTTATTGTGCTTTCAGTAGATTTGTCAAAATCAAAAATTATTTTCTTTTCAGTTCCACTGCTTTCAGTTGGACTACTCTAAGGAAAACTAAATCTGGAACCAACCATTATTTTTGCCCATTTTTCAACCATTGCCAAAATATCAATGATTACATTGCAGGCGCACCCCCCCAATAATGGACTCAGACACAAATGAAAGTGGATAACGGCATTGGGCCACATTTATTGATTCATGCCCTAGTCTGAATTATAAATTTCTATTTGTAAAACGACCAATCATAATTCTTAAGGCAAGCAGGCCGAAGTAACACTGGTAAGGTACCACCCAAAATTGCCAACGGCAATTGTTACAATGTATCTATTTGTATCAATTTGTTTGTTGACGACAAACAAATTGTTGACCGTAGTCAATATCTACCTAATGACCCCACCCTCTGACGTGTATCCGTAAAATCAGGGGGTGATTCCAGCTGTCTAGTGGTAACCATCACCCCCTCGCCTGGTTCGTCATTGACCGGACAATGTTTAAACAACTTATGCCTATCTAGTGTTGTCCAGTCAATTGCGAACCTGCCGGATACCTGTGGGTCACAAATGTTTACCTTACCAGTGCTACCCGCCCATGTGACCAAAGTCAACAGCAGCACAGAACAAACCCCTATATCAAACCATAGCAACAGTGTGGGATGGGCAAAAAAGCCAGGACTCAAGGGCCAATTGCGAGTCCCAGCCAAAAATTCCCACCCGGCCCCGAAGCGACCAAGAAATCACACTGTTAACTAGGGAGGGGGTGGAGGGGAAAAACTTCTCCGCTCCGTTGCTTCGCCAAAATGGCAGCACGGCTGCCTCGTGGCCAGCCCTTTTATTAGGGTGCTGGCCACGCCCCTAACTACCCGGATGGCTTCGTCCGGTGGGGGGGGGCCCGCAAAGAGCGCGGCGGCCATTTTGGCACCACGCTTCCATTGCAGGCGCACCCCCCCAATAATGGACTCAGACACAAATGAAAGTGGATAACGGCATTGGGCCACATTTATTGATTCATGCCCTAGTCCGAATTATAAATTTCTATTGGTAAAACGACCAATCATAATTCTTAAGGCAAGCAGGCCGAAGTAACACTGGTAAGGTACCACCCAAAATTGCCAACGGCAATTGTTACAATGTATCTATTTGTATCAATTTGTTTGTTGACGACAAACAAATTGTTGACCGTAGTCAATATCTACCTAATGACCCCACCCTCTGACGTGTATCCGTAAAATCAGGGGGTGATTCCAGCTGTCTAGTGGTAACCATCACCCCCTCGCCTGGTTCGTCGTTGACCGGACAACGTTTAAACAACTTATGCCTATCTAGTGTTGTCCAGTCAATTGCGAACCTGCCGGATACCTGTGGGTCATAAATGTTTACCTTACCAGTGCTACCCGCCACCCGGAGAGGCTTCAATAAAGGCTCGATGCCCCCCCCCAAGACCGTCAGCTCGGTCGACAGGCCTGCTCGCCAATCACTCAGCAGGAGGTCCATACCTCCTCGCGACAGATGGACCCCATCCCCTGCATAAAGCCCATAATTTTGCAGACTAATGGCCGGATGAGGACTGACCCGCCCCCAGCCCTTGGTCGAAAGGAATCGGGCCACCGCCCTGTTCACCATGCGCCTAGCGCGGTCCAAGGCCTGGAGGTCAAGGCCTCCCCTATAAGCGTGCCGTGGGACCATATCTGGCCAAACAAGGGTTGTGGCGGGCCATACGTAATGTAAGTAGGCGAGGTCACTGCAAATCGCATGCTTCAGCGATAAGCCAGTGACCTGTCCCAAATCATTACCCCCAAGATGTATGATCAGGATGTCAGGCGGGTCAGCGTTCCTTGCCGAAAAGAGGAATGGCAAGAGCTCCCGCCACAACATACCGGGCTTACCGTACCATGTGAGACTTGCGTACGCACCGAGTCCCAGTCGGGGTCCCCAATCTGTCGCCGCAGCGTAACGCGCTGCCCTGTGCACGTAGCTATGGCCCACCAGCCATACTGTCACCGGTGTGATACGACACCCAGGGTCTGTCAATGGAAAAAACAGGGAAGGAGAGATATGTGGTGATTAAAAGCGGTACTCACGGTGGGAGTGGGCGAACATAAAACTGGAAACACTGCGAGCCCCACCTCCCCATGCTGCGTATGTCAGCCCCGGAGTACCCATAAGCAGCCGCAGTAGAGGCCGCCCCAATTCTAAATGAATGGGTGCCGTAACGGGCCCCAGGGAGGCCAACCCTAACCAGTGCCTTCCCAGTCACCTTCCAAAATTGAAATTTAGTGAGGGGAGACCCATCTTGGTGACAGAAAAACGGGCCATGGTGCGTGCCACGCAGTGCAAGGAATTCCTGTAGGGCACCAACCGGACAGATGTCTGCCAAGGAACATCGTAGCAGTCTTACACCACTGCCTACGCCGTGCTGATCTGTTTTAGAGGAGCGTATCCTCAACTGAGCCCAATCATTGCAAACATAGACATCTTCGAGTTCCAGTGCCCTACGACTTGCATCCGCCTTAGTCAGCATCACAAGCTCGCTGATGCGGAGCGCTCCAAAAAAGGCCACCGTTGTAGCCGCATGAAACAGGGCTGCCTCATACCTATTGAAACATAGGTCATGCCAGCCCCGTGCCAGTTGGGTAAGTACCCCCGGGGAAATTGGGTGGCGGTCGTCCAGGCTACGACCACGTTCCCGCACTCACCCCTCCAAAAAGTGTCTCACACGGAAATCAGCGGTACTGTCCGCATGACCTCCCACCTTGGCCATAAAAGCCAGTGCTGATAGCCTAGATGCTATGGTGCGGGGTGCCAGGCCCTGGGCGTGCAGGTAAACCATGAAACGAAGGAGGTGGGCCACTGGGATCGGCCAGGTATCTGGCAGTCGTGATTGGGTACAAAAAGTCTGAAAGGAAACCAACGCGTGGTGATACGCCTTACGCGTGCGTGGCGCCAGAGACATGCCGATCGCCCGGTTCACCTCTCCTTGCCAAAGGTCCATATCTCCTCCGGGAGTGGCGAGGGAAATTCCTCCGCATCCGGGGCCAAGGCACGGAACCGGGAGATCTGCAGGCGGGACAAAGCATCAGCAATATCATTATTCACCCCCGGGACATGCCTGGCCCTGAACAGTACATTGAGGCGCAGGCTGCGCAATACAAATTGGCGCACGAGGTCCATGACCCTGGGAGATTTAGAGGTCTGTGAGTTGACAATGTGGACAACGGCCGCATTGTCACACCAGAAATGCACCACAGAGTTGGCCCACTCCTCACCCCATAGCATCAAGGCCCCCAGTATGGGAAAAAATTCCAAATATGTGAGATCCCTCAGGCGACCCGTGCCTGACCAGGCTGGTGGCCATCCACCATAGGCCCACTTCCCATTGAAGTACATCCCATAACCAAGGGATCCCGAGGCATCAGACTGAATCTGAAATTGGGGTGAAGCCAGGAGGTCTGACCTCCAAAATGAGACCCCATTAAACTCCCTCAAGAACTGGAGCCATATGTGCATATCTGCCCTGATGCCCCGTGTCAATCTGGTCCTATGATGGGGCCTGGATAAGCCTGACATGGCGTCGCACAAGCGCCGAGCAAATGCCCTGCCAGGTGCGACCACCCTGCAAGCGAAATTAAGGTGTCCATGTAGCACCTGCAGTTCCCGAAGGGATGCCTTGCGCTTAGCCAGCAAGTCCGATATAAGGGCCACTATCCTTGACACCTTGTCTTCCGGCAACCTAGACGCCTGCGCTACCGTGTCAATCTCCACCCCCATGAATACTAACTTATTAGACGGGCCTTCGGTCTTTTCGGGCGCTAAAGGGACACCGAGTTCCTGCATTAGCGTCTGAAATGTGGTGAGGAGACGTGTGCACGTGTCCCAGCCCCGTTCACCCCCGAACAAAAAATCATCCAGGTAATGGGCTACAGACCGAGACCCTGACCTACGGACAAATGCCCACTGCAGGAATGTACTGAAACGCTCGAAAGCCGAGCAGGATATGGAACAGCCGAATGGCATGGCTTTGTCAAAATAATATTCACCCCGGAATTTGAAACCCAGCAACTCAAAGTCACCCGGGTGCACCGGCAGGAGACGAAAAGCCGACTTAATGTCACACTTAGCCAACAGTGCACCCGGGCCACATGAGCGCACCATGCGCAATGCCTGGTCAAATGATGTATACCTGACAGAACAAAGGTCCTCAGGGATAGCATCATTGACCGAATGACCGGCTGGGTAGGACAAGTGATGAATCAGGCGGAACTCGCCCGGGGACTTCTTGGGCACTAGTCCTAGAGGAGACACTTTAAGGTTGGGGAAAGGGGGCGCGGGGAAAGGGCCAGCGACCCTGCCCGCAGCGACCTCCTTATTAATGCTGGCGGCAGCCACCTCCTCCCTTCCTCTAAGTGACAAAAGGTTGGGTGCGTCTTGCGGTGACCTATCCCCCGTGAAAGGAATACGGAAACCCAGTTGAAAACCCTGAAGGAGGTACACAGCGTCTGCTTTCTTCGGGTACAATGCGAGCCAACGCTCCAGCATGTCGACATTAATTGGGGAGGGGGCCTTTCGGTGAACCCGCTCCTTCCGTGGCAGTCCTACCTGCCCCTTGTCCGCCCTTACCCCTGCCCCTGTATCCTCCCGGCCTGGGACAGGCGGAGGCAGCATGGGGGCCAGAACAAGAGGGGCACTCATGCTTGTACTTGAAATTTTTTCTGTTGCAAGAACCATTGGACGAGAAGGTCCAGCACAGCAGGCAGGCTGGAACCCCCTGCCCCGCCACTTGGCAGGGAACCTGTACCGGGGCCGCTCGTTGGACCGCATGTCCACAATGGTATCTCTCCCAAGGCACCGGGCGCGTGGGGGTCATATACAGAAGCCACAGCTTCTGGCAGGGCTCATCCCACCTCATCTCTGGGTGCAGTGGAATCCTCATGCGGAATTCTTCGTCGTAAGCCAGCCACGACGGACCCGGGAAGTCAACCATGGCCCGGTAGATGTTGTCCAGATACTGGACCATAGGGATGGCCAAATCCGGCCTAGCCCTGAGGTAAACGGCCATGTAAATCAGGTACGCTGGCAACCAATTTGCCCACATGCGTGGCGGCTTACGACGACGTGCCTGCTCCTTATCCTTCTCGTCCAGCCCTTCCCTCTCCTCCTTGGTCGGCTCCCTATTAAGAAGGGAGAAGATATCTACATACTCTCCCCTCCAGATCTTTTCCCTGGTGGACTGGGCCAGATGGTCCCCCAGGGGCAAGGAATACCCTGCCGTTGGCAGTGCCGACACCGGCACAGAGGGAACTGCGGGCAAAGCAAAGGGGGCCTGTGCCAGCCCGGGGATCCCCAACACATTCCCACCACACAGGGGGCGCCACCCGGACCCGGGCCCTGTGTCAGGGGTGAAGTCGCCGGGTGGGCCGGGGGCAATTGGACCGCCGGGCCACCCGTGCGAGGCCATGGCCATTGGAAAGCCCCCCCTAGGGAAGTCAGTTGTGTGGGTGCACTAGCTTGAACTGCATACTCACCCGATGCACCCCCACGGGCCGCCCCCACCGGGGGTTCCGGCCCGCTGGGGGCGTCGGAGCTCACGACTGAAGCTGAGCTCGTCGACGGGGCCAGACCCGCACCAGACTGCTGCACCTGTTGAGTGGGGAGCTGCGAGGCAGTGGCCGCCACCGGCCTGCGCGCCTCAGGCGGCTCAACCCGACCCGTCGCCGGCCGCTGTTCGGCAGCCAAAGGGGCCACCTGGAATCCTAAAGGCACCCCTGTTTGATTGGCCCTCGCCATGGATGCTTCAAGGGCCGCAACGCGGGCCAGAAGGGCCTCCACGTTGACAAAGGCCCCAGCCCCAACAGGGGGCAAATGGGCAACCGACCCATAGGTAACGGGTACCTGTCCAGGCCCCTGAGTCTCAGGGGCCAGATAAGGCCAAGAGCCCATGCCCGGCCCTTGTGGAGCCGTGGGCACACCCTGCAAAGGCAGGGAGCCCAACCACCCCCCGTGGCTCGCTCCCCCCATGGGGAACTGTGCACCCGGGCAAGAGGGCCCATCCGCATGGAGCCTGGCGGGGGCAGTGGTCATCGCTTGCGGGCCAAGTGCCGAGGCCCCGTCCGGGGCAACCTGCACGCACCGCGGATCGGGCCAAGGGGCCACCGATCCCATCCCACCGGTCCCGGTGGGCTCCGTTAAAGGTGGCTGCTGGGCGGGCGCAGTCGCGGTCCTCCGACCCGGCTGGCGCCTCCGCGCCGATCGAGCCACGTTAGCAGCTGCCTTCTTCTTAGAGGGCATAGCTGAGTTAGCCAGGAAGCCTAAGAAGAGAAAAAAGCTGCCCAAAAAGGCTTCCCCTGGAAGGATACGAGCGACGGAGGTAAGAGGGAAAAACTTCTCCGCTCCGTCGCTTCGCCAAAATGGCAGCACGGCTGCCTCGTGGCCAGCCCTTTTATTAGGGTGCTGGCCACGCCCCTAACTACCCGGATGGCTTCGTCCGGTGGGGGGGGGCCCGCAAAGAGCGCGGCGGCCATTTTGGCGCCACGCTTCCAAAAGACAAATTGCTGGAAATTATGAAGTACCACTAAATTATTACTTACTCCTATAGAGTATAACTCATTGTTTTAAACCACCGTGCTAGCAGGAATAAGATTATATTGTATTAGGATTCCAAATGCCAGTTGTCATGCATTCCTAAAGTGTGAGTTAAAGTATAAAGGAAGAAATATAACAAAACAAGCTGAGAGCCACATTTAATATAATCTCTTCAGTACTTACTTTCTAATTAACCATATTCCATACTACAGTATGGTGTGGTTCTAATAATGATGGTATTTAGCTGTTAACACAATGCATCTGAGATGAAAAGAGACCTGATGCCTCAATTATCAAGAGATTAAGCTCTGACACAGAATGTTTTCCCATTAGGGGAAACATAGCAAAATCCTCACACTGTTGAATCTCTTAGATAAAAGAGGAATAAAAATATCCCAGAGTCACAGAGGCAGATGTAATGTTTGGTCTGCCAGCCGAGATTCAGTGAAAGAAATGGTCCCTGGGGTCATCAGTTTGATGGTCTGTGCCAGGATCTCATGTTGCTGTCAGAACATCACATCCCCTCATGTTTCATAAGAGCTGGAAAAGGCACTGAAATACACTCTCTTAGCGAGTCACATCGCAAGCCCTTCTAGTTACATAAGGCATGGCCTGTGGCAGAAATGTATTTTCTATTAGCTTCCTGTGAAGAACAAGGAAGAATTTATTCTTCCCCAGTTTTGTCAAGCTTGACAAACTCCAACACGTTTTTGCAGATATTTCCCATCACAGAAGAATCTCTTTGGTGCTAGCATCTCAGGGAGTAAACAAGATAAAACAAAAAAGACCAAAAAAATGCTGTGGCTCCTTAAGGACTAACTCCTGTATTTTAATGTTAGCTTTCATGGATCAAGTCCTCTTCGTCAAACATAAGAGTGGATTACATGGCACGGTATACTTTTGAAATAGGAAATCGGATGAAACGGAATACAATGTAGTAAAAAGGAACAATCCATTCATGGCCAATAGGCAGAGTTAATAATATTATATATCCATAATTGACAACAATGAAAAATCAAGTCCAACGCTTGTATATATGAAGTGATATATTATGCATTGAGGCAAGGACGCAAAACTTATTGATTGACACATTTTATATAGATGCTGTTCATACTGAGATTTCCTGATGAAAGGGTATTATCCCTGAAAAGCTTACTGGCTACTGGAAAAACTTTGGAAATTTACTCTCAGAATCGAATTGTTGTTCACAAATATATCACTTTATATATACAAGCTTTGGACTTGATTTTTCCTTGTTGTCAATTAGGGATATATAATATTATTAACTCTGCCTATTGGTCACGAACAGATTTTTCCTTTTTACTACATGGTATACTTTTGTACATATCTGGTATAGATGCCCAGAGTAGCTGGGCAGAGTTGGCTGGTTCAAGAGAGAGATATGCAAATCAATGAGTTATTTACAATCAGTAATAACATGCACTCATTTGGACTGTGCATCTCTGATGGGAGTCAGTTTGAGGAGTTAGGTTGTTTTTGCAAAATAAACATTCTGACATTACACAACTGGCTAATGGGTTAATTGAGGAGAGGCCTCCTCACAGAGAAGATAAAAGCAAAATCCTTTCTTTTCACTACATCTATAAATTGGCTGTGCACACACATACCCTTTTCATGTTAATTGTTTCAGTGGATATTCACCACCCACTTACTTCTTCTTCTTGTTCTTCAGGTGTCATATTCATCCCAGATATTGGCTATCATCACAGCAATAGTCTTCCTGTTTTTAAATCCTTGGAACAGATCTTCCAAGGACATGCCACACCAGTCTGTCAGGTTCTTCAGCCACAAAGTCCGTCTATGTCCAGGGCCTCTGTTCCCAAGGATCTTTCCTTGCAGAACAAGTTGGAGCACTCTATACTTTATGTTGTTCCTCAGGTATTGGAGCTTTCTTTGCTTAATGGTTCTTGCTCCCAGGACCCACTTACACAAGGAGGAATTCCACTTGCTCTGAATCGTGCAATTTTCAGCTCAAGCCACTGGAATTCACATGGAGCACCACAACCTCTGTAGGCTCTGTGCTCCACAAACGTCTATGAGTTCCTGTCCACATACTTTCTTTGGAAGAGGAGAAATGGAGGCTGCGAAGTCATTTGCACTTCCAACTCCCCTTCCATATCAACAGTGAATCTCCAAATCCCAGAGTATTGTGTGAAAAGGTACTGGCTGGCTGGCAAAGCAGTGATGTATTGGAGATTATTCAATTCATAAATTCCAGTTTCTGACAACATTTCTCATAGTTTTCTAGATATCAGGTACTAAGGAGTTTATCATCCCTTTCTTTCCTTATTTTGTTGCCCTCCACTCAATGAACTTTAGACAGATGCTGCCCTCCTCAAGCACATTTGGAGAACCCATGACAAAAGGCCTAGCTGAATGAAATAATGTGCTTTAAATTTTGCTTTTAAAATCTTGTTATAAATTATAACTGATTTCATTATGTTTTAATACTATAATTTCCTATGTTTTTATTGTACATTATCCCCTCATAGGTTAAAAGCTCCTTCCTCAACTGTCAGTCACTTGGCTAGGGAGTTCCTGGAAGCAACGGAGAGGACCTTCTCAAAATTTTACACAACCAGACAAATCGTGAGTGCAACTTCCAAAAGATTCATGCCACTGGCCACTGTTAAAGTTGCCAAGCAAACTATGCTTTCACACAAAGCTTGGAAAAGTCTCTCTCTTTCTTACTATATCTCTCCAGCCCTTGAAATTTCCAGCCAGCTAACCATTTTCTTACTATACCATCCTTGGATTGCTCATCTTCTAACAGAATACCCATATGTCAGTGATGGGATGGCGACCCTTGGCACTCCAGGTGTTCTTGAACTTCAATTACCAGAAGCCCAAGTCAGCATGCCAAGGTTCGCCATCACTGCCATATATCATCCCAAACATCTGGCAAAATAACACCACTCCCTTTATCACACTGAGACTAGCTAGATTCTCCTGAAGCAGGGGTTCTCAACCTTGTCAAGCCACAGGCTGGACCACACACCCTCAGACAGCTGAGTGGGCCAGACTGGTGGTTCCCCTGTCGTAAAGGCTGCCATAGAATTTACAGATGCTGTAAATGCATCCGCATCCACTTCCGGTGGGCAACATAGGCCACATGAAATGGTGTCGTGGTCTGGGTCTGGCCCATGGGCCGTAAATTGAGAACCCATGTCCTAAAGTGTAGATTATCCAAAAGACTTGTATATTGCTAGGAAAATGTCAGGTAGTTCTTAGCAGGGGTTGCAGGGCACCATGGGAAGGTGCTGGACAGGGAGTGGTGGGGGCACCTATTGAGGGGTTGGGGAGAATCCCATACATTGCTATTGGTGCCCCAGGGTGCCAAAGGCAAGGGTGGGGTGGGACAAAGCCCGATTTACCAGCACACGCCTGGTACTTAGTTCTGCATTTTGTCAAGCATATCCCAGACACTTCTGTCTTAATTGCAATTCAAAAATCCAAGCATCAGCATACAAAGGTAGGTAAATAGGTAGGTAGGTAGGTAGGTAGAAAGAAAGAAAGATTCTTCCATGAAATTATATTAATAAATAATCATGCTGAGTTAATAACAGTGATAATGGCCATGGCAATTTGTATATTTGCATTTCTGCCCCAGAACTGAAAGCATATCAGTAACATGCAGATGCTTAAGGTTAAACTGCCATTATTAGTCACACTTATGCTACAGGGTAAAATCATACCTGTCAACCCGCGGCTCTGGAAAAATGGGACCTGCGCACATCGCTTGTGCGCAGGTCGCTTTCCATGCATGCGTGGAATGGTTTTACCTCTTCCACGCATGCGCGGTAGCGCTACGCTGCTTGCGTAGGGGCTGCACAAGCGGCGTAGCGCTTCCACGCATGCGCAGAAAGCGTTTCCCCCTGCTGCCAAATTGCGGGGTTTTGGCAGCATGGGGCGGGTTATGACGTCAATGAACGTCAAATTACAGGGTTTTCCCGGCCAAACCGGGATGGTTGACAGGTATGGGTAAAATAGACTAGATAAAATAAAACAAATACAAAAATCCCTCAGAGTAACAACTCTTCTTTTACTGACTTTCTGCAAAATGGTAAACATTTCCTTTTTAGGAAGATGTTAAGTGCTTGTTAAGTGTTTTGGCTGCTTGTTTTTATTAACTGGTTTTACTGGCTTGTTTTACTCTCTCAGCTAACTGGATAAATGATGTAGGTGTCTGGTTGGGAGCTCAATTCCCTACTGGGCAACACCAAAGAGCCAGAAAGAGGTGGCCAACATGTAAAAAATATTTTGTAAATAATTTATAAAAATTGGGATTAATATTTTATACATAAAGATACACATACAGGTAGCTACATTTCCTTATATATGGCAAATTTTGGAACACTCTGTATTTTACATCAAGGGGACAATGTATTTGAGACCAATGGTGGATACACTGGGGAATTTAGAAATACAAATATATCTGGAGCCAGAAACAGCTCAGTAGCCCATTAAATTCTAAATGGTTGGCATAGAAGGAAATGTGCATATTAAAATACACACAGAGGAAAAAGAGACATAATTTTAAAGCCACTGAATAAAGCTTTTTAAAAAAGATGTTATTAGCGCATCTAATGAAAGAACTACACTATTTCAAAAATCAAAAGAAATCTTCCCACTGTTTTTATAAACCCTTGGTCCATTGAATGTCTATGAATTTTACACATGCTATACTAAAGAACATATTTAATACACACTCTTGTGAGATAAGAGTGCTAGAACAATTATTTGGGGGGTGGGGGAAATAACATTGATGCCACTGTAGACATTTTTTTTTTTTTTACAAAATAGGAAAACAGAAGCTGCTTTTCAAAAACAAGTAAAATGTGTTGATCTTTGTCTTCAAAGACTGAAATATTTATATTTTGGAAAACTGATTGCCAAGAGTTGTAGTTTAAAATACTGGGGAATATGCACACCTCAAAATAAAACCACGTTCCCTCTCACAATATTTCACCTTCTGTGTGATAGATGTGTTCGTATTTGCTATGCTGCCTGGAGAATTCCAACAGCTGTAGTCTGAAATCACAAATATCCACAAATCTGCTGTCTATATGTAAATAATCTATCCACCTATCTGTCTGTCCATCCATATTGTGCCTCTACCTGATTTGTCAGGAAATAGTTGTTGGTTTCGGGTGGTTTTTTTTTTGGCAAAGGAGGTTTCTGAAAGGCATTTTGCAGATTTCACCTTGAGGGGTTTAAAACAAAGTACAGCTATATCTTCTACAGGTCAAATCAGCAATTGACAGTAATTCCACCTCTCAACAAAGCTAGAAACAGAGGCAACCAGTGGAACAAAGGAAAATCCTTACCTGTGTCAAGTTTACATTTAAGCCCTCATGTGTTGCTTTTAAAAGTGCCCTCACTGTGAAGCAATCTGGGTCTTCTTTGTCTCTGATCTGAGACTCTTTTAACAAAGATTCAAGCTTCTTCCTTATAAAAGATTCTACCTGGCGTTCAGTTGTACCATTGCTCTGAAATAGAACAGCAAATCCCAATGCAAATTCTTCTGTATTTTTTCTCCAAAAGTAAACAGAATCAGATAGATGTTACTACCCAGGTAAATTGATTCTTGCTGAAGGTTCAAATGGCCTTCTGAAGTGGGTAACAGTAAGAAAACCATCTTTTCAGGGCAATTTTTTTACCTCTTGTCCTACAGAGTATCAAGAATAGCAATAAAAGCTAGCATTGCTTTCCCCTGAAACATTGAAGCCTCCCTTACAAATCTGACAACCACCTCAAGCATCAACCTGCATTAAAGTCTGGAGTGTTTGCAAAGGTAATGAAACTACTAAGGAACATAGGGACATGATGGTTCCACAGCCATAATTAGATAGTACAGGCATCTTCCAGTTGCTGGGAGAAAGTGAGAACTTGGATTAACTGCAGAAGAAGGGGACAATCATGCACGTATGGTTGTATGATGATTTCACACACATGCTGAAGTGCAAGAGAGACTTCGCAAAACACCTCCTTAGCTTCAAAGTCTCTTTTTCTGGAGTTGAATGTTACAAAAGGCAGAACTTGAAGAAGTTTTTTTTTAATTATTTTAAGATTTCAACAACCCAAATCCACTGGTCATGGTGGCTGAATGGGATTGGTTTCCAAAAAATGGAACTTCTCCTAGCTCTGTCAGGGACTGTACGTGCTTTTGCCCATCTGGTTCCTTTCAGAAGGAGTTGCGCTACAGATCCTATTCTTCCCAGATTGCAAAGGTCATGGTATAAATCAGGGGTTCCCAACCTTTTCAAGCCTGAGGCAGGGTCACACTCTCAGTCAGCTTCATGGGCCAGACTGCCATTTTGCCTCCACGATGGGTGTGGCCCTTTTGTCCCAACAGCTTCAAAGGGGGTGACGATTATGTTTCTCAAATGCCCTTGGAGGGGCGGGGGGCATGGGCCTTTGGTTGGGAACCCCTGGTATTAATGAATGAGATGACTAAAGCATGACTTCAACTATTCAGTGGCATTTTACTTGGGATTTAACTTAGGGACTTCTTCAGTTTCTTGGCCATGTATAGGTTTTTTTTGACACTGAATGTTGAAAGAACAATGGGATACAGAAGAGCTACCATGTGCAGGTTTATATGTCTGCACTTGCTTCCGTCTGCACAAAATTGAGAAGGAGGAGATATTTTCCATAGTCTCTCATGGACTTCACTATGATTTTCAAGCTTTTGCTGAAGAAAACAATTGTTTTCATGCAGGGTGAACACTGAGGGGGAAATAACTTTTGGGGTCATTGCATGCAGTTGCTTCGCCTTGTGCATCTAATACCCCAAAGTAAATAATCTCTCTATGTGGCACAACCTCACGATGCACAGACAACTAATCAGTCTTTGCATGCGTTCTGATCTTCATCACTTGAACAAAATAAATCAGGTTTCCCTAACACCATCTTATTTCCAAAACAATCATGTACTTTGGACCTTCACTGCGGCTAAGTAGGAATGTTTTCATTTGACATCAGTGAAGGACCTATTTTGTCCCATATGCATAAATGCCAAATCAAACTGCAGCAAATGTCTGGGACGCCCCATGTGATAAGAATCTTTTTTGAAAAGAGAAATCTTATGAGCATCTGCTCAATCTCTCATAACAAAATCTGATGGGATCCTGTAATATCCAAAGTCTCCAAGCAATTCCCAAGCCTATTTGCAACCATATTATATCACAATCAACAGTGCAAATGAGGAAACAAGAGAACACAGATAATGAAAGTGCAGGGATTGCCAACCTTTTTAAGTTTTAAATTGTCACACTCCCTCAGACAGTTGAGTGGGCTGGACTGGTAGTTCCCCTACTGTAAATGCTGCCATAAAACGCATCTGTGGCTGTCGTAAATGCGTTTATGACAGCAGCGGGCACGTTTATGGCTGTCATAAACACATCCACTTCCGCTTCCGGTGGCAGCACGGGGCAGATGATTTGGTGTCATGGGCCATGTCTGGCCCACGGGCTGTAGGTTGCCCACCCCTGTGTAAGTGTAATCATTCCATTAAGGGCAAAGTGGATAGTTAAAAATGAAAGCCATATGCTCATATAACTACATTTTTTGACCTGCTGACCAATTATTTTCCACTGCTGTACTGACCTACACAGAAATATAAGTCATGCCTTACTTCCCCTGATCTAAAACAGAACATTTGTTCATAATAAGGCAGATGTGCATGACTGTTACTGAGTACAAAAAGGGAAGCAGCAAATAAAGGGGGGGGGGAGATGGATGAGTGAGAACTATATTGACCATGGCCACATACCAAAGTCTGTTCAATAGTAATTTGCATTGTTTTGCATCATGCTTACTTAGAAATTAAGTTTATATAGGACTATAGCCTAAAAGCCCCATCAGGAGCAGCAAGCAGAAAAATTTAAGACCCGTGGGGAAATTTGGCAAACTTGTATAAATCAGGATTGATTATATAATTTCCCTGTATGTGGTTTGGGATGGGTGTAAGTTGTTTGAAATTCTTTTCACAGGGAAAAATAGCATAGAAATGTTCTTGAATGAATGAATGAATAAGAAACTTATTTGAATCTTGTACAGTATTATTATCTGAGTTAGATTCAGAGTTGCAATCCTTTTCATGAAAGTGATTAAGATACAGCAGATATAATTTTTATTTGTTATTTCCCCCCCACCCCCTGCAGTTTCATCTGACACTTTCTG
Source organism: Bradypodion ventrale (assembly GCA_035047345.1). Classification (NCBI taxonomy): domain Eukaryota; kingdom Metazoa; phylum Chordata; class Lepidosauria; order Squamata; family Chamaeleonidae; genus Bradypodion; species Bradypodion ventrale. The sequence goes on along the minus strand of JAWDJE010000003.1, from coordinate 36,510,461 downwards.
GAATTTTCTAAAAACTACAATCCTCAAGAGCAAGTTTTGAAGAAAAGCAGAGAACAGATGATTTTTTTTAAGTAGTGAAAATAGCCTTTCCCCCACTTCTCCCTCTACAAGTGTTCTGTGAATCAACAGAATCACTGGAATCAGAATATACAAGAATAACAATACCAAGAGCAGTTAATCAACATACATGATATTGTACAAAATGCATAAAATATAGGTCCCTGTCTACTATCAGCCTCCTATCTAAATTATGATAGTAGGAATGTCACCATAGCCCTGAATTTATGTCAAAATAAAAATTGCTCCATTGAATCAATTCCTAAAGAGTAATTGACCTTCATACCAATCCTATGATTTAATGGGGCTGTTCCAGATGGTATTAGCAACTGGAGGTAGATCATGAGGAACAAAGATGGTGATCTACATAACTGGTCTCGCTTATGGTTAAATTTGTGTTTACCACTTGGACAACATTTGATGAAGGGTACTTTATAAATACCCTAATATGAAGATATTGTGTGCAAACATCACAGAATTTCACAGCAGCATAAGCTCTTAACACAAGGAAGACTTCAATTCAATTTGTTTGTGAGAGATAGAAATGTAACTATTTTCTTACAGTTTAAGGTGACCACTGAACAGTGAAATATAACAGGCAATCATAATCTGCCATCAGAATGTAACAAATGTTATTTTGTGCTCATGTGCGGGATCGGGGAGCTATTAGGAGACAGTTGTGCTTACATAAAACAACTTTAACTTGCAGTCATCTTCAATTTCATCAGCGCTGTCTTCATCAGAAACTTCTCCTTCTTCAGCATCGGCACCAAGGCTGTAAGGGAGCTTTTTGCCCTGGAAATCAGCAGGAAAGTATTGTTGCAATGTTTCGAAGTCCAAATAAAATCAAACTTTACTGTACAGTCATAGTAAAAACAAAACCCACATTATATATGTATTGTAGGTATCCATACTCACTCAGTGACTTATACAGTAAGCCAACATCACTAATAATGATGACTTACTAAATAAAATAACTGTTCCTAGGGGGTTTGGCGAGTATAATGAAACATTTAACACGTTTCCTGTGTTTGCTAGGACATCTTTTATATGAGCAAAAAGTATCAAAATATTTTTACAATCATGTGATCTGAGCTAAACATTATTGGATTTTCTGTATTTCCTTGTTGCTTATGTGTCCAATAACATATTTTAAGGTCCTTGAGGCTCTTCTTAGAGTTATCCTTATCTACATATAATTATAATTATATTAATATAACTATTACTATGCAAAATGACAAATCCCTGCCCTGAACAACTTATGATAAGTGTATCCCTATATTACCTATTCTCTGACGCTCAGCAGACTTTTTTTATAATAAAGTTTTTATTTATTTTCAGAAGAAAAAATAAAAATAACAAACATACAAAAAAAACAATAACAATACATTGCAATATTACATAAAGCTCATGAAAGATAACACATACATAGTAATTAAACTAATTATTTGTCATGGAACACACACTGTTAAATACCCACATTGTAGGTTATTACTATAACCATAACATTCATAAGAGCTTTCAATATTACAGCTGTTTATTACTTCTTTACTAATTACACATCACCCAGTGAATATTTACAATGCCCGGAGAGTTTAGTATCTGTATCATCTCCAAAACCCACTTTGAGATGGTACAGGTCCAAAACTATCCCTAGCCATAAGAGAATGATCCACAAACGGCTTCCAAATATTCCAAAACCTGTTTTCCTTCAATCTATCCCTTTTTACTTTTATCTCCCATGTCAATTTGTCATTCAATGCTAAACTCCACATTTCCTTATACCACTCTCCAGTCTGTATAGTTACATCATTTTTCCAATTTCTGACAATACATTGTCTACCTGTAGTTAGCATAATTTCCAATAATTCTTTTTCCACCTTGTTCAAACCCATACCTTCCACATCTGTTAGCAAAATGGTACCTGATGCCAACTTAATTTTTTTACCCATTATTTCCCCGATCTCTCCTTCTATTCTTCTCCAAAATTCATTTATATTTTTGCAACTCCACCACATATGTTCATAAGTTCCAACCGTTTCTTTGCATCTCCAACATAAATTATCCCTTTTATTATCCATCTGATGCAACCTCAGTGGTGTCAAGTACCATTGCCACAACATTTAATAATTATGTTCCTTGATTCTTACTGACATTGTTCTCATTATCCTCTTTTTCCACTTGTTTCTCCATTCATCATTTCCTATTTTTATATTCAAATTTTGTTCCCACTTCAATTTCAAGTCTTCCTGTGGATCACTACCCTTATTTAATAGGGTATAGAGTTTGCTTACTAGACCCTTAATATTTTTCTCACCTTTTCTAATCTTTAAAACCAATTCTTCAAATTCAGTCTTTGCTCTATCTATACCTAGTTCTCTTCTATATTTTTTATTCCAATTATCAACCTTCAATTTCTGAAACCAGTCCAATTTTAACTTTTCGAATATTTTTTTCCTCTTGGTTTCGTCTTCACAAACTCTTAACCATTCCTTCACTAGGAACACTTCGTTTTTATCCAATATTTCCTTTTTTTTTTCCTTGTCTATTTTTATCGGAAAACACACCATATCAGTCAATTCCAAGATTGGAGAGGGATCTGGGACCAGGTCTTTCTTTACCCTTTTCCACACCCTCATGAGTCCTCTCATCATAGTATTGCTTGTATTTATCGTTTTATCCTTAATTCCCAAAAAGATCATTTTACCAATATTCCTATAATCTTTCATCTCCAATTCCTCCCAGATTACCTTTTCTCTTGCCAAGATCTTCACAACATTCTTAATTTGAAATGCTCGATAGTATGCTAGCAAGTTTGGCATACCCAAACCCCCTTCTTTCTGAGGCAGGTACCAAAGTTTCTTTGGAAGTCTAGATTTTTTACCTCCATTACAAAAATTATTGAACATCTTTTGGAACTCATTAATCTCCTTTTCCTTCAAATGGATTGCAAGTGCATCAAATAAAAAATTAATCTTCGGCAGCAACGTCATTTTGCAAATTGCAATCCTCCCAAACCATGACAGTTTCAACCTCTGAAAACTTTGTATTTTATTCTTAAATTCTGCTTTCAAGCTGCCATAGTTCAGTACGCTCAGCAGACTTAACGTTTGATGTTTCAGTACAGCTGAGTATGTCAGCACTTTTAATTCTGGAAGGAATGCTAGAAATAAGAAATGTGACAATATTGTGATTGGCTGAATTTCACTGATATTTTGTCTCATCTATGCTCCATATCATTGCAAGACTTTTTTCTCTTCTGCATAGATTTTCTGAAATACATTTTTTTTGCACTTTTTTGCACATTTGCCCATGGACTAAAGGTATTTATATGTACTTTCAAATACAGGCCATTTTAGTCATATCAATTTTTCAAATGCATGCATGGCCTTGTGTATGAGTTTTCTTCATCAAAACATGCTAAAAGCCTAATGTATAACTCAGAAGTAATGCTAGTTAATTATTTTCCATCTTGGAGCCAAACTAAGCATACTGCACACATCCCACTCCCTTAATTGGTACAATCTAGTCTGATGAAATAGCATTCAAGAGAACTTTGAATCTTGCACACTTTTGTGGCAATTTGAGCAGTATTGATAAATATATTGTCTAAATGTGACTTTTGTTTTCTCACATGGACCATCATAGCTACCTGCTTATTCCTTATTTGTTTTGATTGGCTGTAAAAATTTCTTCCAACCCAGCAGTTCGAAAATAAGAAATTGCAAGTGAATAAATAGGGACCACTTGGTTGGGAAAAGATCTTGAGGACATGAAAGGAACCTCATTTGGGTGTCCCCTGAGCAGAGTTTCTCCAGCAAAAATCCTTTCAACCCAGAATAATTTCTGACATGAAATAATAATAATAATAATAATAATAATAATAATAATAATAATAATAATAATAATAATAATAATAATAATAATAATAATAATAATAATAATAATAATAATAATAATAATAATAAAGGAAACAAGCAGCCTTGCTGGACTAGACCAAAGATTTATCCAGTTTACCATCCTGCACCCTGGTGGCACAGGGGTTAAACTGCTGTACTGCAATGAAAAGATTGTGAGTTCTATCCTAACTGTTATATTTTAATGTTAGCTTTTGTGGATCAAGTCCACTTCATCAGACATGGGTGTGAGGCTTCATGGCATCAATTTATACACAGCAGGTGATGAGGTTCAGAGTGATTGGTTAGCATAACAAATAAGTATACAAATCAATATGGTTTTATACAATTGGTAATGGCAGATGATCTCAGGTTGTTATTCAGATTAGTTGTAAGCTTCCCCCGTTTTTCAATTGCAAATAGTGAGAAGAGTGGGGAAATGCTATTTCAATTGCAAAGTGGTACAGCTTTTTTGTTTTGGTTATTTTCTGATATGCTTGAAACACAGACTAACACCTATTCAAAAAAATTCCATTATTACTACTATCTCTGGTTGAACTTCTCTATGGGTTTGTTTAAGTCTTTTATAGCTACTCACAAAGCACAGAGGAAAGCTTCCTCCTATCTACATTTTCTATAGATTCACATAACAGTGTTAAAGTTGGATATCCATTTCCCCCTTACCACACATAATTTTGCTCTCTGCTACTATGCTCCTGCCTCCATCTAGAAGAGTAATAATCTCCCAGTGTTGTAATCTTTCCCACAAAAATGTCCTCTGCACAAAATTAGTATGGTGGAAAGCTAAAAAAAATTCTCCAAACATGAGATTTGCTGGTTAGTTTTTTCTCTTCTACACGTGATATAGATTCCCTCAATTTTGCTACTATCCATCTAGTTTTCTAGTACAGTATATTGAGATAGACTGCAATGCATATTTTTAAAACCCTTTTAGGTCATTTGTAATCCTATCCAATTTGCATGACCCCTGTAATCATAATACCTATACTCCACCTTTGTATTTAAGGAGTTGACAAAAATCATGGACAATGCCTCACACTGCACTCTGCAGAAGGCTTCTAGATGTATCATTCTATCCCAGTTTCATCACATGAAATTACTATGTTTTCAGTGTGAAGCTTTATGAAATGAAATGAAATTCATGTTGCTTTTCAAATTGGTATAATGAGCTAAACAGTAGCTGTAGCATTCATGTTTCCTAAAAATCAAAGGCTCTATCCAAAACACAAAATTAGCAATTGTCCTATGTTCTTGCTTCTTGCAAATATGCAACAGGAATTGCTGACATAATTGTAAATGAGTTCCTTAAATCCTATAGACACTGATGGGTCAACAGAAAAGAAAAATGCTGGGTCCATGCAAAACAGTATGATATCACTTTATATATTAAAGTAGATGCCAGCTTTATTGCTGGCATATATGATGATAAATAGAATACTTCTCCATTTACATTCTTTTTATGACTGTACTTTTCCTTCTTCCAAGTTCTACTGAAAAAGGTGGAAAATTCTGATAAGTTATCTCTGGCTCCAATAGAGGCATAATACTTAACCATGGTTAATTTTTGTTGCCTTAGGTTAAACATTAAACCAAAATATTTTAACCATGGTTAAGCATTGGTTGAAAATCAGGTTGCATGATGAATTAAAAGATATATGTTAACTGTGGATATGTGTTATGTGCATACATTTTTTAAAACAACTTATTTGACAGGAACAACAAAATCTTCATGAGCACAAACTTTTTTACAGAACAAAAAACATGGCGACATCAGCTACTCAGACTATTTTTCTTTCACACTCCCCTTGGAACAATTTCTGAATGTATCTGTTTGACTACTATTTTTCTACTAGCTTGTCTTCATGTAAAAAGATTTGTGGATGTTTTGTGCTCACCTTGGTCATACTAGTCTATATGAATACAGGTTAAAGACTGGTGAACTTCTGATGCAGAACAAGAAGCAATGCAGAGTCAAGAAGATGCAGTTGGTCACCTTTGCCTCATAGGCAAAGAAGAAAAAAGGCCACATAGAGAACACAAATAAATGCATTTGGCTCCCAACTGACATACAGTAATGATGTCTATTTCCTCCAGTATCAAAGGCAGTGTACTTTTGCAAACCAGTTGCTATTAACACTGCTAGAATCAGGTAATCAGTGATAGGATTCACATAGGTGAAATGTCAGAACTTTCTAATTATTAGAAATTATGATATCATTAACAGCCACCTACTAGGTTTCTATTTAGCAGTTCGAAAGCAAGAAATTGCAAGTAGATAAATAGGGACCACTTTGGTGGGAAGGTAACAGCATTCTGTGCTCTCCGGTGTCTAGTCATGCCTGCCACATGACCACGGAAATGTCTGCAGAAGCAGACAGCGCTGGCTCTTCGGCTTTAAAACAGAGATGAGCACTGAACCCTAGAGTCAGATACGACTGGGTTTCGAGCAAGGGAAATCTTTACTTTTACTTTATAATGTTGCAAGCTACATCTGAAGGTCATTTGCTCTTGACTGGCAAATTAACAGCCATTAGCATTACAAAGGTACTAGTCCTCTTTCACAGATATGGATCCAGCTGTCTGCATATTGGGAATCTCCTTGAAGGTGAAAGCTAGCTATAGAAATTGAATTGATATAGAAATTGAATTCATGAGCACATGCAGCGCCAGATTTACCACAAACAACACTCCATGTCTTTCTTGGAGATTCTTCCAAGAGGCATCTGGGTGACCAATGGGAACATAAAGTTATAGTAGACAGAACTTTCTTGCCTGATTCAGTCTATCTCTTCTTAAGTACCAGTGAATCTTCCGGTACTGTAGCAATGACTTCTTAAAATGGTCTCTTTCTCTTCCTATAAATGCTTCACATAACAACTCATTGATGTAGGCTATTTGTTGCCAAACTCCATTGCAAAACTTGGAAAAGTTATTATTCTGGACTAGAATTTCCAAAATTTCCAAAAGAGCATGGCCTCTGGCTTGGGAATTCGGCAAATGTTACTACAGTACATAGAAATGTAATTTCCCTAAACACTGTTTCACAGATGCTAGGCAAATGTGAATTTCTGCATCCATACAAACTCTTTCACACATCCACTTCCATCAAGTGAAACCATTAAATCTGCAATTCAAATATGCCTGAAATGCTTTACTCTTAAGACTACAGGACAGTAAGAATCACCGGCCTTCCAGGAGACCTTTCCTAATGTCCAAAGCAGAGCTACAAGGCTGGTTTGTTGAACTGCATACAGTATATTAATTATATCACACCACTGAATTGTCATTTACATAGCTCTTCAGCCTGTTTCTGTGCCCCATATGAAATGCTACTTTTAAATGCTTAAAGTAAAGACATACACAGCTTCCAGCCAGTTTATGGCTCAGGAAAATAATAATTTGATTGCATTTGACCCTTAAAATATCACTTGAGGGTTTCTCTGAGGATTCAATGGGTCACTACCAAGAGTGGGCCTTCTCAGTGGTAATGACCTACCTGTGGAACACCCTCCACAAAGAGTCTACCCTAGGCTTCTATTTTGTATTCCTTTTGGTATCAGGAAAATGCTGTCTTGAAATTTTGCTAGGATTTTAATGGCCCCTCTAGTGGCAACCTTGTACTGACTTATCTAAAACTAAGCCACATTGAACTAATTTCTCAGAAGACATGATAAGATTGAACAAACAGAGGATTTTAGAGATTTATGTCATTCTGGCATCTTGAAAGTTCTAAGGTTTGTCTCTGCTGTGGCAGCTTTTTCCTGGTTTATTTTATTGTTGAATTAATTGATTCTACACTAAAATTCTAAGGTAAACTTTCCTGCTGAATAAAATAAATAAAAGAATAACAGCAGGTGGCAAAAAAGGAATTAGCAGATTACCTGCCTATCCACCTATTCATACGATCAGTAAATCACATTTCCAAGTAGCTTTGATCAAAAAAGCCTTTTGCAAGAATGCTATACAAATGAGTGACAGTGGTACCTCATACAACAATTTTAATCTGTTCCATGGGGCTCATTGTTGTACGAAACAATTGCTGTACGATACATGCATCGTATAGTAATTTTCCTTATGGGATGCATCGTACAACAATTATTATTTTTTTGCTAAGTGGTTTTTCCCATTGAAAAATTGTTTTACGTTTTTTTTCCATAGGGAAAATTGTTATGCGGGACACCATTTCCTCCCAAAATCTAATTGCTATGCGATTTCGTTGCTATATGGGGCAATTGTATGAGGTTCCACTGTATAGCATTTAAACTTTACATTTATTTCCTTTAAAGAATCAGTTCTTGGTCATGGCTAACGGCAGTGCAAAGGACTGATTTGTGGGATCAGTGTTACTCACAATGACAAGATCTTTTGTGCAGGAGTGGATCAAGTGTGAGATTGAGAAGCCAGTTATTAATGAAAGGTTTCGCTGAGATTGATGCCCAAGAAAGTAAATGTGCAGAATATAAATCATGTTCACTCATAGTTTGTGACTTGTGTTATCAGCCAATAACACTGAAAATAGAGGATACTCTCTTCATCTACATTGTAATTGTTCGGCCACTGGGGCAACACTGTTCATTCAGAACAGAATTAGGAGATGAAAATACACTGGGTTGAGTCAATGTTATACTCAGGAGCTACAGGGGCTGCTTTGAAACTATTGACAAATACGTCATCATATTCTCAGTTGACAACACTCCAACCCAGCTTCATTATTATGTCACATTCTAGTGTTTACAAGTCACCAGGTATAGGTGCTTGCATACTCTCAAAGGAGTTATTTCTTTATTCGTGTCAGAGGCACCACAAGCATATAATAACATACGAAGCTAAAATTAACATATCTAAAACAAACAGAATTAGATGCAAATGTTACTACAAAAATGGGGGACCTGAATAGAGCCTCCCTGAAGACTGCTATTTCAATGATCGGGCATCCCCTGGGCAATGGTGGCAACGGTGATTGTCAACGGCTAATCCTTTCAACCCATAAGTACCTCTTTTGAACAGAAATGATTCAAAGGAGTTTAAAGAACTCAAATGGCAAGCTGCATTTTCCTAGCCCAACTTGGATCCCATTCTGGCCCTCTGAGCCGTCCCTTTTCTCCAAAGGCTTTGTTACTGGTTCTGAGAGCTTCATGTGACAGAATGTTGCTATGTTTGGTCTGTCACACTATTGACAATGATCTCAACCATCCCTGGAACATGGCTGCTCTCAGGGGAAATGAATTTATCCCTTGAACTGAAAGAGACTGCTCACCTTTGGTATCAGCAGCACTGTGGCAGATGGTCCAACCTTCTCACTCAAATTAAGATAGCTTCCTATATTCCTACAATGTCTGGGATCCATTCCAGCTTTAATATTCAATGTCTGCCTTATTATCAGTCTAACAATATATTTCGCAGCAGCACCCATGAGAGTTAATTTGTTTGGGAGGGCAGGGTTCCTTCCCAAAGGAATGAAACAACCAAAAAAAGTAAAAGGGAAAAGGTGTAAAGTAAACAAAACACTTTGCTACTAAACTAAATGCTGCTTTCTATAGTCATTTACCTTGACTAGGATTTTGCCTTTCAAACTCTGAGGACTGGGAAGCTGCTTAGAATCCCCCGTGCTCACAGAACTCAAGTCCAGTTTGTCGCCAAAAACCTCATTGAGGTATTGAGCAATTTTCTTTTGCTGTTGAATACTGCAGTGATTTTCAATAGAGAGTATAATTGGAAACCTAGAAGGGGGGGGAGAAGCAACAGAAATCCATTCAGCGTCTATATAATTTATTCTAGCAAATACTTCACCCAATGCCCTGCATAATTACTATATGTACCACTTTTGCAACTGTTTCTTCATCTTTTCACAGCCTTTTCCTATATCCAGATTATTCTCATAAAAAGCACCCCTCTTCTCACCAACAGTCATGATAGCTCGATATGACATCAATAGAGCACACCTGTTAATAAGCATTCTTCTTGTTGTTGTTCTGCTGTATTGGAATCCAAATACTGTATTGGCGAGCATCATGGTGAGCAACCATGAAGAGTGTCCTGAGAATATAATGCAATGGCCTTTCATTTGCCTTCCCCATTGCAACCTGACACCCGTACCACTGATCAAGTTCTGCGAGTCACTTTCTGGTCCTGAATCCTTTTGGCACGCAAAGTTCTCATCAGCCCCAGGCCAGTATTGATGAAGCTGCTGTCCTCCATCAACATGGATTCAAGTAGGATTTAATCCACTTGGGGACCATCACCCTTCGCTGTGGACTTTGGCACCCAATGCCATTAGTTCTCAGGGTCATCAAGTTAGTTAAACTCCACCTGACACTCTGAGTTGAGTTGCTGGCAGTATGGTCTACTCTATTACCATAGCAGGATAACCTGGTCAGACACCATTAATAAGCATTGACTTTGGAAATGGACAGTGAAAGTTTCAATGTATATTAAAATGGAACCTAGTTCCATGCTTCTTCCTTGTCTTGCTTCTTCAAAGCAACTATTCATTGCCTCAGGATTTGCTACAAGTGAGTAGCATTAGAATGTTTATAACTTTAGTAATAGAGCTGTGAAAGGAAGGGAGTTCCTGACCTGGTGTTGAATGCTGGTCCTCATTTGGACTATACAGAATTTGAGGGTTCTTTCCCTCTGTTTGAGGCTGCCCCTGTGTTTTAGTTAATGGCTCACACAATTATCTAAATTTCCCAGGCAGACCCCCACCCTCCCCCACAAAAAAGGCAAAACCCACTACTTAATCTAATTTGGAAGTAACCAAAAGTTGTATTAGTTGTTGTCACATTCCTTCTTTCACATACCAATGTCAAATCTCCCTTTGTCTTGTCACTAGAATGTTCCAGTTATGGTCTTTTAAAATCTCCACATGTATAAATGTGTTTTCTTTAATGATCTTCACTTATTTCTTCTCTTCCTCGATCACTGCCACCAACCCTCAACTGCCCCAAGTGTATGTATTTGCCCCTTTCACTCAGACCTTTATAATGCTATCCACACAGCCAACCCTGAGGTACTAAACTCAGCACCACTTAAACCGAGTAGAATAAATAATGTTTATTAAAATATCTGGGCTAAAATAAAGTTGTTTATTCCTATGGTCAAAGTTTTTTTCAGCTTAATCCTTTGGGTACACAGAAAGAGCCTCCTCAAAGATTGTAGTATTTTAAACAACAACCCCGGGCAACGGCCACCTTGTGCCAGCTAATCTTTCTCACGCTAGGTCAGGCAAAAGGAACTACAGAATGAATTCATAAAAAGGTGTCTTCATTTCGGCACTTTCACGTCTGGCCTAGACATGGAAGAAGAGGTTTAATCCTTCATTCTCTCTATTACCTTTTCCTCTCAAACTCTTTCTCAGCCCTCATGCTTCAAAACAACACTATTCCTAATCTTTCCACAACAGTATGAACTCAAAAAACACTCGTCCCTTCCTTATATATACATATATATACATTTGCCTTCACAATACAAATAATTATTACCAAGCATTATTTCCTCTCTGTTTACAAAATCTCAGAATTCCTTTTTATCTGCTCATTAGAAAACTACTCACACCCCTAGATTTAAAAATGGAGGAAAGAAAATGTAGTTTAATTTAAATTGATTGTTATTGCCTTACTCTCACGGTTAAATTACCTTGACTAAAATCATATCAATATACAATTTGCAAAGGAAGAGACTTCAGTAATGTACAGATATGACCAATGATTCATGTATTGGCAGAGAGATGGAGTAGATGACCCTCAGAAACCCTTCTGGCTTTACAATTCTATGAATTGAGAGCCTGCTGCTTCTGGAAAGAGTTTATATGGGAATAAACAGAGTTTATGTAAGATTAACAATGGGAAACCCTAAAAAAACAATTTAAAAATGGCACGCATTTTGCACGACCAACAGGGCAAAACTATGACTATCCATGCAAAATACAATTAGGTTTGAAAGATCTGCTACCATTCTAAGAAAGAAAAAGTCCCAAATTTTAAAATGTAATCTGGAAACATTTTAAAAAGCCAGCAGCAGGAAGACATTCACACAGTTTTTTGTACTTTTAATAGTTGATAATACTGCTTAACTACTTATGTAGGTGACAGGTAACCCAAAGATCCAATTATACTTACTCATTGTTAACAAAGGCATTTTTGTTGATCGCTTCGATGACATCTTTAAAGAGTATTTTAGAAGTAAGAGTATAACCATGATGCACTACAGGCTCCCCATCTGGACCATCCCAGCAGTCCACTATTAAGACAAAAAAGTTAAATATTAAATACATATTGGTCTGAGGAAGAGACTGCACCTTTTTGTTTTGGTGGAAGGGATGTGGTAATGGTAAAAACGAAAGAAGAGGAAGGGAGGTGGTGATGCAGTGGTGGGCATCAGCACATACCCATCAAGTGCCACTCTGGAAAATATGGGAACTGCTCTGGCCCGGGTGCGCATGCACAGGAAAAATTCCATTTTGCATGCACAGAACCCCTTTGTGCATGCGCAGAACATGTTTGCGCTTGCACAAATGTGTTCTGTGCATGCACGCGTGCACAGTAATACCTTTCCCCACCGTTCTAAATATGGGATGGCGCCGGGAAAGGGGAGGAACACATGCCAAAATACGGGATTTCCTGGCCAATCCTGGATACTTGACAGGTATGCATAAGCAGGTTCACACCAGTTCGCCAGAACCGGTAGCAGAAATTCTGGCTGGCCCCGCCCATCCAAGTTTTGAAATAAAGTAGTCCTAATTTGGGTGCAACACAGGGCTTCCCCCCTGGCCACGCCCACCATACCACTCCCACAGTGTGGTAGTAAAATTTTTGGAAGCCCACCACTGTGTGATGGTAGAAGAAGATGGTTGTTCCGAAAATATAAAAGAACACCTCCCAAGCCTTATCTTTCATTACCAGAAGAAGACATGCTGGCAAATGATTAAAGCTGATTGTTGTGTTATCATCATCAATAAGTGTAGTTACCCAGGATATTCCCATCAGAAAAGCTATGAAAGAAGTCCATGGAAGAATACTAGCTAATATCTGACTAAACTAGAGCTGATTTGGGGGCTTCTGCACATTAATAAAGTAATTTTTGTAATGCAAGCTTCATTGTTTCTATATCTATTAATAGGTATCTTAGATCTGGGGTCACCAACCACTGAGCCATGGACTGGTACCAGACCATGGGCTGTCCTGAACTGGGCCATGGCGGTGGGTGGTGCTGGGAGCCCTGATGATCACCTTCAAGAATCTCTGTGGGGTCTGCCTGGTGAACAGAGCAAGATCATGGGCTTTAGACACAGCAGATAGGCAGGTGGCTGGGCCCTTCCCCCCATGTTGCCTAACTGCCCTCCGCATGTGTGCAGTGTGATACCTCACTGCCCGAGGCAAACGGTATGGCTGGCAGGTGGCTGGGCCTCTCCTCCTTGTTTTTGAGCTACAACGGGGCTCCTTCCCTCGTGCGCAGTGAGGTATCACACTGCCCATATTCAAGCTGCGTCTGGCAGACAGGAGAGATTAAAAATCCCAGCACCCCTACTTACTGGTCTGTGAAAAAACTGTTTAGCATGAACCCAGCCCATGTGCAAAAAAGGTTGGGGATCTCTGACTTAGATGATAGCAGCTTTGGCTCCACAGCACAGAACTGTTCCCTGGAACACTCATCTGATGAGCCAACTAAAACAGATGTGAATCATAGAAAATACTATAGAACAGCCTGTCACTCCCTGCTTGCCTCTCAATAAGCCCTGCTCCTCACGACCAGATTAGCTCTTAGCATTTTGTTCCAGTTCAATTCTCCCTTGGCCATAGTCACTCCACTTGGATACCATTCTTGGAATTCATCTCAAGTTGACCAATTAACCTGTCTGTTAAAGCAGGAAATGTCAAAATGTGGCTGAAAGGCCACAAAGTGGTCTACTGGTTAACTTTAAAGACTTCTGCAACCAGCTCTTATACCAATATGACACTTCTTTATTCATGCTCATGTAATATATCCAAAGGCATTTGTGATGAAAAGAATGAAAACACTTCATTTGCAAAGGACCATTCAAAAATACCATCTTAAAAGCATATTTTGTCAATGTTCATATTAAAATAATTTGTTTCTTCAAACACCTGTGATTTCAACCAGAAACATAATCACAGTTAGCAAAGTAGCTATATTATAACAGACTTTGATTCCACTTTTTAAAAACACTGATATGAGAGCAAAACCTATGGACTAAAACTAGCAAATGCAAACTTCTCTTCTGGATTGAAGAGTAGAAGCACATATATTCAAAGTAATAGTGCTGGTTTTGACCTTTAAAGCCCTACATGGCAGTGGTCCGGGATACTTAAGAGACCGCATCACCCCAAGGTGTCAAACCCGTCCTATAAGGGCAGACCAGAGGGGCTCGGTGATGGTCCCATCAGCTAAGGAAGCTCACCTTGCAGGGACCAGGAGGAGGGCCTTTTCCGTGTCAGCCCCAGCCCTTTGGAACCTCCTGCAATTCAAGCTACGCCTCCAGATGGAGCTGCTCCCCTTTAGAAAACAACTGAAAACATGGCTATGCCAGCAAGTATGGGGCATGGATGAATCAACTTCCCAGTCCCGTCCCACTGGCTTATTTAGCCCACATGGGTATTTTGTCCTGATAGCTTTTTTTAACTGTTGTGGGAGGGTAGGGAGATTTTTAGATGGTTTTAAAAGGGGGCTTTTAATAGTCTATAGATGGGGGGTTATTTAATGTTTTTATTTGATGTTTTAATAATGTTGTGAACTGCTTCGGGTCACTCCCAAGTGAGGGAAGCGGGATAGAAATATTTTAAATTAACAATTAATTAAATTAATATCTCAAATTTCACTTTTATCATCAGATCTAATTTAAATGCACATTTGGATTTAAACATATTTTTTAAAAAAATTGCTTTAAAAATTGCTATAGAAACACAGTTCATGATGTAAATAAAATTTCCAAGTAACATTATTGGATGTTGATGGTTGGTATAATCACTCATCAAAATGCTAACACAATTTTTAATTTGGATATTAAGAGACTCCAAAAATTACATTTTACAAGAAAATGTGTCTCAGAAATTGGTCTTACCTTTGTATATAAGAAAACAGAGTATATTGCTGTATTAAGTCTTTGCAAAAGCAATTTCAAGAAACATGGCTTTCTAGAGGAAATGACACAATGCCTAAATAACTGCAAAAC
Source organism: Bradypodion ventrale (assembly GCA_035047345.1). Lineage (NCBI taxonomy): Eukaryota > Metazoa > Chordata > Lepidosauria > Squamata > Chamaeleonidae > Bradypodion > Bradypodion ventrale. The sequence goes on along the minus strand of JAWDJE010000003.1, from coordinate 36,495,299 downwards.
TTTGTTACAGCAGTATCATAGGCTAAATGAACTGGAAGGGGCCTTTTAGTCCATTGGGTCCAACCCCTACTCAATGCAGAAATCCAAATCAAAGCAGATATGATAGATGGACTTCTTAAAAATTATATGGTATCACAACAATACTTCTAGGTAACAAATGCTAAGTCTTCTAAATCCAGTACATGCAACTAAATTCTGTCCAAGTGAATCACAATGCATGTATATATGTATATAATGTATATTCTGCCTCTCCCCCCCCACTGTAGACTATATAATAGATATACCCCACTTCGCAGAAAACAGAATAAAAAGGGCACCTTCAAGACATCGGCATCCATCTTGTAGGACTCGAGCATACATTTCAATTTTAGACTGAGAGAGAAGCTGGTCTCCTGTTAGATATGTGTTGTGAGAAGAAGCAATATAATAATTGCAGAGGGGTTGATCCATATCCTGATGTACCTCACTGTGGAGGGGGTTGAACACATCACAGGCAGGGCTGCGCATGAAGTTGGTGAAGCCTTTAAAAAGATGAGAAATCAATAGGCTTCAGTACAAAACTGTTCAATGGCAGAAAAAGAAACATTTAAGTGATTAAGTAAAAGGAAACTGTGGTCATAAACATGGCAGTCTGCAGCAATGAAAATCCCAGAACTTCACAACACATTTATTAAGGCTTGTTTTCGGATGGCTTTTTTAAAAAAATTGTGTCAGAGGCACACAAAAGGTCTTTCTGGGTTGAAAGGGTTTTTTGCGGGAACAACTCTGCTCACATAATGCCAGAATGAGGCTCCTTTCATGTCCCCAAGATCTTTTTCCACCAAAGTGGTCCCTATTTATCTACTTGCAATTTCTTGCTTTCGAACTGCTAGGTTGGCAGGAGCTGGGACAGAGATGAGCGCTCATTGCATCATGCAGTACTCAGGCCTTGAACTGCTGACTTGCTAACCTTCCAGCTAACAAGGCGAGCTTCTTAACCACTGAGCCATTGCAATCCAGGTGGCTTATTTTCACCAGTTTCTTTAGGAGGACATCAGCGATTTTAGAAAAATCCTCCATCATATGCCCGAGACAGCTTTATGCTGCCAATTCAAGTCAGAAGCCCGACTTGGGCTTCAGGTAATTGAAGTCCAAGAACACCTGGAGCATCAAGGTTGGTCACCCCTGGTATGGAGGGACAGAATGACACAGGAAAATTGGTCTAATCCTCACTCAACCACTGAAGTCCACAGAGGTGGCTGGAATTGGGAAAATCATATCATAAACTAGCATATTTGTGCGCGGCCAGAAAAGATGCCAGAGCCACCGCGACCGCAGCAGCAGCAGCCAGACTTTCCAAGCCTCTCCCGGGGCTCCGTCCATCAGTCCCAGGATGGGAGGCAGCTGTGCCTTCTACCGAGGTTGGGTTTTTGAAGTTTTTTCTATGACTGTTTAGATTTATATTTTTTTTGCTGATATATTGTTGTTGTTATATTTTTGTTGCTACAATGCTGATATATTGTACTATTGTGGTATTTATTGTATTGCATCTTTGTGTTAGTGAGTCTATTGATTATTATTATTTTCTGTACTATTGTATTGCTATTTGTACCAATATTGACATGTTGTAAGCCGCTCTGAGTTGGCCTCGGCTGAGTAGGGCGGAGTATAAATCAAATAAACATAAACATAAAGTGTGTGTTGGTGGTTAGGGGTGGTTTGGGGTGTGCACAACCACCACCACCCATACAATATCACTCCAACCACCAACACACATATTGAAAGTTCCTGGCAAGGCAGGAGTGTCATGTGTGTGCGTGTGCGTGTGCGTGTGCGTGTGCGTGTGCGTGTGTGTGTGTGTGTGTGTGTGTGTGTGAGAGAGAGAGAGAGAGAGAGAAGCAATGCTGATATATTGTTGTTGTTATATTTTTGTTGCTACAATGCTGATATATTGTACTATTGTGGTATTTATTGTATTGCATCTTTGTGTTAGTGAGTTTATTGATTATTATTATTTTCTGTACTATTGTATTGCTATTTGTACCAATATTGACATGTTGTAAGCCGCTCTGAGTTGGCCTCGGCTGAGTAGGGCGGGGTATAAATCAAATAAACATAAACATAAACATAAAGTGTGTGTTGGTGGTTAGGGGTGGTTTGGGGTGTGCACAACCACCACCACCCATACAATATCACTCCAACCACCAACACACATATTGAAAGTTCCTGGCAAGGCAGGAGTGTCGTGTGTGTGTGTGTGTGTGTGTGTGTGTGCGTGTGTGTGTGTGTGAGAGAGAGAGAGAGTGTGTGTATTTCCCCCCAACCCAACCCCACCCCAAACCCAGGGGACCAGGCAGAGAGAGGATCCCCCTGCAGGACACCCCATTATTAAAGAGAAGAAACCAAGCGGTTTCTTCTCTTTAAAAATGGGTGTTGGGGGGGGATCGATCCCCTCTCCCGGGTCTCCTGTTTCCGGGAGGGTTGGGGGGACAAAAGGGGTCTGTCCCCCCAACCCTTCCAGAGCCAATGGACCCTGGAGAGAGGGGATCCCCCCGCAGGACATCCCGTTATTAAAGAGAAGACACCAAAAGGTTTCTTCTCTTTAAAAATGGAGTGTTTGGGAGGGGGTGGAATCGATCCCCTCTCCCTGGGCCCCTGGGTTAAGGGGGGTTGGGGGGATAAAAAGGGGTCTGTCCCCCCCCAACCCTTCCAGAGCCAGGGGACCCTGCAGAGAGGGGATCCCCCCCACAGGACACCCTGTTATTAAAGAGAAGAAACCAAGAGGTTTCTTCTCTTTAAAAACAGAGTGTTTGGGAGGGGGATGGAATCAATCCCCTCTCCCTGGGCCCCTGGGTTTGGGAGGTTTGGGGGGACAAAAGGGGTCTGTCCCCCCCAACCCTTTCAGAGCCAGGGAACCAGGCAGAGAGGGGACCCCCGCAGGACATCCCGTTATTAAAGAGAGGAAAGCAAGCGGTTTCTTCTCTTTAAAAACGGAGTGTTTGGGAGGGGGTGGATTCGATCCCCTCTCCCTGGGTCCCTGGGTTGGGGAGGGTTGTGGGGACACACCCCTTTTGTCCCCCCAACCCTCCCGGAAACAGGAGACCCGGGAGAGGTGATCGATTCCTCCCCCCCAACACTCCATTTTTAAAGAGAAGAAACCACTTGGTTTCTTCTCTTTAATAATGGGGTGTCCTGTGGGGGGGATCCCCTCTCTACAGCACCTTTGCCTCCCGTAGAGAAGGAATCCCCATCACAGAGTGGCTTTGCTTCTCTCTGGGTTGGCTGGGAACGGCTTTCATTCCCAGCCAACCCAGAGAGAAGCGAGTCCTTTTCTCTGGTAGGCCAGGAGGTGCTCCGGCCTCTCCTTTGTCCATGTGGGCATCGAGGCCACGTGGCCCACAGGGACAGAAGGAAAGGCCGGTGTTTCTCCCTACGCAGAAGGCCGCGCTGAGAGGGAAAGAGTTTGAGAGATCCAGCCGGAGCCGACAAAAGATAAGTGCAGTCGGCGGGGGTTAGGGAGGGGGGCTAGGTGGTGGGGTGGAGTGGCAGCATGGTTACTGGAGCCTTGCCTCACCCACCCACCCCCTAACCTCAACTGACCGCAGTTACCTTTTCCTGGCTCCAGTCTGGCTGGATCTTTCAAAGTCTTTCTCCCTCCGGCTCCCGGCGGGTTTTTTTTAAGTCAGCACACGCTTTCCCAGCCTCCTCTGCGCTCATGTCTCTCCGCCTGATTGGCTGGGGTGTTGCACAGTGCAGAGGACTCTGGGAATTGTAGTTCTTTTTTGAGTCATGTTCGTGGGGCTGCTGCCCCACTGGCGATGACCAAAACCCCGTGGCGCTGAGAAGGCAGTGATTACGGTGAATGCGGAAGGCTAGGTCTGGGATGGTTGGGCCTGGTGCGGGAGCCTTTGAACGGACCCAACGGTAAAGGCCTCTTTTTATAAGTATAGATACAGTGGTACCTCAGATAAAGTCCAATTCAGATAAAGTCCGGTTCGGATAGTCGCGGTTTTCATGCACACGTGATGCATCGCATAAAGCCAAAAACTGCTAAAAAAATGGACATTATCCGAGGTATTTGGTATAGAAACCTCGGATAACATCCAATTTTTGGACGTTATCCGTTGCATCGGATAAAGTCCAAACTTGTGGAATGGAGTTTGGACATTATCCGAGGTTCTACTGTATCTCGCTTATCTTGAAAGCCGTTATTAGTGTCAATATACAGTAAGTCAGATATGACTTGACAGCACATAACACATGTGCATTTAAATTACTTGCCCGTTTCCTGGAGGTAAACTAATGGCCAACAAAAATCCACAATAGGAGATTTTCCATGCTCCTACTGTGGCTAAAAAATTTCTCTCACACATACTGAAAAGATAAGTGCCTACCTCCTGTTATCCAATGAACTGTGGCCTTAAAACTATTGACACATTAATGCATAACTTTACCCATGGCAGTTTTATACAGATATACAGTATTTTTAGATACTTGGAAGAATTTCTGAGAGGTTTGTGTATAGATTTTGTTCAATCTCTGTTGTCTGTCTTTTTCACAATTTTTGCTCTTTATAGCATACTTTTAAAAAGGGGGGAGGGGACATCCAGCAAATATGGCCTCTCTTTTTTTTAACCTCATCCCACTTAATTTCATAAAAACCTCCCTGAAGAAATCTTTAAAAATTGCATGCTTGTGTGCCTTTTTATTAATTCAGCTTTGTAACTTAGATTATTATTACTTTATAAATGGCCGACACAGCTACCTCTGCTTTATCTGTGACTTTAAAATGAACAGTCACTTTTTTAAACAAGTGAGGCAAAATAGCTTGCAGACTCAATCTCAAAAAACAGATGGGAGGATTTCAACTCTGCAGTCCAAGATTTTAGTCAGAAAAGGTCAACATGCTTACATATATGCAATTTTCCATCCAGATTTGTTATGCATATGTGGAAGCTAACCTCCGCATGTGCTCAGCTCTCCAGAAAAGGGAAATGGAGCATTAAATGGTTATAGAAAAAATTGAAATCTTCTTCTTCTTCTTTTGTGTCCCAGTGACACCCTGGACTGCCAAAATGAAGCCACTTTCTTCGCTTTGTCATTGTCCAAACCCAAGCCCTCTCTGGCAGCAATTGGCAGACCAGTAAATGAGCCGGACTCTGTCTCTCTACACATTCACACTGTGTGTTGTTGTCTGCCAGCAGTTCCCACTTGAGCATGTTGGTCTTGCATTTAGCGACAAGCCTTTCCAAAAGTCCTCCTCATGCATGAAAAAGTACCATGAAAAAGTACCAAGCTCTCAGTTATCTGTTTTGTTTTTATTGTTGTGTTGCCCAAACCCCCTAGCAAGCTTTGTACAATGTGCCTTGATTTGGTTGGGTGAAGGAGCTCTGCTCCAAGCAGTATGACGGTTCACATCAAAGGAGATATGCTTTTCTCTAAAGTTGGTAAGAATAAGAATTCCCTCCCATCCCATTGTGCTCATCTTGAGACACTTAATGAAAATCACTCTGGGACCGGGTTATCCATTACAGACAACATGCAAAAACAGATACAGTCACAGGGTACATATAAACTGACTCCTTCATAAGGACTGCTGACAACAACACCTCCAGCCTCAGTCTGAGCTTGGATATTTTAACAGTTAACCTACACCAGGAAAACTATTTCTAGGTTTTAATTGGAAGCCCAAACACATTTCCAAAGAAAAGTAACAGCAACCACGACCAGATTCATTCATCTACACAGATTGGCTTTAAAATTCACTTGTAATTTGTTTTCTAACTTTTTAAAAAAACTGATGTCACAACCCCCTTGTAAACCACTATAATTCCCACTTTACAGTTGGGAAATGGAGTCCCAGAAAGCAGCTGTGCAAATCCACATAAAATGAGCTCAAGGTAGGTAATGGTAAAGATTGCTGTTGCTTGAAAGCCAATCATATCCGAATTTAGGATTCGGTGCTCATCTCTATTTATAGCCAAACATCTACAGACATTTCCATGGACTTGTGGCAGGCATGACTCAACACGGAATGCACGGAATGCTCAAGGTAGTGCTTATTTAAATTCCTGTTTGACAAATTGAAATTCAACCATCCACCTAATAAACATGGATCTCTCTAATCTTTTTTATTTTACCTTTCTTTTGCTCATCTACACTAAATTTGAAGCATCATCAAGATGGGAATGAGCATTTCCTTTAATTAAAATGGAATTAAGCTGATCCCACATTTCAAACTCTTACATCAGGGGTGACCAAACTACAGTCCAGGGTCCAGATACGGCCCTGATGCCAATTCATCCAGCCCACAAAGCCCTCATCGTTCCTGGAGGTGGAAGTAAAACATGTCCATGCGGGGGTATTTTTCTTCCACTTCCAGGAGCGTCGAGGGCTTCGTGAGCCGAATGAATTGGCATCGGAGGCCGGATTCAGCCCCAAAGCCATCATGACCGGGTCCCTGAACCACATGACCAGCCCGTGGTCTGAAAAATTTCAGCACCCCTATCTTACATACTAAACTCTTCTTTAAAAGGTACTGCTAAAACCTTAATTGTATAGCAGCAATATAAAATACCATTAAAGCTAACTGAAGATGTAAAAAAAATTACCTTCTATGCCCAGAGCATTCTGGCTCTTGTTTTCGTCAGAAACTTCAAATTTTCTTATGATGTCCAGACAATACTCTGTCGTCACATTATTCATCTGCAACAAACACAACACAGGTGCATTTTGATTCTCCAGAATATGTGGCCAACATGTCAAAATCAACCTTAGGCTTCGACATTTGTTGACAATCCCATGGCCATACTCTGTGCACAGCCAACCGTGAACACAGTTGTCAGTAACAGTATTCTTCAATGACCTTTCAGAGAGTTAGGGGATTTGTGAGTATATTTGTTTACTGGTTGTTTTAAAGCATCCCAACTACAGATATGTATTTTTAAAGGTGAATGCTGTGGAGTTAACATAAACTATATCTCTACAGTCATTACAGATGTTTGGAGAGCACCACATAGTTTTAATTTTGATTGCTCAACTTTCAAAACTATACCTTATAGCCACATTACACTTTTTAAAATTTATAGACTTAAAGGTGGTCACATTTTTTTCTGGATAGTATATCACAAACACAAAAATGCACTAAAGAATTGTGACTGGCCCAAATTATTTTAGTGCCTCCAAACGTTGCTGACCTTCTTCCACCAAACATCACTATGGAGAATAGTGACTAACACTTATAAGAATAATAGTTAGGAAGGAAGGGAGGATTAACTTCCAGTTTGGAAAAATTGATATTTTGAGGAATTAGCATGGGCATGAGGGCTCTGAATGTTACTTTAAAAATGGATTATCTATCCTGCAATCTTCTAGGGCTGTTATAGCGAAAGTTAACACTCCAGATGTTCTTGGACTTCAATTCCCAGAAACCCAAGCCCCCATGTATCCACATGAATGGATTTACTGCGATTCATCCGGCCTGTGCCACCGCCATCGCTCCCGGAAGCAGAAGTAAAATGCACCTGTATGGGCATGTTTTACTTCCGCTTCCGGGAGCAATGAGGGTGGTGCAGGCCGGATGAATCGCAGTAAACCCATTTGTGTGGATTCACGGGGGTTTGGGATTCTGGGAATTGAAGTCCAAGAACATCTGGAGTGTTAACTTTCGCTATAACAGCCCTAGAAGAATCCCTGGTGTAGTAGCTTTGTTCCAAAAGACCACCAAAATTGTGGCATCTACATGGAGCCTGTCCCTCTGTTTTCCTTACATAAACACAGAGCCTCCTTGAAGACTGTGGTACTTTTGTACCATAATCGGGCATACCCTGGTAATGGCAACCTCGTGTTGCCAGCTAATCTTTCTCACACTGGGTCAGGCAAAAGATCCTGCAGAATGAACTCACCAAAAGGTGCCTTCATTTTGGCAGTTTCACCTCTGGCCTAGACATGGAAAATAAAATCAATAGTATCAAACGGCACTACAATCTAATTTACAAACTCCAAGGTTTCAATTTTGAATGAGGTGTTACATTTAAAAACTGTCAAGAGTACATAGCAATCCTTATTGAGTTGTGAAAGGTTGTGTCTTTTCAATACTGTGTGAAATTCCATGCCACTCTTCAACATGCTACTGTACTGAGGTCAGAGGTAGAATAATATCTTTTCCTGATAGTCACCATTTTGGTCTCCTGGGAGTAGCAACTTATAACAACATGGACTGAGAGAGGTGGTTTAATTATTGTCTGTTTTATTGTTGTATTGTTTTGAACTGCATATTTTTTATTGTGGTATACTGAGGGTTTGTCAGTTTTAATCTTGTGTAAACTATATAGAGTAGAGCTTGCTTGAATGAATGGGACTATATATATAGAATGAATGAATGAATGAATGAATGGATGGATGGATGGATGGATGGATGGATGGATGGATGAATGAATGAGTCAGTCAGTCAGTCAGTCAGTCAGTCAGCCAGTCAGCCAGACAGTCAGATAGTCAAAGAGGAGGTTACTGCTTTCTTGAATAAAAAAGAAAAAATCTTGAATGACAATGTGTTGTGTTTGAATACATTTTATGCTGTAATGTTTGTGAACTAATTAGGATCATTACGATCCTCCATTTTTGTCTCCTTCTTCTTGGTCTTGTAATATTGTGGGATTGCGTTCTGGCCTAAACTATGTAGTCTGTATAGTCTTCACTCCGGTCCGATAACCTCCAAGTTACCCCACTCCCCTTCCTGTCGCCTCCTACCCAAATGTCTCCATTTCTGAGTGTATATATTGAGCAGTGCTGCGCCACTGCTTTCAATGTTCTGACTGCCTAATAAAGTGTTTAGCCCTGTTATGCTGGCTGCTTTGTATTTCTACCAGAGCATCAAACAATGGAAATGACTAAAATCCAGCTAAAGTTAACACATTTAAGTTTCACTGATTTCATGGGAAATCCAAAACATTAGTTTAATAGCATCCCACGAGATTCAACACTGCTTCTTTCTGAATGGATCACAACCAACTTTTTAACCATTTCTAAATGACAGCCCTGCCTCTTATTATTTCTTGTCTCAGCTCATGAGGTTAGTATTGATGTTGAAATCTATTCCTTCCCTGCACATTGTAAGAGAAAGAAAGAGAATACGCAGTGAAATAATTTTGGCAGTACACAATTAAAATAAAATTAAATTATCCCGCCATAACAAGCAGAGCAATGAGGATATGACTTTTGAGAGAGTAAAATTAATAAACACAAAAAGCAGTGTCTAGTCCAAAAAAACATTGTTATCTGTACTTCTGCAGAGCACTTGGAACTTCTAAGAGTGTGTAATCAACCATGCATAGCAAAAAGGCATGAAGTGTGCTGTGAGTGAAATGTGTAGTCTAAAAGGACTTTAAATGAAGGCCTGGGATCAAGCCAGTGCTCACATCTTATTAAATGTACAGCCAACTCTCTAACAATAGTGCTGTGGCTTACAATATGAATACAAATTTAAAAAACATCGTTACAATAAAAATGCAAGTAGAAAGAAGATGAAACTGACAAATTAGAATAGCATATCTGAAAACAATTAACTTCCCCCAGCTCATCAGGCCAGGTTTCAGTTATACAAGCCAGGCTGGCCTTCTCATTCAGAACCAAGTCATGCATGAGAGAAGTTCTATTACCAACCAACTTGGCATTCAAAGGCAGCACCAGCAGAGCAGAAAGCAAACTGGCAGAAGTATCATGGATCGTCTGGTTCAGAAAGAGACCAGAGGTACAAAGCAAAGATACCCAAGGGCTCTTTTTTCAGCACATCAAAACCTGAGCAACATACTTTTCTGCAACCACTATTAGGGTCTTCTGAGCCAAGAAACAAAGAGTAAAAAGTTTGGAAAGTGTTTCCAAAATGATAAGAGGACTGGGAAGCATTTAAATCTAGCAACCTAAGAATATTAGTATAGGTCCACCTCATACAGGTATATACAGGTAGTTGAGTATAAGCCGAGTTTTTCAGCCCCCAAAATAAGCTCCAAAAACAGGACTCGGCTTACACTCGGGTCAGTGATCATGAGGGTCCCAAGACCATCCTGGATTGAGATGTGCCAACAATTTAATTAATTTTACCAGATTTTCATGTATTTTGACTATTTAAACTCACTAGCAGCTGCTGCATTTCCCACCCTCGGCTTATACTCGAGTCAATCTATTTACCTGGGGTTTCAGGTCAAAATTAGGTACCTTGGCTTATATTCGGGTTGGCTTATACTTGAGTATATACTGTATGTTTCCAAACTATGAACACACTGGAGGGGCCTAACGTATCATACTAGGCTCTCTTGTTGACAAAGTACAGTAGAACCCCACATAATGGAAAAAACTCCGCTCCACGGAGCTCTTCATTATGCAGTTTTTTCGCTATGTGAAGCAAATGGGCGATACCCCGCATAACGAAAAAAAGTTTGTTATACAGGGTTTTGTTAAGTGAGGTATACCCCACTTAACAAAAATCCATATAACAAAAAAATTCGTTATGCAGGGCATCACACAGAGTGCACAAATGTTTCCTTGTACAAATTTTTCATTATACAAAGTGTTCGTTATATGGGCTTCCACTGTACAGTATTAGAAAATATTACCCTTCCGTACTTCACATAATTGGGGATGACCCTAACTTTTGCTTAGCAAGCTAGTGGAAAATACAAAAAAAACTAATATTTTTGTGTCAGGAATTATTCTGGGTTAAAAGGATTTTTGCTGGAGAAACTCCGCTCAGGGGATGCCTGAATAAGATTCCTTTCATGTCCCTGAGAGCTGGGACAGAGACAGGTGCTCAAACCATCATGCATTACATGGGGTCTCGAACTGCTGACTTGCTAGCCTTCCAGCTAACAAGGCGAGCTTCTTAACCACTGAGTTGCCGGAGCCCCAGTACACAAAAAAATTTGAAACTTAACCCTAGTTAGTTTATTCAGATACTTTTAAAGATCTTTCCCAAGTAGAGTTAAACAGATTTCTTCATACCATACAAAACAAGAAAAAGATTTTTTGTGAAAACAGATTAAATACAAGTGAAGGTTTCTGCCTGTTTGTAAAGGTTGTGTGTGTGTGTGTGTGTGTGTGTGTGTGTGTGTGTGTGTGTGTGTGTGTGTGTGTGTGTGTGTGTGTGTGTGTGTGTGTGTGTGTGTGTGTGTGTGTGTGTGTGTGTGTAGCAATTTTCTATTACTGTATAGAGCACATTCTACACTTCTGTGTTTCTCATATGTCTTGAACCTCTCATTGGAAATACTTCAAGGCTCAATGAGCTATCTGCTTCACCAGAAAGGAAGTCATAGCACTGCGCATGGACATGGGCATTTGAATGGACAGCAAGTGTTTCTCAAAGCCACTGATCCAGGGTGAAGTAATAGACAGAATGTAACTGTCTTGCATGAACAGACTACAAAAGGACCTACATAATGGATATATGGCCAGACAAGCTGGAAATGTACTGGCAATGAACAACAGATGACAAGCAGAACCAGGAGTACAACTGAAACAAAATATGCATTGTTTTGTATTTATCTTGATAGTGTATGTATTATGTTGTTATGGAATCTTGTTCTTTTAAATACTGTTTCTTAAATATCTGTAAGCCGCTTTGGGTTGCCCATTGGGTCGAGGAAAGCAGAATATAAATAAAAGTATTTTGATGATGATGATGTAGGTGAGTTTCCCATAGCTTTGGTAATTTGAGCATCCTCTCTTAGCAGTTGCAGAGAATATAATTTTCTTTTTAAAAGGGAGAGAAAGGGAAATTATCCCAAGTGATTAATTTTGCAACAATACAGAGTATCTTTCCGCACAATAATCCTTGGGAGAATAAAAATAATACCATAGAAAGCCATGTAAAAATCAATACAAATTACAGAAGTAACAAACAAGCCCAGCAATCCATACAATCCAGTGGAAGCCATTAAAAATCCAATTACTCAGCTAGAGAAAATGCTATGATCCCTGGGCACAATAAAGGAATTCTATACCTGATGAAAGGACATATATTTTGGCACAACATGTACTATTCTGAGGTGGATAGACCATATTCTAAGGCAGTGTTTCCCATCCTTGGACTCCCAGATGTTAACATAAGAACAGCTTTGCTGGAACAGGCCACAGCCCATCCAGTCCAACATTCTGTCTCACACGGTATCTCACCATTTGCTACAGGGTATTCCCAAGGAGATGCCTTCACCTGCTAAGGATTCCCTGGAAATGGCATTGAGAGATATCCTGCCTATCTCTCCAACCCAGAGGTTGTCCTTAGGTATCCATAATTATAGCCATTGGTACCCTTGTCCTCCATGAACTTGCTAATCCTTTCTTAAAGCTGTCAAGACTGACAGCTGTCACCACTTCTTCTGGCAAGGAGTTCCATATACCAGTGATCCTCTGGGTGAAAAAGTACTTTCTCTTATTTATTTGAGAACTAATACCCAAAAGTTTCATGGAGTGCCTCCTAGTTCTAGTGTTATGCGATAGGGAAAACAGTTTTTTCTTATCTACTTTGTCCACACTGTGCATGATTTTATAAATTTCAATCAGGTCACTTCTTAGAAGCCGTCGTTCAAGAGTGAAGAGGCCCAACCGTTGCAACCTCAGATGGTAAGGAAGGTGTTCCAGTCCCCTAATCATTCTGGTTGCCCTCCTCTGCACTTTTCCAGCTCCATAATATCCTTCTGGAGGTACGGCGACCATAACTGTACACAGTATTCCAGATGGGGCCTCACCATAGATTTATAAAGAGGCAAAATGACACTTGCTGACTTATTTTCTATACCCTTCCTAATGATCCCTAGCATTGAGTTTGCTTTTTTCACTGCTGAGGCACTCTGGGTTGACACCTTCATTGAGCTGTCCACCAGGACACCAAGGTCCCTTTCCTGGTTTGTCACAGAGAGTTCAGACCCCATCAGTTTATAAATGTAATTTGGGTTTTTTGCCCCAACGTGCATCACTCTGCACTGACTAGTGTTGAAGCTCATTTGGCACTGTTTTGCCCACTCGCCCGGTGTCAAGAGATCCCTCTGGAGCTTCTCACAATCTCTCACAGTTTTCACTACCCTGTATAATTTAGTGTCATCAGCCAATTTGGCTACCTTGCTAATTACTCCTACTTCTACGGTAGATAATTTATGAAGAGGTTGAAAAGCAGGGGTCCCAGTACTGAACCTTGGTGGACCCCACTCTTTACTTCCCTCCACTTGGAGAAGTGTTCATTTAGTGCTACCCTCTGTTTCCTGTCCCTTAGCCAGTTGCTGATCCAGGACAAGACCTGTCCCTTTATTCCATGACTGGTAAGTTTATTCAGGAGCCTTTGTTCTTGGACTTCAATTCTCAGTAGCCCTGATCAACAGATGTGCTGACTTGGGCTTTTGGTAATTGAAGTCTAAGAACACCTGGGGGCCCCAGGTTTGGAAATCCTATTCTAAGACATTATATCTGAGAAATACACCCCCCCTGTTATTATTCATTCCAACCACAAATGTTGGGGGGAACCTATAGGATGGCCTTTCATGACCAATGAAAGATTAGGCAGGTTCACGTGATAGAAAGTACGCTATGTGCTTGTGTAAGTTCCATTGTGCAAATCATGACTTAAACTAGATAATCTATGAACCAGAGCCTTTGAGACACTTTGAAAATCCACTGACTTTGAGCTGAACTGCCAACCACACCAGCTAGACTCCTGAGAATGGAAATCTTGTGATAACAGGGACGCAACCCTGTGATGCTATCAGCTATAAAGCTCCAAGAGTTACTGAATTCATTCAACTGGATCTCTCCTGCCACTGTGTGGAGACACTACACTTTAGCAGAGGGATTCTCAACCTGCGGCCAGCGAGCTGGATGTGGCCCACAGCACCATTTCATGTGGCCCACCACTGCCTCCACCACACCAGGAAGTGCCATGTGGTAGAGGAAGGGCAAAATGGCCATATGGCCCCCAAAGCTGTCTGAGGGAGCATGACCCAGCCCCTGGCTTGAAAAGGTTGAGAACTCCTGCTTTAGCACTTGTGCTTTCTGACAGTCATACTCAAATAGTAACCAAATGAGTTCAAATATGGTAGAACATGATTCCTAAAGAAGAGAGAGAGATGTAATTTTCTTATCTTAATGAACAGACACGGAGCACATTTTAAAAATACCCAAAGATTTTGATCTAAACTATTGTCAGTTACCTAGCTATTAAAATAATGTCTGACTATAGAGTATGTTTCGTCATCCTTTAAAAAAATTATATTGATATCATATAGGGACTGTGGTGGCTTAGAGATTAATATGCTGAACCTGATGACTGGAAGGTCGGCAGGTCAGCAGTTCGGGACGCGAGTGCTGCACAATGGAGTGAGCTCCCATCTCTGACCCAGCTCCTGCCAACCTAGCAGTTCAAAAGCAAGAAATTGCGAGTAGATAAATAGGTACCACTTTGATGGGAAAGTAAACAGCATTCTGTGTCTAGTCATGCCTGCCATATGTCCACAGAAACGTCTACAGAGGTAGACAGCATGGCTCTTTGGCTGTAAACAGAGATGAGCACTGAACCCTATAGTTGGATACAACTGGCTTTCGAACAAGGGCAACCTATATTCATATCATAGTTAAGTGGTTGATGTGCATGGACATCTGTAACACAAACATCTGAATGAGTTAGAAGCACAGTAAAACCTCGCATAAAGAGCGCCTCGTTTAGAGACTAAAGAGCAGAATTTTCTCTGAATGGTCACCTTGCTTAACAACTAAAACCAACCAAAAACTCACTTAGTAACTACATCGGGGTTCGCAATCCCCCACCCCACCAGAAGTCACAACTGGTCACTTACAATGGTGTTTCGCTTAAAGAACAATCCCATGGAATGCATTATGCTCTTTAAGTGAGGTACCACTGTACATAAAATTTAAAGCACCTGAAATTAAAAAATATGCCCTTTGTTTAAAATGGAGATACTGTATCAATATTTTTCAAAGATCCAAATATTATAGGAACTCAGAGTGATAGAATTGTACAGCTAGAAGGAACTAAATGGGTCATTAAGCCAAAGATGAATCAACCACTAAAACATCCCTGACAGATGGCCTCCCAAAGACTGTTTAACAATCTGTCACAATGGCAGCATCTTTCAAAGTAGCCCATTCCACATTTGAACGCTTTTCTTGCTAATATTTTATTAAAATATTTGATCTTGTAATTTGAAGCCATTACTTGAGGTTCTGCTCCCTGGAGCCACAGGGGGGAAAACATGCTCCATCCTCCACATATATTTGCACCTTTCACATATTTGCTGGTGGCTACTATCTCTTCTTAGGAACTGTGGAGGCTTAGTGGTTAAGACGCTGAACTTGATGACTGGAGGTTCGTCAGGTCAGCAGTTGAAGACCGGAGTACTGCATGATGGAATGAGCTCCTGCTAACCTAGCAGTTTGAAAGCAAGAAATTGCAAGCAGATAAATAGGTACTACTTTGGTGGGAAGGTAAACAGTGTTCCGTGCACTCCAGTGTCTAGGCATGCGTGCCACATGTCCACGGAAACATCTGCAGACACAGATAGTGCTGGCTCTTCAGCTATAAACTGAATCCTAGAGTCAGATATGTCTGGCGTTCGAGTGAATTGTATCCAACATATTCATAAAGCTCAGTTTTCACAATTTCTATCATCTTGGTTGCCCTTTTATCAATGGATACAATCAAGCTTTTTGACATCTTTCTTAAACTGGGATGCCTAGAACTGGACGTGGCATTCAAGATGAGATGTGATTTTTTATATATATATATATATATATATATATATATATATATATATATATATATATATATATATATATATATATATATATATATATATATATATATATATATATATATATATATATATATATATATATATATATATATATATATATATATATATATATATATATATATATATATATATGTAAATAACAGAAAATAATAAAAATTATTCCATCCTCAGGACCTTTTGCTGGCTGAACAGGACCTCAGTGATAGAATATCCTCCTGTAAATTCTTGATGCTTATTTTATATGCTTACCTTTTGTTCTACCTTCAGAAACTGAGCAAATTCATCAACAGTCAGATAGTCTTTCTTGTCACTGTAGTTCAAAAGCAGCAAGTAGAGGTCACGCCTTAATGACATCATCTTGTAAAACACAGAAAACTCTTCAAAAGTTAAGGTTCCTTGGTTCTCATCTGTGTCAGCCTCCTGAGGAACAAGCAAAACCTAGTATGTATTTTGAGTAGCTAAGTATGTATTTTGAAGCAGCAACAGCAGGGAAATATACCTGTGAATACTTTTAAATGGCTCACTTTGAATCCGAATGACCATGGCTCATGCAAACTATGGTTTAGAACCCCCAAATTGTAGTTTAATCCTCCAAACATGCAAATCATGTATGAGAGATGCTCAGCTTTGCATTCTCTTGGCTTTGAATTTCATAATTTCATGCCAGTCAGTCTTTGTATTGCATACAGAGAGATAACCATTGGATAAGCTTGCTTCGTGGACTCCTCAGATGTTATAGAATTTAGTTTGGCAGGTTGTCTTCCTTAAACATACATCTCAAAGTAATATAAAATCCACAATTGCCTTTCCTAGATTGTACCTGGGAGAACCATGTAATAATCATGCTATAGGCTAGGAATTCATTAAGCAAAAGAAAACATTTAAGTATTTCAGGCCCCATATACGCAGTGTTTGCACATAAGTGTATCTTCCATCAGATCATCTAATACTGGTGAACACATATTATTTACTTACATTCAGTTTCTCCTAGAATTCCCTTCCTTTCACCATTTCCTCTGGCCCCAATGGCTGCAGTCACAAGAGTGCAATCAAAACAAAGGGCAAGCTAAGAACACAGCTGAGATTTTATGTGCTATCTGGGCTCAATGAGGTTTAAGTTAAATGGATCTTATTCCCAGGTCAAGTCTTGTTGTATAACAATCCAGCTTTAATGGTCTTAAAGTACCCTTCAGTGTCTTCTGAGCAATGGCATGTAGCCATCTAATCCTTCAGATCCAGAAGCATTGCACTGTAAAATTACTGATGAACAAAATGACCCAATGGTCCTTTTTAGGACAGCAAATGATGATATTTTTTATTAATACAGAAGACATCTCTTCATCCAAAGAGTAACTCTTGGTTTCACTTTGCCGTGAATGAAAATATAACATCATTTGTATTCTGGAAGTCACTTAATAGACTTCGAAGCAAAATAGGAAGATGAAAGAATCAAGTAAACCGAGACTA
The DNA here is from genome assembly GCA_035047345.1 of Bradypodion ventrale. Taxonomy (NCBI): domain Eukaryota; kingdom Metazoa; phylum Chordata; class Lepidosauria; order Squamata; family Chamaeleonidae; genus Bradypodion; species Bradypodion ventrale. Next base: position 36,478,044 of record JAWDJE010000003.1, on the reverse strand, counting down.
CAGGGCAAAGGTTTTTCTTCAGTGAGGAAAAATACAATCAATGCAGTACATATATGCCTGAGGGATAGCGGTGACTCAAATGGTTAAAACGCTGAACTCCCTGACTGGAAGGTCCGAGTTCAATTCCTGGGTACTGCGTGATGGATTGAGCGCCCGTCTCCATCCCAACTCCTGCCAACCTAGCAGTTCCAGCGAACACCTCACTGTCTGCTCAGCAAAACTTAAAAACAATATAAAAACAGTTAAAAGCCCTTCAATAAAACCAATTACAAGAGTGGGGAAACCTCAGGCAAGCCAAAAAGGAGAGCTTGTTGGCAATCCCGGCCCCCAGACCCGTTTCACTAACCACATTTTTAATTCTCTCCTAAATGGTAGCAACTGGAGGTGTAATTCTACCAGGAGAAGGTTCCATAATGTGGGGACTACAACCAAGAAGGCCCTTTTCCTCGTGCTGGAGAGGCGCACCTCCCCAACAGATGGTATGTGGAGGGTGTCCTCTTGGTTTGTTCTCATGGGACAGGTTGATGTTCTAGGGACGATGTGGTCCCTGAGGTATCCTGGTCTGCTACCATGAAGGGCTTTAAAGGTGATAACCAACACGTTGAATTGCACCTGGAGACATATAGGCAGCCAGTGCAGCTCCCACAGCAGTGGCAAGGCATGGTCAAAATGACCACACCCCACCACCGCACGGGCCGCCGCATTCTGGACCAACTGCAGTCTCCAGAAGGTCATCAAGGGCAGCCCCATGTAGAGCGCATTACAATAGTCCAAACGGGAGGTGAGCAGGGCATGGGTGACCATGAGCAAGGCCTCCCGGTCCAGGAGTGGGTGCAATTGGTTAATGACATGCACTTGCCCAAAGGCCCTCCTGACCACGGCCATAACCTGCTCGTGGAGCAGAAGCCGTGAGTCCAGGAGGACTCCCAGGTTGCACACCCAATCGGATTAGGACAACGATGCCCCATCCTGAATCAGTGGAGATGACTCTTTTTGAGGACCGGGGGGGGGGGCTCACTCACAGCCGCAAAGTCTTGCCGGGATTCAGCTGTAGTCCATTGTCCCCCATCCAGACCCTAACCGCCTCAAAGCAACTGGTCAGGACTTTGACCGCATCACTGGGATCACCACGGGCAGAGATATACAACTGAGTATCATCAGCACACTGATGATATCTCACCCCGTGGGATCGGATGATCTCACCCAGTGGTTTCATGTAGACGTTAAAAAGTAGGGGCAAGAGGACCGAGCCCTGAGGCACCCCACATGTGAGCTGCTTTGGACTCGACTCCATGCCTCACCCCCACACTGACTGGATCCGGCCACTCAGGGAGGAAAACCAAGACAGCACAGTGCCCCGGATTCCCAACCCCAGGAGCCTGTCCAGCAGGATAGTGTGGTTGATGGTATTGAAAGCCACTGAGAGGTCAAAAAGAGCGAGAATGGAGGGGTACCCTCCATCTCGCTCTCACCAGATATCATCGAACAGTGCAACCAATGCAGTCTCCATACCATGACTAAAGCCTGACTGGAAAGGGTCCAGATAATCAGCTTCCTCCAGGACCCCCTGGAGCTGCCGCATCACTGCTTTCTTGACAACCTTCCCCAAAAAGAAAGAAATTGGAAGGTATATTCAGATCGAGCGATCCTCCCACAGCTTTTCCAGCTCCCAAGTAATCTGTTTCATTGGGAGAACATCATGGGAGGGAAAGTATTTCATTACTGAAAATCTTTTCCTACTGGTTTCATTATCCAATTGTGGAGACTGTCAGTGATTAAAGACTTCTCCCTTCCATGCTGTAGATCCCATGGTTTAAGTGCAAGGAAACAGATTATGTACATGTTAGAGAAGCTATAAAACAAAAGGACAAAGTCAATAATTACAAAAAAAACTCCCCTTTCTGGTGTTGTCATTTTTTCCCCACAGGTGTAATTTATGCAGCACGTTTTTGGAAATGACCAGATTTTATTGGAAAAGAACTGCAGGCCAATACTACTTCTGTCTACCTAGAAATATACCCTAGTAAATGTGAATATTATTTTGGCCATAATTGTCTCTTTATGAAATCATCACAATACTACATTCCTCAATTTTTGAACACAGAAAATAGGTGGGGTGGGAGGACATAAGCACAGTTGCTTCAGTTTTGTTGCTAAAATATCATTCAAAAACATGGCACCAATATCTGGATTAACATATGAGGAAAGCAGTGAGAATTCAAATAACTCCATTCTTGACTACTATTGATTATGTACTCCAAGAAGAAAATGGTACTTACTGTATGTTATTATAGCTTTTTTATTTAAAAAAAATAGCCAGTAACAAGGATTGGCTTGGGATTTACACAATATTTCCCAGGAATTCTTGCAAAATACATTCTCTTTCTGAACGGAAGAGACTGGAAGAAGTCTGCTTTCTCCTATCACATTTTAGAATGCTTGTATTCTAAAACCAGAACTAGAAAACAGTAAAACCCCAACTTACAAATGCCCCGAGTTACATAAAATTTGACTTACAAAATGATTTTGTGCTAAAACCATGTCCCGATGGGTTTGCTTCGAGTTGCATAAAAAAAGAATTTTTCCTTTGGGTTTTCTTCGAGTTACATAAAAATTCGACTTAAGAAAAAGCCTATGGAACAGGCTTTTTTTTCATAAGTAGAGGTTTTACTGTAGTTCTAATTTACCCTTCTGGGAATAGTATCCTTTTATTCTCTCCAACAGACAGCCAGATATTATAAAATGAATTTTGGACTTTTTACAACCAGAGCCTCCATCAAATAAATCGCACACTTGCCTCATTCACCCCAGTAGTTTGTATGCATGCAAAGTCATGTTTATTACACCAGTCACAAGGGGTTGGGCATCCTTTGCACAGTATGACAAACAGAGTGACATGAACCCCACGGGAAGGTTCTAGCTGAAGTGGAGTCAAATCAAGTACAAGACAGATCCGACCATAGCCCTAAAAATACATGCAAAACAATCCATCAAGACCTGCTTCCAGGATTACATGAGGGCTATTTCTCTTGTCCCTTTCTACTTTCTTTTTGAGCCAATCTGTGCTAACCTGCAAAATCTGACCTAACACTGTGTGCAACAGTTACCAGATTCCCCATCTCAGCATAGCCAGCTTGGTATTTAGCATGTCATGAATAAGCCTAGAGAACTCTTCAGCTCATGCACACTACCACTGCCTTCTCTTCTGACTTTGCCATAGGGAGGAGGAATTTTATAGACTATATCAGCTGTTGTCAAAGCCCCGAATCATGGTTAATAAACAGTTTATGAAAACATGGCCTGTTTCAGACAAACCACAGTTTACCAGTAACCACAGCTTGGTAGTCTAAACAATATGCCCTATATACTCGATTATAAGCCGTCCCTAATATAAGTCGAAGTACCTAATTTGGATCTCTAAAACTAGGAAAATAGATTGACCCGAGTATAAGTCGGTGGTGGAAAATGCAGCAGCTACTAGTGAGTTTCAATAATTAAAATACATGAAAATATGGTAAAATTAATTAATTTAGACATTTGTGTGGCTATGTTTTTGAGTGTTTACGTTGACCCGACTATAATTCAAGACCCATTTTTGGACCTCATTTTGAGGGCTAAAAAACCCAACTTATATTCAAGTATATACGGTAAGCCATGATTAAATAACATTTTAAAAAAACAGAAGCAAATGCTTCTTTACTCTTCTTCCCTGCCACACGGAAAAATAAGAGAAAGGGGAAGTAAAATGGATCTCTGCCCTCTGTGTGTGTTTTTGCCTTCCTGCAGGAATGGTAAAAACACAGTTATTTAAAACATAAGAAGTCAAGCCAATTTGCTTTACTTGGTGTAATTCGTACAGGCAGCAGGTACTCATTTCTTCTGTGGATTGCACAGGTGAAAAATTTTCATTTCCTTTTGCAGACACAGACCCCAAAATACTTGACATGCTACCAGAGCAGTGTTGTTACTTCCTTAATCTTGTACTTACTGCTACAACCTAAAGCAGGGATTCTCAACCACGGGCCAGATGCAGCCAGCGGCACCATTTCACATGGCCCACCACCACCTCCACCACACCAGGAAGTGCCATGCAGTAGAGGAAGGGCAAAATGGCTGCCTGGCCCCTGAAGATGTCTGAGGGAACGTGACCAGGCCCCCAGCTTTAAAAGGTTGAGAACTCCTGACCTAAACTGACATGGGTTTTTGGGAACACAGGATCATGTTATCAGCTGTAGACAAGACAAGGTGCCAGCATTTTGATTTGGCTCTCTCTTCTTTCCAAGATACAGTGGAACCTTGGTTAACAAATGGTTCGGTTAACATAAAAATCACATAACAAAAGGAAATCCATAGAAAATAATGGCTCAGTTCACAGAATTATTTCCAGAACGGATTAATTGGTTTTCAATGCATTCCTATTGGAAACCACATTTCAGTTAATGTATTTTGATTTTCAATACATTCCTATGGGAAATTGCATTCAATGCATTCCTATGGAAAATTCAATTAAAGTAATTTTTGCTGTAAGAAACATCCCGGAGAACACATTAATTATGTTAACCAAGGCACCACTGTATATGATTGGAGACCCCAAGAGAAGCTGGCAACATTGTTTTGGTGGAATAACAGAAGCTGAGGTTTTTTAAAAAAAATCTAGTTTTAACAAGAGCAAAATCCTGGTTTTAAAGAGAACATCCCTCGACACCCAGAGGAGTAGGACAACAATAATAATATTAATAATAATGAAATGAAATCTTGCATATTTATTACATAATTTGAAAAACTAACTTTTCCTCCTGAAACTGTATTAAAATAATATTAAACATTAAATATTAAATAATATTTAATATTAAAATAATATGTAAAAAATAAATTAAGGGCTGGACTTCTGGGGTATGTGCAAGAGGTCTCAGATGGAGCATGTGTAGCCCCCCGACCCTTTGGTTAAATGTACTGACGTCTATACCATCCTCCACCCACAAAATGAAATTAGCAGTCCCACTACTCTCACTTGAATCCCATGGCATGTAGGTACTATTACACATAAATGACTGTCAGAAGGAATTGGGTTTACCAGAGAGTATTCATTGGCCTTGTTATAAAGCCTTTTAAGAACTCTGTAAGTCCATCCTGTAATGAATTAAACATTACAATTCCTTGAGGGAGGGCTAATGCCAAATGTCAGGAATCTGGCCATAGTGTGATGCTGACATAACATTCCCTCTAGGCTGCCCTCCTTGTCTTTTCTCAATTGACAGTTCATCACATCAAACCGCCTGCCCATTAATCTTCATTGAGAAGCTCGTGTTTCTTTTTCTGAGAGACCAACACACACAGCCTCTAAAGTGAAAATGAAATGATGCTCACCTGAAACATCTGTCTTACTTTCCTGCGGGGCAGGTTGACATTCAGTTTGTGCATCAGTTGGTGGATCTCTTCAATATTCAGCAAGCCATCGCCGTTCTTGTCTGCCTCCTCAAAGGTCTGCTTCACCCAAGTACAGTTAAATTAAGGAAAGGGTAAAACACTTTGACTAAAATGTTCTTGATGTTCCTTTTAAGTTATTGAAAATAAATGTACAAGCAAGGAGTCACGTTATATGAAAGTCACGCAGAAGCTGACAACAAAAGAGGATATGGCAAGACATTTCACACAGGATGCTCTCCCTATACATGCTACTGCAAAGAGAACATCATTTCACATTATGAAGGTCCTCCAGGTGAGCTGGATAAAAATTACCATCATTCCCAGCCAAGACAACCAACAATTGGTCACTGGGTTTCAGTTACAGTCCTACCTATCTGGAATGCAGTGAAATGGAGAAGGCTGGTACTTCTTTTTCTTCTCCTTAGACAAATATATCATTTGCAGTGGGGGGAAAGGTCCCATGGCTGCTAATGGAAAGGGGGCAGACCCTATTTATCTACGTACAATTTATTGCTTTTGAACTGCTAGGCTGGCAGGAGCTGGGACAAATTATGGGACCTCACCCCATCACACAGCATTTGGGTCTCAAACTGCTGACTTTCTAGTCATGAAGTTCAGCATCTTAACCACTACGCCACCACAGCTCTACAACAGCACTTAGTGCACTCTCTGGTTGGTTCACGGGGCAATTAGCCTTTTGCTCCCAACATGCGGGATACTCATTTTACCGACCTTGGAAGAATGCAAGGATGAGTCAACCTTGATCCCTGCCAGGATTGTACTCACAACATCAGCAGCAGTTTTTGGCTGCAGTACAGCCCTTTAGCCATTGTGCCACCAGAGTTGCTATACTACAGTCTTGCTGCACTCTGAATCAGCTACCGAATTCCAGAAAACCTCTCCCTGTTGGTTTCCCACTCATTAGCTTAGGGCAGTGATGGCGAACCTTGGCTCTCCAGGTGTTCTTGGACTTCGATTACCAGAAGCTCAAGTCAGCACTTCTGTTGATCAGGGCTTCTGGGAATTAAAGTTCAAGAACAGCTAGAGTGCCAAAGCTCACCACCACTGGCTTAGGAAAATCTCTCCCCATCTCCAGGGCTGCAGCCCAGATCCTAGCTTGGGGAGTGGGGCATTGGCATCCCGGGGTGGGGGTGGGGTTGTTAGTTCAGGAGAGTTTTCACCCCACCCCACCCCACCCCCTGGGCTCCCTCTGGCTACGGCCCTGCCCATCTCTCTCCCACCCCCTTCCTTATGAAGCTGTGTCCCCTGATAGCTTCCATTATGTTGACTCCAGCTGGAGTTGTTAGAGGGGTCATTTCACCTCACAGTCTCCCATCTGCCAGAACAGATAATGCAGAGGAGGCTTGAAGTAACATTTCGGCACAAGTGGATGCATGGTTAGCAATGTGCAGCCTCCAAAAGTCAGGGACAAATATAGAAAGTGCAGAAGGAGTTTATGGAGCTTATAATTTGCCACAAAAGGCTGGCAAGTATTTCTCTGCATTTTGACAATCTTAGCTGAATTGCAAAATAGAAATCATTAGGTACAAGACAATATCCGCTGCCTTCTCATCCTGGCAACCTGGCTCCAACCCATCTTGGTCACTATCCTACCTGTTCAGAGGGAGAAGGACCTGCTTTCCTCAGAGTATCGAACCAGGTTAAAATAAGGAACCATTTACATAGTATCTTTACCTCCACTCAACTTCACTTCAACTTCATTCCTCTGATTATTTAGACTTAGGTTATTTATTTATGTAAACATGTTGAGGGATTTTTAACTGCATTTCTTTCACAATAATCACACAGTGGTTTCTGGGGAAAACTATTATACAAATAGGACCAATGGATAAATAATAAAAAGATAAGGAACAAGATAATACTGTAATTTCTTAAAACTCAGAAATAAAATAGCCCAAGTGGTATTGAAAAGAACTTTTTGATTATATACTACTTTTGTATTTTAATAATTATCTTTGATTCTCCCTCCCCCTTTTCCTCTCAGCAAAATTATTTGCAATCTAGTCAACAAAATTATTTTTTTTTCCCTTTACAGCATAACACCATAAATTCATCAAGATTTTGTCACAGTACAGGAGTGTTGGCTCTCTCTCTCTCTCTCTCACACACACACACACACACCTCTCAAGACTTTGAAGGAAATCCAAATGCCTCATTAATTAGGGTTGCCATATGTCCCGGTTTTCCAGGATTTTCCCAGATTCAAGCTGTCCTGGCCAGTTCAAGAAAAAACATGTAAAAGTCCTGGATTTTGAAATTTGAACAAAAGAAGCAAGATCATCCCCACCAAGGGATTTTTGCAAAGAGTTAATTCACTGCCTCCCTGCCTTTCTTTCAATTACCTGCTTAAAAGTGATGAAGGCAAAAGAGCACCCTGAGAAGCCCACCGGGGAGGGCAGACGCTTGCAAGCGAGATAATTGAAAGAAAGGCAGGGAGGCAGTGAAACAACTCTTTGCAAAAATCCTTTGACTCACCTTGAAGTTTGGGGGACAAGGAGTCATCCCCAGCCCTTTACCTCGAAAGCCAGAAGAGAGTAAGAAATACCCATATCTAAGAAGCCAAACCTCCACCATACACTGGGATGGAGGATTCCTTCTTCATGTGACCGCAAAGGGTTAATTGCATAGGGTCGGTATTCCTAGAGAGGAAGGTAACAGGGTAGACAGAAAGTGAAGAGTTGTCCATCACAAAGGTCCTCCTCCAAAATAAGTCCCTTCCTGTCTCCTGCTTTTCTCCTTCCGGACGGAAACGGAGGCTCCATGGAATGCATTGATGTTCTGGGCCCCTCTTTAGAACTTTCTTCCATAGGAACCTCATGTGGGGTTTGAGGGTGAGTCTACTTCAATAGGGTGTATGTGAAGGGGAGAGCAGGGTGACCTCAGGGGGAGGAAGAGTGGTTTCAAGAGTGGCCCAAGAAATTTTATTTTAAAAAATAAATATAGAACCATCACGAATAGTATTTTGCAAGAAGAATCACACAGGGGGGAAACCTCTTGACTACAGTTTATTTTAAAATGATGGAGGCTATCCACCCTGGACGGGGATTCCACAGGGTCTTAGAGCCATGGTCTCCTTGACAGCCCCGTCTGACACATGCATGAAGAATGCAATGACGTCATGTGGCTGTCCCAGTTTGGTGGGAGAGAATTATGGCAACCCTACATTAATACAACTGGAAATACAAACTAACTGATTTTTGCCATCATATAATAATATGAAACTTCACAACCTGAGTAGGTACTATATGGTACTGAAATATACTGCAGACTTAGGTTTTGAGCCAGTGCTACTGAGACAGGCCTTAGGAAGAATTGGATACTCCCCTCCTCATCAAGTTATCTTTTAAAACCATTTGAAGCCTTCCTATGTCATGACCTGCCTAGCCAGTGGGTGAGATGATATCCAAATGGCTGAAAAACCACAAGTTGTGCAGAGTGTCATTGCAGAGATGTTTGCTCATCCAGGGACTCCAAGGCCAAGGCGACTTCCTATGATTGCAAAGGGAAAGCACAGGTGAACACCCATGCAGGTGGATCATAATCGCCTTGTCAATGGAAGAGGAGATAAGGTAAAATAAAATAATTTTGGGAAAATGTGAGCACAACAAATGGTGTTAGGTAATGGTAAATGTCGCCCTTGCTCGAAAGCCAGTTATATCCAACTCTAGGGTTCAGTGCCCATCTCTGTTTATAGCTAAAGATCCAGCACTGTTTGCATTTGCAGACATTTCCATGGACATGTGGTAGACATGACTAGATACCAGAGTGCACAGAGTGCTGTTTACCTTCCCACTTGGTTGGTACCTATTTATCTACTTGCAATTTCTTGCTTTCAAACTGCTAGGATGGCAGGAGCTGAGACAGAGATGGGAGCTCACTCTGTCATGCAGTACTTGGGTCTTGAACTGCTAACCTGCCAACCTTCCAGTCATCAAGTTCAGCATCTTAACCACTAAGCCACCACAGTCCCATAAATGGTGTTACAGTATAACAAATGGCTTGACCTGCCATTTTGTCATTGACTCAAATGGCAGATCATGGGGCAGCCTCATCCTCCATTTCCATTCACCAGAACCCATCCCAGGCCATTTTCTACAACAAAGACTATTCTTCACATGCTAAACTAGCCTGCTACTTGCACATATTGTCATGAATACTGCCCAGTTGTCAGTGTTGAAGATTCGTATACCAGTCTAAGAAGCTTCTAGCCTTAAAAAGGTGGAGTGAGAGGAACATTGGTGTATTTTTTCCTGCTTTTCTTAAAGGATGAGAATCCTTCGGCCAGTCCTAATCTTAACTCACTAACAGCTGCATTTCTGGAGTCATACCACAGAAACCTAGGACAGGTCTTTGTCAAGGCAGCCTTGAGGAACACTTGTGGTTCTGGATTAACCAGCAGCCCTAGATCAGAAAATGAAAGGATATTGATCGTGTGTTCTTTTCCTTTTTGCAAGGGAGTCCTCATCACTGATCCCAGCCATCAGGTATTTTAGCCCAGTGATCCAGGTGCGAGCTTCCTCTGGGTTAGAAGTTATCAGATCCAGGGGCTCCATATGGTTACCATGGTAAATGGTGAAGCAACAGCTTGGGTCAAAGTTGCCTTCAGCATGGCGATGGAAAATTTCTGATTGCCGACCTTCTGTGACTTTGTAGATTGAATCAATTACAACTGTAAAAGGAGATTGGGACAAGAGGGGAATTAAAAAGGGCATGGATATTTAAGTCCTCAACTTGTTCACTGCATATTTCCCATATAACCAAGGAGTGAGGCCCAAAAAAAGAGCCAGCCTATCTAACTTTAGGCAAGCTACACAGCCCCAGAATGTCCCTAGAGAGAAGTCTTCTGAGTATTCAATATCTGGAGAATCATGGAAAGGATCACCATAAATCAGAATTGACTTGATGACTTGATGGCATATAATTATTCTGTATCAGTCAACCTTTCTGTACATGAAACTGAAAGGGGCACTGACCAAGCCGTCCTTCAAATACAGTACTTTTAAACACATTTGAAATTATCAGCACCAAGCTTAAGAAGAATTTGCCCAGACAATGAAAGAATGGATCGCTTGTTAAAAGGTTGAGAAAGGCTCTACATATAGACACACAAGCTAAAGAATAGCTTAGGGCAGAAACAGGTAGTAGATAGTAGCTTCACAATTAGAAAGTGAGAAAATGTTATCAATCCAGAGACACATTCTTCACAGCTGCTGTATTTTCACAATATGAAAGCCAAACTTGTTGATTAAGTCCTGGCAAACAACCACCAAAATGCAAGCGCGGCGCCAAAATGGCCGCCGCGCCCTTTGCGGGCCCCCCCCCCACAGGACAGAGAATCCGGGTAGTTAGGGGCGTGGCCAGCTCCCTTATAAAAGGGATGGCCACGAGGCAGCCGAGCTGCCATTTTACCTCAGCGACGGAGCGGAGAAGTCTTTTCCCCTGTGTCTCCGTCGCTCTTTAGCTTACCGGGAAGCCTTTTTGGTAGCGGTTCTGCCTTGCTGGCTTCCCTTCTTGCTTCCGTGGAGATGCCTTCGAAGAAGAAGGCAGCTTCGAGTGCAGCTCGCGCTGTTAGGAGGCGCAACCCAGGTCGGAGGACCGCGGTGCCGCCTCCTCAGTGGCCGCCTTTGCCGGCCCCTGCCGGGGCCAGCGGAATGGGGTCTATTGCCCCTTGGCCCGATCAGAGTGCGGGCGCGGAAGGCGTTCCGGCCCGCGGCCCGCGAGCGGTGGACACCGCTCCTGCACCTGCCCACCCTGTTGGGCCTACTCATCTTGGGTCGCAGCCTCCCCCTGGGCCCTCTAGCCTTGGGGGGTGGTGCGGCCCCCTGCCTTGGCAGGTTTCTCCACCGAACCTGCCGGGCTTCGGTGCTGGCCAATGGCCATATTCGGGTCCTGGGGTACAGGGACCTGTACCCGCGCCTGGACCAGGCGGGCCGGCCGGCCCTTTGCCCCTGGTCAACGTGGACACCTTACTGGCCCGCATCGCGGCCCTGGAAGCGTCGTTGGCTCGGGCCAGTCAGGCGGGCGCCCCCTTCGGGGTCCCTTTTGAGGCGCTGTCGGCAGGAGGACAACAGCCGGCAGGGAGGGTTGAGCTGCTGCTGGCGCGGTTTCGGCCACTGCCTCGCAGCTCCCCAGCCAGCAGCCAGGTGCGGGTCAAGCCCCGGTGATGAGCTCTACGTCGGTCGTGAGCTCCGACGCCCCCAGTGGGCCGGAACCCCCGGTGGGGGCGGCCCGCGGGGGTGCAGCATGTGAGTATACGGTGCAAGCGAGTACATCCACACACATCCCCAATATGGGGGAGGTTTTTCAATGGCCTTGGCCTCGCGCGGGTGGTGCGGGGGCCACGCTATCGGCAACCCACCCGGCGGCGACGACTGCCACCTTGGGTACTGGGGTGGGTACTTGTTCTTACACTCCGGGGAATGTGCTGGGGGTGGCTGGTTTAGCTCAGGCCCCTTTTACTAGGCCGGCTGTGCCTTTTTCGGCTTTGCCGACGGCGGGGTATTCCTTGCCACTAGGTGATCACTTGGCACAGACTACCAGAGAAAAGATATGGCGGGGGGAATACGTAGATATCTTCTCACTCCTGAACAGAGAGCCCACCAAGGAGGAAAGGGAGGGACAGGATGAGAAGGACAAGGAGCAGGCACGCCGCCGTAAGCCGCCGCGTACCTGGGCCAATTGGCTCCCCGCTTATTTAATATACATGGCGGTGTATTTGAGGGCGCGGCCAGATTTAGCTATTCCCATGGTCCAATATTTGGACAATATATACAGGGCAATGGTTGATTTCCCGGGCCCCTCATGGCTAGCATATGATGAGGAATTCCGTATGAGGATTCCCCTCCACCCCGAGATGAGATGGGATGAGCCGTGCCAGAGGCTTTGGCTCTTGTATATGACGCCTACACGCCCTGCCCCGGGAGATAGATACCATTGCGGACATGCGGTCCAGCGAGCGGCTCCAGCGCAGGTTACCCGCCAGGCGGCGGGGCAGGGGGTTCCAGCCCGCCTGCTGTGCTGGACTTTCTCGTCCAATGGTTCCTGCAATAGAAAGAATTGCAGGTATAAGCATGAGTGTCCCACATGTTCGGGCCCCCACGCAGCCTCTGCCTGTCCCAGACCTGGGGGGGCACGAGGCAGAGGGAGGGGTGGACAGTGGGCTGGCAAGACTGCCTCGGATGGAGCTGGTTCTCCAAAAGGCCCCCTCCCCAGTTAATGTGGACATGCTGGAGCGTTGGCTCGCATCGTACCCGAAGGGGGAGGATGGGGAGTATCTCCTTCAGGGTTTTAAGCAGGGATTCCGTATTCCTTTCATGGGTGATAGGTCCCCTCAGGATGCCCCCAACCTGTTATCCCTCAGAGGGAGGGAGGATGTGGCTGCGGCCAGCATTAAGAAAGAGTTAGATGCGGGCAGGGTCGCTGGACCTTTCCCTGCACCCCCGTTTCCCAATTTTAAGGTGTCGCCACTGGGCTTGGTCCCCAAAAAGTCCCCAGGCGAGTTTCGCCTTATTCATCATTTGTCCTACCCAGCCGGACGATCGGTCAATGATGCTATTCCTGATGACCTCTGTTCAGTCAGGTATACATCGTTTGACCATGCATTGCGCATGGTACGCTCGTGTGGCCCGGGTGCCTTGCTGGCCAAGTGTGACATTAAGTTGGCTTTTCGCCTCTTGCCAGTGCATCCGGGCGACTTTGAGTTGCTGGGTTTTAAATTTAAGGGTGAATATTATTTTGATAAGGCCATGCCTTTTGGCTGCTCCATATCATGCTCGGCATTCGAGCGTTTTAGTACCTTCCTAGAGTGGGCTTTCGTCCGCAGGTCAGGGTCCCGGTCTGTAGCCCATTACCTGGATGATTTTTTATTCGGGGGTGAACGGGGCTGGGACACGTGCACACGTCTCCTCAACACATTTCAGACGCTAATGGAGGAACTTGGTGTCCCTTTAGCGCCCGAAAAGACCGAGGGCCCATCTACCAAGCTAGTATTCCTGGGAGTTGAGATTGACACAGTAGTGCAGGCTTCTAGGTTGCCGGGTGATAAGGTGTCCAGGATAGTGGCCCTTATCTCGGAATTGCTGGCCAAGCGTAAGGCATCCCTGAGGGAACTGCAGGTGCTACATGGTCACCTCAATTTTGCCTGCAGGGTGGTCGTACCGGGCAGGGCTTTTGCCCGGCGCTTATGCGACGCCATGGCAGGGTTATCCAGGCCCCACCACAGAGTCAGGCTTACCCGGGGTATCAGGGCAGACATGTTTGTCTGGTTGCAATTCCTGAGGGAGTTCAATGGGGTCTCATTTTGGAGGTCTGACCTCCTGGCATCCCCCAATTTCCAGATCCAGTCTGATGCCTCAGGATCCCTGGGTTATGGGATGTACTTCAATGGGAAGTGGGCCTATGGTGGGTGGCCACCGGCATGGGCAGGCACAGGTCGCCTGCGGGATCTCACATACCTGGAATTTTTCCCTATTCTGGGGGGCTTTGATGTTATGGGGCGAACAGTGGGCTAATTCGGTGGTGCATTTCTGGTGCGACAATGCTGCTGTTGTCCACATCGTCAATGCACAGACTTCCAAATCGCCCAGGGTTATGGAACTAGTGCGCCATTTTGTGCTGCGCTGCCTGCGCCTCAACGTCTTGTTCAGGGCCAGGCATGTCCCTGGGATTAATAATGATATTGCTGACGCTTTGTCCCGCCTGCAGATCTCCCGGTTCCGCGCCTTGGCCCCGGATGCGGAGGAATTTCCCTCGCCACTCCCGGACGAGATCTGGACTATTGGCAAGGAGAGGTGAACCGGGCGATTGGCCTGTCACTAGCGCCACGCACGCGTAAGGCGTACCAACAAGCATTCAATTCTTACAGGGCATTTTTGGCTCAATGTCACCTGCCAGAGACCTGGCCTATCTCGGTGGACCATGTTCTGCGGTTCATGGTTCACCTGCATACACAGGGCCTCGCACCTCGCACCATAGCATCCAAGCTCTCGGCGTTGGCTTTTATGGCCAAAGTGGGAGGTCATGTGGATACCACCTCTGACTTCCGTGTGAGACATGTTTTGGAGGGGTGGGTGCGCGAGCGCGGGCGTTGCCCGGACGACCGGCACCCTATTTCCCCAGGGGTTCTTACCCAGTTGGCCCGGGGCTGGCCAGGCCTCTGTTTTGATCATTATGAGGCAGCCCTTTTCCATGCAGCCACAACGGTGGCATTTTTTGGAGCGCTCCGCGTCAGCGAACTCGTGATGCTGTCTAAGGCGGATGCAAGTGGTAGGGCACTGGAACTCGAAGATGTCTATGTAGCCAAAGACTGGGCCCAGTTGAGGATACGCTCCTCTAAAACAGATCAGCATGGCGTAGGCAGTGGTGTAAGACTGCTACGTTGTTCTTTGGCAGACATCTGTCCGGTTGGTGCCCTACAGGAATTCCTGGCACTGCGTGGCATGCACCACGGCCCGTTTTTCTGTCACCAAGATGGGTCTCCCCTTACTAAATTTCAGTTTTGGAAGGTGACAGCCAGAGCCCTCACCAGGGTGGGCCTACCAGGTGCCCGTTATGGCACACATTCGTTCCGTATTGGTGCAGCCTCTACAGCAGCTGCTTTTGGGTACTCTGGGGCTGACATACGCAGCATGGGGAGGTGGGGCTCGCAATGTTTTCAGTTTTATGTGCGCCCACTCCCGCCATGAGTACCAATCCAGTCACCTTACCGCCTTTTTTCTCAATTTTCTTACAGACCCTGGGTGTCGTATTACACCGGTGACAGTATGGCTGGTGGGCCACAGCTATGTGCACAGGGCAGCGCGTTACGCTGCGGCGACAGAGTGGGGACCCCGACTGGGACTGGGTGAACACGCCAGTCTCACATGGCATGGTAAGCCTGGGATGTTATGGCGGGAGCTGCGGCCTTTCCTTTTTTCTGGCCTGGGTGCTGACCCGCCTGACATTCTCATCATCCACCTGGGGGGCAATGATTTGGGCCAGGTCACCGGCTTATCGCTCAAGCATGCGATTTGCGAGGAACTCGCCTACTTGCATTATGTCTGGCCTGCCACAACCCTGGTGTGGTCGGACATTGTTCCGCGCCATTCTTACAGAGGGGGCGTTAACCTCATGGCTCTTGACCGTGCTAGGCGCACGGTCAATAGGGCGGTGGCGCGGTTTCTTGCCAACAGGGCTTGGGGACGGGTCAGTCATCACCCCGATATTAGCCTGCAAAATTATGACTTATACGCAGGGGATGGGGTCCATCTGTCGCGAGGAGGTATGGACCTCCTGTTGGGAGATTGGCGAGCAGGCCTGTTGACCGAGCTGACGGTCTGGGGGGGGGCGTCAGGTCTTCTTTGAAGCCCCTCCGTGTGGCGGGTAGCACTGGTAAGGTAAACAGTATGACCCACAAGTATCCGGCAGGTTCGCAATTGACTGGACAACACTAGACAGGAATAAATTAGTTAAACGTTGTCCGGTCAACGACGAACCAGGCGATGGGGTGATGACGATTGCTAACCAGCATGCATCACCCCTGTGATTTCACGGATACGCGTCAGAGGGTGGGGTCATGAGTTAGTTATTGACTATGGTCAACAATTTGTTTGTTGTCAACAAACAAATTGATACAAATTGATACATTGTAACCAATTGCCGTTGGCAATTTTGGGGTGGTACCTTACCAGTGTTACTTCGGCCTGCTTGCCTTATGAATTATGATTGGTCGTTTTACCAATACAAATTTATAATTCGGACTAGGGCATTGAATCAATAAATGTGGCCCGGTGCTGTTATCCACTTTCAATGTTGTCTGTGTCCGTTATTGGGGGGGTGCGCCTGCAATGCAAGCGCGGCGCCAAAATGGCCACCACGCCCTTTGCGGGCCCCCCCCACAGGACAGAGAATCCGGGTAGTTAGGGGCGTGGCCAGCTCCCTTATAAAAGGGATGGCCACGAGGCAGCCGAGCTGCCATTTTACCTCAGCGACGGAGCGGAGAAGTCTTTTCCCCTCCACCCCCTCCCTAGTTAACAGTGTGATATTTTGGTCGCTTCGGGGCCGGGTGGGAATTTTTGGCTGGGACCCATATTGGCTTCCGGGTCCTGGCTTTTTTGCCCATCCCACACTGTTGCTATGGTTTGATATAGGGGTCTTTATGCGTTCATAACGTTGACTTTGGTCACATTGGCGGGTAGCACTGGTAAGGTAAACAGTATGACCCACAAGTATCCGGCAGGTTCGCAATTGACTGGACAACACTAGACAGGAATAAATTAGTTAAACGTTGTCCGGTCAACGACGAACCAGGCGATGGGGTGATGACGATTGCTAACCAGCATGCATCACCCCTGTGATTTCACGGATACGCGTCAGAGGGTGGGGTCATGAGTTAGTTATTGACTACGGTCAACAATTTGTTTGTTGTCAACAAACAAATTGATACAAATTGATACATTGTAACCAATTGCCGTTGGCAATTTTGGGGTGGTACCTTACCAGTGTTACTTCGGCCTGCTTGCCTTATGAATTATGATTGGTCGTTTTACCAATACAAATTTATAATTCGGACTAGGGCATTGAATCAATAAATGTGGCCCGGTGCTGTTATCCACTTTCAATGTTGTCTGTGTCCGTTATTGGGGGGGTGCGCCTGCAAAGAGGCAAGCTAATTCAAAATTTGCAGGGTTGAGAAACTTCACAAGAAGCAAACTTCTAATTGTGAAGCTGCTGATTTACCTGTTTTTGCTCTTAGAAGTTCACTTACTTTTGGCCTTTTCACTTTTCCTTGACGGTCTCCATCGGATACAAGTCCTGTGCTCATCAAGGTAAAAAAGACGAACTAAACCTTTGGCTCCATTCTTCAGTTTAACCATCTGAGTCCCGGACTGCATAACACTCATGCATCTTTCAACTGAAAAAGAGTAAAAAATAATTACTGCAAACGGAAATTAAAAAGCTGCTTTACTTTGCTAATTTATGCAACAATTGCATAATCCTGCTAACTCTTGTGGCCATGATGGCTTAGGACCATGATGGCCAACCTTGGCACTGCAGGTGTTCTTGGACTTCAATTCCCAGAAGCCCAAACCAGCATTCCTGCTGATCAGGGCTTCTGGGAATTGAAGTTCAAGAACAGTTGGACTGTCAAGGTTAGCCAACACTGGCTTAGAAGTTCAGACGCTGAGCTGGACGACCGAAAGGTTGGCAGGTCAGCAGTTTGAAAACAGAGTGCTGTGCAACACAAGTGAGCTCCTGTCATCTGTCCCAGCTCCTGCCAACCTAGCAGTTCAAAAGCAAGAAATTGCAAGTAGATAAATACAACAATGCAATATCCTCTTCAGGACACCATATCTATCCCAGAATATGCATCTACACTCTCCCATTTTCTCTTATGTCTGATTCACAAGATAACTGTATATTTAACAAAATGGTAGAAAGAGAACAAATGCACTACTAGATTTTATACTAATGTTTTGTTTTATGTGAAAATAGCCATTGTTACTTCTTGCTACAGGGAGAGCACTATACTGGCTGTTTAACATTCCTATACAGTATTTTAACTCCCTTCCATCCTCTCTGTGAACTGATGGCTACACGTGTTATGAGAAAGTTTTGTGAACACAATGGAATTTGATGATAAATTTTCTGATAATACATTCCTCACACAGGGTTTTCAAGTATGCACCCAAAAGCCCTTACTGTCCTGAAGTTTCTACTAAATCAAGGAATGTCTTCACAAAATAAGCCCTAATGCTCCATATTGTGCAAAACATACACGATAGAGGCTACAGAAGGACCACTACTGGTTAGTTTATGATTGTTCATCCAGGTTCTCAAAAGGAAACAAAGATGGGGGGAATAGACTGGAAATTTGACATTACACAGAAACATTTCATTAATAGCAAAAAAAAAAATGAACAATGAATCAACAATGCTGAAAAA
The DNA here is from genome assembly GCA_035047345.1 of Bradypodion ventrale. Classification (NCBI taxonomy): domain Eukaryota; kingdom Metazoa; phylum Chordata; class Lepidosauria; order Squamata; family Chamaeleonidae; genus Bradypodion; species Bradypodion ventrale. The sequence continues at coordinate 36,459,675 of JAWDJE010000003.1, read as the reverse complement.
GCTGATACTTTCCAGCTGTTCTTAAGAAAGTAACACAGGATTTCAACCTAGCTCTATCTGCAGAAAGTTTTTTTAGGTTAGACAAATTAAATCTTAAAAGTACAGAAACAGCTGATTTTAGCCTGCACTTTTATCCTGGCTCTGCATTATAAGAATTGCCCTAGACACAATCATATTACATTTTCTCAAACAAAACCATCCTCACAGAAAACATACCTCTTTCTCTGAATGTGTAGCATTGCCTAAATATCAAGGCACAAACAATTTTACTTCATGAGAAAGCAAGTACTAAAGTTGTGATCATAAATGTACATTCCTCTAAGAATAAGCCTCCCTGAATAACATGAGACTCGAGCCCAGACAAACACACACTGAACAAAACATCCAGGAGTAGGCTACATTCTCAGTCTATAAGCTTACTTTCAAGTCAGTCCCCTTGAACCTATTATGACTTACTTCCAAGTAAATTATACAAGTTTAGAGCTGTTGTTCACTTATTTAATAAGCAGAAAAGATACTTTGAACAACACTTGGACTAAAGAGACCTAGGCTTGCAGTTTAAAAACATATCATAAAAAAGCATCTGTTATATAGTCAGTATTTGCTACCGAAATAATATCAACCTGGCAACATGCCTGAACTAATCATAAAAGCATTAGAAATAATTCCCCAGTCCCAAATGAGACAGAACTGAGGAGTAAAGCAGATGTTGAAATAACTAATTCAGGTCCAAGGGCGACAGTTCTGACTCGCATAAGCAACCTCCATCTTCTGGGTCTCTGAACAAAGCAATGCATCTTGAGTCCAAAACACTGAAAGAGGTACCAACCCATTTGGCCCAAGAGGCATCTTTCTGAAGTTGCTACACTTCCCACCATGTTGTACATCTCCGATGCCAGAACAACAGCCATTGGAGCGTGAAAAGCCCAGATGCTGCACAGAAGCTTTGAAGATAGGCAAAAACGTCCCAACAATGAGAAAATCAAAAGCTTGCTAGACTGAGACGACTAAGCTGCAAGTCTGAGTAGTAGCCCATGCATGGACGTCTAGTCAAAACACACTGGAATCAGTGTTGCAGTGGCAGTGGCCAGTACTACCATCTATTTGCCTTTTATCCCTGTGTATTGCAAAGTCTTTAACATTCTGTCTTTGCCTCAGTTTGGACACTTGGTATTACTGACTCTCTCCCATAACGTTGCTGTTATGCTGACCCCTCTGCAGCACTTCAAGCAATAAAACCTGTTTCTAAGAGGTTTATGCATCTCTCCACTGCCTGGAGCCTTTTTTAAAAGCACATTTTATTGCATGTGCAATGGATGCATAACAGGACAACAGCATTTTAGCCCCCTATCCACTCAATCCGTATACAGAGATCATCAGTACACTTTTTGTACCATTATTTGTACAATTAATGTTCATTATGCAGTACAAGCAGATAAAACTGTTTTTCCATTAACAGCCTAATACATTTTGCCTTCTTTAATTAAAGAAAACTTTACATTTGCAATCCAACGAGGTTTACAGTGATACTGTCTTATATGGAATTATTCATGCTACGATCATCTAATTGAAGGACAGATTAGATAAATCATTTTTGTTTTTGTTTTTAAAGAGCTCTTCTCAACAATTCAAGTGTAATTATTTTTTAAAAAAAGGAAAGCTAAATGATACTTCCAAACTAAGTATCGAAAACTGGTATGAACAAAAATGGCGCAGAGACTGCAGGCATACTACAAAATGCATACAAAAAACACCACAGAGGCCCCAAGGAGTAGCAATGCAGCCAAAGCTCTGCTCACGATCTGAGTTCAATCCTGACAGGCTCAGGTTTGACTCAGCCTTCCATCCGTCCAAGGTTGGTAACATGAGTAGCCAGCATGTTGGGGGCAAAATGCTAATTATCTTGTGAACTGGGCAGAGAGTGCACTAAGCAGTATATAACTGTAATTGCTATTGCTATTGTTGGGAGGGGGTGTATGTTATAACAGGTATATCCCAGTTTTTAAGTCTTCAGTGTTAATAAAAGCAATCAGCAGCAACATTAAAAAGCACAAGCAGCTATGATGAATTTGCACATAGGAACAGAAAAAAAAAATCACTGCCTGATATTCAGAAGGCAAGATATTCCATGACTTGGGATAGTAATGCTGATATTTGCCACCCAAAGATGAGAAAAATTACTTTGGGGGACTACTGTAGTCAAAATACCAACATTTGTGAGGCTACCTCTTGTATAAAGCAATGTCTGGGGCTAAGAATTTTTGTTCTTGAAATGCATATACAGTACTTAAGAATCTTCCCGGCATGATATTTGTTCCACATCTTTTGTTGTTCAGTGTTGGTAGATCACAGGAATGCCTCAAATCCACACTAGTTGAGAAAATATACCCTCTTGTTGATATCGCACCACCTAAGATCAGGAGAGTCACCGTCATTACTCACCATAGGGAATGTTGCCAGGGTGGAAGAGGGAGAAGTGAGGCGAATATTAAAAGGAATAAATACGAGGAAGGCTATGGGACCTGATGGAGTGGCTGGTAGGGCACTGAGAGACTGCTCAGAACAGATGGCAGAAACCTTTATGAAGATTTTTAATCAGTCTTTGGCCCAAGCCACTGTCCCACCTTGTCTGAAATTATACTACTATTATACCTCTACTATTATACCTCTGCCTAAAAAACTTAACATAGATAGTCTGAATGACTTCCGCCCTGTGGCGCTTACACCCGTCATAACGAAATGCTTTGAAAAGTTGGTGCGGAACCATATTATGGCTTGTTTACCAGTTGGACTTGACCCTTGTCAATTTGTATATAAGAGAAAGAGATCCACGGAGGATGCTGTGGCTACGGCCCTACATGCTGTACTGACCCATTTAAACAAACAAGGGAATTATGCAAGACTTTTATTTGTAGATTTTAGTTCTGCATTTAATACTATTCTTCCACATAGACTGGTGCCCAAATTATTAGATCTGAGGTTATTAGCAAGAGCAGCTAAAGAAAAGAGAGAAAAGAGAAATAGGAGTCTTGATAAATGAACAAGATAAATGTAAAATTGTGAAAGAATTTTATCAAGCTTTATATGCAGAAAAAGAGATAGATATGGATAAACTTAAAAATCAATTAGAGAAGCAAAAGGATAGTGGTAAAAAACAGGAACATAAGGAAAAAATGGAAGAACGAATAACGGAATAAGAGGTAAAAGAGGTAATAGCTAGCTTCAAAATGGGTAAAGCACCTGGGGAAGATGGGTTACCTGCTGATTTTTACAAGGAATTTAAAGATATAGTGGTACCAAAGCTGGTAAAATTGTATAATTATATTTTAGATGGTGGACAAATCCTGACTTCATGGTATAGAACCACGATTGTATTGCTGCCAAAATCTGGAAAGGATTTAGAAAAAGTGGAATCTTATAGACCTATTTCATTGATTAACCAAGATGCCAAGATCTTCACAACAATATTGGCAAACAGGCTAAACAATTTTATGGGCAATTATATAAAAGTAGACCAAGTGGGGTTTCTGAAAGGGAGACATATGGCGGACCTGACAAGAAGAGTGGTAGATTTATTAGATACAGTGAGGCAAACAAAGGAAAAAGTGGGTTTAATATCTTTGGATATATTTAAGGCATTTGATTCATTGCAATGGGTGTCAATAAAGGAAATAATAGTTATGGATTTGGCGACAAATTTAGAAGGATAATTGACCAATTATATCAACAAGGCACAGCTATTGTTGGAGTGAATGATGAGGTCACTGATGAGATAAAATTAGAAGCAGGAATGAGACAGGGTTGCCCACTATCTCCAATTTTGTTTATTATGGCCATGGAGATGTTAGCAAAAGTTATAAGGGATGATAGAGGAATAGAAGGGGTTATGGGAACTAAGATAAGTTTATATGCCGATGACACTTTGATAATTGCTAAGCACCCTGAGAAGGCGTTAGATAGGATTCAAGCGCAGTTAAAGATCTTTGAGGATACTACAGGCTTGAGGATAAATTGGGACAAATCAGAAATGATGTTATGTAATATAAGGAAGATCAGAAGAAGATAAAAGGGATGGGTAATATTCAAATTAAGGATAAATTGAAATACTTAGGGATAAATATTTCAAGCAGTTTTGAAGATCTTAAGAGATTGAATTATGATAGAATAGCATTTAACAAAATGATGCTTTTACCTAGATTAAATTTTTTATTTGATGCTTTGGTAATTCAAATGAAAGAGAAGGAAATTAAGGAATTTCAAAAATTGATTAATGAATTTTGTAATGGAGGAAAGAGATCAAGATTATCAAAAAAATTATGGTACTTACCCCAAAAAGAAGGTGGATTAGGGATGCCGAACCTGTTTCTATACTATCGAGCTTTTCAAATTAAGAATGTTGTGAAGATCTTGGTTGGGGGAAAAGCTTTATGGGAAGATATCGAAATGAAAGATTACAATCACATCAAAATGATTTTTTTAGGTGTTAATTTGGGAAAAGTGACAACTAAAAACACTATGATGAAGGGATTGGTGAGTACTTGTGAAAAGGTAAAGAAGGTTTTGGCCCCAAATATCTCACCAATTACGGAATTGGAGGATATGGCAGATTTTCCAGTAAAAATAGATAAAAGGGTAAAAGAGGTACTGGCTAAAAATGAAGTTTTCCTGCTTAAAGACTGGTTACGGACCTGTATAGATATTGACAAAAGAAAAGATTTGTTTGGACAATTGAATCTGAACTGGTTCCAGACTGCAGTGCTAAATAAATGGAATGGTAAATATTTGAGAAAACCAGAGCTGGATAGAGAGAAGACTGAATTTGAGGAGCTGATTTCAAAATTAAGAAAGGGAGATGGAAGCATTAAGGGTGTAGTTAGTAAACTGTATAAAATTTTGAATAAGGAGGGTGATCCACAGGTTTTAAAGACAAGCTGGGAGCAGGAGTTGAATATAAAAATTGAAAAGTGGAAACATAAATGGAAAAAGAGGATAATTGAAAAATGGAAACATAAATGGAAAAAGAGGATAATGAGAACTTTATCAGTTAGAATAAAGGAACATAATTTTAAAATGTTGTGGAGGTGGTACCTGACACCAGTGAGGTTGCATCAGATCGATAATAAAAAAGATAAAATGTGTTGGAGGTGTAAAAAGGAAATTGGAACATATGAGCATATGTGGTGGAGTTGCACTGTGGTTAAAGAATTTTGGAAAAAAGTTGAGAAAGAGATTGGTGAAATAATGGGTAAGAGAATCAAACTGGGGTCGGGTATCACCATGTTAACAGATATGGAATGTTTTGATTTAAATAAGGATGAAAAAGAATTACTAGAAATAATGCTCACAATGGGTAGACAATGTATTGCTAGAAATTGGAAAAATGATATAAATATAAAGATAGAGGAATGGTATAAAGAGATGTGGAATTTAGCATTGAATGACAAATCAACTTGGGAAATAAATAAGAGGAAGGGTATCATTAAAGAGAATAGATTTTGAAATATTTGGCATGCTTTTGTGGATTATTCACTTAGAGGGTAAGAAACAAATAAACCTGTACCAGATCAAAGAAGTTTTGGGAAGGAAAGTACTAGGACAACCTGATTCCTCCAGGGCATTGTAAATATCACAGGGGGTATATTATATATATATATATATATATATATATATATATATATATATATATATATATATATATATATATATATATATATATATATATATATATATATATATATATATATATATATATATATATATATATATATAGTTACTTTTATTTTGTTAGTGTTATTTAGTATTGTTTTATCACAAATAATGGATTTATGAATTAAATGTTATACTACGCATAATAGTCAAAATATAAAGTTTTAAACACCATTAATAAAGATAGGTTAATATGGTATTAGTGCAGTAATGCAACAGATCAAAGGTATTTTGGTGTTAGAATGTAAACAGATATAATGCATATGTAATTGTATCGTGTATTTCTTTTATGTATGCTTGTTAATTCATATGTTGTAATTTTGTTTGAAAAAGTTAATAAAAAATTATTTTTTAAAAAAAAGATCTGAGGCTTCCGCCATGCTTATGCAGGTGGATACTAGATTTTCTATCAGATCGTTCCCAACGGGTCAGGATGGGCTGTCACGTCTCTGCAGATCTCAGTATAAGTATGGGGACACCACAGGGGTATGTGCTGAGCATGCCTCTGTACAGGCTTTACAAATATGATTGTGTTCCCAGTAACCCCAGCAATAAGATCATCAAGTTTGCAGACGACACAACGGTGGTTGGTCCGATTACTGTTGGGGAGGGGGAGTCGGCTTACAGGAAGGAGGTTGAGATGCTGACAGAGTGATGTAGGGGAAACAATTTATTCCTCATTGTAAAAAAGACAAAATAGATCATTGTGAACTTCAGAAAATGCAAATTGAACATCCAGCCACTTATTATTGAAGGGAATTGTGTGGAACAGATCTCGGTGTTTTGATTTCTGGGAATGAGCTGAGGGATGATCTAACATGGGGAGCAAAAACCAAAGATCAGATGAAGAGAGCACAGCAGAGGTTATACTTCTTGAGAATCCTCAGGAAGAACAATCTTTCAAAGGACCTGCTGTTGGCATTCTACCACTGTACCATAGAAAGTGTGTTAACCAATGGTCTGTGTGTATGGTTTGGGAGTTGTACAGCTAGGGAAAGAACAATGCTGTCCAAGGTCGTAAAGACTGTGGAGGGGATAATCAGGCGTACTCTTCCCACTCTAGATGAAATCTATGCTGCCAGGTCTTATAAGAAAGGTGTAGAGATTGTGCAGGATAGTACGCACTCCAGAAATGATCTCTTTCAGCTTCTGCCTTCTAGAAGAAGGTATAGGGTCATAAAGACCAGGACCAGCCACTTGAGAAATAGTTTCTACCCAAAAGCGGTTCTGGCTTTGAATGCAGTGAAATGCAGTTTATGAGGGAACTTCTGTATATAGCTTTTAGAGTTTTTTAGGGGTTAAATGTGTATATGTAGGGTGGGAGTATGTTGATAATTTTGTATAGTTGTATTTTGTTTAGGTTTTGTTGGGTCGATAAGTGGTTTTTCAATCTCATTGTTCTGTGCAGGACAATGACAATAAAGATTTATCTATCTATCTATCTATCTATCTATCTATCTATCTATCTATCTATCTATCTAGACGTAGCAGCTGATGTCACGAGAACTAAGCAAGAGAATAAACCTCATCATCCTCTGAAGTGATATGAGCTTCAAGTCCACCTACTCAGATTAAGGAAGAGTTTTATGGCAAGAACAAACATTTTAGAGGGGCGGTGGTGGTGGTGGCTGCTACTCATGTCCGAGTACACATTTTTTGCCTGAAAATAATTTTCACAGTAGAAGATGCAAACAGGAAAAATGCTATTGGTGTGAATTTGTTTAAGGTAGATCCCAGCTTGCCATGAAATGACCCACACACAGAGCCATCTCCTACGGCATTTATGAAATGAGATATGCAGGATTTAACATCAGGACTACAATGGACTGCTGCAGCCTTGAGGATATTAACAAACTTGAGGGTACACAAGATTAAAACCAAATTAAAAGATGGAGGAAGGAGCTCACTGGGCAAGGAAATCATTAAAGGAGGATATAGCTGAAGAACTCAACCTCCCCTACATCACTTGGAGGATGTTGCATCCTTCTGGATTGACCAGAATCGTGAGAAAAAATTCTCCGATAAACTGATCAATAACACAGGTTGTTCATTCCCTATGATGGTGAAAATGTCTTGTTCTGGGACCATCCTGAACCAGTGATCTAGGAACATTTCCTTCTTGCTATTGTAAGGATACAGAAATAGGTTGCATTCATCTATCATCAATTGTGTAAACCTCTATTTGAGTAGGCCTAGTGCAGCATAGTGTGACAGTGTGGTGAAGGATGATGGAGCATGTCATTGTGTGCCATATGCTGTATGCTTATGTGAAACTGTTAATAAAGAGAGCTGCTGGGAGGAGATGAGGAGGGAGGAGCAGAGAAAATTCTGAAGTACCCAGCTAGCCCCCCACAAATCTCGTGTCTTCATTCTGCTGGTCATAATCCCAAGTAGTAGGTCGCTACAGGAGGACCCTGAATAGGTTGAGGGTCAGAGTCCCTAAATGTAAGAGCAACATGCTCAAGTGGCGGCTGCTGGCAGACAACAACATGGTGAGAATGTGGAGAGATACAGAATCCGGATCATGCACCAATGAGTAATTAAATTTGGCCAACGACAAAGCCAAGAAAGTGGTTTCATTTTGGCAGTCCAGGGTTTGATCGGGACACAAAAGAAGAACAGGAGTACTGGAACTTGCATTCTAACTGTTAGCTGTCTAATGCAAAGGTCCTTCAATACCATACTTTCATTTACTAGTATCTTGCACATTCCCATTTTGTTGATTACTGTTGATGGGTGCTTCTGTGTACTTTCTTGACTGTTGCTGGCTTAGGTTCATTATGCACTAGGAATTAAAATGCTTGGGAAGCACCATAGTAGAGAACTCCACTCCACAACTCATCAAAAGACATCATCATCACCACCACCACCACCACCACCATCATCATCATCATTGGTTTGAAAAGTAAGAAGTGTGAGAACTGAGCACAGCACAATGAAAGCGAGATAAGAGGAACATTGTATGGACAATGGTGAATTGTGATATGTCCAATGTGCAACTTGGTCATTAGGCAAAACAAATGTATCTGGGAGAGGACCTATGACAAAAAGGTGACCCATCAACACAAGCACAGCAATTATCCCTATAAGGTAGTTTGCCAAAGGCTTGATGAATCTCTTGGATTTAACTGGGAACACACACAAAATATGTGCAGTAGCTTTTTTAATGTTTTTCAGGGTTTTATAGTTTTTAATGTGGGATTTGTGTATTTTATGTTGTTAGTGTTGTATGCTGCCCAGAGTTACTTGCCGAATGGGCAGCTATATAAATTTGATAGATAAATAAATAAATGTCATCTTCAAAGTACAAGCTTCAAAGAAGGTATCATTTGCCTCAGAGGAGCACAATTTATTTAGGCGTCCAACAAAATCCCTTGGGAATTAATCTCTCCCTGGTAAGGAAGAGCATTGCTATGCTCTCAGCATCAATAGTAAAAAGTATGCAAATAAATGCAATAGTATTTCGATGCAGATTCATCTAAATGCTAAAGTGCAGCACTGATATGTAGACTATAATTCAACTTATAATTTGCAACATTACTGGTAAAATATCTGAGTTCATTTTGTATCAAAACATAAAAGACCTCATGAATATTGCTACATAGGAACCTTTGGAGACATACGCATTATGGGACTGTTTTGCATCTCTCTGTTAATGATGCCGAAGCTATATTCTTCCTACTGCTTTCATTCATTCTCTTGTTCCCTAGTGCAGGATCCAAGATTTTACTAATCTTTTTATAGGAAGTTTAATCAATCCTGTGTCAAAGCCTATGAACAGAGGACAGATTATTATTTTTACTTTTACTACCAACTTCATGGAAGCTTTTGGTGCAAAAATACAGAGATGCAGCTATAAGGCTATATGTATATGTGTGTGCATGTGGGTATGCACAAAGATTTTGAACCCAAGAATTTGAAAATCACAATCCAATGCCTTACCTCCTCCATTACCAACAAACCATTTCCATAGCAACTCTGGTGATCTTCTGCTTCCAAAGTGACATTGAGGCCACACTGTCAGGTTGTCTGAACATACTGATACCGTTGATCAGCATCACAGTTGATACTGAGAGCTAGTCTCAGCATAACAGAGTCTACGTAACCTCAGCAAATTATTTGTGAGTTATTATGCAGACAAGGTAATCTGTGCTTCCTGTTACCAAGAAGGTGGCCCTCATGTGTCTGGAACCAAACATGCCTACAGCAACACCAAAAATGTTTCATGTGTGTGTTTTTCTGAAACTGGATATGATTGGAGGTTCACTTCTGGTTTTGGAAAAAGAAAAATCCTTAGAAAAGAGAGAGAGACAAAAGCAAAGTGAGCACTATGTTGGATATGGACCACATGTAACTTATACCTCCCATAATCAATTTTTGTAAAGCTCTCATGTGCCCAGTAATAATAATTTCGAGTCAGAAATTATTCTGGGTTTAAAGGATTTTTGCTGGAGAAACTCCACTTATGGGATGCCCAAATGAAGTTCCTTTCATGTCCCTAAGATCTTTTCCCACCGAAGTGGTCCCTATTTATCTACTTGCAATTTCTTGCTTTCGAACTGCTAGGTTGGCAGGAGCTGGGACAGACGACAGGTGCTCAAACTGTCATGCAGTACCTGGTTCTCGAGCTGCTGGCCTTCCAGCTTTTACAAGATGAGCTTTTTAACCACTGAGCCACAGCCCCATGTGCCAGGCAAGGAGTGAGGGGGTAATTCTGTCATTTTATAGGGCCCAGAGACATTCCAGGGCCCCCCACGCAATTCTTTTTTTAAAAAAAAAACTTGTGACCATAGAGGGAACAAGGCAGTTTTCTTCCACATTGAAAACCATTCTTTGGGTAACATTTTTTTTAGGATGGCTAGTGGTAGTGGAGCAAGTCTGGCCAGGTTATCCTGCTATGTTAATAGAGTAGACCATACTGACAGCGACTCCACACCAAGCGTCAGGCAACAGTTAGCTAACCTGATAACCTGACTAGTAGCCTTGGCAAAGCCCACAGGGAAGGATAAAATTAAATTCCACTTGAATCCAAATTGATGGAGGGCAGCAGCTTCATCAATACTGGCCTAGGGCTGAGGAGGACTTTATTTATTTGTTTATTTGTTTGTTTGTTTATTTATTTATTTGTTTGTTTGTTTGTTTAGGATTTGTATCCCGCCCTCTTGCCCTAGGGCAACTCAGGGCGGCGCACTTACACATAAATATTATAAAATCCCCTTTAAAAATCAATAAAAACTATTTAACACCATCCCGAATTTAAAAGGCCTTCCCTTTCCACCCAACAATAAAAGGGACATATAGTACTAACAGGGACATATAGTGCCCCATATAGTGTGCCAAAAAGTGAACAGAAAGTGACTCACAAAGCTGGATCAGTGGTACGGGTGTCACGCTCTGATGTGGAAGGCAGATGAAAAGTCACAGTATTATATTCGCAAGGCAGTCTTCATGGCTGATTGCCAGGAGGATAACCAATATTCGGAATTGGATACAGCAGAAGAAGAGGAGGAGTTGGTGGTGGTAATAGGGATGGAACCTGTTGCCCCAAGATTCAGGGTGGTTGCATTCAACCATGAAACATCTGGATACTGCATACAACTGCACTAAACTGCAGGCCCTACTACACCTTGGTTCAGAAGACAATCCTGTTCCCAGAGTCTTCTAAAAGTAGAGATTTGCCTTTAGTAGTTTAAAAATGTGCAGAGGGGAGTCTAGGAATGGTCCAGAGCTTTCAGCAACAGCCTTTGGGGTTATATATGGTCAATGGGCCATGAAATTCCCTCCCCTGCCCAAGATTAATGTTGCCTACTGGAACCTAGTTGCCTACTGGATGTACTGTTAGTTAAATTGGTTTTCAGTTCAGGAAGAAAACATCTCAAAACATAATTAGGAAATGTGTACTTCGGGAAGGAAAATACATTGCAAAGCTACATGAGCAACAAGCCTTCTGTATTCCACGGGGAACGAGGCACAACTGCTTCAGTCTGAATGTGGCTAGCTGCCAAAAATAATAAAAAATACTCCACCACTTCAATACACCATGCAGAATGCAGGCTTATTTAAACAAATATAGATAATTTGTTTACACAGCTTAATTATCACTATTACAAGGAGGAAGAGCTTGTCCACTGAAGCCTTTGCTCCTCAAGCAAGAAATGGACAGTTTTCTGGACCTTTTGTCTCTTTGGGTTATTATTGGTTATTATTGGATGATTTTATTCTGATCTCTTGGATATATTTTATATATTTGTGTATATTTTATATATATAATTATATATAAATTATAAGCAGTCCTGAGAGGTTCTTGCATCAAGGGGGTGGGGTATACATGTAAATAAAATAAAATACATGTAGAGTGCCAGCTCACCATTCACATATACTCTCTATAAAAGATTTGGAGCTGGTTGGAAGGAAAAGAGTTGATGGAGCAAAACATGAAAACATGAGAAATTTTGTTGTTCCCGCAAGGGGACAATGACAATAAAGATTTAGCTTAGCTTATCTATCTTATCTTATGATATATTTTCTTACTCAAAACTGGAGGAAGGAGTTTCATTTAGCCACATGCAGAAGCATAATTATTCCTCTTCATGTCACCACCAGCTTGCAAAGCAAAAACTAGAAAACACACAGTATCAACTTGAACTATGAGAGGAGGAAATAAATCCCAGTCTTTCACTTTAGAGGCAATATTAGTAGCAGAACCTTTAAAGTGGCAAACAAGAAAATAATACAAAACCTAGGCTCAGCTACAGAGCAGAACTGATTATAAATACCGTAAATAAACTCTGTCCATACCCTATTAGGTTATAGATTCGAAACCACATGCAGGCGTAATATAAAATGCTCCAGGAAAAGTTAGAATTAAAATAATTTCAAATGATTCTAGAAATTACCAAATTGAGGGGGGGGGGTTGAAATCATATCTTTCCTCATGTACAGATACTGTTAATCTACAACAGAGATTCTCAACCTGCGGCCCACAGCACCATTTCATATGCCCCCCCCACTGCCTCTACCACACCAGGAAGTGCCATGTGGTGGAGGAAGGGCAAAATGGGCATCTGGCCCGGAAGCTGTCTGAGGGAGGGTGACCCGGGCTCCGGCTTTAAAAGGATGAGAACTCCTGATCTAGAAAGCTGTTATCCCACACCACATAGTTTGCAACAGTTACAACCCATTACAGACAAATAGCTTCTTCACTGGTCAACAGTAATTGCCACTGCCCATCTTTGGCAAGGAGGCTAGAAAGTGGGGTCAGAATTGCTTCCAATTCAAGCATCAGGCAGAATGCTGCAGCAGTTTCTGTGTAACCCCTGAACTATAAGGACCAGAGACTGTTATGTTTATTATTTTTAAAAGCTAAGAATCTAGATCAGCTAACATCCTAAACAACACAGTCCCAGGATGCAGCTAAACCAACTGAAACCCCAGTTAACTAAGGTGCATGCAGAAATCAGAAAAGTAACTTTTTAGGAATGACAACTCATGGAATGCTCCAGTGAACATGTCCATTGGTTGTACTTGCCAGGAATTCTGGAAGGTGTCATCCAAACAAGTATCTTTTCCAAGCTCTGGTTCTGGCAACTGAATTTGAGATTGATGATACTGTAATTTTGACTCCATTAAAATGGTGTGAAATATTAAGGAAATAATTACAAAGGAACTCCATAATCCTGGAGTTGGCAGCTCTGTTTTCTTAGAGATAGTGCAGTCTAATCTCAAGCTAAACCTGTATAATGCTGATCATTTACCAAAAGAAACTCAGTGTACTAAACATTGACTTAATGGGACTAGAATGGCTTATACCAGGTTTGCCTATTTGCTTATCTAACTAATATTATCTATCTTCATTGGCACCAATTCTGTTGTTTAGAACAGGATCTTTCCCATCACCTGCTTGCTGACCGTTTGACTGAAAAAATCCAGGGCTGAATCTGAAATCTGGGTTATCCTCCTCCTCATAGTGCTGACTAGGTAGAAGATGCTTATAAATTAAATTTAGTCAATACGCAGTGCATCTACTGGTCAAGGAGCTCAAACTTTCTGATTTTTGCAACCCTTACTTGTGTCTCCTTGCTCACTCTAAACATGGCGACAACAGCTGGGAATTGAGTCTTTCTACTAACTGCAGTGGCTTAGTGGTTAAGACGCTGAACTTGACTGGAAGGTTGGAAGGTCATCAGTTCAAGACCTGAGTACTGCACAGTGGAGCGAGCTCCCATCTCTGTTGCAGCTCCTGCCAACCTAGCAGTTCGAAAGCAAGAAATTGCAAGTAGATAAATAGGTACCACTTCTGTGGGACGTCAAACAGAGTTCTGTGCACTCCGGTGTCTAGCTATGCCTGCCACATGTCCATGGAAACGTCTGCAGAGCACTGGCTCTTAGGCTATAAACAGAGGTGAGCACTGAATCCTGGAGTCAGATATGACTGGCTTTCAAGCAAAAACAACCTTTACCTTTACCTTACTAACAAAATTAGAATAGTCAAAGCAATGGTATTCCCAGTGGTAATGTACAGATGCGAGAGCTGGACAATTAGGAAAGCTATACGCAGAAGAATAGATGCCTTTGAAATGTGGTGTTGGAGGAGAGTTTTGAGAGTACCCTGGACAGCGAGGAGAACAAATAGGTCAATCTTAGAAGAAATCAACCCTGACTGCTCATTGGAAGGTCAAATAGTAAAGATGAAGCTAAAGTACTTTGGACATCAAATGAGAAGGGAGGATTCACTTGAGAAGGCCTTGATGTTGGGAAAGGTGGAGGGCAAAAGTGTGGGAATGTATCTGGTATCTGTCTGGCTGTCTCTGACACATTTTGTAAACAAAGGCCTCTTTGCTTGCATGAGAGACAACGCTGGATTTTGGGCATGCGTAGAATAGTGAGAAGAATTCTCCTTATTTCTCCTTATTTGGGTTCTGACATTCTGATTGGCTATGTAGCTTAAGTTTCGTTTCTGATATACTCTGTTTGAATAAAGAGACACCATTATTATCCTTTGTTCAGCCAAAACTGCAGTCGTGTGCATGCTTCCTCTCTATCTCTGTTTCCTACTTACTTTGCCTAATGAAGCTGGACTTCGTTAGACCTTTTAACTTTTCCTCTGTTTATCTGGGGCTATAAACTGTTGCTAACGAGGCTGATTAGAGATCTTTACATGAATCGGATTCCTACAAGTGGCGCTCTGTGGGAGGCTTTGAACTACAATGAGAGCCTTCTTTGAAATCTGCTTCAGCAATTAGCAATTAAGACCTCATTGCGACCGGGACAAGGTCTTCACTCACTCACGACCAGAGGAAAGGTCAGTCGAGCGCTCGAAATTCATCCAAAGTCTACTTTGGGTCCCACAGGGTGAGTGAAAAATTTTTTTATCATGGGGTGCGTGCTTGCTTCGCAAAAGCAGGAGCTTTGTAAAGATATCTCAGATCTTTTGAATAACAATGGGAAAAGGGCTGATAAGAAGGAAATACAGCAACTGGTCCAAGTTATAGGAAAAATCTGTCCTTGGGTTAAATATGATGATTGTCTGGACTTACAAAAATGGAATAAAATCGGAAGTGCATTGCAGAAGCATGAGGGAATTTCTGTATCAGTGCAATATACGTGGGAGGAAGTCAGAAACTGCCTTCAAAGACTTACTCCAAGAAATATTTTGTTCTCCCAACGGCTTGCTGGTCCCCTTTCAAAGCTTTTGCCTCCAGCCAAGGGAGGGACTATGGCAACTGCCCCTCCATCATATGAGAAACAACAGCATGAGCCCCCTGATGGGGATGGGGGTGGAAAAGGAGATGGGACATTATATCCTGCCTTGCAGCAATCAAGCACTTTTAGCCCTACAAAAGACCTGTTCTCTGCTGCTTTAACTGCAGCTGTGCTGGATGTGGAATCTCCTGAGATATATCCAGTGAACAGAGAGGCTCTGGCAAATGGGACTGCTGCAATACTGCCTGCCAAGTCTAAAAAACATCTAGTGCCAGCTGATTGGAAACAGATGATCAAAGCACTCCTGCCTCCTGCAGAAGCTATGCTCTGCTTGCAAGAGTGGAGGGATGTGGCTTGGGAGGTACATCATACACGCCCTGCACTCACGATGGATATGTTATGTGGGGAGGGGAATTTTGCCAACCCCACACAGCAGTTGGCACTCACTGATGCCCAGTTGGGAGATATTGCACAGATAGTCATGCGCGCCTGGAGTAAGATTCCTTCCAAAGGGGATAGCTCAGTTGCTGGATTTGCAGCAATAAGGCAGGGGCCTAAAGAGAATTACACTGAGTTCATTAACAGACTCATGACTGCCCTCAGCCGCCAGGTGGAAAATGTCCCGGCACGGGAAATGCTCATGAAACAACTGGCTTTTGAAAATGCCAATGAGGATTGTAAGGGAGCTCTGACAGCTGTTTATGCTCGGCCAGGCACATCGATAGCAGACATGATGAAAGTTTGTCAAAATGTGGGGACTCACAGTTACAAGGCTCAACTTCTGGCAGCTGCAGTTCAATTGCCCACAACTCAGGCTCAAAATAAACGTTGTTTTGGCTGTGGAAAAGAAGGGCATTTTAAAGCACAATGTCGCTTCTCTCAAAAGCAGGCAGCACGCCCTTCAAGGAAATGTCCCATTTGTCAGAAAGGGTACCATTGGGCCAATCAGTGCCGCTCAAATCCTAATGCCAACCCCTCAGCTGCTCAGCACAAAGACTCTGACTCTTCTCCACAGCAGCAGGGAAATGGGGGTGCGGGCCATGCTCGGGCCCAGGCAAAATAATAGGGCTGCCAGAGGTCAGTGAGGAAGCAATAGCGGAGGTTTTGGAAGAGATGGAAGAAGATATGGAACTTGCCCAAGAAATGATTTCACGATATAGAAAAAACCATCCTCTAAAAGAAGGGCTATTATTGAGGTTATCTAAGGACTGTACCTTTACTGTGCCAGGGTGTGTGGAGGCTCTTCCCACACTGGTTGATGATGTTATTCCCCAGGGCATGATGGGCATTGTTCTTCCTTGCCCAGACGCCTTGCCCGCTTCTGTACACATTGCAGCAGGGTCAGTTACATTGGGTCACCAAGAAATTGTCATCCCTGCATCAGCCACGCAACATCTCACCCTGCCTAAGGGACAACCTGTAGGACGCCTTCATCTGCTCCCACTAGGGACCACTGCAACTCCATCCCAGGAGGGGACTGCAACAGTGGCTATGGCTGTGATACAAATCACCGAGGATAGACCGACCCGCTCGCTGATTATGGGTGGACATTCAGTGTCTGGACTAATCGATACAGGAGCCGATATTTCAGTGGTGGCAAAAAAAGATTGACCAACTGGATGGGCCGTCCGCCCCTGTAGGGAAGTTTTCGGGGTGGGCGGGTACGACCCAGCACAGCAGAGTGTTCATCCAATCGTCTTTGAGACCTCAGGGGGAACAAAAGTTTCTCTTCACCCCCTGATTATGGATATTCCTATTACTCTGTGGGGCCGGGATCTCCTGGCTAAAACAGGGTGTACCTTGCAGACAAATTTTTGATACGGGCCTCCCCTGCAGCGCCGTTGCATGCACTTCCACTACAATGGAAAAACACCCCGCCAGTGTGGATGGATCAATGGCCGCTCTCAAGAGAAAAGCTCCAGGCGGCGGAGGCCCTTGTACAGGAGCAATTAAATCTGGGACATATTCAAACAACCACTAGTCCTTGGAACTCTCCAATTTTTGTGGTGAAAAAGAAGTCTGGAAAATGGAGATTGTTGCATGATTTGAGAAAAGTTAATGAGCACATCTTGCCAATGGGACCTCTACAATCTGGACTTCCTAATCCGAACATGGTCCCTGAAGATCATCAACTCATGGTTATAGATTTGAAGGACTGTTTTTATACAATCTTGCTAGCGCCACAAGACAGAGAAAAATTTGCATTTACATTGCCAGTATACAATAATGAACATCCTACTCAACGGTTTGAATGGTGTGTCTTGCCTATGGGTATGGCCAACTCGCCGACTCTATGCCAACATTTTGTGAACATGGCTTTGGAACCTTTCAGGCAACGTCATCCAGAGGTTAAAGTCTATCATTACACAGATGACATTTTATTGCATGGTCCACAAGTCACGGAGAAACACTTGCAGGACCTAGCAGACATTTTGCAACAAGCGGGCTTGATCATAGCTCCTGAAAAAGTGCAGCGGATGTATCCATTCCAACATCTGGGACATAGGCTCTCAGCTACAGCTTCAACTCCGCTATTGCCAACAATAGCTATTCCAGAGCAGTTCACTCTTGTACAATTGCAACAATTGCTAGGGAACATAAATTGGGCTCGTCCCTTCTTGGCCCTGAGCACTGAGGAACTGTCACCACTCTTTGCTGCTCTTTCTGGACACACTTCTCCAGTGGACATCATTCCCTGCACAACGGAGATACGTACAGCTCTTCAACGCCTCAACGAAAAGCTGCATACCATCGCTGTGGATCGGGTGCCCTCAGGCACCATTGCGCTGGCATGCGCTCTTCTTCCCACACCGAGGCTGCCCACTGCTGTTTTGTTCGCGCCTGTCAATGCTCAGAAGGTGGCCATCGTGGAATGGCTTCACTTGGCGCACACTCCCTCAAAAAACTGTTATCGCCTGCCTGATGCGATTGCTGATCTTTTCCTCAAATGCCGTACTAGGGCAAAGCATTTGACTGGCTATGATGTTGACTTTGTTTTCCTTTTTCGCAGGATCACCTAACCGCCTTGCTACAGCATTCTGAGGCATTTCAGGTGGCCATGGCAGACTTTGTGGGACAAGTTAAATTTAACCCCCCCAAAGATAAGCGGTTTACCTTGCTGAATCTCACTTCTTACTCCCTGTCATCCCCGCTTTGCATGCAACCTATCTTGCATGCCGTTACTCTTTTCTCGGATGGCTCCTCCTCCCGTGGAGTCCTTACATGGCAGGGTCCTACTGGGGAATGGGAGGTTGTTTTTACAGGACCTCAAGCATCGGCCCAGCGGTCGGAACTGGCAGCGGTCATACTTGCTTTCTCTACGTTTTCTGATGTGCCTTTTAACCTAATTGTGGATACTCAATATGTTTACCGCCTTATTTTTACTTTAGCTCAAGCTTATTTGTCTCCATCGATGGATAGGGATCTTTTTGCTTTATTCCAACAGCTTCAAGGTTTTCTTTCCAACCGTACGGTCCCATTCTTCATTGCCCACATACGCTCTCACACAAGGATCCCAAGTTATTTGACGGAGGGCAATGCACGAGCAGATTCTGCTCTCCGGGACTCTGCTGAGGTTTTTTCTCTCTTTGACAACCCCATTGACAGTCATGCAATGTTTCATCAATCTGCTAAGGTTTTGCATAAATGATTTTCCATTCCTATGTCGCAGGCTAGAGACATTGTGTCATCCTGTGCTTCCTGTACGAAGTCTCCTATATTCCTGCCATTTGATGCTGTTAATCCTCGAGGAACAGAAGCTAATCAGCTATGGCAGATGGATGTCACGCAAGTACCTGCTTTGGCTCCGCTTTCTAAGTTACATGTGACTGTTGATACCTTCTCTGGATTTATATGGGCTACACCCTTACGGGGGGAAACATCCAGACATGTTATACAACATTGCATTCGTTCGTTTGCGGTAATGGGTAAACCTAAAAGCCTTAAGACAGACAATGGGCCATCATATGTTTCTTCTGCCTTTCAGGACTTTTGCCGTCAGTGGGACATTAAGCTAACCCATGGAATACCCTATAACTCGACTGGACAGGCGATTGTTGAAAGAGCCCACCTGACATTCAAAAATTTGTTACACAAGCAAGTGGGAGATAGAGGGGTTCCTGTGGCTGAAATACCCACAGCTGTTGCTAAAGTACTGTATACTCTTAATTTTCTTCTTGCTCCCCATAACAGGTCACACTCTCCAGTCGAATTGCATTTCAGGACCGAGGAATGTCTTCCTAAGCCATTGGTCGTTTATCGGCTGCAACCCAATCCTGAGTGGAAAGGTCCTGTGCCTCTAATCACCTGGGGACGAGGATACGCAGCGGTTTCTACGACCTCAGGACCTGTGTGGATTCCTGCTCGAGCGATCCGCCCATGGAGAGAGAAAAAGGTTACTCAGCTCCAGGATGGTGGTTCACCAGTAGACTAACTTTGCTGACATTTGTTCTTTTCTTTCTTACTGTGCTTCCAGCTGTAAGAACAATGACTCATGGGGGCAACCCCAACTTTTGGATTCGTCATGCTAACTATATGTTTGAGGTTCATGGTAAGAATGCAACGTTATACTATGAGCATCCACTGGCAGTGTCTCAAATGGCCTTTCTTCCGGAGTTCAACACGCCTAAGTTGGTTATTGGACACTTGCAACATCTTGATAGGTCTACACTCTTCTCCAATCCCCCAGAACAATTTAACAACACCCGCTGGCGAAGCATGACATTCAAGAAATACACTAAAGGGCTTTGTTTCTGCTGTCATAGTTCTGGGGTCTGGAATAGTAAATGGAAGCACTGGACTCAAGCAAAACGGGTTTTGCGGAATGTAGGCAATTATACGGGTTGTGATGATTATTTTTGGTTATGGGGTAGTTATAACAGTTCTTATAAGCTTAATTATACCTTGTTTAACACTACTATTGAAGATATATATGATGTGTTTCCTATGTTTACTCCTGATTATTCTGCTATAGATAGTGGTTCAATTTGCAATGGATGGCAAATTAAGGATCCTAACATGTGGTTCTTTTTTAATGGAGTTGCCACGAATTTCCATCCAGGACAATATCAATGTGCAGCATTGGGTTATTTTACCCTACCCGTACAAGTGCAAATGCCGCTTCAGGCAGATACACGGCGCCGGAGAGCTGTTGCCGGCCCGATGGGTCCTGGTTGCAATGATGAAGTGATAATCGATGTTCAGCTTTCTGATGGTAGCTCCTGGGGGAGAGCTATAGGGGGTGCTATCACTGGAGCACTCACCTTGGGATCATACCCAGGTGTCATTTCCCAGGAGAATAGAAGGTCCATTTTGGGACTCACCTGTAGGCTGGAGAAATCAATCAATGCCACAGGGAGGGTCATACGGGATCTTCAAATGGAAATCACTGAGCTTCATCAAGACCAAATGCAGGACAGACTGGCCATAGATTACCTGTTAGCAAAATCCGGAGGATTTTGTAAACTGGTCGGGAACCAGGGATGTCGGGTAAAATTCCAGGATCTGAATAATACTATTGAGAAAGAACTTCAGAATTTACAGGAGAGCATTACTAACAATGTACGCATTGATGTTAATCTCTTTGATTGGATGACTTCTTGGTTGCCTGATTTGTCTGTCCTTAGACAAGTTTTCTTTTATGGGTTCATTATTATTATCTGCTTTATACCTTTGTGTTTTTGCATTTATTGTATTCCTAATCTTATTTCTATGTGTAACACATGTCCACTGCGTAGAAGGGAGACATCGGGTTTTGCACGACGGCAATTGTACTCAATGAGGTATCATCCTCCGGAACAAGGTACCAGGAGTCAGGAGGGGTACAATGTCCAGGAGGACAGTGATGATGTATATGGAGGAGTAGTTATGGAGTATGATGACATGCAGGGGTATGATTAGCCGTCCCTCTCTCAAATTTAAATGAAAAAGGAGGACATGTGGGAATGTATCTGGTTTCTGTCTGGCTGTCTCTGACACATTTTGTAAACAAAGGCCTCTTTGCTTGCATGAGAGACAACGCTGGATTTTGGGCATGCGTAGAATAGTGAGAAGAATTCTCCTTATTTCTCCTTATTTGGGTTCTGACATTCTGATTGGCTATGTAGCTTAAGTTTCGTTTCTGATATACTCTGTTTGAATAAAGAGACACCATTATTATCCTGCAGTCGTGTGCATGCTTCCTCTCTATCTCTGTTTCCTACTTACTTTGCCTAATGAAGCTGGACTTCGTTAGACCTTTTAACTTTTCCTCTGTTTATCTGGGGCTATAAACTGTTGCTAATGAGGCTGATTAGAGATCTTTACATGAATCGGATTCCTACACAAAAGAAGAAGGGGGAGGCCAAGGATGAGATGGCTGGATGGTATTGTAGACACAGTGGGCACAGAACTGGGAGTGCTGAGGGGTATGGTGGAGGACAGAGGCGCCTGGAGAACAATGATCCATAGGGTCGCAAAGGGTCGCAAAGGGTCGGAATCGACTGTGCGACTGAACAACAACAACTAACAAAATATTTTGTTTAAGCCATTTCAGCTGAACTTCAACTGCTTCCATTAGAGATGAAAATTTTCAGATCTGATTTGTTGATATGGATTAACAGTTCTCTGTGTTTTCTTTACACTTCTTAAAGGTGTGAGTCTATAACATGCAGGCTGTAACAACAAATGTCAGCATTACCAGATTTAGCACTAATCCACTGTCCATAAATTCCAATATTCACATTTTTTCCACCAATATGCTGGCTTCTGCCACAGGACATAGCCCACCAACCTACCAAGCAGAAAACATGTGGCAAAATAATTATTTGAGCCCTCCCTGATGTGGAATCATCCCCGGGGATCCAGAAAGACAGAACAATTTGTTATAAACCAATCATTGTTGGAATCCCAAAGATCCTCTAGTGAGCCTGATTAATTAAAAATGCTTTGTACCTTTTCAGAATGTATGCTGCTATACCACCACAAAGGCTGGTAAAATCTGGAAATGGCTAACTTGTAAGCTTGCTGTCTACACAACAAGGATAGATAAAAAGTATATTTTAGTTTTTCTGCTTCCTTGTGTCCTTCACATACTGTGATGAAATCCAGATCTACCGTAGAAATCATTTTCTCTACAGGAACGGATTCCCTTTCCTCTCTCCCTCAATGGTTTAGAAGAACAAGAAAATGAGACTAGATTTTCCCGTATTGGCCTATGTCACGTGCATGTGCACATTTTACTTCTGCTTCTCTGAGCAGCAAGGGCAGCATGGGCCAGATGATTTGGCACTACAGGCCGGATCCGGCCCATTGGGCTGTAGTTTAGGCATCTCTTCTCTAAGGGGTTGGACTCGATGGCCTAAAAGGCCCCTTCCAACTCAGTGATTCAATGATTCTGGGGATGCAATAGGTTATCTTCTCCATAAGCTCAACTGATTCACACGGCCCTACTCTATCTGTAACTTATTAAATTAAGCTGTAGGTAGGATAGATCATATGAATCAATAGAACTTACAGAATTGCTGACTCACCAAACCCTCATTGACTCAACTGACCTACTCTAGTGCAATTTACAATGCTAAGCAACAGGATTTGGGCCAATATGTAGAAGGCAGACACCACACAGGCCCTCCCTGTGTACTCAATACCTGGAATCAAGAATGAAAACAAGTCTGCCATTGCTACCTTCTCCCTTGAAAACATCTATGGATGAATAGCTGCAATGGTGGGGGGGGGGGGGTTGGGGGAGAAGGAAAAAGAGACCAAACAGCCTGCCAAAAGATGCCCAGGATTTGCCTTTCCTACCAGAACTTCTGAGATGAAATACAATTTAATTCAGTAGGATGAACAGAAGTTGTCGTACAACAGTAGTGAGGAGCACAGCATAGAAAGAGCAGCTAAGAGCATATGCTTCAGCTATTTTGATGTTCTGGTAGAATTTCGAAGCAGCCAGCATAACAGGGCCAAACAACTTTATTAGGCGGTCAGAACATGGGGAGCAATGGCTGCGCAGCAGCTAAATATATACAATCAGGAATGGATACATTTGGGCAGGAAACAACAAGAATGGACGGGAGAGGAGTGGGGTGACTGGAAGGTCAACAGACCAGAGTGAAGACTTTACATGACTACATAGTTAGGGCGGGAACGCAAGTCCCGCGATACTTTAAGACCAACAAGAAGGAGACAAAATGGAGGATCGTGCTGATCCCAATAATATTACAAATCGTTACAGCAATATATGTATTCAAACACAACAACTATCAATTAGCTTGTCCCCAGCATGGAAAGCAATGAATGAAGATTGAAGTTTTCGAAATAGTGCCGCAAATGAGTTTTTCATCATTGCCTTGAGCAATTATTATAAATACAGCATCATCAATCACTTATATTTAATCTTACTTTTACAAACGGCCTATTAAAGCAGAGAAAACAATTTCCTAGTATATAACACATGAGGAACAGTCATTCAGTGGAAATTGATGTGCAACAGATTTCAAGAGCGTTAACACACTGGGAGCTGTGTCTTGCCTCTGCTTCTACCATGGTGAAGGTTTTCTAAGCAAGCACGCTTTCACAGTGTTATTCTCGACATCTCCAAGAGCAGCCAGGTGGAAAAGGCTAACAACAGGTGGAGCTACAAAAGAGCACAGTGTGAAGGCACTCGTCCTGTTATGTGAGCAAAACGGAAGCTCTTGATCAAACAACTCCATCTCTAGGGTGCTTTACACAGAGCAAGAGAGGGATCCTTGTCTTTTGGCATCTTACCAATTGGCTCAAAAGAAGCAGTAGGGAAGTGGTGGCATGAAGACTGGGAGCCAATAATGACACCTACTGTAGTTACGTATGCTTTGACTTGGGCAGCGTTCGGCTCGGAAGGGTTCACAGAAAAAGGGAACACTTTCAAGTTATGAGCCACAGTGGCTTAGTGGTTCAGACACTGGGCTTGACGACCAGAAAATCGGCAGGTAAACAGTTCAAGACCCAAGATAATGGAGTGAACTCCCGTCATGTGTCCCAGCACTTGCCAGCCTGGGAGTTCAAAAGCAAGAAATTGCAAGTAGATACATAGGGACCACTTCAGCAGGAAAGGTAACAGCATTCCGTGTACTATGGCATCTAGTCATGCTTGCCACATGACCATGGAAGTGTCTGCACTTCTTTGACTGTAAACGGAAATGAGCCCCTAGAGTCTCCCTAGAGTTGGCTTTCAAAGAAGTGATATCTTTACCTCTACCTTAGATCAGGAGTTCTCAACCTTTTTAAGCAGGGAGCCAGGTCATGGTCCCTCAGACAGCTTCAGGGGCTGGGCAGCCATTTAAGATGGCCGAGGACTCACCTGCCTCTCTCCGGAGCCCATTCCACTGGCCCGGGGATGGGAGGCAGGTGCGGATGCCATCTCTGCCCTCCAGGCTCTGCCCGCCTGGAGGGCTTGGAAAAGATGATGATGATGACGACTCGCCTGCCTCTCCCCGAAGCCCATTCCAACTGCCCGGGGATGGGAGGCAGGTGTGGATGCCGTCTCCGCCCTCCGGGCTCTGTCCACCCAGAGGGCTTGAAAAGATGATGACGACGCAGCTGCCGAGGACTCACCTGCCTCTCCCCGGAGCCCATTCCACCGGCCCGGGGATGGGGAGCCCGGACGCTTGTAACATTGAGCCCCGGGCCCCATCCGCAACGTTGAGCCTGGGATCCGTCAGGAATGTGAGCCGGGCTCCGTATCTATCTATATTTATATTTTGTATTGTATTTATATTGTGCATTATTTTGTATTACTTGTGACTGTAAACCACTTTGGGTCACCCCAGGGTGAGGAAGGTGGTATATAAATCATAGTAAATATAAATAAATAAATAAATAAATTTTGTCCTTCCACCACCACATGGCATTTCTTGGTGTGGTGGAGGCAGTCAGGGCCACATAAAATGGTACCGTGGGCCACATCTGGCCTACAGGCTGCAGGTTGAGAATCCCTGTCTTAGATGCTTAAAGACAGAGCCTCTAACCATAATATTGTATTTTAAAAGATCAAGACAAGGCATCCCAGGTTGGGTAAGAAAGGAGATGTGGAGAATCAGTCTGCTACTGACATTTGAGGAAAACTTCCAGAAGTGTGCCAGTTTCCCTAACAGAGCAAATCACTAACTAGAGTAGGGGAGCTATTTTCATTCTCTCTGCAGCTACCTTGTATATTAAGAGACAGGAGGATCTCTACCATCTTAACCAGTTTATCCATCACTGAATAGAGACATGAGAGAACATACACATAAGAAAAGACAGACAGGTCTCCCCTCCCAGGGGTTTACAAAGTCAATTCAATCAGCAGTGAACACAGTCAAAGAGAAGGACAAATATACGATTGGGATGTTGTCATCCACATATCTATTATCAAGTGTGACCAAAAAAGGAACAAAATGTGGAGAAATTTACTTCATTTAGATTTAGTTCGGGTTAGTTTAGTTTACTGTTAATCCATTTTCTCAACAATAACTGTAAAATAGAGTACTTGTCTCTCCTCTTTACTACATGTCAGGTAGGTTAGGATAAGAGGAGCTAATTGACCATTAGTTTCCCTGTGAGTTTTAGTTCTCAGTGAACCCCTGAAGTTTTATTTTCCAAGTCCAGTACAATGCTATACTCATAATACAGTACAGTACTTGACTTCCTTAGCAATTATTAAAATTATAAGGAAGATCATGTTTGAAGCATTAATATTATAAACCAGGGGTGGCCAACCTTTTTCCATTCTGGGCCTGACCACACACCTGGGCCGCATCATAGGCCGGACCATGCCCCTGGAAGCGGGCATGTTTATGTCAGCCACAAATGTGCCCACTTCCATGTTTACACCAGCTGTGGGCACATTTGCACATGCGCAGGCGCAATTTACGAGTAACATAAATGTGTCCGCTTTCACTTCTGGGTGTGGCGGAGGCTGCGGCAGGCCAGATAGGATGGCATCGGGGGTTGGGGCCGGTCCACAGGCCGTAGGTTGAGAACCCCGGCTATAAACTATTACAAAGTCATGAAAAAGAGGGAAGAATTGCTTGTGAAATATGGAGGTGCTACTCTCTCTCCTGCCCTGACCTTTTCCAGTTCCTACACAAGCAAATTATGCATTGCATCCCTTGTTTTAAAGATGATTGGCTGTTGAATTTTGGGAAAGGAAAACAAATAAAAGTTGGATAACTGATACTAAAGTTATCACACAACTTCAACAGGCAACCCATCTCTGTGATTTGTGAGATGATCAAAAGCTAGGCAAATTTCTAGATTCTAGATGCAGTCAAGTGGTGAGAAGAGCATTGTTCATTCTCATCTCGTTAAAACTATGATGCAAGTTACGTGAGTGGCAAAGATTAAACACCCAGTGGATTGGTCTGAAGAATGAAAGAAATTTCTTATGTTAGGTATCCCTAAACTTCCTTCCCCATTTCTGATACTTTAATGACTTGGAAATCCTTGATTTCTTACCTGCATCACAGTAAGCATCTAACATTCACTGCCATTCTCCTAATTGTTTGTCCTTAATTTTGATTGGGAGGCTGCTTAATACAAAATTGCATTTGGCCATAATCTTCATTCTTGCCAGACTTATTCTTGCAAACCAAGACACCTTCAGCTTTCTAAGTTTATCTCTTGCTATTTTTATCTCTTGCTTTATTTTGTCACAGTTTAGTTTTTGCAATTCATCAATCTTTTCTGTCACATGTATGTCTAGGTATTTCAAACTGGTCTTAACTTGAATGTTGTATCGCCTATTGAGTTCTTTCTTTTCTTTTTGGTTAAGTTGTTGTTGTTGTTCAGTCGCACAGTCGATTCCGACTCTTTGCGACCCCATGGACCATTTTCCTCCAGGCACCTCTGTCCTCCACCATTCTCCTCAGCCCACCAAGCTCTGTGCCCATTGTGTCCACAACACCATCTATCCATCTCATCTTTGGACGCCCCCTTCGTCTCTTTCCCTCCACCTTTCCCAGCATCAAGGCTTTCTCAAGTGAGTCCTCCCTTCTCATTTGATGCCCAAAGTACTTTAGCTTCATCTTCACTATTTGTCCCTCCAATGAACAGTCAGGATTGATTTCCTCCAGTATTGACCTATTTGTTCTCTTTGCTGTCCAGGGGACTCTCAGGACTCTCCTCCAACACCACATCTCAAAGGCATCTATTCTTCTGCGCTCAGCCTTCCTAACGGTCCAGCTCTCACACCCATACATTACCACTGGGAATACCATTGCTTTGACTATGCGAATTTTTCTTTTCAAGGTGATGTCTCTGCTTTTCACTATATTCCCCAGGTTTCTCATTGCTTGTCTCCCCATAATCAGTCGTCTTTTTATTTCATGGCTACAGTCTCCATCTGCAGTGATCTTAGATCCCAGGAAAGTAAAATCTGTCACTGCTTCTACTTCTTCCCCATCTATTTTCCAGGGACTGATGGGACCTGTTGCCATTATCTTGGTTTTCTTGATATTGAGTCTCAAGCCAGCTTTTGCACTCTCCTCCTTCAATCCGATCAAGAGGTTCTTTTAGGTCTTCCTCACTTTCTGCCATTAGGGTGGTATCGTCTGCATATCTCAAATTGTTGATGTTTCTCCCAGCACTTTTGATCCCATATTGTGATTCCTCCATCCCTGCATTGCGCATTATGTGCTCTGTGTATAGATTGAATAAGCAGGGTGATAAAATGCAGCCTTGTCTTACTCCTTTTCCTATTCCAAACCACTCTGTCATTCCGTGTTCTGTCCTAACTGTTGCTTCTTTTGGTTAAGATTACAAGTAATTACCTCCGTTTTCCCCCAATTAATTTTCAGTCCTGTTATTCTTTCAAATCTTACCAGATGTTCTTGGACTTTGTTTAATGAGTTCTTAGCATCTTTTAACACTAGCAGCGTATCGTCGGCATGCATGCTTATTTTTGTCTTGCCTAACCCTTCTATTCCTTGATCTTTTCTAATCACTTCGGCTATCAACTCCATGGCAAGTACAAACAGAGTAGGGGAGAGTCGACAGCCCTGTCTTGTCCCCGCCTTCAATTCCACTACTTTCGTATACGTCTCATTCACTTTTATTTTTGTTTGGGCTTTGCTATATAGTTGTTCAATCACATGTATGAATTTCTCTCCAAATCCCATCTTTTTACCATTGTGTGTATAGTCTGCCATTGTATGGAGTCAAAGGCTTTGTAGATGTCAAGGGCTATAATGGAAATTTTAACTTTGTCCCTCCTTGCAGCGTCTAAAATATTTACAACTCTAGTTATGTGATCTTCTATCTTCCTCCCTCTAAGAAAACCAGCTTGGTCCTCCTGCAAATATTTACCAATAAAATTAGCCATTTGATTCGCCATCACTGCTGAGAAGACCTTAGCATCCAAATGTAATAGGGAGCTAGGCCGATATGATTCAATTTTTTTGGGATCTTTATTTGGATCTATTATCGATTTGGTCCAAGTCTCAGATATCTTTCCCCCTTCTAAAATATGGTTGTATAATTTATTTAATTTCGGGATGATCAATTTTCTGAAGGCTTTGTAAAATTCTGTGGTGTATCCGTCTTCTCCTGGGGATTTTCCGGTCTTTAATTTCTTTATTATAGCCTCAATCTCCTTATCTGTTGTTTTTTCTTCCATTATAGTCTTATGTGATTCTTGTAACCTCATTGATGTTCTATCTTCTAACTGCCTTTCCAGTTCTTGTATATCAAAAAAAAATTTGCCTCATATAATTCACCATAAAATTCCTGCACTAATTCCCTTTTTTCATTTATTTTATAAATCCGTTTTCCATTTTTATCTACCAAGACCTTAATTTCCCTCCTTTCCTTTTTATCTCAGGCCACTTTTGCTAACCTCTTACAATGCCTCTTTGTTGGCATATTCAAAATTATCCCTTTTTAAATATATCAAGTCCCGCTTTACCTTTTCAATCTCTTGTCCCTGTAGTTCACTTCTTAGTTTCTATAATCTCTGATAACCTCCGTTTTTTGCATTATGGCATGTTCTATCTCTAAAAAATTTATTTGTTTCTCCGGGGATTCGTGTCTTTTTTCCTTTGTTTATTCTCTACTAGCAGAGGTTGCCCGGCGTTGCCGGGCTGTTTTAAATGGTGTTGGAAGGTTGGGGTTTTTTTATATATATAATGTTTGTAAAGTAGAGGTTAGTCCAGCCGTGGGCAAACTATGGCCTGCGGGCCGGATCCGCCCCATTCGGCTGTTCTATCCGGCTCGTGGTGTTGGAAGGTTTTTTTTGATAATGTTTGTAAAGTAGAGGTTAGTCCAGCCATGAGCAAACTACGGCCCATGGGCCAGATCCGGCCCGTTTGGCTGTTGTATCCGGCCCATGGATCCAAAAGAGCGGAGGGTTCTCTTTATATTAGTTCACACAAACACTCCATCCATGCTTTTGTTCTGGCCCTCCAGTCCAGTTTAAGAACCCATTGTGGCCCTCAAGTCCAAAAGTTTGCCCACCCCTGGGTTAGTCTATAATTGAATTTTTAAAAATGTTTATTTATCCAAAAAAATTTTTGGTGTTGCCGGGCTGTTTTAAAGGATGATATAATTTTTTAGAATTATTTTATGTAAGCAAATAATGTTTTTCTATGTGTTTTTTTAATAATGTGTGAGTACATTTTTTTAAAAAAATTCGAATTTTTTAAACTGTGTTTAGATGTTGTTGTTTTGAGTGAAAACTGTAAACAGGATTTTAGAAATGTTTTAGAAATGTTATTCTTTCAACTCTTTTTGACTGTGTTTTCTCCTGTGTCCTCGGGGTGGTGCTGTTGCGCTTTTCTTTTACTTTGACTTTCTTTCTCCACTGTCCTGTGGTAAGTAGTCTGTCTTTCCTCATTTCATTTCGGATTTCGTTCAGTAAGGTCATTTGGGTGAGTTCTCCATTTTAATTTCTTTGGGGGTTTGTATTTTTTTTTCGGGGGGGTCTGTGTGTTTGGTGTTTGTGTTATTTTTGGGTTTGTTTTTGTACTGCAGTGGCTCAAGCCACTAAGACACTGACTGGGAAGCAGAAGGTCAGCAGTTCGATTCCCGAGTACTGCAGGATGGAAATGAGCTCCCGTCTTCATCCCAGCTCCTGCCAACCTAGCAGTTCGAAAGCAAGAAATTGCAAGTAGATAAATAGGAACCACTTCGGTGGGAAGGTAACAGCATTCCGTGCGCTCCGGTTTCTAGTCATGCCTGCCACATGACCACGGAAACGTCTGCAGAAGCAAACAGTGCTGGCTCTTTGGCTTAGAAACAGAGATGAGCACTGCACCCTAGAGTCAGATACGACTGGCCTTCGAGCAAGGGAAACCTTTTGGATGTAATTTTTGTGTAATTTTTTACTTTATGGTTTATTTTTGGGGTAAGTGAAGGCACCGTGCGGAGCGCCGTCCGGTGCCTTTGCTTACCTGGGAATTTTTCCGCTTTCAAGGGGGGGAAGGCAATGATGCCTTCTCCCTCCCTTGAAAGTGAAACACTTCCCCGTAAAGTAAAGGAACTGGGCGGAGTGTCGTCCGGTGCCTTTGCTTTGCGGGGGAATTGTTTTGCTTTCAAGGGGGGGAAGGCAATGATGCCTTCACCCCCTGTTGAAAGCGTTGTGTGGGGGGGGGCCTTCCCGCAGCCTCAGGCGGCATGTGGGGGGAGTCTTCCTTTCCCACAGCCTGGGCTTGATGTCTGGGGCGTGGGAAGACAAGCTCAGTTTTTCAGGCAGCATTGGGGGGGGTGTCTTCTCTTCCGGCAGGCTAGGCAGCCATGACATGTTGCTGGAACCCAAGCGCCGGCTGTATTTTTATTTTTCGTGTGGCGGATTTCTCAGAGTTCTGTGTGCTCATGGCGTGCAGAACTCTGGAGCTTGTAGTTTGTGGGTATTTTTCCCTTTGCGTTACGTTTTTTTTTCAGCGGCTCATGTTTGATTGGCCGCAGCGCTTTTTCCAACATTCGTTGTAGTGACGCCTCTCAGCCTGATTGGCTATGGTGCGGCGCAGCACAAAGAACGTTGGGAAATGAAGTTGTTTCCCTTTTTTCGTGTTTGTGGGGCTGTTTTTCAATCCTTCGTTGACCTGCGGACCCAGTTCGGCCGTGTGCACGAATGGTGGGTGCGGGTCATTAGGGCGAGGCATAGGAACCTATAGCAAGTTCCAACGGTTAACCCTTGGTTTTATAGGTTAAGATTATAGATTCTTTAATATAGTCACCTCTGAATGTCCTTTATAGCGTCCCATAACACTTGATACTCAATATCTCTTGTATCATTTAGTCGCCAATTCTCATCCCATTTTTGTTTTAGTCTATTCAATATCTTTTCATCTTTTACTAAGTGTGTGTCAAATCTCCATATGTTTTGATTAATTGTTTCAGTTCTAATCTGCATCTCGACCTTCACCATTGCATGGTCAGATTCCTTGATTATGCCCATAGAGGTATCCTTTAAATTTCCAATCATATTGTTTGATACTAGTATGTAATCAGTTCTTCTATATGTCTTGTGTGCCTGAGGAAAAAAAAGAGTAAGCTGGTTCTGTTCCTTTCATAACCGTCCATGTATCATTCACTCCCGGTTTTTTTTTAACCTGTTTTTCTTTCTTGGACCAGTGTAGACGAGTCTAGGGAGGAAGCTGTCGGATTGAAATCTCCCACTATAATCATATTCCTATCTTGTTCGTTTTGTATCATCCCTCTTATTTTCTCTAGATATTCTTCCTGTGCTTGGTTTGTTACATATATGTATTTACTAATGAGACCTCTTTTTGCCCAATTGTACCCTTCACTATCAGCAATCTGCCTTCCCTAAATTTTAGGATACAACTTAAGTAGCAAAATTAAAGGTTTCTGGTACCATATACTCTTTGTATAGCACTTTTATAGGGTGGGGGGTGGGTGGGGATGCAAGGTCACCTTGGATTATTGTAAATAACAGATATGTGTTGTGTCTACATGATACAGAATTTCCTGTAAGATAAAGACGGAGAATTCCAAAGTTGATGTAAGGTGAAGGGAACACAAGTTAAACGTAATATTTGTTTAGGTTATATATATGTTTGAAAAGTAATCAAAAGTTATATGTATAGTTGAATAATTATGAAAAGGGTCCGTGATCCAACAGTCATAGAATGAGACAAGGTTATAATGATATAAAAAGTAAGGATGTGATCACATTGTGTCGTAATGGAAGATGGCTAAATGTGAAATGCAAAGGTAAAATAGCAATTTGTTTTGTATGGGGATATATTGCTTTGTCTATGTTTTTTTGTTCAATAAAATTTAAAAAAGAAAGAAATCCATATATCTAGAATAATGAGTGTGTTAATTAGAGATATTCCAAGTACAGTAGTACCTCGGTTAACGGAATTAATCCGTTCCATGAGGTTCTTCATACTACGAAAATTCCGTTAATCGAAATGCAGTTTCCCATAGGAATGCATTGAAAACCAAATACTGCATTCCGGAGGTTAGAAAAAAAGGGGGGGAGACTTTTAGCTGTTCAAATTTCTTTCTAAAGTGGCAAAAACATGGTGAAAAATCCCATAGTGCACTTTAGAAAGAATTTTGAACAGATAAAAGATGCCCCACCGCCACTTTTTATGACCTACAGGTTTTCAATGCATTTTAATGTATATTCAACACATTTCTGACAACTCCCTCTAGTGGCCAGCTCTGGTAATTGCAGGACTACTCCCCTGTTGCTGAGAAGGGGGTATATTCGGCACTTCCTGATTGCAGGGATAGCTTCTGGCAGTGCCAAAATGTGACAAAAAATTCCAAAAGGGGAGCGGAAATGCTCCAAAAAGTGTCAGAAGGGTGTTCGGAGCTGTCCGAAAACCCCACATGATCTGCGTACTTCGAAAAAAATCTGTCAACCAAGCCACTATTTTCTCTGGATTTCCTTTCACAAACCAAATATTACGTTAACCAAACCATTCGTAAACTGAGGTTCCACTGGTAATGGGGAAAGTATGTTAAGCCAGGTGAAACGTAACTACAAATGAGCTCAACATTGTACTAAATCAAATGATTCCCTCCAAAACCTGCTTATCAGGAAAAAAACATTTTAAAGTTGTAAACACAACTCTGTTTAAATGTAAAAATGAATGCCTGTGGCTGCAGTTAGGTCTCTTTTGTTCTCTCTGTTTTAAAGGACTTAAGCAAAGCCTCCTATTACAAAGCTAATCCTCATCAATTATTAAACTCTTATTCCCATATCCATTACCTTATGAAATTAGGAACATGAAACAGATGGATTGTCCTATCGCCCTCTTTGGCTTTAGCACATACATGAGATTAATCTCCAGGTTCTATATACAAAACACAACACAAGCCCCAAAATACAAATACAGTTCCTGGAATTCAGGGAGACCAAATCCTCTGTGCACGTGCATCTCCTCTAACAGGTACACTGTGGGTACAATTACTAGAAGTGCTTCCGAGATTTGATTTTTTAAAAATAAAATAAAAACACTGTCTTATCCTTTTGCTCTCCCTAGAGAATACAAACCCACTTTTCAGTTGGGCTAGCCAAGGGGCAGCTGTGCAAATAAAAGCCCAGCATCGTCAATCTGCGTGTGTTTGTGCACGTATGCACGTATACCCAAAACATGATACAACATGGCATCTGTATGATGTGGATTGCCTGAATAAAAAGAATAGACACAAAGAGACTGCTAACATTCCTTGCCTCCTAACCTAAAAGACATTGATTCTCCTACAGCAGGGATTCTCAACTTGTGGCCTGCAGGCCGGATGCGGCCCACAGCACTATTTCATGTAGCTCCACACCGCCTCTACCCCACCAGGAAGTGCTATGTGGTGGAGGGGGGGCAAAATGGCCATCGGACCCCAAAACTGTCTGAGGGCACGTGACCCGGCCCCTGGCTTTAAAAAGGAGAGAACTCCTGCTCTACAGCAACAGAACGTATTTTCAAGTAGAGTAGGGATAAGGAGTTGATTGAGACTCACTACTTTAAAGTTCCATTGAGACTGAAGGGGGCCTCCTGAACCATATTTTTCCTCCAGGTACCAAAAAGACTCCGATCTGTCTCGCATAGGAAAGGTTCCTGCATTGTGTACCTTTAGGTAGGGACTAATTTCTAACCCATGTGAACTCCAAGACAGGTTGAAGAGAATATTATTTAGAATAGTTATGTAGAGCTAATTGACACCATGTATTGTAGATACTTAAAGGGGGCCATTGTGGCTTAGTGGTTAAGATGTTGAGCATAACAACCGGAAGGTTGACAGGTTGGCAGCTTGAGACCCAGGTGCTACGTGACGGAGAGAGCTCTCATCTTCCGCCCCAGCTCCTGCCAACCTAGTGGTTTGAAGGCAAGAAATTACAAGTAGATCAATAGGGACCACTTCAGTGGGAGAGGTCACAGCATTCAGTGCACTCGAGTATCTGCCTAGTCATGCCTGCCACCTGACCATGGAAACGTCTTCAAACACAGACAGCACTGGCTTCTTTGGTTGTAAATGGAGATGAGCACTGTATCCTAGAGTCAGATATGACCTTTACCTTTAGATCCTAAAAGACAGATTCTCTAAGCATAATATTGTATTGTAAAAAATCAAGACAAGACATCCCAAGGTGGGTAAGAAAGATGTGAAGATCAATCAGGGAGAGCAAAGGGGAAAACACAGAGAGAGGTAACTTTCTTAAACAGATTCGGATGATCAGTCTGTATAGACTGGTTGCAAGAAGGCTGTGTGTCCTGTTCTGAAGAGGTTAGGTCTCTGTTTCAAGGTATTCTTTGCCTGAAGGACTGTTGATCAAAGCCTGGTTTAAAGAGGCAACAGCTAAAGATGGGAAAGCAGCCCGCTGTAAACTCCTAAACTTCAGGCTGAACAGCGACAACAAAGCCGTTTATCAAACACACACACACGCGCACACATACACACACACCTCTTATTTTGCCCACATTTTCTCTCTCTCTCTTTCTCTCTCTCTCTCAGTATTCTGTATAAACAGTCGCTCTGTCTGATTCCCTCTGTCTCAGGTGCCAGAAGTTCATAAGCGCTGCTGCCCAAGTCCTGTAACTGGAGCCGCCTGCAAATGAACTTGGGATTCAAAACATGCTGGGCAGCACTGAACTTGTATGTCGTATCCTTTCCATTCCTTGTTCCCAAGTTACAACAGCTTCCCTTGGCTGAATGGTTATCAGCTGCAAACACAACTCCTCCGAATTGCAAGGACTGTGACCTACTGATCTCACTATAATCCAAACAAGCTTATCATTGCTACCCAACAAAAAACTGCAGAAAGAAAAACCAGTCATCCCACCCACCCACCAGAATCTAAGGCTTTGAAGGATACCCTTTTATATCAAAAGCAGAACTTGGTAAACATTGCAATCAGGGACCTGGGGGTATAGACATGCAAAGCACAAGCAGAATAGTTTAAAAGTACATCAGACAATAGGGACTGTGGTGGCTTAGTCATTAAGACACTGAACTTGATGACTGGAAGGTGAACAGTTTGAGACCAGAGTGCTGCATGATGGAGTGAGCTTCCATCTCTGTCCCTGCTCCTGCCAACCTAGCAGTTCAAAGGCAAGAAATTGCAACTAGATAAATAGGTACCATCTCAGCGAAAAGGTAAACAGCATTCCGTGTCTAGTCATGCCTGCCACATGTCCACAGAAACTTCTGCAGACACAGATAGTGCTGGCTCTTTGGCTGTAAACAGAGATGAGCACTGAACTCTAGAGCTGGCTTTTAAGCAAGGGCAACCTTTAGTTTTAGCTTACATCAGACAATACAGTAAACATTTTACTACATGGAAAGGCAGCATCCTGTGGAACTAGGAACACAATCTTCCCCCATTATAGTAGTTGAGGCATCAATGTGTTTTTAATGAAGGAATAAAGTTGTAACTACACTAACAGGAAGTCTGATCTTTATAAGGTAAAGGTTTCCCTTGCTTGAAAGCCATTCGTATCTGACTCTAGGGTTCAGTGCTCATCTCTGTTTCAAAGCCGAAGAGCCAGCGCTGTCTGTTTCTGCAGACGTTTCCATGGTCATGTGGCAGGCATGACTAGACACTGGAGTACACGGAACACTGTTTCCTTCCCACCAAAGTGGTCCCTATTTATCTACTTGCGAATTCTTGCTTTCGAACTGCTAGGTTGGCAGGAGCTGGGACAAAGATGGGAGCTCATTCCGTCCTGTAGTACTCGGGAATCGAACTGCTGACCTTCCACTACCCAGTCAGCGTCTTAGCCTCTTGAGCCACTGCAGTCCGATCTTTATAAAGCAAAGGCTCAATTCTTCACATTACTACTAATTAACCCCTTGAAACCCAAAGGGGTAAAAGAGGAAGCAAAAAAGAACTACTACTAATTAACAGTACTGAATGATATCACGTTCAATAAACTGAATCAATCAAGTCAGCACAGTCTACTTTAAAACTATATTAACCTTTTAGAGAAGCAGGTTCAGCATACATGTTAGAAATGCTTGGTTGGTTAATTCACCAAAAATATTTCTTGATGCCATGCAAATGCTCTTAATTCAAGGAAAGCAAGTATAGAATCTTAAATGAAAATAAAATCCTAATGTTTGTGAACAAACTTAACAATTTTGGTGAAAGAATTAGATCCACAAACTGCCAGGAAGGGTAAAAGCCTGTACACCCTTATCTTATGAGTTAAGACCCATTGAACTCCATAGGGCTTATTACTGGCCAGATGTGCTTACAACTGCACTCTAAAAGACACTGTAAAAGAAGCTTATGGGGGGGGGGGGGGGTTTCACTGGATTTTCCCCAATCCTAGTCCCACTCTGTATAAAGCATGACAGAATCTGCTGATTCTCTGAAGAGGTTTCCTATAGGCTCGGGATGCTACTTACTATAGGGAGAGAAAACCAGGGGTTCCTCCATATACAGGCATGGCTTTTGTTTACACATTTTGAGACTCTTGTCAGATAAAGTGCAGGAGAGAATCAAAATATTCAACGCTAGAATGTTAACACTGTTTCAAAGCATCTTTTCTCTAAAAGGCTGCCTAAATTAAGATCAGTTTAATCATTTCATAGGCAGGAAACCACATTTTAGGCACATATACTTAGTAACACAGGACTCATCAACATAACGAAGTACAAAAATCAAGTTAAACACATAATGAAGATCGCACCTTAAGCAAAGAAATGTGATTTTTATTCCAAACATATGCAAAATCTTCCCACAATAAAGTTGCAGCATTTAAAATACATTTCTTACCTTTTTCTGGGCTTAAATTTTTATATACTTCGAGGTCTGCCATTAAATTTGCTACTGCTATACATTATTGGCAGACAAAATAGAAACTGTCCCTGAGGCGAAACCCAAATTTATTCACATTTCTGGGGAAAGCACATTTGCAGGCGAATCCTTTGAAGAGCCCGAGAACTTTGCAGGTTTTGCCCATTACACAGCAAAATAGTCTCCGTTATCCACTGCGTGGATTCAGAACGATTATTTATGAGGATGAAAAATAGATCCAAAAGATGTTCCTGGATAACTTTGCTCCAAACTAGAAGAGGAAGAAAATAATTCCCTGCCTGAGAGGAGGCTCTGCTTCATTCAGCTGCTGTAGTGGAAATCGTCAGACCAGTTTTGGTATGAGACAGGCATGCACAATGCAATGATTAAAATCCTCAGGGCACCGAATGCAGAGTGAGAAGCAGGTCTTTAAACGTCAAGGAGCAAATCCGTCCCACCTTCCGGTTTAAAAAAGAAATGGGTGAGTGACGCAGGCTGAAAGCTCAAGATGAAAAGAGAGGAGAATCTCACTTTTTCCTCCTGCCAGTTTTCCTCAGCATTTCTAGCTGCGGGAATTTGTGCAGCCAAAGGAAGCAGACAGGGAGGGTAGTTCACTCTAAGCTTTGCCCAGAGTTTCTTTGCGACCCAAAAAAAGTGACCACTGATTTGTGGCTTAGTGGTTAAGATTCTGAACTTGACGACTGGAATGTTGGCAGGTCAGCAGTTCGAGACATGTACCCCCCAAGTGGGAAGGTAGACAGCATTCTGTGCACTCCAGTGTCTAGGCATTCCTGCCACATGTCCACAGAAACATCTGCAGATGCAGACAGCATTGGCACGTTAGCTGTAATCTGAGATGAGCACCGAACCCTAGAGTCAGATGCAACTAGCTTTCGAGCAAGGGCAACCTTTACCTAAAGATGTTTCAATGTAGACTAAGTCCAGGATCATTCATATTATGTTACCAATCACCATGTATGAATTTAAAAGCGGGATCGTAAAGAAAGCTGATTGGGGGGTGGGGTGTTTGATTTCTTTGAAATGTGGTGCTGGAGGAGGGCTTTGCAGATACCCTGGACTGCCAGAAAAATGAACAAGTTGGTCCTAGAGCAAATCAAGCCTGAACCAGTGCGCAACTTGGGGGTCCTTCTGGACTCGCGGCTGCTGCTAGAAGAACAGGTAGCGGCTGTAGCCAGGAGGGCTTTTGCCCAACTTCGGGTGATTCGCCAGTTGCGCACGCTCCTGGACCAGGGCTCCTTGCTTATGGTCACCCACGCTCTGGTCACTTCCCGACTAGATTATTGTAATGCTTTACTGTATGGGACCAAAGACAACAGAACAGCCGAAGGGTTGGCTTAACACAGGTTTATTATATGATGATCCGGTGGAGCATGAGGTAATGGTGGTGATACATCTCTATATATACAGTAGCATTATACATTTGAATCTTGTAGCACGGTAGCTCATTGGCAGCTACCGGCGTGGCCTCGCCCAGGCACGCCTCTCTTCAGTAGTTCTTCTTCCTGCTGCTGAATGCGGGGAAGGTTTTCCCGCGGCTGTCCGTGATTGAGCAATGTGAACCATGTGAGACTGAACGCTCGCAGCTGCCCTCTATGGGCTGCTTGCTCGCGTTCCTTTACAGCTGAGATACATTGTAAATGGAGTGGTTACATTCTTATCAGTACAGTGAACATGCATACACAACATCCCTCCCCCCTAGGATGGGACGAAGTCCCGCAACCAATGTGGCTTGCCGCACGTGCGCTTGGGGCGTGCTTGCGCCTGACCTAATACCGGAGAGCCTGTGATCCCTGACTCCGTGGGTGCTTGTCCTGCAACGGAAAACGGGGACTCATTAGTGGCTCTGTGGGGCGTCCGTGCCTGCCTTGCGCTGGGGGATGAGAATGGAATGAACAGCTGGGAAGTGAACCCCTGCCTGTTGCCTGCGGACCCTGGAGACCCTCCCATTACGAATCTCGGGACCGACGATGATGCCCTTGTGGTTCTGCTACTTTCTGTTCCCCGCTCGGGGGACCTTGAGACTGTGGTGGACGGACTCGCCGTCGCCTCCTGTCTTGGGGGTGTCGGTCTCCGGGGCATTGGCGCTATGTTGCATTCTAACTCACAGGGGCTACTGGGACTGGAGGTACCAGGGGCTGAACTGAAACCCCTCTTTTCGCTAGGACGGGTGGGGGACCACTCCGCTAACTCCCCCTGGTACTGTAAATCAAGGTCTAAACTTCTTGGGGAATCTGTGTTTTGGGGAAACTTCCGAGGGTTATGTGCGAGATCGGGGCTCTTCCTTTCCGCCGCAAACTCCCGCAAAAGATCTCTGAGGATCGATTCCCTTTCCTCCCCCCTTGGTGGGGACCCATGTCCCCCTTTTTCTCCCCCTTGGGCTAAGCGGGTGGGGGAGTACCCTAACGCTGATTCGTGGCTATTTTCGTTTTCGTCCTGCTCTCCGGGGACCCTGCGCCTGAGTTGATCCGCGTGCCGCCTCCACAGGAGGCCTGTATTGGTCTCCACGCGGTATGAAACGGGGCCGGTTTGTTCTATTACAATGCCGGGCACCCAGGCTGGTCCCGCGCTGGCGTAGTTCCTGCAATGCACGGGGGCACCTACGCTGAAGCTCTTTGTGGAATCCATCTCTACATTCCGCCCTTTGTCCTCTACCCTTGTGGGGTCTAGTTTGGAGATTACTGTGGCCAGCTTCCTGTGCATTAGCAACTCCGCGGGGGAGTACCCTGACGCTAGTGGGGTGACCCTGTACCGTAGCAGGAATTGGCACAGTTGTAAGTCAAGATCTCCGGGGCCCATGCGCCGCAGTGCGTCCTTAGTGGTACGCATGAGGCGCTCTACTTGACCGTTAGTGGCCGGGTGGAAAGGGGCGGAGGTGATGTGCCGAATGGCGTTGAGATCCATGAATGTCCTGAACTCGGCGGACGTGAAACAGCTAGCGTTATCGCTGACGAGGGTGTCGGGTAAACCGAACGTGGAAAAGACCCTCCGTAACTGTTTAATTGTTGTGGCCGAGGAGGTGCTCGAGACTGGAATGACCTCCAACCACTTGGAGAACGCGTCCACCACAAGGAGGAAAAGTGTTCCCCTGAACGGGCCAGCGAAGTCTACGTGTACCCGGGACCAGGGCCCCCTTGCTGTGTCCCACTCCCTATGTGGCAAGCGAGCCTCTTCTGGCCTGGAGCTTTGGCACGCTTCGCAAGTGCCGACCATGTGCTCGATGTCGGCGTCTAGCTGGGGCCACCAAAAGTAACTGCGGGCTAGTGCCTTAGAGCGGACGATCCCGGGGTGGCTGACGTGCAGCAGTTTAAGCACCCTCGGCCTGAGGGACGTGGGGATCACTACCCGCTGTCCCCACAAAAGGCAACCCCTCTCTAGGGACAATTCTAATTTCTTTTTGAAAAATGTGTCGAATTCCGCTGCTGGGGAAGACACGGGCCACCCTTTC
This sequence comes from Bradypodion ventrale, assembly GCA_035047345.1. NCBI lineage: Eukaryota > Metazoa > Chordata > Lepidosauria > Squamata > Chamaeleonidae > Bradypodion > Bradypodion ventrale. The sequence continues at coordinate 36,418,597 of JAWDJE010000003.1, read as the reverse complement.
TGTACCCAGGAGCAAACTGTAGCTAACGTTTTGTCCTTACCGGTCGCTTTGGCGATGTCGGCCGGTACTACTGGAGGGGAGTCTAGGACCTCTATCATTAAGACCTGGTGGTCCCTCTCTTCCTCGCCCACGTGGCAGCAATCCCGGGGAATGGGGGACCTCGATAGGGCATCCGCATGGCTGATCTCCTTCCCGGGCCGGTACACCAACGCGTGCTGATACGCGTTGAGAAAAATGGCCCACCTGAGCATTCTCGGGGACAGGATTTGGGGTGTGGGCTTATCTGCGGTGAAAATGCCTAGCAAGGGCTTATGGTCAGTCACTATGGTGAAGGGGCGGCCATACACAAAATCATGAAATTTCTTGGTCCCCGCAATTATCGCTAGTGCTTCCCTGTCTGTCTGGGCGTAGTTTCTCTCCGCTTGGGACAAGGACCTAGAGTAGAACGCTATCGGGGCCTCCTTCCCGTTCTCCAGCACGTGGCATAACACCGCCCCCACCCCCACCGGGGATGCATCGCATATCAGGACCACTGGGCGTTTGGGATTGAAGTGGGTCAGTACAGCATCTGATGCCAGGAGTCGCTTCAGGTCATTGAAAGCCTTTTCATGGTCGTCGCCCCACTTCCATGCCTCGTCCTTTTTTAACAATTTGTGTAGCGGTTCCGCCACGGCTACCTTCCGAGGAAGGAAGGAGTGGTAGAAGTTGAGCAGCCCAAGGAACGACTGCAGCTCGGGCTTGGAGGTGGGGCGAGGGGCCTTTTTGATGGCGGCCACCTTGGATTGGGATGGCCTTATTCCCTCGGGAGTAACACGGAACCCTAGGAACTCAACCTCAGTTGCGAAGAAAACGCATTTGTCTTTTCGCAACCGCAACCCCGCCTTTTCGAATTTTGCCAGGACCTTTCCCAACCTTTCTGCCAATTCGGCCCGGCTCCCCCCTGTAATCAATACGTCATCAAAGTAGGGTAACACCCCCTCTAACCCCTTCAGGAGGCGTTCCACGAGTGACTGGAAGATCCCGGGCGCCGAATTCACGCCGAATTGGAGGCGCGATACCTGGAACGCCCCTTTGTGGGTGACTATGGTCTGCGCAGCAGCTGCGGCAGGGGTCACCGGGAGTTGCTGGTAGGCTTGGGCCAGGTCGAGTTTAGCAAAGCACCTCCCCCCGTGTAACCTGGCCAACAAGTGGCTGACTACTGGCACCGGATACGCATTAGGGCGGATCGCCTTATTGATGGTGCACTTGTAATCAGCGCATATGCGGACCTCCCCGTTGGCCTTGAGCGCTGTTACAATTGGAGTCTCCCACTCCGCAGAATCAACCAACTCCGCCTCTATTTTGTCCTTTAGTGCGAAAGGCACTCTGCGCGGTTTAAGTCTGATTGGACATACTCCAGGGTCCAGGTCGAAAGTCACTGGGGGCCCCTTGAATTTTCCGAGTCCCTTTTTGAAAACTTCGGGGTGCGCATCGCACACGCTCTGTATTGGGTCAGTCCCGGCAGCGTGTACTCCCATGGCGTGCACCCCCCCAATGAACAACCCCAGGGGCTGGAACCATTGAGTCCCGAGGAGGCTACATTTACCTCCCTTGAGGACAACTAGGGGAAGCGTTGCGGCGCGCTTTTTGAACTGGACCTGGAACTTCCCAACCCCCAACACCGGGATGCTGTTCCCTTGCACGTCCTTCAGCGTGGCCCTCAACGCTTTGAGCTTGGGCCGCACGTGGGGGGCTATTTTTAGGAACTCTCCCTGGGAGATGATAGAGTAAGAAGAACCCGAGTCCACCTCCATCCTAACAGGGGCCCCTTGGATTACTACCTCAACGAAGTACCGGGGGTGCTCCGTGGATACGCTGAAAACCGGAGCGTCGTCCTCGCTGTCGTCGGAGATGCGCCCTACTCCGTCCCGCTTCCTCGTGGTCCGGGTGCCGTCCTTGGGCCTCGTGGTGCGGTCCTGCCTTGCCGAGCGGTCTGGGGAACTCCTCTTGGCCTCGCGCCGTTTTCGGCAGACCTTGGCGATGTGCCCGCGCCGGCCGCAGTTGTGGCACTCGGCCTTGCGGAACGGGCATTTGGCGCGGGTGTGGGCGGCGCCGCAGCCGTCGCAGCGCCGGCCTTCCTTCTGGACCTTCCGGACGTCCTCGTCGTCGCCGCTCTCCGCGGACGAGTTCGAAACTCGCCGGGCCGCGCGCACCGAGCTCTCTGCCTTGGCGGGTTTCGGGCGCCAGTCCTGGAGCTCTTGCACCCCGGCCATCGTGGCCTCTGCGGCCTGTGCCGTGTCGAGGACTTGCTGCCACGTGGGAGGCGGCTCCTGTTTCATCAGCGCGCGCTGAGTCTCGGTGTCCCTCAGGCCGCAGAGCAGGCAGTCTCGGAGGGTGACTTCTGGGGTCTCCCACTTGCATGGGCCGGCGGCCAAGCGCAGGGCCGCGGCGAACTCAGCGACCGATTCCCCGGGCGCCTGGACTCGCCTCCAGAACGCGCTCAGAGCGGGGAACATTGCTATCGCGGGCCGGAGGTGGGTGCGCAAAACCGCCAGGAGCTCTTTGGCTTTGAAGTCGCTCACCCTCCTCGGCGCGATCAGGTCCACCAAGGTCCTCTTGGTCTCGTGTCCGAGCATGCGGACGAAGATGGCCCTCTTCTTGTCCTCATCTGAGACTTCGAGCTCCACCAGCGCTCCGTTGAAGTCTATCTCAAACAGCTCCAAGTCTCCCGGCTTCCTGATCTCGTAGCCGGCACATGTCTTGGTCCCGTGGGCAGCCATTATCCCACCTTCGTCGCCAGTTTACTGTATGGGACCAAAGACAACAGAACAGCCGAAGGGTTGGCTTAACACAGGTTTATTGCATGATGATCCGGTGGAGCATGAGGTAATGGTGGTGATACATCTCTATATATACAGTAGCATTATACATTTGAATCTTGTAGCACGGTAGCTCATTGGCCGCTACCGGCGTGGCCTCGCCCAGGCACGCCTCTCTTCAGTAGTTCTTCTTCCTGCTGCTGAATGCGGGGAAGGTTTTCACGCGGCTGTCCGTGATTGAGCAATGTGAACCATGTGAGACTGAACGCTCGCAGCTGCCCTCTATGGGCTGCTTGCTCGCGTTCCTTTACAGCTGAGATACATTGTAAATGGAGTGGTTACATTCTTATCAGTACAGTGAACATGCATACACAACAAATGCGCTCTACATGGGGCTGCCCTTGACGACCATTCGGAGGCTGCAGCTGGTCCAGAATGCGGCAGCCCGGGTGGTGATGGGATGCGGACGATATGCCCACGCCTCACCGCTACTTCAGGAGCTGCACTGGTTACCAGTTTGTCTCCGGGTGCAATTCAAGGTGCTGGTTTTGACCTTTAAAGCCCTATATGGCAGTGGGCCAGGATACCTTAGAGACCACATCGTCCCAAGAGTGTCTGCCCATCCAACCAGAGCGGACCGGAGAGGCTCTCTAATAGTGCCATCAGCTAGGGGTGCACATCTATCCAGCACCCGAAGGAGGGCCTTCTCCGTGTCCGCACCAACCCTCTGGAACCTCCTGCCATCAGATCTAAGACTTCAAAGAGAATTGCTGCCCTTCAGGAAAGGATTGAAGACCTGGCTGGCAGGGCAGGTGTGGGGCTTGAATGGGAACACGGTCCCCGCCTGCTGGCTTATGTAAACAACTAAGAACTCTCTCTTCTTCTTTTTATAGTGGGTGGGATGGGTGGGTGGGATATGGGTCTTTTAAAGTGTTTTTATGTGTTTTTAGAACTTGTTGTAATGCTGCCCTGAGTCGGGTTCTGCCTGAGTGGGCGGCATATATAAATATGACTATTAAATTAAATTAAATTAAACCATCTCGGGAGGCAAAAATGATGACGCTGAGAGTGTCCTACTTTAGGCACATAGTGAGAAATCAAGATTCTCTGGAAAAAGCAATGATACTGGGGAAGATGGAAGGCAACAGGAAAAGAAGAAGGCCAAATATGAGGTGAATTGATTCCTTGAGGTTAGAGTTTTGAAGAGCTAAGCAGATCTGTTGAGGACAGGACATTTTTGGAGATTTCTCAGTCATATGATCCCCATGAGTTGGAGACAATTTGATAGCATATATAAAAACAACAAAGAACAATAACTCAACAAGGTAGGAAGTGCTAAACCAGGGGTGCCCAAACTATGGCCCGTGGGCTGGATACAGCCCCTAATGCCAATTCATCCAGCCTCGGAAGCCCTCGTTGCTCCCGGAAGCAGAAGTAAAATGTGCCTGTATGGGCGAATTTTACTTACGCTTCCTGGTGCAATTTTAATTTTAATTTAATTTTTATGCCGCAACACTCAGGCGAACCTGACTCAGGGCAATGAGGGCTTCGTGAGCCAGATGAATTGGCTTTGGGGGCCGGATCCAGCCCATGGTCCATAGTGACTGGCCCCCTGAACCAAGTGACCGACCCACGGCCCGAAATGTTTGGGCACCCCTGTGCTAAACATTGGCAAAGAGCACAAGGCTTAACCTCTGATATTTTCAATTCACAATATCTGTTTGTAAGAAATGTAAACACCCACACTCTGAACAGTTTTTTGCTGCTTGCTAGATAGTCTGGCTGTTGGTTTGTCTCAATATAAAACAGTGGAGAATAAATCTGTTCATGCCAGTACCCTACGCTGTAGCTATACCAATCTCTCAGTCACTTTCTGTAAAGTCACTGCTGTCCTGCCCTTTCTGGATTATATAGCATGTTTCCATAGAGGGAAATGGGACAGCCCAGTTGGAAGCCAGGACTCCTCCCTCAACTATCACAACCAGCCACAGTTCCAGAAGACTTAAGCGAGAGGAGCTTCCCCAGTCTTTTATCCATACTTCTTCTTTTGCAGTTTTCTTTTTCCCTACATGTTTTCTCTTCTTCTTTTTACATTTGCTCTCTTTAGACCCAGAGGGGGCAATTGTGGCCCTACAGGTGTTTTTGATCTTCAAATCACATCAACCCCAAGTTTGCATCACTAATGCTGGGGAACTGTGGGAGTTACAGTCCAAAAACATCTGGAAAGCCATACTTGCCTACCTGAAGGACATTTCGCATTCCAGGAGCCTTTTCAGATAAAGGATCACAGTGCAAACCAACCAACCAAGAACATTGTTGAGTTTTCTGTTCTCTATCCTCAGCAGGAGTAATAGAAAGACACGGGGGTTAAAAATCACAAAACATTATGAAGGACATTTGAAGAGGTGGGATTCTATGCCTGTTGCTACTTTTAATTCCTCTTGTACCAAGCCAGAGAGAACCCCAAATGCATCAAGCCACTCACTTACCGATTTCTAGTCAAGCCATGGAAAGCCGGGGGGGGGGGGGGGTCCTGCAGAAATACCCTCCATGTCTGCCAATCACTGGTTGATAACACAGTGGCTCAGTGGTTAAGGACTGTGGTGGCTCAGTGGTTAAGAAGTCCACCTTTTTAGCTGGAAGGTTGGCAAGTTAGCATTCAAGACCTGGCTACTTCATGACAGAATGAGCACCCATCTCTGTCCCAGCTCCTGTCAACCTAGCAGTTCGAAAGCAGGAAATTGCAAGTAGATAAATAGGGACCATTTCAGTGGGGAAAAGATCTTGGGGACATGAAAGGAGCCTCATTCGGGCATCCCCTGAGTGGAGTTTCTCCAGCAAAAATCCTTTCAACCCAGAATAATTTCTGACATGAAATTATATCAACATGGAGCTACAGCTTCCTTCCCCTTTTCAAAGTCTTGCCAGCAAGGAAGAGTCCCCACTGTCCCTAAGAACCTCAGAGTCTGGTAAAGAAAAGGACAAGCATTTCCTGCTAATTATTATCATCAGAACACTTTTCTGGAAGGGGAGCTACTCAGATGAATTAGGCCTTGGCTTAACATTCCTTCTGTATTATTAAACAGTGCAGATATGCCCTATTCCACCACCACCTAGATCAGGTCCTCCCTCTTGAACTGACTCTCTGCCACAATCTTTATCTAGTTCCATGATGGTCATAATTGCGTGTTTCCTGATATCCACGAAATACCACAATTCTGCAAATGGCAGGCCAAGTCACAGCAAATGGCACAACTGCATCAGGACCAGAGGTTTTACAGGTGTGTGAGGTACAGACAAGGACAGAAGTTTTAAAAGAGATTAATCAAACCTTTAAAAGATCGACCAACCTCACCTAATCTAGCATCCTACTTCCTAGGGCAGCCAAACAGTTGCTTCCAGGAAGCCCACCAGCAAACCTTTGAGACACCACTCTCTCCTATTGTTACTCCAGAGACAGAAATATGTTGCAGAAGCGTGGACTTTAACCATAGAGGTTCTATGTAGCCATCAGTCCTAACATCATGCAACCAGATCCTTTCTCCTACACAAGCCAAAATACTTCTCAATTCTCGTATGAGCCACAACAGTTGCTCTGCAGTCCAGTTGACACAAGTCAGTACAAATCAACAGGCAAATCCTTTCTTGCATTATATCATTTCTTGATCTCTTAGAGCAAGACATACCTTAGCCTTTCATCAGCTTATGTCTCTGCATGTGGTTGAATTATAGCTTCCATCATCCTTGATCACTGGCCATTCTGGATAGGGATACTGCCACACCATCATCTTGGAAGCCAAGATTAGCAAAGGCTATTCTCATCACTACAAAACACTGCCGGTCTATATGTTACAGCTAAGCACAGAAAAATGGAGATGTTCCTCACCTGAGCTTGAATCCATGTAGGCAATATCAGTCACCTATTCATTCACTCAGAGTCTTCTCCCACTGAAAAAACTCCAGGAAAATGTTGAGTCAATTTACTCTATGTTAAAGTCTTGACAAAACAAAAATCCACTCAGTCCAAACCAATAAAGATTCACTGGTGCTGAGGTTTTGACACTTAGTATCCATAAGCAGATCCCTATAAGATGTTAGTCAGAATCCTACCAGTTAATTAAGTACAATAGCATAAAATGTCCCAGCAAACTGCTGGTAATGAAGGAGTTGCCGGCCACGTGTATGTCATCATGCACCAACACTGGCAACTGGTGTGTGATGAGTGATGTAAATTTACTAGTTGCAATTTGCCACTCCAGTTTTTGCTATTCAACAGTATTCAGGCCCTTGGGGGGGAATTGTCACTTTTCTGCATTTTAACATAATGTACCCTGCAAAATACTTTATTTACTTCTCACATTTATCAAGAAGAAAGCTGGGACAAAGCCACAATAGTCCTGGTTTTGTTATAAGTATAAAATGTCTAAATTTTCTTGTAAGTGACGGACAACCTTCAGTTTCTAAAATAGTTCCATCAAGGTTTGTGCCATTCTGGTGTAAAAATAGTTTTATGGCTACACAGGAAGAGCCTTCTTGACGACTGTGGCATTTCTGAACCACAATTGGGCATACCCCAGGCAACAGCAACCTTATTGTGCCAACTAATCTTTATCATACTAGGTCAGGCTAAAGGAACTATGGAATGGATTTACCAAAGGTGGCTTCATTTTGGCAGTTTAACATCTGACCTAGATGCAGAAGAAGAAGAAAAAGGACTATGACTACAATTACTATTATTTGTCGGTGGTGGGTTTTGATTTGTGGTGGGTAATGTTGTTATTGGTTTTCTGTTTGTTCACTGCCCAGAGTGAGATAACACCCAGATGGGTGTTATAGAAATTCAATAAATAAATAAATCTGTGGAGGTTGTCCTTGAGATAATAAACTGCTCTTTCTACAGAGATCTAAATTCCTATAAAAACTGCTCCATGGTCTCCCTCCATCTGCAGAAGGCCATAGGAAATGAGACACAGCAAACTCAGTCCTATTCTGTTCCTCACATGCAAGAGCATACACAAAAGGAAAACGAGGTTCCAGTGAGATAGCCAGGTACCACATTTCCATAGACAATTGGATTTGGGGAGATAGGATAAGAGTAATTTTAAAAACTTGCCCTAAGGATAAAGTCTATATACAGTAAAACCCCGGGTTACAACGGAGGTCTGTTCCAACAGTCTCCGTTGTAACCAAAAAAATATATAAACCAAAACATCCATAGGAATGCATTGGAAAATAAAAAAGGTCCTGAATTGATCATTGTAAACTGGGGAAAAATACGTTAAAATTTGTAAACCGGGATGGTATTTCCATAGAATTTGCCATTGTAAACCACAGCAAACTTAAACTGAGGTGGTTGTAACCCGGGGTTTTGCTGTACTAGACAGTTCCTGATGCAGTTACTTGTACCCTGTGGTAAACTTAACTGTAGTCTTCCATGGGGAACTAGGCACCCAAGTCTACAATCTGACTCCCTCTTACATATCACCGGAAAGAGAAAAACATATGACTTTCCACATACCCACCCAAAAAAGGACACAGAGTGGCATGAATTTGCATGTGCAATCTAGTTCATTTGCTGGTCTGCTGATTACTACCAGAAACATGTACTGATGAGGATTTAAGTATTGCCAACAACAAAGCCAATATGGTGGCTTCATTTTGGCAGTTTAAAGTTTGTTCTGGACACGAAAGAATAATAATAATATGCAAACACACATGTAGATGCAAATTTAAACACAATTACTGCAACTGAAATGAATACACTACATATTGAATGGAGGAGACTGTGGCCAAGTGATCTGTGTCCCTATTCAGTCAGTCAGGTTTTAGGAGCTAAACCTAAACTTGGTAGGAAACTTTAACCCTTTTGTTCTGCATTCTTAAAGTACCTCTTGTCTGGCATTGGAATGGACAAGTCTCCATACAGAAAACTATCAAGGCAAAAAAGTGTCCATGATAAAGTAGGGCATTGGTTAGAATATTTACTTTTTAGGATCACAATTTCCACCAATAAATTTTCCAAACTATAAAGTAGGACGAGCGCCTCTGGAAAAGATGCACAAGCTGTATGTGCATTTCTCACATGTGTTTCCCTATGGACATAAGCGGAAGCAGAAATGCTTCACCCATCTGCTCACTTGTGCTCCATGAAACAGCCAATGTGACCCTTCATGACTGATGACAGATGCTACTTCTCATCCTTGGCCAAACTCCAGAACCAATTGTCTTAAACAGGCAGAATTGAGAGATCAACTGCAAGGGCCTAGGTAGGACTTCATTTTACCATTTACTACATTTGTTTAACTTAAAACTAGTCCATGGAGGAAAGAACTAATGGTGACAAAGTACTCACAAGCCAAGCATTAAAAATTAGTGTTGTTTCGGTCTTCTTTATAATAAGTCATCAGACATTGTAAAGATTCTGGAAAGACAGTGTTCCATCTTCATTAAGAGCACAAAGTCTCCAGCTTCGACTCCAACTCACTCTTGAATTCACTCAGTAGCAAAAGGCATGTCAGGCTTGGGTTTATGTCCAGCCAGCAAGATGGTTCAACATTTCTCTGTAGCTTCCCACCCACCACCAGCCATTGAATGGGAAACCTTTGGCCTTCCAGATAACTGACACTACAACTCCTCTAGTCTTCTGCCAGGTGCCATGCTGGCTAGAGATTTTTTTGGACAAGAAGTACAGCGCCCCCCCCCCCCAGCCCACTTGAAGCCTTCTTTTGAGCACCCCAACAAAAGATACACAAGACCTGAGGGAAAGACGGGTTTGTCTCATTTAAACTAAGATAAGGAGGCAGGAAATAATAAGAAAGCTCTCCACTGTTTATTACATTTTCTGGGTCTTTACATAACAGCTTACATGGTGACTAGCAATGACCAATTGAAGGTATATCTGGTCAAAGGTCCACTTACCCTAGGGAAGAGATCTGACGTCTGTGGACAGTACTCTATTCTTTGTGAGATAGAATGGAGATAGGGATCCTTTTCCTCCTCATGGTTTTACAACTGAGACATTGCTTCTCTACACACCTCTCATCAATTCATGAAACTGCCCTCTTTCATTTGTTTACTTATAAATCTGCCTCACCATTAATACAAAAAAGTGTTCTAATAAATAAAAAGATGCAGCAAAAGCAGAAAGATAAAAGATGGGAACATAAGAAATGGCTTTATACAGATTGAGATTATGAGTCTATTTTAATCTATTCTTGTAATTTTCATTGCCATGAGCTCTCCAGGGTTTCAACCAGGATCATGAAAGTCCTTGATCCCAATGACCTTTCTTGTTATTCCTTAGGCTCAACCCTGCTTATTTTCTGAAACCAAATGAGATTTCAAACTGCCTTCATCATGGCGAAAGACATAGCTCCATTCCATAAACAGTTGCAATTTATTTGTCAATGGCTCTCCAAATAAAAATGCCTTTACCTTCTCTTCTAGCACAGGGTTCCTCAAACTTGTATCTCCAGGTGTTCTTGGACTTCAATTGCCAGAAGCCCAAGTCAACACCCCTGCTGTTCAGGACTTCTGGGAATTGAAGTCTAAGAACATCTGGAGAGCCAAGTTTGAGGAGCCCTGTTCTAGCAGAAGGACAACAGGGAGGGAGGCAACACAGTGTTCTTAAGCAAGGACTTCCAGTGTCTGGGAGGAGACACCAAGAATTTCCTCTTTAGCAAATGTGCCTCTGATGGCAAGTGGGAGAGGAGACTGTCTCTTTGGAGGAGATCTTAACATCAAAATAGATTCAAGTAACAGGTTACCACAGGGGTGCCCAAACTTTTCGGGCCACAGGCTGGTCACATGGTTCAGGGAACTGGTCGCTATGGCCCAGGGGCCAGATACAGCCCTCAATGCCATTTCATCTGGCCCATGAAGCCCTCGTCACTCTTGGAAGTGTTTTACTTCCACTTCCAGGAGCAATGAGGGCTTCGTGACCTGGATGAAATGGCGTTGGGGGCCGGATCCAGCCCCCAGGCCATAGTTTGGGTACCCCTGGATTACCATGTTTCCTTTGTCTGCTTGGAGAGAGAAAAAGCATTACAGACTGGTTTGTCTAGCCCTGAGATTATACTTGTCACAGAAATAGGAGTACCATCATAGTAAGTGCAGAAACTGAAATGACTAAACAATGTTTTCCTTTTGAAATATAGAACATGCTGCATTAATTAGTAAGAAAACCTCAGAATCCTCATTTAGAGAAGTTATGCCTGTTGCCACACATGTGGCGAAAAGGTGGTCGCCTGCATTCATTTCAAGAAGAAAACAAAGAAATAAACACAAGATCTAGGAGGCTCACATGTAAGATTTATGTTGAATCGCCAGAACTGTCAATCACCACTGATATGAAACAGCTGCACCCATGAAGAAAGCTGCTTAGATTATAATTATGCTGGCCAGAAAGAGACAAAAACGGAAAAGACAATCCTCCTTAGTAACCCCTGTCCAAGCAGACAAGTTTGGCTCAGAAATACCCTTAAGGAAACTATTTCAGTCCTTCCAGGTTTGTTCTCTTTCTACTTTAATCATTGTCAACAGTATTGTAAAGGACGAGCTATTCAGTGGAAAACTCCACAAAGTAGCCCAGAATGGCTATAAAGAGAAAAAACTTTATATATATATATATAATAAAAACCCTTTAAAAGTTTTTTCTCTTTACATATATAAATATATATAATTCTCTTTACATATATAAATATATATATAATTAAGTTTAGAATTAAAACATTCAACAAATTATGAGATGATGTTCCAGTAACATAGATTTTTCTGGTCCTATTCTATTTCATAAGATAATACAGTATGACCTTTCTATGGATAAGTAGTTAGAAAGGTAAAAATTGTGTGCTATTAAGTCCCTTCTGATTTATTGTGACCTTTTCCAAAAGACTTGAGTTACAGAGAACTCAGAAATAGTTTGCCGTTTCACTTCACCTGGGGCCACTCTAAGACCATGTAGCTCACCCAAGGCTATACAGGTTGGCATTTCTCCTGGAAGGTACATTGGGGAATTGGACTCCCAATCTCTAGCTCTACAGATTCCTCAGTTGCTACACCAAAACATTCCTTTTGAACTGGGATGTTCATATGGTGTTGTGTTGAAGCAGGTATGACTAGTACTTATGCAGAGTGCTTTTGGACAGTTATAGTAGCAAAATCATCCAATGCAACCAGCTTCTCCTTGGCTGGAGGAGAAAACAGGAAGAGACAGTAAGTGTGCAAATGAAAGCATGGGTGTAAAATACAAGGAAGGTTTTGATGCCTGAGGCCAACTTAAATTATAACAAGAAGTGTAATTAAAAGAATATGAACACATGCATAAATATTGACCCATGTGGGCCAATCCCTGGCTAGAAATAAGCAAAAATCAGAGGGAATGCTACACAATTATTGCAAGCCTAATCTTGTAAACGTTGACACTGAAACCATCACTCATGCTTACTGTCTAACAATAGCTATTTCTGCTTGTCCATGTTTTCTTCTTCATTAGTCAGAGCCAAGCAATGCTTTTTTGCACATATGTTGCCTTTGTTCAGCAACTGCCACACGACAACAAAACAGAGTTTGCAAACAAGTTTAAATCTGATGCATAGGTGGACACTGCCAACTACTAGCAGCTCCTCCAACCAAGGAAGAAAGTATCTGGGATCATAACATATGTTTCTCAATCCTTGAACATCAGGCAAGGTGGCCAAATGTGAAATAAAATATGGCTCTGGTACCTTTAATATTTGTGTGGAAGAGGAAAGTTAAGCAAATATTACTTGCACGAGAAGGTCCTTGGTTGATATTTCTGCTTTCACACCACCACTTCCAGATCCTATTATCTTTTACATTTGGCCACTTTTACTTCAAGGGACACTGTGAAGATGACATGAGACTGCTCTGCCCTTTAATTATGTGTAATCCTTGTTTGTGTAGTTAAAGAGCCAAGAGATCTTGGGAGAGGAAGAAAGGGCTTTTTTGCAACTAGGAAAAGAATTTCCCCTTTCCTCCACAATATCTTATCCAGTGATGGCGAAACATTAAGAGACCGAGTGCCCAAACTCAACAGGCTGCTGTCCACGCCACAGAGGGGCAGGGTAAACTCTGTGCTGGGGGTAGGGAGGAAGCGCTCCCATTGGGCTGCTGGGCAGAGGGGCGGGGCAAACTCTGTGCTGGGCTGACGGACACATGCCCAAGAGAAAGCTCTGAGTACCCCTCTGGCACGCATGCCATAGGTTTGCCACCACTGCCTTATGCTGTCTTGTTAAGAAGCTGGCTAAATAGCTTCATGAGGTATATTCCTGGAGGTTTGGAGTTTGATTTCCCAGTGCACTTCCCACAAGAAGAGGCAGCCTGGAAGCCTTAGCAAGTTGCACAGATCCAGGGAACCCCAGAAGAAGGGAACAGTAACTACATCTGAGTATTCTATACTGTACTAAGAAAACACTGAGAAGGGTCACCATAAATCAGAGTAGACTTCACAGCATGTAATTATTATTCTTATGCATCCTCACTGAAAACCCATCACGTCTACCCCCAGCTGTCTGACATACGCTGAGAAGTAGTGGAGAGGAAAGGATTTCTTTCATCTGCACCAGAGGCTGAGGAATGTAGACAGCAATGATGAACTTTATTTTACAGAAACCATATTGTGATATTAAATTAAGCTAAACAAAAAAGACCAACAAAAGATGTATGCAAGTGTTTGAGAGGTCTATTCAGTTGGTAAAAGCTTACCCCAGAAAGCATGCAGAGAAATAAATAATCTTAACATTCATTTTCCCTACACATTGCCTTAAGATACAATGAAGAGGAAAAATCTATTGACACTTAAATGTGGTTTAACAGGTGATGAGACTCTATTACATTTCACCAGAAGTCACTTCAAAGAAGCCCAGGAGCAGGGAAAGCAATAAAGTTAAATTTTCTATTAAAAATATAAAAGGAACCTGTGAAAATCATAATTGTCTTTGTCACGCTCAAGGCTCGCAATGGAGAGCAAAGAGTGGCCCGACAGTCTTCATATTGGCTGGGGATAATTTTAAATGCTGGATTAATTTAATAATTTGATTTAATTTAATAGTCATATTTATATTAGCTAAAGAAGGCCTACAAAACATAAATTAGAGAAACTTACAAGCAGTGAGAGTTTTGAGAGTCCCCTGGTCAGCGAGGAGAACAAATAGGTCGATCTTAGAAGAAATCAACCCTGACTGCTCCTTAGAAGGTCAAATAGAAAAGATGAAGATGAAGTACTTTGGGCATCAAATGAGAAGAGAGGATTCACTTGAGAAAGCCTTGATGCTGGGAAAGGTAGAGGGCAAAAGAAGAAGGGGGTGGCTAAAAATGAGATAGCTAGATGGTATTGTAGATGCAATGGGCACAGAGCTGGGTGGGTTGAGAAGGATGGTGGAGAACAGAAGTGCCTGGAGGACGGTGGTCCATGAAGTCGCGAAGGGTCGGAATCAACTGTGCAACTGAACAACAACAAGCAGTGAGAAGGGATGGATTCTGGGGCCAGTATTCTATTACAGTTGTTCTATGACTTACTATTAGATTTCAGTCATTATCTCATGGGTAAATATTGCAATTTGAGTAAATCTAGGTTTGGCTGAGCTGCCTGCAGACAGTACATAGAAGGTAATGAAGTCTTAGGAATGAATGCTGGCTGAGGGATTGTGGGAGCTGTAGTCCAAAAAAAAGAAACTTCCCCAAGCATATTGGAAAGAAGGCAACTTGTTTGTTTCCCATAAAAATCAATGTTATCTTCCACAGGCTTCTAGGTGCTTAAGTGGAAGCTGGGCTGAGTTACTTCCCTAAGAAAAGAAAGAGCTGGAAAAGATGGGTGGAGAGGGGGAAGGAGGAGAACCTTCTGTTTATTATTGTGTTGTTATTAAGTCTATTAAGTTTACATTTTAGAAGTAGGTTTCAAACAATGATAAGGAAATTATAATGTTCTTGTTGAAGAACTAATTCAACATCTATTGGTCTTGATATGTTTCTTCAAACTGCTTATTCAGATATATGTCTTGCTATGTTAAATAGATTGTATGCCTCAGTAAATATACATAGAAGACTAATATATTTGGAAGCAAAGGTTAGCAAAGTTTACTGACAGTGTAGTAAATTGTCCAAACACCATGTTGAATCTTATTTCCTACTACAATGTAGCTTAAAGGTGCCATCTTGGTTTGGTACTTGCTTTGAGATTGAGATAGGTTAAAATGTCAAACACACTTTAAAAAGTAAGTTAGATTATTTTATAGACATGATAAAATATATGTTTTCTTTATATGAAGGAAATGGCATGCATGCTTTAACTCAGGGCCGGCCAACCTTGGAACTCCCAGTGTTCTTGAACTTCAATTCCCAGAAGACCAGATCAGCAGGAGTGCTGACTTGGGCTTCTGGTAAATGAAGTCCAAGAACACCTGGAATACCAAGGTTGGCCATCCTTGCTCTAAATGGATGTATGAAGTTGCCTTGCACTGAGTCTAAGCAAAGATCACATTAGACTAGTCTTGTCATTTCCAACTACAAGAAACAATAACCCACACAGAATATTTCATCTTCCTTTACAAATTCCTCAAATGAGAATATTTTAATATAGCTAAGAATTACAGCTTCACAATAATTTTAATATTCTGCTTCATTAGTCCTTTTCATTCACAGTCAAAAAATGTACAGAACACAGGTTAATTTTTTGCTAAAGAGAATAATTAGCAAAGAGCAAAACCTTCCTCTTCTGCAATAAATCATGAGAGAAGACAACACCGTTCAAACACTTTGTAAAACTTCAATTACCCCATTTAGATTATAAATTATAACATGAGCCCACAAAAGACTTCACAACACCACAACCCAAGATTTCCCCCCTATCTATCAGTAAAAAAATAATAATAGTGGTTTAAGGAAGTGTCTGTATGAAACCAAACATCATGTGTTGCCTCTTGTCCACAATAGTCATTTCCTCAGATATACTATGACCAGTTTTAACTATTTTGTGGTGGGACATAAGCTTTGCATATAGGTGGTCTCATGATCAATTCCTGGCACTTTCCCCAAGACCTTGGAGAGCCATTGATTGTCACCTATAATCACTTCCCTCATTGTGGATTCATCTCTCAACAGAACCCCCCCCCCCAAAAAAAAAGCAACTAAAAACTCATTTTTATTGTATAATACCAAAAGGTTGTAAATATTACCAAGAGGTGTGTCAGTGAAGGGGCATGACTGAATGGAGTGTGGTGTAAATCTCATGGAGGGACCTTGCGCTTCTGAATTTGCCCCTGCACTACCTCACAAAATGTTGAGAACTGTTGTTGTGTGAGACGTGCACACAGAGACGTGGAACAAAAGAGAGACATGCTCAAAGACAGCTTGGATAAGCTGTTCAAAGGCAAGCACTGTGTGGAATGTTTAGCCCCTAGATTGGTATGTTTGGTCACCAGCATGGACCCAGGACATATCCTACTAAAAACAACCATGATGTATTATTTGAG
Source organism: Bradypodion ventrale (assembly GCA_035047345.1). Lineage (NCBI taxonomy): Eukaryota > Metazoa > Chordata > Lepidosauria > Squamata > Chamaeleonidae > Bradypodion > Bradypodion ventrale. Next base: position 36,402,309 of record JAWDJE010000003.1, on the reverse strand, counting down.
AATGTCCATCTGTCTGCATGGTATTCCTTGCTACAGTAAGAAGCATAACTCCATGAATGTAAAACACGCAGAAGCACATTTACCCTGGAACACAGAGCCAGCTATGAGGTAATCCTACCAACTATTTAACAACTATTTTTCAACCTGACTAGAAAATGAAACCCAAACCAGAAAAATCAAGATTTAAAAAATAGCTGGATTAAAGTATGTTAAAATTATTTCTTGAGAAAGACTAAGCTTGTTTCCAACCATGTTAATACATGAAAAAGAGCCTTAAGACTGTCTTTTTTGAAGATAAACCTTGTGGTTGTTCTCTCTCTCCTCCCCCCCCCCAAAAGCAGATATTCCATGGTGATGTGTTTCACTTCTTTAAAGGGAGGGAGGCATACCTGTCAAGTTTTGGATTTGGAAATAAGGGAAATTTCCTGACAAATAAGGGATACTTGACAGCTATGCTTGTCCTGCGCTGCCCTCCAATGGTGGCAATAGGGCATTGCAGTCTAATTAATAAGGGATGACAGTGGGAAAGAGGGTAAAATAAGGGGTTTTCCCGGCCAATAAGGGATACTTGACAGCTATGGAGGGAGGATCAAAACTTCTCTGTATTCAAAGGAAAAAGTGCAGGGAGGGTTTATGCTACAAGTGAAAAGGTACAACTCAAAAGGGGAAGCATTTAGCATATTACTCAAGAGTTTAGAATGGGTGCTATGCAACAAAAAAGAAGCATATGTGAGGGAAAATGTCATTATATTGCAGGAAAAGACTTTCCCATTCTTTGCAGAGCTACATTGGTAGTTCCCAACCTTTTTCACTTTTTCCATAAACTGTAGTTCTTATGTTAGCAAAATGTTTTTAATTAATATGGTTGCAATTACAGTACAGTGGAACCTCATACAACAATCACCCCGTATAGCAACAAAATCGCATAACAATTAGATTGGGGGTGGGGAAATGGCATCCCACATAACAATTTTCCCTATGGAAAAATCATGCAACAATTTTTCAATGGGAAAAACCACTTAGCAAAAAAAAAAATCATTGTATGATGCATCCCATAGGGAAAATCACTATACAATCACTATACGATGCATGCATCGTATAGAAATTGTTTCGTACAACAACGAGCTCCATGGAACAAATTAAAATCATTGTATGAGGTACCACTGTATTTCAAATTTATATGTAAATTAATAGTCTAGTAATTGAATTAAAAATCTATGATATAATAAAGTGAACAGACAGTGCATCTATATATTTATATTCAAAACTCAACAGGTACAACGAATTCAAGTAAATACATCATAGATTACATTAAAAACTACATTAAATAAATAAATAAATCTCATGTCAAAAATTACTCTGGGCTGAAAGGATTTTTGCTGGAGAAACTCTGCTCAGGGGACGCCCGAATGGAGCTCCTTTCATGACCCTAAGATCTGTCGTGCAGCACTCAGGTATCAAAACCCAATCTTTCAGTCTCCAAGCTCAGCATCTTAATCACAATGCTGTAAAAACTACATTGATACAGTACATTGTTTTCAATAATTTATTAATAATTGCTTTGAAATACTATTTATAAAACACACAACAAATATCTTCTGAACAACAAATGTTCAAACTGATTCTTGAGCTTGTTTGAGGCATAGAGGGTTTTTTTTTAAAAAATCAGGTTCAACCGACTGAGATACAGTCTTAAATCTGGAACTGCATTCAGTTTACTACAGTATTTATTTATATAAACCTATATTTTGGACATGAAGCTACAATTAGGACAGACTATGGAGCGACAGAGTGGCTTCCTATAGGCAAAGGTTTCAGACAAGGGTGCATTTTATCTTCTTACTGGTTCAGATAAATGCAGAGCATATCATATGGACAACAGGACAAGATTCAGATAAAGGAGGCATGGAAATTGGTAGAAGCATCAATAATTTAAGATGTGAGGTTGACACCATCTTATTTGCAGTAAACAATAACAGCTTGAAATGATTTTCACAAACAGGAAAATAAGTGCCAAACCTGGACTGTAGTGGAACAGTAAGGCAAAAATCATGACTACAGAAGATTTACATATGTAATTATTCAATCTTTTGAATATGCCATCATTCAATCTTTCCATGTATCCCTAAATTCCCTGGTTTTTACCCCTGGCGATAGGCATACCCCACATTGGGAATCACTGAGCTAGGTGGTCATGTTGCCATTTGATAACAGAGACATCTAGAAACCTTTCTCCATCTCTGAAACCAACCTAGCATAATACTGGGAAGGAAACTATCACATCACATTCCTCTGTCACATGACAGTAAAAGTTACCTTGAATTCTATGTTGTAAGTGAGACTGTACATAACATCGTTGAACATGTTAGCTGTTCACATGTGTCAGTGCTAAGCCAGAAACTTTAGCATGCACATTCCATTATTTAGAGTACATGAATTGATTTCTAACAGTCTTTGCTTTTTTTGCTACCATGAGATTCCCCTTTATTTTTTATCTAGAACTAGCAGATTTTGCCCGGCGGTGCCGGGCTGTTTTAAATTGTGTTGGAAGGTTTTTGTTTTATGTTTATGCAAATTAGGTTAGTTTTTAATTGTGTTTTTTTTTAATTTTATTTTTACACATGGGCTGTTATAAACTGTGATTTATTATTTTTTGGTTTTGGTTTTTAAAAAGAGGAAAGGATGATATTAATTTTTATAATTATTGTGATTAACCAAATAATGTGTTACTATGTGAATTTTTTTAAATAGTTGTACCTTGGATAATATTTTTAAAATGTGTAAGAATATGTTTTTTAAATCAATGTTTCTATACTGTGTTTAGATGGTTTTTTTTAGTGAAAACTTATTTCTTTTTTTTAATTATTTGTGATTAGTGTGAATATTTTTGAATGTTTTGATAACTTATTTCAGTAATTTGGGAATTATTTCTAATTATTTTGAATATTTTTGAATGTTTTTTCTCTTGTGGCCTCTGAGTGGGGCTGGTGAGCTTTTCTTGTATTCTACTATTTTTCTCTACTGTCCTCTGGGTGTCGCTTCTTCTTCCGGTAAGTAGTCTCTTTCTTTCCTCAGTTTAGTTCCGGTCGTCAGGGAGTGAGGACGTCTCCTGGCAAGGTCTCTGGTTTTATTTGGGGGGGTGTTGTTTTGGGTTTTTGGGGGGGTTGTGTGTTTTTTATTGTTTGTTTTTGGATGTTTTTGTGCTTTCTTTTTCTGTCTTTTATTTTTGGTTTTGATTATTTTTGACTGTTTTGGGATTGTGTTTTTGGATGTTTTTGTTTCCACTTTTTCTGTTTTTATTTTGGTTTTAATTATTTTTAACTGTTTTTGGATGGTGTTGTTTTGTGTTGGGGGTGGGGGTATTTCCGTGGTCCGGTCTCAGGGACTGGACCATGGAAATACCCTCGCTGCTTGATGCAGCATGGGGGGGAGGTATTTCTGTGGGCCGACCTGGGTGGCCGGACCACGGAAATTGCATCGCCGCTTGATGTGGCATGGGGGGAGGTATTTCTGTGGGCCAGCCTGGGTGGCCGGACCACGGAAATTGCATCGCCGCTTCATGCGGCATGGGGGGGAGGTATTTCTGTGGGCCAGCCTGGGTGGACGGACCATGGAAATTGCATCGCCGCTTCATGCAGCATTGGGGTGGGGGGGTTTCCGTGGGCTGACCATAGTGGCCGGACCACAGGAATCCCATCGCCGCTTGATGTGGCGTGGAGGGGTGGAGGTTTCGCGGCCTGCCTTTTTTATTTTTATTTTTCGCGCGCCGGCTGCCTCAGCGTTCTGTGCACTCATGGCACGCAGGATGCTGGGGCTTGTAGTTTGGCGTGTGGAATTTTAGTTTTTGCAGCGGTTTTTTCCTGCGCCTTCTTTTTGATTGGCCGCGGTGCGTTTCCGAACATTCCTTTTGCTCGCGCCGCTCAGCCTGATTGGCTCTGGTGTGGTGCGGCGCAAGGAACATTGGGAATTAAAGTTCCCTTTTTTTTGTTTGCATCCAGGGGGCTCCTGCCCCACTGGTGCAAATTTCAACCCGACAGTTACCTGCGAACCGGGTTCAGGCGAGTGAACGGAGGCCCATTATAGGCTACTAGGGCCTGGCTAAACATCCTTTGTCACAGTCCAACGGTTAACGCACCATTTTATAGGTATAGATGTAACTTACTGAAGCACTTGAAGAATTGGGACAGTACTGTATTACACCATCAACCACTTGAAGCCTAATTCAAGCAAGACTCAAATGTCTGCTCTCCACCTTTGAAAGAGAGTCAGGGGTTGAGCTGGATGTTATGTGGCAAGGCACCAAAATACCTCAGCATGATACTTGACTAGACACTCTTTTTTAAGCAGCACTGGCTGAATACCAAGGCTAAAGTTAATTCAAGGAACAACATTACAGTATCAGGAAATTGACAAACTATACATGGGGTGCTCAACCTTCCATGCTAATCAGCTTTGGCCCTGAGCATCTCTGCAGCAGAGTAAGTTAAAGGTAAAAGATCACCTTTGCTCGAAAGCCAGTTGTATCCAACTCTAGGGTTCAGTGTTCATCTCTGTTTACAGCAAAAGAGGAACCACTGTCTGTGTTTACAGATGTTTCCGTGGACATGTGGCAGGCATGACTAAACACCGGAGTGCACAGAATGCTGTTTACCTTCCCACCAAAGTGGTGCCTATTTATCTACTTGCAATTTGTTGCTTTCGAACTGCTAAATTGGCAGAAGTTGGGACAAAGATGGGAGCTCACTCCATCGTGCAGCACTTGGGTCTCGAGCTGCTGATCTGCCAACCTTCCAGTCATCAAGTTCAGCTTCTTAACTACTAAGCCACCACAGTCACAAAATGGAGTGCATCCACAAATGCAAAACAAGTTGACATCGCTATTAATGAAACAATATGTATAGTGACGAGATGCCTCAAACCTACACCATTTGAGAAAATATATCCTCTTCTTGGTATCACTCCACCCAAGATGAGGATAAAAGTAGAAGCAGATGCTGAGAGAATGGAAATGTGCATCAAGTCCAGCAACTCTGATCCAGGAAGAGCTTTATGGCAAGAACATACATTTTTGAGGGTACGCAAGAGCAAAGCCAAATTAGAAGATGGTGGAAGGAGCTCACTGGACAAGGAATAACATTCAAGGAGGATATAGCTGAGGAACTCAACATCCCCTACATCACTTGGAGGATCCTGAATAGGCTGAAGGTCAGAGTCCTTGATGCAAGAACAGTATGCTCAAGTGAGATGTACAATCTGCTGGCAGACAACAACATGCTGCGTGAATGTGGAGAAGTACAGAAGCTGGTGTATTTGCTTGTCTACCGATTACTGTTGGAAACATGTACCGATGAGGATTTAAATTTGGCCAACCACAAAGCCAAGAAGGTGGTTTCATTTTGGCAGTTTAAAGTCTGATCTGGGCCACTTCAACTTCAGTTACTTGTTCTAATCTGAGTCCTGTTTTTCTTTTCTAGTTAGATATGTATGACAACTGTGCTCAGAGCAAGCAGTTTCCCTCGAGTACCAGACACCAGCAGCTACAGCCTGAATGTCTGTGACTACAAATTACTAACATACACCAATCAGAATATTAATGTCATGCAAATAGAGCTATTAACAGTTTTTCTTAATATTATTAGAAGAGGAAGCAGCACCCTGAGGCAGTTTTGAGTCATAAAATGTTTGAGTGTAACATTCACGGTATGTTTTATTCATCCACTGATCAGACTAAGCTTCATGTAGTAGAAATGTTGCTTCTGTGATAAATATTGAGATGCTTGCTGGCCCCTCCTGATCATACTCTGAAGCATTTATTCCTTAATAACCAGTGTGTGTTCCATGCTGAGACATTTAAAAAATACCTGGCAAGCAGCTCTGAAGCTTCTTATTGCCACAGCTTAGAAATCAGCTGTGCCTCATTTTTCCCCCAGTTGTGCATCAGAAATTACTGGAGCCACTGCAGAGCAATTATGTTCCACAATGCCAACACAATTCTGACCACTGAAATAAACGTGTTCCTTTTAGTGAGGTGTGTGCCACCTTTATTTTAATTTCCCAGTCAGCACGATCAGTGTGAACTGTGGTCCCAAAAAGCAACTTCTCCAGTTTCTGGTAAATCATTCTTGACCACACAGCTCTGAGGATTCTGGGAGCAATAATCCATCAAAGTAACTTGTCTAGGTCACCCTTTGCTTGAAAGTCAGTTGTATCCAACTCTTGGGTTCGGTGCTCATTTCCATTTATAGCCAAAGAGCAAGTGCTGTCTGCGTGACTATACACCGGAGTGCACGGAACACTGTTACCTTCCCACCAAAGTGATACCACTTTATCTACTTGAAATTTTTGCTTTCAAACTGCTAGGTTGGCAGAAGCTGGGACAGAGGCTCACTCCATTATGCAGTACTCAGGTCTCAAACTGCTAACATGCTAACTTCCAGTCATCAAGTTCAGCATCTTAACCACTAAGCCACTGCAGCCCCTGTAACTTGTCTAGACTTCAATAAAAGCATTGGTCCTCATTTATGTTTTAATATCTGATGAGTTGATTTTGGGTTTTCTATGCTACATGTCCCATTGTGGTTGCCAACTGCAGTGAGACACTCACAAAATGCTTTTAAGGAAAGCAGATGAGCTCCAGTGAGCCAGTTAGCACCAGATATAGTTTTCAATACTGATTTAATTCGACAGGGTTCTAACACTGCTCAGTTCATGCCTAATGCTGAGGGGCTTCAAGGCAGAGAGGCAAAGGGCAAATCAAATATGGCAAAATGAATTCGTCACTGTTAATAAAAATGCACAGCTCAACCATAAAGTTTCAGATATGCATCTAACAGAGGAGGAAATTATCCTTTCAAACATCCAATTATAACATGCACACACACAAAATTAAAGGGCTCTTCCCAGAATGATCAAAGAAAATGAACTGTTCATTAAACATGCCATATCATCTTCCCTTTTTTTTTAGGCGATTAAATAACCCTAGTAATGTTAAGGCTGGATAATCAGGCATATATTTTAAAGCTTCGCTTAAAATAAAATAAGGCTGTTGCTTATGGACTGTGAAATTCTAAATAAATTAAAAGCAAACAAATAATCGACAAGGAAGGAAGCAAAGCCTCTTTTAGAATTCCGGTTAACAAGGCAGCTAAGACAGAGTTTGCCCACCACGACCTCCTAATTGAAGTGTCAGACTGAGAATTGAGAGATCTAGGTTCAAGTCTCCAATGAGCCATAAAAGCCACAAAGGTCAGTCACTCAAGAGTTGTAATTAGTAATTAAGTTGCTTATACTTACTATGAGTAGGTGGGAGCATTACAGCATGTTTACTATGGACTTAAGGCAATGGTCCACTCCACTCCTGGTTTTGTCACTGCCCTACACATGAAGAACCTCCACAATCTATGGGGGTTCTCCATGTGAGTGAGGATGCATGGTCCTAGTCCACTCTTAAATAGAGCTACCTATGGAGAGCAGAGGCTCTCCACTTCAGAGTCATTGCCTTCCTTCCATCTGGAGGAGAAGAATGAATCCAGAAATAAAGAGGACAGGGATACTGTACTGCACTCCATTCTATCCATGACTGAATATACATTAATTTCTCACACCTGAACAGATCTTTTGTCTCAGTCAATCATTTGACCTACGTTGTGTGATGGTTATGAGGATAATGGGGCTGGGCGAAAAATCCTATGTCTTGGATTCACTGAAGGAAATATAGGGATGTAAATGTTGTTAACTAATAAGCAAATAAAAAACAAGCCATCCCCAATCTTCAGGGACCTGCGATTCTTAACCTAATGTCTTGGGAGTCCAGCCATGTGCCACTGACCTGCCCAGTCCTCACTGTCCTGCATGTAATTAAGTGAACAAAATGGAACTGTGTGCAATGTTTATGGACATGTGAAAATGACAGCTTAAAATGTATTGGAAATCTTCACCCTAATGTCTGCATGTCAGAGCTTCAAAAAGTTATTTCTAGACTACATTGGATATAATTGTTTATGTCTACACTGCCTGGAAGACTTTAGGAACTCTATACTGAAGCTCTCCTACTGCCTATTCGTTAATTCATTCCTCAGTCCCTTTGACTTGATTTGGTGTGAGAAAGATTAGCTGGCAAAAAAGGTTGCAATTGCCCAGGGTACACCCAATTGTGGTTCAAAAATGTAAAAAGTATCCACGGTCTTTGAGGAGGCTCTTTCTGTGTACCCCCTCCTGCCTATTTAAAGCTAAGAACCTAATCTTAGTTGTTGAATTCCCCTTATTATTAATCATATCCACTGTACCAGTAACAAAAGACAAAATATTGAACGGGAAATTCTACCCCCAAAATGTATCAGGAGCAAAAGAATCAAAGGCATAAACTACTGAAAAAAATTATTAATAGTATGTATATCATTTATTCTGCCCAACGGGTTAGAGCAAAATATCAAGAAGGCAATATACTCATATACTCCCAACTTCAGTTAAACAGTATTCATTACATAAGAGAAAATATCAAAGGAGATTATAATGGACACCAGTGGGAACTTCACTCCCTAGCAGGGAAAATCTTGCAAGGGACCTCAGAATGGTGATAAATGTCTTGTCTCACTGGCTCCTTATCACTTACTGTTACTGATTTGAACCTCACTGGCTACTATTATTCTGAATATCATCTAGGTAGGTAGGAAAATTGAAAGTAATGAGCTTTTAGACATTCTTCTGCATCACATATTAGACTTATGGCAAATACTGTACAGGGTAATTATTTTGCCATCAGTTTATTGCCAGCCATTTAACACTTCCTATGTGGAGACAAGCACCACCCCCTAGAGTCGGACATGACTGGCTTTTGAGCAAGGGAGACCTTTACAGGTTGGTCCCACATAAGGAATCCAATCAAGCAGTAGATTTTGGGAGGTAGGGGCAAAGTAGTCAAAGAAAGAGGTTTGAACCACATAGCCTGTACCCTCTACTGTACCCTCTAGACTAGACTAACTGGAAAGTACTGTACTATCACCAATGCTGAAGCTAGATTTATCAGTCTGTTCAGCTTTTGTATTTGAAATGGAGGGGCACCATTTGATTCTTGATCTCAGGAAAAATATGTCTTAGAAGTGCCTTGTTCTAAGGACACGTGTGGGTGGATTGTGATGAAGTGGGCTGTAGTACATAGAAGCCTACACCAGGAAACTTGTCAGTGTTTATTTATGATGTCATTGGTCTCTTTGGTCAGACTCCTACCTTTTTATGTAATCACATAAATGTCAAAGGAAAGGTTGCTAGAGAGAAAAAGAACAATTCTTGAGTGCATTCCTTTGAAATCAAACTATTAGCTCCAAGGGAAAGAAAAAGAACACGACATAAATAATATATTTTAGCTATCCACTTCTAGAAAGATCTGGGTGCCAAAATATGATTTAATTTTTGAACCAAACACAAACTGTTTCTATTCCTTGCATATTAATGGACCAAGAAAAAGTTGTTGCTTAGTTAAAAAGTCCATATTTTGTTCACAAATCAAATGAAAGTTTCTAATCATTACTATCTCTAATATTACCAACTCCACACCACCAACCCCATGAATATTATGTTTCTAAGAAAATAAGAAACTGAATTAATTCATACTAATTGTAATTCCATCTGCTTTGGAAGAAAAATTGGATATTGGTTTTTCACTCCTCTTCACATTAGCATCCAAATTAGCATCAAAGAGATACCTTCTGTACAAACCCAGACAAGGGAGGGCAGGCAGGCAGAAATAGAAACAAACGCAAATATCCTGCCTCCTTACTTGAAAGGAAATGTTTAACTAGGGAGATACTGCAACTACCACCCAATACAATAGCTCTCACACACCTCACGAACAGAAATATCTGAAGGTTTGTCTTTAAAGTGGTTAATAAGAATGGTTTCAGAAAGGAAAAACTCCTGTCTTTCAAAAATAAATAAAGTGGGTCCCTACCCTCCCAGACAGAGCTCATCATTCTAACCTTATCTGCAGTGGTCTATTTTGTGGAACCAAAGCTAAAGGTATTATCTCTCATTGACCATTAGCCCTGGTGGTCTAGGACCGTGATGGCAAACCTTGGCACTCCAGATGTTCTTGGACTTTAATTCCCAGAAAACGAAGCACCCTCTGAATCCACACGAATGGGTTTACTGCAATTCATCCGGCACACGCTGCCCTTGTCGTTCCCGGAAGCAGAAGTAAAACGCACCCATACAGGAGTGGTGAGGACGTTGGGGGCCATAACCAGTCCATGGGCCATAGTTTGGGCACCCCTGCTTTAAAGAGTCTCTCACCGTTTCTTTACGACTAGCACTCCATGCTCTTAGCATGCTTATTAATGCTAACACTTCATGCCTGTTACTCTTTACCACTTGTGTTTGGCTTTAAAGTTACTTGTAATTCTATCAGCATGTTGCCAAATTCTACTCATGAACTGTGTTCCTGTTGTGGTTTGTAAATTTCAATTGACTTGTACTGGAAAACCAAAAATACAGTGGTAGCTCGCTTAAATAGCATAATGCGTTCCACAGGATTGCACTTAAAGCGAGTTTGCTCTTTAAGTACAGGCGTGTTTTACTTCCGCTTCCAGGAGCGACAAGGGCAGCGTGGGCCAAATGAATCACAGTAAACCCATTCGTGTGGATTCACAGAGTGCTTGGGCTTTTGGGAATTGAAGTCCAAGAACATCTGGAGTGCCAAGGCTTGCCATCACGGGTCTAGGAAAACATGCTGACGTCAAGGTTGGTAGCAATGATGGAACTGAAAAGAAGAATCCTAGAGACTGGAAAAGTTCTTCTGAGGACAGCTTCCAGAATGTCCAGCCAGCATAGTCAGAAACCATATTGCTTGTGAAGTTCTAGAGCTTGTACACACATAGAACCCCAAAAAGTGTTATTATCTTAACATTTTAGAAGAAGAACAATCACTGCATAAATAACCCCACATGAACCATCTGTGGAAATGATAATTCTGACACTGGTAGGCCCTGATTTTTTATTTTTTTATTTATTTATTTTTTTTGGGGGGGATCGGGTCAGCCATTCTTCCTGCTGTTTTCAGTAATCTTCCCATGTATTTAATTTTGAATTTAGCAGTGGTTTCACCACACCAACACGGAAAGAAAACCTGTGGGGATGGGGGTGAGGAAGAAAACAATGCTAATGTCCTAAACAGAGACTCCGACCTAGGCCCTCAAAAGCTGTTTGTTTGAACACAAATGTTCAGGAATTTGTCTAAACACAAAGATACACAGTAGTCCCAGTAATGCAATAAAGTTTTAGGGGGGAAAGGAAAGAACAAGAAAAAATGAGGATGCAAAACCTAGGCAATATGTTATACCAGGAGTTCTCAACATTTTTAAGCCGGGGGCCGGCTCACACTCCCTCAGACAGCTTCAGGAGCAGGATGGAATGTCTAATTAACTGGATAGACGTCGGGAGTACGGAAGAATTTACTGAGAGCCACGACTCCTCATAATAGTAACTTTGAAGCCTCGTTTGAGGAACTGGTATAGGATTTTTCAGAATTTCAAAGGCTTATACAGAATAACTACGACAATACATTAAGAGAATTTATCTGTTTTTGGTTACCTTACATCTTGCTGAAGTTTAAGCAGATTTTTTGAGTTAATTATAATACAAAGATTCAGTATTACAAATCTTCATGGCTTTGTGTGGACTTATTTTTATTGAATTAATTATATGGTGACAAGCTGAGAACTTTCACTACATTTTTGCCAGACACAAACAGTTTTTTCTCCACTTCCTCCACCACATGGCACTTCCTGGTTTGGTGGAGGCAGTGGGGGGCCACATGAAATAGTGTTGTGGGCCATATCTGGCCCATGGGCGGCAGGTTGAGAATCCCTGTGTTATACCAACATAAGTTCCTTACTTCTTACTGCAGCTTTTTTTAAAGTTAGAAATAATACTGCAGCCTCATAATGTCACTCATTACATAATAACCCTTCCCAGTGCTTCAGTGTCTGAAATATACAAGAGAAATCTTGAACAAAGTTGATAGTCTCTTCCCCCTTCAGTAACAGGTCGACATCTTATTTATAAGACAATGAAAATATTGATTTTTTTCCCTTTTTAATTGCATGAAACCTTCTTTTCATTTTACTATTTTGTTGTAATGATTCTCGAGAGTAAAGGTGTTGAAGTCAAGGAAAGCGAGCGAGGCGAGAGTATGGTGCAAAAGCCAAGTCCCGATTTCTTGGGTGGTCTCTATTTATTGAGTACAATATCAGAAGATCATGCATAGCCTGCGTGCGCCCCTCGTGTTAGAAGGCTGGCTTAATACATGGCACTTGACTGGCTGGGCTACATTTTCCAGTCTGCGTGCCCAGGTTAGCCAATAGTATAATAATCAGCGGTTAGTAGCGAGACTTAGTGTTCTCAGTGCTATCTGAGTCCTTGGAGGCTCTGTACCTTATGCATGCTTGTAGCGTCTAGCTGCGGTTAAAGCCTGCTCAGTCCAGTACGCAGACGTGAGCCAGATACCATGTTCGAGACTTGCGTCTCTCACCTACTGACATTTGTCCTACAAAGCTCAGTGCTCTAAACCAAGGAAAGATGGAGTTACTTCTACTACTATTAGCCCGTACCAATTTCCTCTCCTGTAAAGCTCGGTTGGTTTCCAGCTCGTGTGCGAGCCGAACAAGCCAATCAGGAAAGAGGTTTCTGACAAATCAATGATCTGGGCTACCCACACTATTTTAACTCTAGGTTCAACTTGAAGGAGTGCCAATTTACCCTATAAACACCTCTGGACAGTTGCCTGGCCACTATGGAGATTTACAAACATCCCTGATTCAGAGAGTGTTTCACCATTTGGTTGAATGCGATGCACAGCTCTGGCTGAAGCCAGGTGTGCTTAATAATGTCTTAAACGGGAAAATCTGACTATACGTATATAATTCCTTTGGGCTCTATGCAATGTGTACAGAAAATACAAAGACAATGATGATTTTTCGTGTTAAGGCCTATGCTGCCCTCTAGTGTAAGATTCCAGTAATAATAATTTTGTGTCAGAAATTATTCTGGGTTGAAAGGATTTTTGCTGGAAAAACTCTGCTCAGGGGACACCCAAATGAGGCTCCTTTCATGTCCCCAAGATCTTTTCCTACCAAAGTGTTCCCTATATGTATTTGCAATTTCTTGCTTTCGAACTGCTAGATTGGCATGAGCTGGGACAGAGACAAATGCTCAAACAGTCATGCAGTACCTGGGTCTCGAACTGCCAAATTACTGGCCTTCCAGCTAACAAGGCAAGTTTCTTCCAGCGAGTAAAGCTCACGCAGCAGCTCAATTACCTGGGCTTAAATGTCTTTGTTACAAGCAGAGAACAAGATACTTGTCAGCCAGTTTTACATTTCCCTCACCCTTACTCCATTAGACTCGTTATTTTGTTCTCCTCTACTGCACAGGAACTAGCAGAAATACCTATCTTGGTTAATATAAGAAGATGCCTACAGTTTAAAAAAACATTCCAAGTTAAGAACTGCTTCTCACATGCCATTCTTAGGTTTAGGGATGCAAATGAGATTTTCCCATTTCTAAAAGTGCAAACGCAACAAAGAGGTAATTTGAGTGTGACTTACAGCCACAGATTTCATCAGAGGGCTGTATTCTTCATTTATTGTTTTTTAAACCACCTACCAGCTGAGGCTCTGTAGATGATGAACAATCTGTTCAAAATATAAAATGCAAGAATAATACAGTACAACAAAACAAGACTACAGGTAGAATATGAAGCTAAGATAAAACTGGCAACAGAGTGTAAAGCACTCAATATGTACAACCAAAATTAAAACCAATAGCAGGTGAAAATGCAAAGGTGTATAAAATTAAAACAGAATGCTTGTGAAAATCAAATTTCACTTTGTACAGAAACAACCCTAAAGTAGGTATACAAAAAGTTTTTTGACTGCTTCCTACAGCTATTTGGAGCTTTAAAAATTAGAACTAGCTCTGCGAATTCGGTTTGAGAATGGGCTAATATCCATTGAAGATTGCGTAGCACTAGCTTAATTTGATCATATTGGCCAACTCCAGTTACACAATGAATAATCACCTTACTGCCACTCTTTCTCTCTCCTTCTGCATACATATAGCTATATACAGATATAGATACAGATATAAGTACAGTGGTACCTCGCATAACGAACACATCGCATAGCAAAAAATTTGCATAAGGAAGCATTTGTTATGCAATGGTGATACCCCGCATAATGAAAAACATTTTTTATTATGTGGGGGTTTTGGTAACCGGAGTATACACGCTCAATGGGAACCCTGGTTAACGAATTTTTTTTCCGTTATGCAGGGTATTTCCCATAGGGAACTGCATAACGAAAAAAAACCACAGCAAAGAGCTCCGTGGAATGGAGTTTTTTCGTTAAGTGGGGTTCTACTGCATATATATAAACACTTTTTTCTTAGCTCTGCATGTTAGCCATGCTATGGCCATCATTCCACAAACCACAGTAGTCAATAGCCATCATTGGCTCAGTGTATGATATGTTACAGCAGTAAAAAGAGGACATTACTGGTATAAAAACAGCTATGTCCACAGCACTTAGCAGACTTCGCATAGAGGCTAGGACGCAAAACTCTATCGCTTGGAACATTTTACCAATTTATATTGAGATTTCCCTGAGGAAAGGGATTACGCCCAGAAAAGCTTTTTTTTTACCGGAAAAGCTTTGGAAATATATTCTCTGTGATGTGCCTAAGAACATCCTCCACCACAAAGCTTTGAGAGGAAATAGCAAGTCCAGCACTGTTACAACTCAGTGTGATCACCTCAACTTACATTTATGCAACTGATTTTGTTTTGCATTTAATAGTTTATTGGCCTTCATCCAATCTGTAACCTAAGCTGTAACACAAGCTGAGAACAAATTCATAACCAACTCCTTAATGTAATGGTTTCCAAACCAGCACACACAAACCACAACGCTTTTAAAATCCAATTACCAAACAAAGTTAACAGGAACAGGTTTTTAAAGACAGCATAAATGGATTTTTGGGGAGTGGGGGTCAGAGAACAGATGTCTGAACAGCCATTAAATGGGGTATAAATAACAAATACAACTATTACAACTCAGTGTGATTTTGTTTTGCATTTAATAGCTAGCTGCAATTCTGCAACAAACTCATAGGAAGGCATAGCAGATCAGGCAATCAAAAATCCATACTTTCATAACAGAAATTCAGCTTTTGAGCTGGATCTCTTTGGGTAGATAAATGCCACTGGTTCAGTGAACCCTACAGTGGAATTTCAGCTGTACTTATAGAACAGTAGGAAACAGAAGTTGCAGAAACCAACAGAGATAATGTGTACATTACCATGGAAAACATTATTGTCCACCAAAAAGTGCCTGCAGTACTGCATACAGCTTCTCTTATCCAAGTTCCAGTAACTCATTGTTGAAGGGCTCTCTTCTCCACATTAAATACAATTATCCTGCAAAAATTAAGGAGAAGGTAAGTGTTGGTAGCAGGAAGGAGATCATCCATCCATCCACTCACACACCCATACATTCAATGCATTATCAGGATTTAAATTAATGAGACAATTGCATAAATGAACTGCCCTTTTCTGCTCACACTGATAACATTGTAGAAATATGATCATAAAGAGAAGAAAAACAAGTGACCACCTTAGAGTCTCAGCAGCATCTCTTATATTTTAAAATTAAGTGAACAGAAGTAGAAAGAAGCTAGAAAATGAGCAAACTTTCAAGTTCAAGGCTCAATGTTAAGAAGTACAAGTGGGGTTAATAATAAATACATACTGTCAAGTCCCTGGGTTGGCATTAAAGCCATAAAATCAACAGGTCACAAGTTCTTAGATAGTGTTTGGAAAGAGGTTGTGGCTTATTTAAAACAGGCTGTCCTAGTTGCAATTCCTCGTTTCAGGTTATACCTAGAAAGAGAAATATTCAATAGCCAACCATGACAAAATTAGGTATCTGTTATGTATGTTAACTGTGTTTTCTGTCAGGAGCAGAATGTATCTTTTCTCATGTATCTATTCTTATGCAAATAAGTGGATCAAAAATGTGCACACTCTGTTAGCCAATGGGATTGTTGTATTATTGTTACTGTTACTGTTTATAGTGTATATAAGTCCACGTTTTGCCCCATCCAAACTGTGTTCAAACCCCACTAATAAAGAGCTGAATTTCACTACTTCACTCGTCTGCTTCTTCATTCCCTGAACACGAAAGTATCCAGCTTTAAACAAAACACATGGGTTCCTTGTTAGGTAGAGAACAGAATAAAACAAAAGAATGGAATATTTCTTAAAAAAGATCAATTTTAGGGGCCAAGAGAGAGGAAAACGTAAAAATACCAATATTAGCAGAAGAAGGTAGCATTTCCTAGTGTTTGGTGCCATTTTTCATGACATAGCCTCAAGTCTCAAAAGTTGTTTTTTTAAATTCTAAGATCTTTCTATCTCTCTTTGATAAGATTTCATCTGTAAATCCTTGCTGACACCTAAGGTCACCACCTCTCCACAGAGTGCTGTGAATGCTATCCATCAAAGTTGACAATTCCTTCAGGATTGCTGGAGTTTGCTGATTTGTCAATTTATCAGTCTATTTATTTATTTATCAAATTTATTTGTCAATTTTTTTATTTATCAGACAATTTATTTATTTGTCAATTTATCAGTCAATTGCAACAATTCAATACAGATTCTGAGTATTACATACAGAATTATTTAAATATGGAAGTCCTATTAAAGAACTGTTATCCCAAGTTGAATTTTTGAGCAAGGGCTGTCGTAAACATGTTTATGACAGCCGCGGATGCATTTTACAGCAGCATTTACGGCGGGGGAATCACCAGTCTGGCCTACTCAGCTGTCTGAGGGGGCATGGTCCAGCCCACCCCTTGAAAAGGTTGAGAACCCCTGATGTAAACCTTCAGCTAAAATGTCATTAATTCTGTGAATTTCAAAGACTGTTTTATACAGAATAACTACGACAATACATTAAGAGAATTTATCTGTTTTTGGTTACCTTACATCTAGCTGAAGTTTAAGATGAAAGGTCACTGTAATATATTCTCAGGAGAATCCTAAAATTCTTCCACTGACCTTGCTAGTTAGGACTCACCAACCAAACTTTTTCAAAGTCTTTTTGGTGGTTGTGTCAATTAGATAATAACATAATAATAATAGTTTTGTACTGTGGTGGTTTAGTGGTTAAGCCACTAAACCACACTGAACTCGATGACTGGAAAGTCAGCAGGTCAGTAGTTTGAGACCCGAGCACTGCACAACAGAATGAGCTCCCACCTCTGTCACAGCTCCTGCCAACCTAGCAGTTCAAAAGCAAGAAATTGCAAGTAGATAAATAGGTACCACTTTCTTGGGAAGGTAAACAGCATTCCATGCACTCCGATATTTAGTCATGCCTGCCATATGTCCATGGAAACATCTGCAGACACAGACAGCATTGGCTTTTTGGCTATGAACAGAGATGATCACTGAACCCTAAAGTTGGATGCAACTGGTTTTTGAGCAAGGGCAATCTTTACCCTTTCTTCTTCTTCTTCTGCCATATCTGAATCTGAATATTGTCAATCCTCATGGCGACCAACCATGAGGACTCCCCTGAGAATATATTACAGTGGCCTTTCATCTGATCCAGTTCCACGAGTCATTTTCGGGTCCTGAGCCCTTTTGGCATGCAAAGTCCTCATCGGCCCCAGGCCAGTATTGATAAAGCTGCTGCCCTCCATCAAGATGGATTCAAATGGGATTTAATCCACTTGGGGACCATCACCCTTCCCTGTGGTCTTTGACACCCAAGGCCATTAGTCCTCAGGGTGGTCAGGTTAGATAACTGCTGCCTGACACACAGCATTGAGTCGCTGGCAGTATGGTCTACTCTATTACCATAGCAGGATAACCTGGCCAAATGTGCTTTACCCTTTACCTAATACTGTAATAATATTTATGTGCCATCAAGTCAATTCTGACTCATGGTGACTGTTTTCAGGGTCTTTTAGGTAGAGAGTACTACTCAGATGTGATTTACCATTTCCCTTCTACTGGAGGCATTCTGGGACTATGCAGCTTGCTCAAGGCCACACACTAATTCAGCCAGCTACCCAGCCAGCTACAAACACTAGCTTCCATCTTTATAACTGCTATGTAGCAAGCTTTGCTGAAGTCCAAATTACTAACTAAATCAGCCTGATTTGGATTGATTAGTCAAAGGTCAAACATTGAACCAGAATTGACAAATTCAGCCCTGGAGTGAAGCAAATTGAACTTACAAATCAACCCATATCAGGACACATAACTGGGTTCAAAATAAATCAGAGTACAATTGTTGGGGTTTGTTGTTTTTTTTAAACAGAAACTTTAAACATACCTCATAGGCAAATGCACAAAGCAAGCTGTCTGGCATATGAAAAGTTCTGTCCCCTCTTAGCATCACTCATGTCTCCTTATTTCACAAGTATCACTACTACTACTACTACTACTACTACTACTACTACTACTACTACTACTACTACTACTACTACTACTACTACAGCTGTAAAACTGCCAAAATGAAGGAACCTCTTTGTGAGAAAGATTAGCCAGAAACACAAGGTTGCCGTTGCCGTATTGTGGTTTTAAAAATACCACAACCTTTGAGGAGGCTCTTTCTGTCTACCCCATAAGTATCACTGAAGAAGTGAAATGTTACTTACTGTACAGTAAAACCTCGCATAAAGAGTGCCTCATTTAAAGACTCGCTTAAAGAGCAGAATTTTCTCTAATGGTCGCCTCGCTTAACAACTAAAACCAACAAAAAACTCGCTTAACAACTAACTCAGGGTTCGCACCCCCACCCCCCTGCCAGAAGTTACAATTGGTCACTTACAATGGTGTTTCACTTAAAGAGGAAACTCACTTAAAGAGCAATCCCGTGGAACACATTATGCTCTTTAAGCGAGGTACCACTGTATTTTGGTTTTCCAGCACAAGTCAATTGAAATTTACAAACCACAACAGGAACACAGTACATGAGTAGAATTTTGGCAACATGCTGATAGAATTACAAGTAACTCTAAAGCCAACCACAAGTGGTGAAGAGTAACAGGTATGAAGTGTTAGCATTAAAAAGCATGCTAAGAGCAGGGAATGCTAGTCGTAAAGAAACAGTGAGAGACTCTTTAAAGCAGGGGTGCCCAAGCTACGGCCCATGGACCAGTTATGGCCCCCAATGCCCTCACCACTCCCAGATGGGGATGGGGATGTGCCTGCCAGTGCACATGCACATCCAGAACCACTCCCAGGAGTGGCACAGATGCATTTGCAGATGTGCGTGGATGTCTGGAACCACTTCCAGGAGTGGAGTGGATGCATTTGTGCATGCGCAAACATATCCGTGCCACTACCAGAAGTGGTTCTGGACATGCATGTGCAAATGCACTCTCTTCCAAGGGCGTGGTTAGGCCCACTCAGCTGTTCTGGGGGCGTGGTCAGGGCCCTGGCACAAAATAAAAAATCAGCACCCCTGCTTTAACAGTTAGATGGAGTTCTGTCTTTTCCTGCAGCTTTTCCTGTCTTTGCATAAGAGCACCCAAGAAGCATTTCTACTTTATCTCATCACACTGATTTTAACAGTTTTATCGTTCCAGTTCCCAAAGGCTAACCTTTGGCAATAAGAAATCCAATCAACCAGAAACCCTACCAACCCATAATGTTTTATAAAGGTACATGGTGGACCAGTTTATGAGGGCAGACTCTTCAGCCTCTGAACTATTTCAAGGAACAAGCTGCTCTCGGGGATCTCTTGGCTGCCACATATCACCTCCAGATGGAAGAAAAGAACGCTTACCAAGAAGGTGAGAAACTAAGCCTTAATCTGTGTCTCATCTCTTTTCTAAGGTTCAGAGAGCTTAGCTGCAATAAAATGAGATACTTCCTGGGAGAAGAGATAATGAACCTCATCCCCTCCTCCACCACTACCTCTCCCCTCCACAGCCGCCCCCTCCCCTGCCTTTTGTTTCAGTTCTACCAGTCAAAATGAATTGTTCAACCAGCAGGGGAGTCTATTGATTAGCACAGATGGCTGCTTGCTACTCCCTTCTTCCATAGCCAAAGCCTCAAGCCTGTGCTTCCCCACTGGAACAGGCAAAACACAAAAGCACAGCACATAATCAAATCAGTGTACCATCCTTTTGGGTCAATATTTTGCAAAATGTTCCATAGCAGTAGAACTCAGGAGCTGTGGCCAACCCAAAGAGTAATGTCACAAAGACCCAAAGATGGAGGTGTCTGATACCCATATTCCAGTTTACTCCCAATGAGGTGTCTAATTTGCATATTAAGCAAAACATATGTGGCAAGCCAGGAAAACAGGCCACCTACCCCCACAAACCATGGATCTGCCACTTCAAATTGTGTTTTTCTAACTTGTTCTAGAACAGTGCTTCCCAACCTTTGGGCTTTGGACTTCAATTCCCAGAAGCCTGGCACAAAAAACAAATGAAAGACTTTTTTTAATCCCAACAAGCAGTTTCTGATAATCTATAACAGTGTTCCCTACCTGGGGTACCCAGATGTACTTGGACTTCAGTTTCCAGAAGCCTTATCAACAAGTGTACAGACTTTGGAGATATCTGGAGACTCAAGATTGACCAACATTGATTTAGGACTAACCAGGGATCCCAACTGCATATAAATATACAGGTTTGCCTATATGTATCATCCATACTCAACCAGATAGGATTATCCAACATGATGACATGCTACAATGAGCTGAGAGAAGGGTCACTCACCCACTCCTCTGTCCAACAGAGAAACTCCTTTGCCCCTCAGAAGCCTTGCTCTTTCCTGCCACTGCCACACCAGTCATTCTCAGCCTGAATACAGTATATCTTTGCCCACCTTAAGTAGGTAGCATAGAGACAATAGCATATTCAGACACCCTAAGCAATGGTTAGAGAATGCTGTTAGGAGAAAGTGTGTATAGTTGAATACATTGCTCTTCTGATGTGAAAGAGACGGTGGGTGTGAGGCTAGAAGAGAGTACGTACAGCCAGTTCTAACATCAGTCCTGCTCTGTGCTAAAGAAGAAATTGAACACATAGTTCTTTTTCTGCTGCGGGGAGTCACAGTGACCCACAGGTAATGAAACAATATCAACATTATTTATTTCAAATGGGTATACCCAACATGACTGTGTGCATCTTTTATTTTATTTTCATACTTCCCATCTAACCTGGCTGTTAATCTGGGTAGTTTGTTACCAAACTTGTTTAGTTTTCCCCAAACAGGAGTTCTGCTAGATGGAATCTGATTGTACTAAGTAGTTGTTGGAAGATATTCTTTGATTTGCAGAAAATTAAAAGGAAGGCATGACCCAATGAGCCATGAAATTAAACAGGTGACCTTAGGCCTGTCATTTTCTATCAGTCTCATCTACCACACAGGGTCAATATGGGAAGGAAACATAAAACTCATCATAAATTGTTTGGAGACAGAATGGAATACTGTATAATGAAAAAAACTAATCACACTGTGAACACCCAGTGCAGTGTAGTAGATGGAACAATGGACTAGGATTCAGGAGTCCTGGGTTCATATCTTCACTTGGCCATGGAAACTCACTATGGGATGGAACTGGCATAACCACTCCTTAAATGTTTCACTTACCTTGAAAGCCCTGTTTGGGTTACCATAGGTCTGTTTTAATTTAACAGCACATACCGGTAACTCAGTCATACTCCAGTCTCATTTACCTGGCTGTGGGGAAACTGCCTGCCCAACACAATAAGAGCAAAATTAAAATCCCCATTAGTGCAGATGCACTGAATTATATTATTTTGCAACCAGCTGTGCATACAGAGGAATTAAAGACTGTACAGTAGATGCACACAACTCCCCTGCACAAACAAATCTGTATTTGATATGATGCATTATGATATGATCCAATAAAGGTACAGTATCACCTTTTCCTACATTTTTGTTAAGTAAGGACCACACAGCTCTATTTGAGGCCATTACAGTCAGTTTCACAAGGATGAGGGTGGCCTCCTCACAGAGGCAGAGTTACCAATGGAAGTGTTAAATCTGCCTCTTCTTTCCTGGTATATTGTATCTGAAACATATGGTTAACACACAGCGATTTAATGACGACAGTTGTGTTTATGTCTCCTTTTACACCTCTGCCTCCCTGGAGTTCCATTCCTCCTTTGGGGACCTGACAGGGTGTGTGGTCAATGGTCATACTGTTTTCTTTTCCCCTCAAATGGCTTGCTCCTGTAGGAATGACACTAATGGACAGAGCATCAAGACATCTGTCCTTGTTTGGATTTCAAAAACTGTAAAGGTTCGGGCAGAACTTCACAGACAAACAAATTTAATTAAGGCACAAACCTTTGTATACTACAACCCAGTTTTTCAAGTGCTTGAAGTATTTTCTCTAACATGGGCGAACTGGAAACTGGTTTCTTTTGTTACATGAAGGACTTCAGTACCTTTAATAATAATAATAATAATAATAATAATAATCATCATCATCATCATCAGCAGCAGCAGCAGCAGCAGCAGCAGCAGCAGCAGCAGCAGCAGCAGCAGCCGGGGGGGTGAGGAGGAGGAGAGGCGGCCGAGCAGATGAAGCCACAGTGGACCAGTTCTATGAGGACCTAGAACACCTCATAGAACAGACACCAAGAAATGATGTCCAAATTATATTAGGAGATTGGAATGCCAAAATAGGAAATCAAAAAGTGGAGGGAATAATAGGCAAGTTTGGTCTTGGAACATAGAATGAAGCAGGGCAAAGATTGATAGAGTTCTGCCAAGAGAACGCACTGGTCATAGCAAACACGCTCTTCCAGCAACACAAGAGGTGACTTTACACATGAACATCACCAGATGGCCAACACCGAAACCAGATTGACTACATACTCTGCAGCCAAAGAAGGAGAACCTCCATACAGTCAGCAAAAACAACACCTGGAGCAGACTGTGGCTCAGATCACAACCTACTGATTGCAAAATTCAGGCTTAGACTAAAGAAAATAGGGAAAACAAGGAGACCAGACAGATATCACCTAGACAGCATCCCTAAAGAATACACGGTGGAAGTGATGAACAGATTTAATGGCTTAGACTCGGTAGACAGAGTGCCAGAAGAATTATGGATGGAGATGAGGGACATCATGCAGGAAGCAGCAAAGAAAACCATACCAAAGGAGAGGAGGCATAAGAAAGCAAAGTGGTTATCTGATGAGGCTCTTGAAATAGCAGAGGAAAGAAGGAACGCAAAAGTAAAAGGAGAAAGGAAAAAATACAATCATTTGAACACAGAATTTCAAAAAAAAAAAAGCAAGGAGAGATAAGGAAAACTACCTAAAAGAACAGTGCAAAGAAATGGAGGAAAACAACAAAAGAGGCAGAACCAGAGATCTTTTCAAAAAAATCGGGGAAATCAAGGGAACATTTAAGCAAAAATGACCATGATAAGGGACAAAGACAGAAAGGAGCTAGCTGATGCAGAAGAAATTAAGAAAAGATGGAAAGAGTACACAGAGGAACTCTACAAAAAGGACCTCAACGCTCCTGATAACCACAATGATAAAGAAATTGAACTTGAGCCAGACATCCTGGAGAGCGAAGTCATAAAGGCCCTAAAGATCACTGCAAACAACAAAGCTAGTGGAGATGATGGTATCCCAGTTGAATTTTTCAAAGCTCTAAAAGATGATGGCGTCAAATTACTGCATTCAATATGCCAGCAGATTTGGAAAACAAAACAGTGGCCACAGGATTGGAAAAGATCAGTATATGTTCCAATCCCAAAAAAGGGCAATGCCAAAGAGTGTTCAAATTATCGAACAATTGCACTCATCCCACACGCCAACAAGGTGATGCTCAAGATAATACAGGATAGACTTCAGCAGCATGTGGAGAGAGAACTACCAGAGGTGCAGGCTGGTTTCAGAAGAGGCAGGGGGACCAGAGACCACATTGCCAACATACGTTGGATCATGGAGAAAACAAAGGAATACCAGAAACAAGTTTATTTTTGTTTTATTGACTACACTAAGGCATTTGACTGTGTGGACCACAACAAGATGTGGCAAGTAATTAAAGAGATGGGAATACCAGAACACCTCATATGCCTCCTGAGAAATCTGTACATGAAACAAGAAGCAACAGTTAGGACAGAACACGGAATGACAGAGTGGTTTGGAATAGGAAAAGGAGTAAGACAAGGCTGCATTTTGTCACCCTGCTTATTCAACTTATACATAGAGCACATAATGCGCAATGCAGGGATGGAGGAATCAAAATATGGGATTAAAATTGCTAGGAGAAACATCAACAATCTGAGATGTGCAGACAATACCACCCTAATGGCAGAAAGTGAGGAAGACCTAAAGAATCTCTTGATTGGGCTGAAGGAGGAGAGTGCAAAAGCTGGCCTGAGGCTCGATATCAAGAAAACCAAGATAATGGCAACAGGCCCTATCAGTCTCTAGAAAATAGATGGGGAAGAAGTAGAAGCAGTGACAGATTTTACTTTCTTAGGATCAAAGATCACTGCAGATGGGGATTGCAGCCATGAAATAAAAAGGCGAATGATTCTTGGGAGACAAGCTATGAGAAACCTGGGGAACATAGTGAAAAGCAGAGACATCACATTGCAAACAAAAATTAGAATAGTCAAAACAATGGTATTCCCAGTGGTAATGTATGGCTGTGAGAGCTGGACAATTAGGAAGGCTGAACGCAGAATAGATGCCTTTGAAATGTGGTGTTGGAGGAGAGTTTTGAGAGTACCCTGGACAGCGAGGAGAACAAATAGGTCAATCTTAGAAGAAATCAACCCTGACTGCTCATTGGAAGGTCTAATAGTAAAGACGAAGCTAAAGTACTTTGGACATCAAATGAGAAGGGAGGATTCACTTGAGAAGGCCTTGATGTTGGGAAAGGTGGAGGGCAAAAGAAGAAGGGGGAGGCCAAAGATGAGATGGCTAGATGGTATTGTAGACACGGTGGGCTCAGGGCTGGGAGGGCTAAGGGAGATGGTGGAGGACAGAGGCGCCTGGAGGAAAATGGTCCATAGGATCGCAAAGGGTCGGAGTCGACTGTGCGACTGAACAACAAAATAATAATAATAATAATAATAATAATAATAATAATAATAATAATAATAATAATAATAATAATAATAATAATAATAATAATAATAATAATAATAATAATAATAGCAGCAGCATGCCATTCAAGTTAATTCTGACTCTTTACAGGATTTTCTAGTTTAGACAGGATTCATAAGTGTTTTACCATGGCCTTCTTCTGGGTGGTATCCTGGGACTGTGCAGTGAAGTAGGGCAGTGATGGTGAACTTTGGCACTCCAGGTGTTCTTGGACCTCAGTTCCCAAAAACCCAAATCTCTGTGAATCCACATGAATGGGTTTACTATGCACGCAGTAAACCCATTCGTGTGGATTCACAGAGACTTGGGCTTCTGGGAATTGGCCGCAGGAAGTGGCCGCAATGGCACACCCGGACTTCTCTGTGGTTGGGGCAGAATGACCTTTGCAGAGCCGGATGCTAGGACCCACCACCATCGCCAGACTTTCTCCCTCAGCCAGCTTCCAGCCTGAGGGAGATGCGGATGCGGATCAGCTGGTGGTTCCGACGGGCGGCTACAGGAGCCGACGGTGACACGACCGACACCACCGGACTTCCTCCCTCGGCCAGCTCTCGGCTTGAGGAAGATGAGGACTTGCGGGACTTTTCTCTCAGCTGTTCAGCCTGGAGGGATGTGGATAAGTCGGAGTTGTTGTAATATATTCTGTGATGTATTTCTGCTTGGGGTTTTATTTTGAAACGGGTATTCTTTTGAAATGTGTGTTGCATTATTGTGAACTGTTTTTTTATACTATGTCTGCTATATTGTATTTTTGCTCTTTGTCATACTGTATCTTTGAATGTCTGTAAACTGCTTTGGGTCGCCCACAGGGTGAGGAAGGCGGTATAATAATAATAATAATAATAATAATAATAATAATAATAATAATAATAATAATAATAATAATAATAATAATAATAATAATAATAATAATAAAGTTCACCCTTGCTAGGAAGCCAATCGTATCAGACTCTAGGGTTCATAGCCAAAGAGCCAGCGCTGTCTGCTTCTGCAGACATTTCCATGGACATGTGGCAGGCATGACCACACACCAGAGTGCATGGAACACTGTTTACCTTCCCACCTAAATGGTACCTATTTATCTACTTGCAATTTCTGGCTTTCGAACTGCTAGGTTGGCAGGAGCTGGGACAGAGACGGGAGCTCATTCCATTGTGCAGTACTCGGGTATCAAACTGCTGACCAGTTGCCTTCCAGTCAGTGTCTTAACCACTTGAGCCACCACTATCTGGTTTGCGGAAATGCAATGAGTGATTTGGAGAGGGCATGACTCAGCCCTAGAGCCACCTAGATGCACTAAAATTGGGGAAAGTCTTCTGCTGACTCTCTTTTCAACCATCTCCAGTATTTGTGAGGTTTGGATTATGGGTGTCCATTGTATCTCTTCCCCCCCTCCCCCATCACTCATTGCATTTTTCTCAAAGGGAGGAGAAGAAGGCAGTGCTGATGGTTATTAAATACCATGAACAAGTGAGCAACTCAGCAGCAGAACACAAACTTCACAGAATGGAAGTCCAAGGAAGACCCGTCACCTCTGATTCAAATTTCCCGAAACTTGACAGGTATGAACCCAACATCTAAAGAAGGTCTGTCAGTCAAAACAAACAAACAGTTGGTTTGATGGGCAACTCAAACAGAAGTCAAGTTCAGCTGAGGCCTTTGTGGACCATCTGGTGGAGAAAATCGATCGGATTCGCTCGGGGCTTAACCACAGTGTGGGCAGTAAAGGGCCGGGGATGGCTGGAGCACAGTCTTGCCATGTGATCTGGGATTGGTTTGATCCGGTTGCCCCTGATGAAGTGGACAGGCTCCTTGCAGCGGTGCAGGCCTCTACATGTCACTGGGACCCCTGTCCCACCTGGTTAGTGAAAGCTTCGAAGGTGGTGACAGGAGGCTGGGTCGGGGCAATAATAAATGCGTCCTTGCAGATTATCTAGACCCATGTCAATCAGAATTCAGGCCCGGACATGGTACGGAGACGGCATTGGTCGCACTGATGGATGATCTTTGGCATGAGCGGGATGGCGGGCACCCGACCGTCCTTGCTCTCCTTGACCTCTCAGCGACCTTCGATACCATCGACCACGGTATCCTTCCAGAATGGCTCAAAGGATTGGGAATCCAGGGCATGGTGTTGTCTTGGTTTTCCTCATTTCTGGAGGGTCGTACCCAGTCGGTGTGGTTGGAGAGTGAGAGGTCCAGCCCTAGGCCCCTCAAATATGGGGTGCCGCAGGGCTCGGTGCTCTCTCCTATCCTATTTAACATCTACATGAAGCCGCTGGGCGAGATCATCCATTCCCATGGGTGCAGTACCATCAGTACACGGATGACACTCAGGTGTACATCTTGGCCTGTGGTGATCTCAGTGATGTGGTCAAAGTCCTGTCCGGATGCCTGGAGGCCATTGGGTTCTGGATAGGGGACAACGGGCTTCAGCTGAACCCTAGCAAGACCGAGTGGCTATGGGTTGGGGGTCCGGGGTTATCCAGTGAGTTACCTTCTTTGGTCTTGGATGGGGCAGTTTTGCCCCAGACAGACCTGGTTCGCATCTTGGGGGTCCTCCTGGCCTCGCAGCTGCTGCTGGAAGAGCAGGTGGCGGCCATGGCCAGGAGGGCTTTTGCTCAACTTCAAGTGATTCGCCAGTTGCGCCTGCTCCTGGATTGGGACTCCTTGCTCATGGTCACCCGTGTTCTGGTCACCTCCAGGCTAGATTACTGTAATGCGCTTTACATGGGGCTGCCCTTGATGACCATTCAGAAGCTACAGCTGGTTCCGAATGCAGCTGCCCGGGTGATGATGGAGTGTGGATGTTATGCCCATGCCTCCCCACTACTCAGGGAGTTGCACTGGTTACCAGTTTGCCTCCGGGTGCAATTCAAGGTACTGGTTTTGACCTTTAAAGCCCTATAAGGCAGTGGGCCAGGATACCTGAGAGACCGCATCGTCCCAAGATTGTCTGCCCGTCCAACCAGAGCGGACCGGAGGGGATCCTTGGTGGTACCTTCAGCTAGAGAGACTCACCTCTTTGGCACGCAGAGGAGGGCCTTCTCCGTGTCTGCACCAACCCTCTGAAACCTCCTTCCAACAGAATTAAGGCTACAGACAGAATTGCTGCCTTTCAGAAAAGGAGTGAAGACCTGGCTGGCAGGGCAGGTATGGGGCCCTAATGGGAATACATCCCCAGCCTGTTGGCTTATTTCCAACTAGAGCTCAACTGTCCCTCCTTTTTGTGTTGTGTACTGCGGTATTCCTCCATTCCCTATTCCCTTTTTAGTCTTTTAAGTGGGGTGGGAGTGGGAGGGTGGGGTGGTGGGTGGTCGAGTTACATTTTACTATATTTTATCTGTTTTTACTGTTGTGCGCCGCCCTGAGTCGGGTTTCCCCGAGTGGGCGGCATAAAAATCTAAGAATAAATAAATAAAAATAAGTAAATATATTAACACCCTGTCAAAGAGTTAATACTTTTCATAGGAAGACCATATGATCATACGCTGCACTCAATAAGTTACCGGAGGCTTCAACTGTAATCCACAAACAATTGAGTGAAGCTTCTGTACATGCTATGCAGATGGTGAGTGCTGAAACACTAGTCATTGTTCACTGACATGCGAATAGGTCATTAGTCTTAATTGACAGTTAGAACAAAACAGATTTACATTTTAAGAAGCACAACATGATTCCTTCACTCAAGACAACCCAAGGAGGCCATCAGCCGTTGCAGGAAAATATTGCTGCAAGGTGTGTAAATTCACAAGGGTTCATTCACAATTGATGGGTTAAGATTAGTTTTTGGATTTGCCCAGATACAATGAAATAAAAATTTATTTTTTAATTTTATTTTATTTTAAATTCAAATTTCTATGCCGCCCAATCAGGTAAACCCGACTCTGGGCGGCTCAAAACAAGTTAAGAAAATACATAAAAACAATTAAACCATTTAAAACCCAACATACCTACCCACCTACCCAATTCATCTTTAAAAACTACCCACATTAAAACTGCCTGCATTGACAATTAAAAGAAATGGGGGCTTATTTTATAAGCCAACAGGCGGGGACAATCCTTCCATCTGGGCTGCACACCTGTCCCACCAACCAGGTTTTTAGGTCTTTTCTGTAAGGTAGCAGCTCCGTCTGCTCCCGCAACTCTACAGGTAGGATGTTCCACAAGGACGGTGCGGACACGGAAATGTCCTCCTTCATGTACCAGAGAGACGAGCCCCTCTGGCAGATGGGACAATTAGGGAGCCCCTCCGGTCTGCTCTGGTTGGATGGGCGGACACTCTTGGGATGATGACCATCACCACCCAGTGACCATCACCACCCAGGCTGCTGCATTCTGGACCAACTGCAACCTCCGAATGGTTGTCAAGGGCAGCCCCATGTAGAGTGCATTGCAATAATCTAGCCTGGAGATGACCAGAGCATGTGTGACCCTGAGCAGGGAGTCCCGGTCCAGGAGCAAATGCAACTGGTGGATGATGCGAAGCTATGAGAAAGTCCTCCTGGCCACGGCTGCCACCTCATCTGCAAGTAGCAGCCCCGAATCCAGGAGGACCCCTAAGTTGCATACCGGGTCTGTCTGGGGCAAAACAGCCCCATCCAAGACCAAAGTTGGAAGCTCCCTGGATAACACGGGACAACCCCCCCCCCCATCCAAAGCCACTCAGTCTTGGAGGGATTCAATTGTAGCCCGTTGTCCCCCATCCAGACCCCAACCGCTTCCAGACATCTAGATAGGACATTGACCGCATCACTGGGGTCCCCATGGGCCAAGATATATAACTGGGTATCATCAGCATACGGGAACAGATAACCTCACCCAACGGCTTCATGTATATGTTAAATAGGAGAGGAGAGAGCACCGAGCCCTGAGGCACCCCATACTGTAGGGGCCTAGCGCTGGACCTCTCACTCTCCAACCACACCTACTGGGTACGGCTCTCCAGAAATGGGGGAAACCAGGACAGCACAGTGCCCTGTATCCCCAAACGTTTGAGCCGTTCCAGAAGGATACCATGGTCAACGGTATCGAAAGCCGCTGAGAGATCCAGAAGAGCCAGGACGGATGGGTGACCCCCATCCCGCTCCCGCAAGAGATCATCAACCAGTGCAACCAATGCCGTCTCTGAACCATATCCAGGCCTGAAACCCGATTGAAAGGAGTCCAGATAATCCGCTTCATCCAGGACCCCCTGCAACTGCCGCATCACCACTTTCTCCAATACCTTCCCTAAGAAAGGGAGGTTGGAGGCCGGCCTATAATTAGCTGGAACTGCTGGGTTGAGACATTGTTTCTTCAGGAGGGGGCGCACCAGAGCATGTTTTAATGGTGCAGGAAACACCCCCTCACGTAGTGAAACATTTATTATAGCCCTGACCCAGCCTCCCGTCACCCCCTTGGAGGCTTTCACCAACCAAGTGGGACAGGGATCCAAAGGGCAGGAGGTGGTGCGAACAGCTGCAAGAAGCCTGTCCACTTCCTCAGGGACAACTGGATCGAACTGATCCCAGATAACAAAGCCAAACTGGGCTCTGGTCCCCTCCCGACCTTCCCCATCCACACTGGGATTAAACCCCGAGCGAATCTGAGCGATTTTCTCCACCAGATAGTCTGCAAAAACCGCAGCCGAACCCTGCCAACCGGGCACCAGCCCCTTCCTACCAAGGAGAGACCTTGTAACCCGGAACAGAGCAGCTGGGCGATTATCCACGGAGGCAATGAGGGCGGTGAAGTATTGTTGCTTCACCACCCCCATCACCACCAGGTAGGTCTTAATAGCAGCCCCAGCCAGTGTCCAGTCAGAATCACTCTGGGTGAAGACCACCAAAGTCTGCGGCACTCTCAGCGTCTCTTTGCCCATTTAAGCTCCCGCAGTTCTTCTGTGAACCACGGGGAAGATCAAACCCCACGGGCTCGGAGAGGCCGTAGTGGAGTGATTTCATCCAAGGCAGCCATAGTCGACCTGTGCCACAGGTCAACAAGCGCCTCGGAAGAATCGTATAACCGATCAAGAGGGGGGAAAAACAGTTCCCTCTGGAATCCATTAGGATCCATCAGCAGGACGACATTTCCATCCCCTTATTAAAAACCTGCTGTTGAAAGAACCGCCCGAAAACTCGCCGGCCACCAGAGACAAGGTGTTGTAAAGGTTCTTCCATAGTGCCTCCTTTGGAGCCCCTGCAAGGGGCAGAGGGAGGCGGAGGAAGGCGGGCACCAAGATGCCAATGTCAAGGTGATCCAGTTCCTCCAAAGCTCATGTCGGCCGCCAGCGCAGGTGTTGCTTGTGGCGCTGGTGGTGGTGGTGGTCTTCCACCCCCCCTCCAAATCCAGGGAGGGGGACACAGAGGCCGACAGGTGGGGGCCGCAGGTCCTTTTAAACCTGCCGCCAGTGCAGGTGTTGCTTGTGGCGCTGGTGGCGGCGGCGGTCCCGCAGAAGCATTCCACCCCCTCGGAATCCAGGGAGGGGGACGCAGAGGCTGACAGGCGGGGGCTGTAGGTCCTTTTAAACCTGCCACCAGCGCAGGTGTTGCTCGTGGCGCTGACGGCGGCGGTCCCACAGAAGCCTTCCACCACCTCCGACTTTATCTGAATCGGACTTTATCCAAGGTACCACTGTAAATCGATTCTGACTTGACAGAACATAACACCCATATTTTACTTCTATATATTAACAGTATTTTTAAAACTAACAAGTTTTATTTTGCATAAGCTTTTATGGAGTATCGTCTACTCTAGTACAGTATGTGTATTGGGTGAAAGAGAACAATAATTTTTAATTAGTTAACCATTGTTTAAGATACCCAGCATGGTGCAATAGATACAGTGACAGACTAGGACTCAGGAGACCTGGATTTGAATCACCACTTGATCATGGAAATCTAGAGTGGGGGTGAAACTGGTAAAACCACTCCTTAAATATCTCACTTACCTTGGAAGTCCTATAACAGTGATGGCAAACCTTGACACCCCAGCTGTTCTTCCTCTCCAGATGTTCTTGGACTTCAATTACCAGAAGCCCAAATTAGCAGGAGTGCTGACTTGGGCTTCTGGGAATTGAAGTTTCAGAACACCTGGAGTGCCAAGGTTCGCCATCACTGGCCTATAAGGATTGCTGTACAGTAGAACCTCAGATAAAGGCCAAATTCCATTCCACACGTTTGGACTTTATCCAATTTTGGACTTTATCTGAATCAAATGGGTGATGCATCGGATAACGTCCAAAATAGACTTTATCCGAGGTTCCTATACCAAATACCTCAGATAACGTCCATTTTTTTAGCAGTTTTGGACTTTATGCGATGTATCACGTGTGCATGAAAACCGCGACTTTATCTGAATCGGACTTTATCCGAGGTACCACTGTAAATCGATTCTGACTTGACATAACATAACAGCCATAGTTTAATTCTATATATTAACAGTATTTTTAAAACTAACAAGTTTTATTTTGCATAAGCTTTTACGAAGTATAGTCTACTCTAGTACAGTACATGTTAATTTTTGATTAATTTGATGATCATTGTCATCCTTTTATGCTGTAAGATACCCAGAGTGAGATGATGTCCCAGATGGGCAGTATATAAATATAATAATACTTTTTAAATTACCTGGCGAACAGCTTCATTAGATACACACACACACACACACACACACACACACACACACACACACACACACACACACACACACACATGGGAATGAGGGAGATGTGAAATAAAACAGAAACACAAAAGATCCAGTATAGAAAAATGTCTTTAAAATGGTAATTATGGGGAGTTAACAATGATGGGAGCAATGCAGACTTTGGTGGTCATTAAGAGTTATTCCATGGTCACTGAAAGTGACAAGTACGCCCACCCAGATTAGGGGTCAGCAAACTTGGCTCTCCAAGGTATTCTTGGACTTCAATTACCAGAAGCCCAAGTCAGTACACCTGCTAATCAGGACTTCTGGGAATTGAAATCCAAGAACATCTGGAGAGTCACATTTGCTGACCCCTGATCCAGATTAACACATATAAAGTCAACAATAAACTACTGTATATTGTTTTTATATACATAAATAAAAAGGCGACTGATTCTTGGGAGGCAAGCTATGAGAAACCTGGGGAACATAGTGAAAAGTAGAGACATTACATTGCAAACAAAAATTCGCATAGTCAAAGCAATGATATTCCCAGTGGTGATGTATGGTTGTGAGAGCTGGACCATTAGAAAAGCTGAGCGCAGAAGAATAGACGCCTTTGAAATGTGGTGTTGGAGGAGAGTTTTGAGAGTCCCCTGGACAGCAAGGAAAACAAATAGGCCAATCTTAGAAGAAATCAACCATGACTGCTCATTAGAAGGTCAAATAGTAAAGATGAAGCTAAAGTATTATACTTTGGACATCAAATGAGAAGAGAGGATTCACTTGAGAAGGCCTTGATACTGGGGAAGGTGGAGGGCAAAAGAAGAAGGGGGTGGCCAAATATGAGATGGCTAGATGGTAGACGCAGTGAGCACAGAGCTGGGCAGGCTAAGGAGAATGGTGGAGGACAGGGGTGCCTGGAGGCCAATGGTCCATAGGGTCGCAAAGGGTTGGAATCGACTGTGCAACTGAACAACAAAATTGTTTTTTTAAAAACTCATCCTTTTTTTACAGATATTTGGGAATAAATTACTGAAATGTATTAATAAAGGGGAAGAGATGTCCACCTACAAAGAGTGAGTAAAGATTATCCTATTAAAGCAAAGCCTTCACACTTATACCATCCCATAATACTTCATGCACTCTCTGGGCAGTTCACAAGTTAATTAGCATTTTGCCCCAACATACTGGGTACTCATTTTACCGACCTCAGAAGGATGGAAGGCTGATTCAACCTTGAGTCAAGGTCAGGATTGAACTCAAAACCCTTTGGTTGCAGGACAGTAGGTTAACCACTGCATGGTGAAATGCTAGCAACTCTTGATGTATTTCCGGAGGGACAATTCCAACCAAATAAAAGACTATTTCAGTAGAAGTTGGTTTCAGACAGCCATAATAATCTTGCAATGGTTCATTGAGTACTATGTCCACTTGTTTGGCCCGTGCTGACGTAAACCATGCATATCATACCTGTCAAGCATCCTGTTTTTCCTGTGAAAACCCCTTATTTTTACCTCTCTTCCCACCCCCTCCCATTTTATTAATTTCCCCATAATATCCCTTATTATTTTTAAAAAAAATCCTGACTGGAACCCTCACAGGCAAAGCTGCAGTATGTTTTTCCTGCCACCAGAGGCCGCTGTGCGGCTTTTTGCTTGTGGAAGGGGAGAGAGAAGGTGGTAGGGGCCCTGTAGTTTCTCTTTCATTTCCCTGCCACATGGTCATGGAGGCTTCGTTTTTGCTGCTGCTGCTGGTCGGAGCCACCATGGGACAGGAGGGAGTCTACTGTAGGTGAGCGATATTTCATATATGCAGGGGCAAATCAGCTCTTGGTCTGGGGTAGAGGCTTCGCTCTCACTCTCATGGTTTATTGAGCTGTTTCTGCCCTGCCTCCTGGAGGATTTCATTTCTGTTCTAGAGTTAACTTGGGAGGGGGGGGCGTTGCTTGATCACTATATGAGAGAGAGAGAGAGTGCACCACCTTCTAACAAACCATCTGGAG
This sequence comes from Bradypodion ventrale, assembly GCA_035047345.1. NCBI lineage: Eukaryota > Metazoa > Chordata > Lepidosauria > Squamata > Chamaeleonidae > Bradypodion > Bradypodion ventrale. The sequence goes on along the minus strand of JAWDJE010000003.1, from coordinate 36,367,493 downwards.
GGAGATTAACTCCTCAGCTGCTGGGAGGCTTGGAAACTATAGAGGTTGCTTTTTACTTTACTAATTCCCTTCCTTAAGCTGGATCCGACATTCTCAGGTGTTGGTGCTTCAATTGGTTGCAATGAGGAACAAATAGATTGGTTAATTTGGGGGAATTAATCCCTTGCTCCTCCACCCTAATGGGGTGGGGTGGGGTGTCTAGCCATGTGCAGGGCTAGTTCATTAAAGCCAAGCTGCTTACAAGCAGTTGGTAACCCTAGGGGGCTGGTTTACTATTCTGCACTTTGCTTTCCAGGAAAAAATAATAATTAAAAATAAGTAAACAAGAGAGAAAACAAAACAAAACACCCCCACAGAGGGGTGTGGCCAAAATTTCCCTTATTTTCAAATCCAAAACTTGACAGGTATGTGCAGTATTGTACTGTATATACCACACGATATAAACTGACTTCCATTTAAAGAACATAGATCAACCATTAGGAGTTTAAAACAATACATTACAAATAATAAAACCCAATTAAATTATCTTAAAACAACAGCAAAGTGCAGCAGTAATGAAAAATAATATCAATATTGTTGTTGTTATGTGCCACCAAGTCGAAACCAACTTAGAGAGACTCTAATCGGTCTCTTTAAAGATAAGTGAGATATTTAATAAGTAGTTTTACCAATTCCACTCTCCCACGCATTGTCATGTCTGAGTAGGGGTTTAAACCCTGGTCTCCAAAATTCTAATCCATCACTCTAGGTAACAACAGAATACTACTACTCAATATTGTTATTTTCCTATTGTATGTGTTGCTATTATCCAAATTCTCATAATGCTGTAACTGAAATGTGCTACACAACTATCATAAGAAGAACTAGAACTAAAACATCCTTTTTGTGGATGTTGAAAGCCAGATTGTTTTGCATCTTCAGGTTTGTTTGTTTTTTATTACATTTTATACATATAAAATACAAAACACAATACAAAAGTATACAACATAATACTTAAGAAAAAGAAAAAAATAATTATTGAAATACACAGTAAAAAAAGAAAGGAAAAAAAACAACTAAAAAAAAGATGTATACACCTACCGAGTTCCTAAAAACCATCATTGTAAATAAAAAACTCTTGACTTGTTACTTAAAATTTATTCTCTAACCTTAACTACCCTCTCTAAATCTCATTTTCCAATAAGTCAAATAGTACCATTATGGGTAGGAATACAATAATATAAATGTAAATAATAAATCATCCTGTGTTTATTTACATTGCCCTGGAGAGCTCAGAGTGTCTCAGTATTATTAATTCCAAAATCCACTTTGATCAGGTACAGGTCTCTTTCTTTCATCCCCCATAAGGGAGTGATCCACAAAAGGTTTCCAAATATTCCAAAATCTGTTTTCTTTCAAATTATCCCTTTTTTTCTTTATCTCCCAAGTCAATTTATCGTTCAAGGCTAAATTCCACATTTCTTTATACCACTCTTCAGTTTGTATGTTTACATCATTTTTCCAATGTCTAGCAATACATTGTCTAGCCGTTGTAATCATTATTTCTAATAACTCTTTCTTATCCTTATTTAAATTAATGCCTTCCACATTTGTTAACAGAGTGATACCTGATCCCAGTTTTACCATCTTGCCCAAAATTTTTCCAATTTCTTTTTCAATTCTATTCCAAAAATCTTTAACCACTTTACAACTCCACCACATGTGTTCATACGTTCCAGTAGTATCCTTGCATCTCCAACACATTTTATCGTTTTTATTGTCCATTTGGTGTAACCTCACTGGGGTCAGATACCATCTCCACAACATTTTAAAATTATGTTCCTTTATTCTAACCGACATAGTTCTCATAATCCTCTTTTTCCATTTATTTCTCCATATATCCTTTCCCATCTTTATATTCAATTCTTGTTCCCACCTTAATTTCAAATCCTCTTGTGGATCACCATCCCTATTTAGTATTGTATACAATTTACTAACTAATCCCTTAATATTTTTATCCCCCTTTCTGACTTTTAGAATCAGCTCTTCGAATTCCGTCTTTTCTCTTTCCAAATCATATTCACTCATATATTTACTGTTCCATTTAATGATCCTCAATTGCTGAAACCAATTAATTTTTAATTGCTCGAACAATTTTTTCCTACAAGCCTCATCTCTACATATCCGAAACCAGTCCTTCAACAGGTACTCATTCTTCATCAGTACCTCCTTTGTCTCCTCATTTATATTAAGTGGAAAACTCGCCATATCTAATATTTCCAATATAGGTGAAGCATTCGGAACCAAATCCTTCTTTACTCTCTTCCATACATTCATTAATCCTTTCAACATAGTATTTTTATTCACTACCTTTCCCAATTTGCAACCTAAAAAGACCGATCTTCAGGGTTTTTTTTTAAGTAATTTATTATTGGCAAATGTAATGTTTTCCCCCACTACGTACTTGATAAAGTTTCTGTTTTCAGGTTAGTCATTTATATATATATAAATACCTCTCATTGCTGGACTGCAGTGGCTCAAGTGACTAAGACACTGACTAGAAGGTGGCAGGTGAGCAGTTCAATACCCGAATACTGCAGGACGAAATGAGCTCCCGTCTTTGTCCCAGCTCCTGCCAACCTAGCAGTTCAAAAACAAGAAATTGCAAGTAGATAAATAGGAACCACTTCGGTGGGAAGGTAAACAGTGTTCCGTGCACTCCAGTGTCTAGTCATGCCTGCCACATGACCATAGAAACGTCTGCAGAAGCAGACAGCGCTGTCTCTTCAGCTATGAAACAGAGATGAGCATTGAACTCTAGAGTCAGATACGACTGGCTTTCAAGCAAGGGTTACCTTTACCTTACCTCTCATGGCAACAAATACATATTTACAGTTTTTGATACTTCTCAACCACACTCATCTTGGAATATAGGCCTCATACTGCAAAAAAAAACAAAAAACACAAGCATGTACCCCATTGCCTAGGCAACCCTACAAGCTGCACTGACATTCTTAACATAATGAATCTTCTACTTCCAGCCCAGGGACCATCAGCTGGTGTCAACGCAGCAGAAAGTAAGTACTGAAAAGAAGTAGGGCAAAGGGAAAATAGTCTTCAACTATTAATTTCCCCAATTCATCATTATACAAGGCAGATGTGTCAATCTTCTGCAACATAGCTTACAGAAGAATTTTGCCAATGCCAAAAAAGCATAAAAGCATGGGAATTGGACTTGAAGGCACTCTGAACAGTTATTGAACGCTAAAAAATTGTTGATATCACATGACCAGATTAATAGAAAGCACCTTGTACACTTTAAATGCATGCTGGCTGCTAAGCATTTCTTCCTTCCTCCAATATTCAGATATTGTAAAAGTCAAAGGCTGCAAGCTGCCTGCCAATCCTGTGCATCAGGGATTCTCAATGTTTTTCAGCTGTGGGCCAGACCATGCCCCCCCTGCCGTAAATGCTGCCATAAAACACATCTGTAGCTGTCGTAAATGCATTTATGATGGCCATAAATGAGTCCGCGGCCAATTCTGGCAGTGGCTGGAGCGAGTTCAGGGCTGGATTATTCGGTGCCGTGGGCCAAATCCAGCCCACAGGCTGTAGGTTGCTAACCCTACAGAGAGTAAGTTCCATTAAATTCAGTAGGATCTACTTCTGTGTAGATATGCAGAGGATCACACCATTACACAGCACTCAAAAAAAATCTTCAAAACTGGCTGCTTGTTGAATTAGTTTAACATTTGTTCCCAATTTTTTTCTATTAAAACAGCAGGGCAATGTGTCTTACAATAAAACTGTATGACAAAAATAATTTCTACGTTCTGAACAAAAGTTTTCTTCAATGAAAGTATCAAAGGCCTGGTTACGGGATTCAGTGATTTGAACACCAGATCGCTAAGCACTAAATCCCAGTAAACTCTCCCATCTTTGCTAGAACACAAACCTCCCTGCCCCCACTCCACTCAATTACCACACCTATAAGCTCTCTGCTCTTTGCACCATATTTCCAGCAAGCAACAGAAACCCCATATACACTGTGGACTGGAATGACAGAATAACAAGGCACAACATCAATCAATATATAATTTTAAATATTGATCTTCTCACTGAAGCTAGCAATGCAAAGTGAACATTAAACTTTCCTCCACATTAATGTGTTTGATAGAATGCCCTTCTATAATTTGAAAAGGTAATATTTTAATTATGTCACTTGGAGGACCCTGAATATTCTGAGAGTTAGAGTCCCTAAATGTTGTTGTCTGCCAGCAACCCCACTTGAGCATATTGGTCTTCAATATACAGTAATACCTCATACAAAGTCCGCTTCATACAACATCGGATTCATACAACATTGCCTAATTCCTTGAAAAAAGTTACCTCATACAAAGTCGCTGTGACTTTGTATGAGGCATTGGGGTTTTTCCCAGGTTGCATTGTGCCTGGGCAGTATAAAAGGCAGGACACATGCGTATATTACTCCTGTGAGTTTTGCACGAGGCAAAGAGTGTTTAGGAGTGGTTTTGAGCGTGATTTTGGATTTTTTTGGATTTTTTCATCAGAATTTTTAGAAGCATTATTGGGATTTTTGCAGCATTCTTCAGGTTCTTGGACAATCAGGGTTGTTTGACATGTTTTTGTAATATATTTAGCCTTTAGACAATGATTTCTTAAAGTTCTGTCAGTTTCCTGTCTGTTTCCTTGACTTTGCCCTGAAGTCTGTGCTGTTACAGTACAATGTATCTCCATGGAAACAACATTGTACGAGGCATCGTGGCAAGGATTTGGACGTTGTATGAGGCATCACAGCTAGGATTTTGCATGCCTCATACAAAGTCCAAATCCGTATAAAGTCCAAACTTGTGGAACCAAGTTTGGACGTTGTATGAGGTATCACTGTACTCAAGTGGGGGCTGCTGGTGGACAACAACACACGGTGTGAATGGAGTAAGATACAGAATCCGTCTCATTTACTGGTCTGCCAACTACTACCAGAAACATGTACCAATGAAGCTTTAATTTTAGACAATGACAAAGCCAAGAAAGTGGCTTCATTTTGGCAGTCAAGGGTTTGATCGGGACGCAAAAGAAGATCCTGCACTTATTAGGATGATACTCCTAGTTTTGTGACAAGAAAGTATCAGCTCAGGGCTAGATAAACTAGTTTATAATAATTTTTTCTCCAAGCAGAAAGCGGCTTCATTTTGGCAGTCCAAAGTTTGATCTGTACATGAAAGGTTTAATTATAACATCCAAGATAAGAATATATTCTGCTGTGTGTGTGTTTTGGTGTCAGAGATTACTCTGGGTTGAAAGGCTTTTTAGGGGATGCCCAAATGAGGCTCCTTTCATGTCCCCAAGTGCAGCTCTAGGATATCAAAACCTGACCTTCCAGTCTCCAGATCAGCACCTTAACCACTAAGCCACTATCCAGTCTTCTCAAAGTTGTCAGCAAAAGGGTTGGTTGTGCTTATTTTTACAGCCAAGCATTGGTCAGGTAGCAATAGAGACGCTGCTACCACAATTGGGTATACTCTGGTAACGGCAACCTTGTGTTGCTGGCTAATTTTTCTCACACTAGGTCAGGTGAAAGGAACTGCAGAATGAACTCACTAAAAGGTGCCGTCATTTTGGCAGTTTCATGTCTGGCCTAGACATGGAAGAAGTAGAGCCCCTAACAAATTCACCGACCTTACTTCAAGAAGCAGTGATGCTTTTCTGTGCCATTTGGTGCAAAACCTTTTTTTTAAAAAAATAAAAAGCCAACAACAAAAGTCCAGTTGCTTGATCGTTTCAGTGACTGGCTACTGCAAGGAAATAAGAAGAACGAAGGCAGGCTGAGCCAAGAAGAAAAACTATTGACACAAGAATCTAAGTATATTGACATGCACCAAATGTAATGCTATTTGGTCAACAAGCTCTACTAGAGACACCAGGGCTCAGTTTGGAAAAAGAAGGAAGGGTTTTCTTTTAACAGTCCTCCCTACAGCCAGCTTCAGCAGTCCAGAGGATTAGAAAGGTAGAACAAGGATGCCAAAAGGAAAAGCCATCAAGCCACTTTCAAAAGGATAACCTTTGGCTCTGTGACTCCCACCCACAACTCATCTGTATAATACATAAGTGTATCTGGAAACTCCACAAGGGTTGCCATAAATCAAATGTGACTTGCTGGCACATAACAACAATATTGCAAGACAGAGCAACTTTGCAAGAAGCAGTTAATATAATTTCAATAACCTTTTGGTCACCTTTTAAAAAGAGCACATTGGGCTGCATTTGCAGATCAGTCAAACCCTTCACTGCTGGCTCTGTTTACACAAAGCTTCTCCGTTTTGAATGAACTGTCATTTATAAGAACAGAGCTTGCTTTTAAGTGTCTCTAAGACATTTGTCAAAGAAAATGTATTATTCCTTTTGCAACCCATTCCACGTGTTTATTCAGAGGGCCCACATAATTCTGCAGTTTTCAATAAAAGCAGGTAAATACAGACTTTTCAAGTACCATTAAAAAGTATTCCTGGATCTTCAATTGTTAAAAAAACAAAAAGAAAGCAAAAGCTTCAATATGAAAGGAGAAAGCAGATGGCCAAAGGAAAGCTACAATCCAAAAAAATTATATATATGTACAAAAAAGTGAGTATATTTTTAGAACGTGTGCAAAAAGATTGAACACATTATTCTCAGCATACACACTCTGTGCAAAATGAGAACACATCATACATTGTATTTTCCTACTTTGAAGTTGTACTTGTTTAGGGAAGTAGATATATACCACTACCCACTAAACTGCTAATGTCGGTGGGACCTGCATATGGTTACCCATAAGACTGATGTAAAAATCAACCCAACTACTTCATACATGGACTTTCTAGTTGTGTTTTTATACCCTTTTTGAAGTCCCAACATTCTTTAGGTATAGGTAACATTCCTATTACAGTAACTTCTCAGCATTTTTATGAAGCACTTGAGGTATCCAAAGCTATAATCATAATCTCTTAATCAGTCCTCTTTGAAATTTGGTATCAGTGACCAAATAAACAAGCTTTAAATTAGATTGGTTATTTTTTTATTTGGCACTTTTACTGATGCTTTATATGGTATTTATCATGCTAACCCTGTTCAACAGCACTGTTTAATTCACTCACTCTCCATTTTACCACTGAAGAACTGAGTATAAGAGACACTGATTCCTCCAATCACTTAGTGTTGTGAGAGCGATAGGATTTAAATCCCAATCTCCAAGATCCAGGTTCAACTCAAGGCCACTAGTTTAAAATTAAACCTGAGAAAATGGGAGTACACTGACAGAAAACCTACTCTACTGACAAATGTGCATACCCTTCAAGCACTGAATAAAAGTTAGACCTTTTTCTGGATTTCAGTTCCCTAAATCCCACAACCCAGCATTCCATTTCTGGCTAGGGTGGACCCATAGAATCAATGGTATCTAGACAAAGGTCAGCTTATAACTCAGTAATTAATTCAGTGGGTCAGTTCTAGCTGGGATGAGGAAATGAATGCAGGTGACCAAATGAACTTTTGCAAGTTCTTCATTCAGGTCCTGATCAAACTCTGGACTGGCAAAATGAAGCCACTTTCTTGGCTTTGTCATTGGTCAAACTTAAGTCCTCATTGGTACACATTTCTAGTAGTAATCGACAGAGCAGTAAATGAGCTGGATTCTGTATCTCTTCACATTCACACCATGTGTTGTTGTCTGCCAGCAGCCCCCACTTGAGCCTGTTGGTCTTGCATTTAGGGACCGCAACCCTCAGCCTATTCAGGGTTCTACAAATGATGTAGGGGAGGTCAGTGAACAAGGAATTTGATTTTGCTCTTGCATAGTGGCTTAGTAGTTAAGATACTGAACTTCAGCAGTTTGAGACCCGAGTACTGCATGACGGAATGAGCTCCCATCTCTGTCCCAGCTTCTGCCAGCCTAGGAGTTCGAAAGCAAGGAATTGCAAGTAGATAAATAGGTACCACTTTGGTGGAAAGGTAAACAGTGTTCCGTCCAAATCTAGTCATGCCTGCCACATGTCCACAGAAACATCTGTAGATAGAGACAGTGCTGGCTCTTTGGCTATAAACAGAGATGAGCAATGAACCCTAGAGTTGGATATGACTGGATTTCGAGCAAGGGTGACCTTTACCTTTCCTCAAGAGTGTTTGTACTTTTGCAAGTTCTCTTCAGGGGGAGTTTGTGCCAATTGCAAGAAGACAGATGCTCTGTGGGTTGTCAGTATGTGTGATCACACTTATCACACGGGCCTTCAGGGGTGTCTCAGTTCATCCATCAGCTTAAGGCTGCCTCCCACTCTTCATTGTTGGCAGGGGGCAGAGAGCAAAGCATGGGTTTGCCCAAGAGAAGGGCTTTTCAGGGAGGGGCAGACTCCACACAGCGGCAATCTTTTTACAGGGAGAAGCAAAGGGCGATTGATTAGGCCAGGAGGAGGGAGGAGATCTGGAGGGGGAGAGAGAGAGAGTCCCAAGAGGCTCATCCACAGCCCTTTTCATGGCTGGAATGAGGGACGAGCTGGGAGAACAGATGGAAGACAATAAACAGCCACCTCCTTTTTTCTGCCTAAAACACACACACACACACACACACATGGGCACCTTTTGGCTCCTTCTAGACTTTTGCAATACAAGGTCCGTGAGGACCTTAAGCTTCTCCTAACTCCGTGATGATGAACCTTGGCACTCCAGATGTTCTTGGACTTCAATTCCCAGAAGCCCAAACCCACTGTGAATCCACACGAATGGGTTTACTGTGATTCATCTGGCCCACGCTGCCCTCATCGCTCCCGGAAACAGAAATAAAGCACACCCTTACGGAGGAAGGATTATCCTGCTATGGTAATAGACTAGACCCGTGATGGCGAACCTTGGCACTCCAGATGTTCTTGGACTTCAATTCCCAGAAGCCCAAGCCCCCTGTGAATCCACACTAATGAGTTTACTGTGATTCATCTGTACGGGTGCGTTTTACTTCCGCTTCTGAGAGCGACGAGGGCAGCGCAGGCCGGATGAATCGCAGTAAACTCATTCATGTGGATTCACAGGGGCCTTGGGCTGTCCAAGAACATCTGGAGTGCCAAGGTTCACCATCACGGTCCTAACCCACAAGCCCGCCTCTTCCTTCCACCAGTTGCAAACAGGAACTTTCCCCGCTTTCCGGGGCTTGCCTTCTTCCCGCGGCACACATTCACCTGAACGTGGGGGCAACGGATGCAACGGGCTTCCTCGGGAGCAAGGGGTGGATGCCACACGCGAGGTGACGGGGCAGGGTTGGGACGAGGGGAAGGATGATGTGCCGGGGAAGGCGGCACTTAACGCCTTCCTGGCAACTCGCGATGTAGACCCCCCTGGCTCCGGGAAGCTCCCTCGAAACGAAGGGGGCTCCGTTTGCCGGCGGATCATCCCCGGCGCTGCCCCCCACCCCCTTCACGTGTTTTCAAGAGGGAAAGCGCCAATCTCTCCTATTTCCCCCTCTTCCCAAAGGATCCTGCCTTTAGAGCTGCCATCTGAATGGAGATGCTGCCACGTGCAACCCCATTCCCCGATCGCATCCTTTGATAAGAGGGGGGGGGCTTTGTTCCAGCCCCAGCCCCTTCCCAGCGCCAGAGGTGCTGTGATGGGACTTGTAGTCCCACCTTTGACCTTTCTGCAGAGAGCGCTGCTAGGGGAAGGAAAACTTTCCCGAAAAGCAAACGGCGACGAGGCAAGCGGGATTCGAACTCACGTCTCTTCCGAAGCGGCGCCGGGGCGCTTTGCCTTCCCGCTGGGCACGGAGGAGAGCCGCCGCGCCCGCGCGCTCCGCCACCAGCTCCGCTCCGCTCCGCTCGGGCGCCGCCACCTGCCTGCGCTCTCACTCATTCAAACCCACGACAAGCCGCCCCCGACGGCGCTGGGACGTGGTGAGGAGGAAATCCCGGAGTAGATTCCCGAGGACGGGAGTGGCCGGCGTAGCTTGCCTTGCCTAGAGCCGCCTCTGGGCTCCCGGTGCCCTTTCGTTTGCTCAGTGTACAAGCAAGTGCATCTTGGCCTGTGTGAAAGGAAGGCTTTTGGCACCATTCTCTCCCAGCACGCTCTCAAAGATTTCCCCTCACGTACTGGAGGTGAATTCAAGCACATCAGAGAATAAACAAAACAAAAACTCTGGAACACTTTGAAGACTGTTGCATTTTCATGTTCGCTTCAGTGGATTAAGTCCACTTCATCAGACATGGGAGTGAGACTCCATGGCATCAATTTGTACACATCAGGGACAGAGTGATTGGTTAGCATAACAAATAAGTATACAAATCAATATGGCTTTATTCAACTGGTAATGACAGATGATCTCTGGTTGTTATTCGGTTGTATACAGTAAAACCCCGACATACATATGCCTTGAGTTACATAAAATTCAACTTACATAATGATTTTGTGCTAAAACCATGTCCCGATTTACACAATTTTCTATGGGTATGCTTCGAGTTACATAAAGATTCTTTTTCCTATGGGTTTGCTTCGAGTTACGTAAAAATTCCTTTCCCTATGGGTTTGCTTCGATTTACATAAACAAATAATTTCCTATGGGTTTGCTTTGAGTTACATAAACAAATAATTTCCTATGGGTTTGCTTCCAGTTGCATAAAAAACCGATTTAAGCAAAAGCCTACGGAACGGACTTTTTTCGTAAGTAGGGGTTTTACTGTATTTTCCCTTTTTAAAGTTACAAATAGTAGGATACAAAACAAACACCCGGCATTGAACATTAGCTAATGAGTTTAACCTTCAGCCTCTATTGACAAAGTGTGAGTTCATCCTTTGTTCTGTGAGACAGCCTATGTTGTGAATGAGAATTTTACTGAAAAAATTCTGTAAAGGTAATATAACAACATATAACAACCTGTGTATGACATTTGATAATGTCCCAAAAAAACCCTGACAAACCTGTGTATGAACTTTGATAATGTCCCAGAAACCCCTGACTAATATTCAAACCTTTGCGATGGGTGTCCAGCAAATGAATGTATTTTATTTCTGCTGTCTCTCTGAATCTTTGGAGGTGGATTGTTAGTCTCAAATGTGGTGCAAATACTTTGTTGTAGTTGCCACCAGTGGGGGGGGGGGGCTTATCTTTTCATATCAGAGAGTAAACAAAACGAAACAAAAAACATTGTGGCACAATGTTTATTTTGCATCCATCACAGCAGTAAGTCTGAACCCTAATCAGGGATCATCTGTTATTACTAGTTGTAAACAGTCACACTTCTTCTTCCTTTGTGTTCCAGTCAAACCCTGGACTGCCAAAATGAAGCCTCTTTCTTGGCTTTGTCATTGGCCAAACTTAAACCCTCACTGGCACATGTTTCTGGCAGTAATTGGCAGACCAGTACATGAACTGTATTCTGTATCTCCAAATTCACAAAGTGTGTTGTTGTCTGCCAGCAGCATGTTGAGCATGTTGGTTTTGCATTTAGGGACTCCAACCCTCAGCCTCTTCAGAGTCCTGCAAGTGACATAGGGGAGGTTGAGATCCTCAGCTATGTTGTTGTTCATTTGCACAGTCAATTCCGACCCTTTGCAACCCCATGGACCACCGCATGCCAGGCACCATCCTCCACCATCCTCCTCAGCCCACACAGCTTTGTGCCCATTGCATCAACAATGCCATCTAGCCATCTCATTCTGTGCCACCCCCTTCTATATCCTCAGCTATATATCAGCTATATCCTCATTTAATGTCACACTGAATCGCAAACTTATCTGTTATGCTAGCCAACCATTGTGTGCCTCTGTACCTGGTATGTATAAATTGATGCCATGAAGTCTCTCTTTTATGTCTGGCGAAGTGAACTTGATCCATGAAGGCTAACATTAAAATACAGGAGTTAGTCTTTAAGGTGCCACAATGTTTTTTGTTTTGTCTTGTTTACTCTCTCATATGCTTGCACAGACTAACACAGCTACCACTTCAAAAAGTTATCCTTTCCTAGTTGAAGCTGTTGAAGCCCTGTTAGTCTGTGCAAGCATATCCAAGAATAAATAAAACAAAAAAGAGACAGGGAAAAAACCCTTGTGACACCTTAAAGACTAGCTCCTGTATTTTAATGTTAGCTTTCATGGAATACCAAGTGGACTTGATTCATGAAAGCGAACATTAAAATACAGCAGTTAGTCTTTAAGGTGTCACAACATTTTTGTACTGTTTGTTTTGTTTAGAGATAAGAAGGTAAAGGTGCCACATCGTATGGATTTGTTTTGTTTCTTTGAAAAAGATTGAACAGGTATCTGTGGGATATATCTAAGTACCCTTCAGATGGTTCTAGAGTCTCCTAAAAGCTTGATTTTTATAACTAGTGGCAAATTTGTTCAATAACTGAACAGACTGATTTAGGAAGAGGAGAGGTATTCTTACTCCGCTCGTCCAATGGAGGTAGTCTATCAAATCAGAGAACTGTAGAGCTAGCTGGAGGCAAAAGATGGCCAGATAAATTAGAGGACAGGTTACCTATGCCTTTATCATAGTTATGTGGAAGATGGAATTTCAGCAACTATAGCTTGCATTAAAAGCTGCATCTGCTGAAATTTCAATTTGTAAACAACTAATAAGACTAGAGGAAGCTTGTCCTCCATTTCATCTAGCCACTCTAAGGCACAGACTTCTGCCTGTTCAGAAATCAACAGCTAAATCATTGCTAACAGATATCTCTCTAACTCAGGGGTTCCCAACCTATGGCCTGCGGGCTGGCCCTGACCTGTGACACCATTCCATCTGTCCCATTGCTGCCTCCGCCGCACCCAGAAGTGGAAGTGGGCATGTTTACGTCAGCTGTAAAACACCTCCATGGCTGTCATGAACACAGAAGTGGGCACATTTATGACAGCCATAAATGTGCCTGCTTCCACTTCCATGGGCGTGGTGGTCTGGCCCGCTCAGCTGTCTGGGGGCAAGGTCAGGCCCACAGTGTAAAAAGTTTGGCCACCCCTGCTCTAGCCTCTGTTTGAGAACCTTTGATAAAGAGTGAAGACTACCCATTCCCTGAGCAACAAGATGCAGTGGGGGCATCAATCACTGATTGCTGACTAGAAGCAAACAGGCATTGATGACACCTACTGTACTTCCAAACATATTTTTTTAAAAGAAAATTGATTCCCTTATCCACCCATCCATCAGGGTGTGGTGTTTTACAGAGCACAAGAGAGCAGTCATCTGCCCCAAGGAGCTTAGCATCACAGTTTATCATAAAGGAAACAACACAGGAAAGGTAAGAGAAACTGTAGAAAGCGAAAAAGCAATATGTGGCTATTAATTATTAGCCTAAATTGCAGGTTCAATTGCAGCTTTTCCCAACCAGTTCTACAATGTCCATTATCCTCAGACAGCATGTTTGCAGGAGTTACCCAAATACCAGTGTGCTATAGTGGACAGAGTGTCATCCTAGGACTCAGGAGGCCAGAGTTCGATTCCCCACTTTGCCATGGAAACACATTAGAGGTGTGGAACTGGTAAAATCACTCTTTAAATATCCCACTTACCTTAAAAGCCCTGTTAGAGTTGCTGCACATCAGTTTCAATTTGACAGCACATAACAACATCAATAACAATAGGGCATGGGGAAGAGGGATTTGTAAGACATAAGAAAGATTCCATCATGGACAAATCCTTGAAAGCAAGTCTTTGCAGGACTCCTGGAAGAAAGAAGGATGCTTCTGATTCAGCAGATTGCAGATCAATAAATCAAAACATATAAGTGCTTGTAGAGAGAATGAAGAATCAGGAAAGTATCTTGACATGATGATGGAAGAGTTAGACAAAGACTAAGCCAGGTTTCCACAAACTTAGCTCTCCAGATGTTCTTGGACTTGAATTCCCAGAAGCAGTGAGCAGCAGGTGTGCTGACTTGGGCTTTTGGTAATTGAAGTCCAAGAACACCTGGAGAGCTAAGTTTGAGGAACCTGGACTAGACAAACCCAGGTTTAAATCCTCATACAATCATGGGATTTATCAGCATGGGCTAGTCATTCTAATCTACCTCCCAGGATTGTTGCAAGGATCCAATTTCAGGGACTGAGGGAGCAGAATGATATTTAGTTGTGTGGAAGAAGACATGCAGCTTGCAAAGAGAAGCAGTGTGGCTCAGTGGATGAAGCATAAAATTAGGATTTGAGATTCAATTTTGGGTTCAAATCCCTGCTTAGCTATGGAAGTTCAGGGGGAGATAGTATTGGCAAAACTCACCCATGAAGTAGTTCACCTATCTCACAAACCCTTCTAGATAAGCTTACGTTCACATTAATTTGACAGCACAACACCTACACAGTTTGCACAACAGGCTACCTCTGCTGAAAAAATCCCCTGCATGCTGAGAAAATGAAGGACTGGCTCTTAGAGGGACTATATTTTATCATCTTGGCCCCTGTGGCCACCTTACTTTGAGTTGTGGGCAGGGAAGTGGAAGAAAGAATGAAAAGCAGCACTTGAAATCCACAGCAAATTGTACGGAATACTGTATATTCCAGAGCAGTCATATAGCAAATGTAAACAACTATTAAAGTTGTGATGCATCAGCTTGCAAAAGAAGTTTGTTTTACAACTATTTGCAATAAGGCCTGGCTTTGCAGAAGGTTTGAATAACAACCAGGGATGTTCCATTCAGTTGTAAAAAGCTACATTATTTTCTGTTAGACTGGCCAATCATTGTGTGCCTGGTGTATGTAAATTAATGCTGTGAGGCCTCACTCTTATGTCTGATGAAATTGACTTGGTCAACGAAAGCTCAGATTTAAATACAGGAGTTAGTCTTTAAGGTGCCATAATATGTTTTGTTCTTTTTTGCTGTTCTGTTTTGTTTACTCTCAGCAAGTGTTATTTTGCCTCTTTATAAATCTATGGTGAGGCCCCATCTGGAATACTGTGTACGGTTCTGGTTGCCATACTTCCAGAAGGATATTATGGAGATAGGAAAAGTGCAGAGGAGGGCAACCAGAATGATTAGGGGTCTGGAACACCTTCCTTACCATCTGAGGCTGCAACGGTTGGGCCTCTTCACTCTTGAACGACGGCGTCTAAGAGGTGACCTGATTGAAGTTTATAAAATCATGCACGGTGTGGACAAAGTAGATAAGGAAAAACTGTTTTCCCTATAGCACGACACTAGAACTAGGGGGCACTCAATGAAACATTTGGGTACTAGTTCTCAAGCAAATAAGAGAGAGTACTTTTTCACCCAGAGGATCACTGGTCTATGGAACTCCCTGCCAGAAGAAGTGGTGACAGCTGTCAGTCTTGACAGCTTTAAGAAAGGATTAGACAAGTTCATGGAGGACAAGGGTATCAATGGCTATAATTATGGATACCTAAGGACAACCTCTGGGTTGGAGAGATAGGCAGGATATCTCTCAATGCCATTTCCAGGGAATCCTAAGCAGGTGAAGGCATCTCCTTGGGAATTCCCTGAAGGAAATGGTGAGCCACTGTGTGAGACAGAATGCTGGACTGGATGGGCTGTGGCCTGTTCCAGCAAGGCTGTTCTTATGTTCTTATGATATGCTTGCACAGATTAACACTGCTACCACTTCAAACTATTAAAGAAACATCTCCAAAGCCAGATTCAACAAGTATCTTTGTCTAGCTCTGGAAATGTTGTATCTGTATTCATTAGCAAAAACACAAGCAACAGACACAGAGTTGCTATTGGATCCCTGCTGCAAAGAGGAAAAACACTTTTGCTTTCTATTTTGTTGCATTTCCTTTTTAAAACTCCGGGACTGATGGCTACAAATCCAGTGCCAGGAATTCAAATGCATTCTTGTCTCCTATTCAATTCAACCTGCCTTCTATTGTTTGCTGGTTCAAAGTCTGCTGGGAAACTAAACAGCTTTTCATTCACCTATTTCAAATTCTCCTCCAATAAGAAACAGCCAAGAAAGTTTAGGGTATAAAATCATTAAATGTTTTTGTGATTTTATTGTTGCAGGGATTTTATATTTGAATGTTTTTTTGATGTTTGTGAGCCACCCAGAGTCACTTTGGCAAGGGGGCAGCAATAGAAATTAATTAAATAAAATGAATGAATGAATATACTGTATTGTTTATGAAACTGCCACTTTGCAACAAGGAAATCGCATGAGATCGCTCAGCTAGCAAATGAAAGCTGGGAGCAAGGGGAGGAGATGAAATGTAATTGGAAATGAAACTAATTTAAGCATCCCTCACTCCCTTCTTGTCAGCATAGAACACACCTGCATCCAGGAAAAGAATAACAACAGCTGTTATCTAGGATTTTTACAATAGCATATGCTCACTGAATATGGAATAACATTAAAGGAGGATATGGCTGAAGAAGTTGGCTTACTCTATGTCACTTGGAGGACCCTGAATATTCTGAGGGTCAAAGTGCCTAAATGCAAGACCAACATGCTCAAGTGGGGGCTGCTGGCTGACAACAACACATTGTGTGAATGTGAAGAGATACAGAATCTGGCTCATTTGCTGGTTACTACTGAAACATGTACTGATGAGGATTTAATATTGGCCAACAACAAAGCCAAGAAGATGGTTTCATTTTGGCAGTTTAAAGTTTTGATCTGGACAGGAAATAATAATAATAATAATAATAATAATAATAATAATAATAATAATAATAATAATAATAATAATAATAATAATAATAATAATAATAATAATAATAATAATAATAATAATAATAATAATAGCAGCAGCAGCAGCAGCAGCAGCATATTTCAAATATTCATAGCACGTCTCCAAACAACATCTCAGTAGTCTTGAAAAGAGACTTATGGAACAGCTTTCTAAAAATCCTATTATGCAAATGTGTATGGGGGGGGGGGAGAGGGAGAGAAGATAGTCCTGATCTTGATTTGCCCACAACAAGTGGATAACTTGGCCATGTGTAAATGAGAGGTAGTACAGAAGGAGTGTAACATTCTGAATAAACATAGCAATACTGAAGGAATAAGAAATAATGTATGCTTTAAAGCAGGGGTTCACAACATTTTTGTGCCATGGACCAGACCATGCGCCTTCAGACAGGTGAGCAGGCTGGAGGGAGGCATGGTTCCTCCAACTGCTTCCATTGGTGGTAGCGGTGGAAGTGGGAGCAAGAGCAGTGTGTTTTCACCTATTTTTGCCGCTTGTGCCACTTCCCATGGCACAGGGAGCAAGGGCAACATGTTTTCACTGCATTCCCAGATTTGTTGCCACATTTTCACCACATTTTTGCCGCTTCTGGTGGTGGTGGCAGCAGCAGCTCCAGAATCCTCACTGATGACCAGATTAATTGGTGTTGCGGGTCGGATTAGGCCCACAGGCCATATCCTGCTTTAAAGCCTCGATCTTGTCTCTGTCCTAGAGGCTGCCAAAAGTGGAACTATTGTCACTCCAATTCATCTACTTGTGAGCCCGCTCTGAAAAGTGGAGGGGGAGAATGGTGACCTCTAGGAGCAGCCAGCTTAAGTTTCACCTTTTCATCACTGTCCAGCAAGGGGCTGCCTGAAACCATAGAAACAACCCATTGATGTCATTCATTTCAACCCGAGTGAGTGCAAATTCATAGCAAAGCACCGTGGGCCCCAGATGAAGAAACTTTATCCAAAGGTAATTGGATGTGACATGGTTGAGGAGCTGCACTGCCTCATCAAGAAAAACAAGCAAGCTATTCCCAGTGGAATTTTCTGACATTATCGTCCTATCAAAATAGTAAGAGATTTGCACAGAAGTAACTTCTCAGGATTTCCTCTGACCCACTAAATTTATAGTTTTTAGAGTTTTAGAGTTTTTAGAGTCTTAGAGTTTTAGAGCTTTTTAGGGGTTAAATGTGTATATGTGGGGTGGGAGTATGTTGATAATTTTGTATAGTTGTATTTTGTTTAGGTTTTGTTGGGTTGATAAGTGTTTTTTTCTCCCAATCTCATTCTGTGCAGGACAATGACAATAAAGATCGATCTATCTATCTATCTATCTATCTATCTATCTGTCTGTCTGTCTGTCTGTCTGTCTGTCTGTCTGTCTGTCTGTCTGTCAAATTTACTTGGCCAGCATGCTTGGGGCATTTAGCAAAAAGATGAACAGAAAGAAGAAATTGCACCTTGCAGACAGATAGGTTAAAGTCCTGAAGATATTGGCATTAGCAACAGATTGGTTGCAATGTTAAGGTTTTATTTCATTCTTCACATACACATGTTCAAAACAGAGTTGAAGAAAGAGTTTTAATGTGAAAAATTGCTGAGAGTTACCTTAATTGAGCTGTCGATTTTTCTAACTTTTAAAGGAACTGAGGATCTGGTTTGGGGAAAATCTATCCTGTTGATTATTCATATAACTTACACTTCTGCTCAAAGCAGAGTATTGTACAGTGGTACCTCATACAACAATTTTAATCTGTTCCATGGGGCTCGTTGTTGTACAGTATGAAACAATTGCTATACGATACATGCATCGTATAGTGATTTTCCCTATGGGATGCATCGTACGATTGTTTTTGCTAAGTGGTTTTTTCCATTGAAAATTGTTGTACGATTTTTTCCATAGGGAAAATTGTTATGCGGGACACCATTTCCCCCCAAAACCTAACTGTTATGTGATTTTTATATGGGGCAATTGTTGTATGAGGTTCCACTGTACATATATATCATCTCCTCTTTGTAGCTCACAGCCTGTCAAGATAAGAGGTATACACTTTTGAAATACATGTAGTGAACTGCTAAAGTAAGCAGGGTAAGATCTTTTTGCTTCTGAAGGCAATACATGCTCAACCACATTGGGCAAACTGCATCATCATGCAAAATTCTCTGAATAGCATTTAAAGGATTTGTACCTCCTTCTTTATCATCCTTCAGATACAACTACAGGCAAGTTTTCCAAATATTTCTCCCTGTCACTAGCAGCACAAGCTTAGTTTTAGAACAGAAACAAAATTCTATCCTGCACTCGTCATCATTGACTGCAACTTGTATCTGAGAATGCCTTTTTTCCCCCTGAAGCAGGAAAAATGTCATTGACGTGAAATTGTTTAAGGTGGATCCCAGCTTGCCATGAAGTGACCCACACACTATGATCACGGAGCCATCCCCTGCAGCACACATGAAATAAGACATGCAGGATTCAACACTGGGACTCCAATGGACTGCCACAGCCTTGAGGATATAGACAAGATGTGCCTTCACATCCAGTCCATCTGGCATGGCCTCTTCCACCCCCATGACCCTTGGGAATCAGAGTTCCTCCTCTGCTCATTTTGACATTGAGCTCAATATGATGGTTTCCAGTGGTATATCCTCCACTAAGGGGACCATCACCCCACCTAAAGGGGCTCCTCCGCCCACAGCCATTGGCCCCTTTAGGGAGTCAGGTTAGTTCACCACCTGACACTCGGCATTGAGTCGCTGGCTGTACGGTCTACTCCATTACCATAGTGGGAGTTCGGCCAGACTCAAATCCTGCACTAACCATGAAAATAAACTCAGTTCAGATTAGCAATCAACACTGGTCCCTGGTGCATGTCTTGCTAACTCTGAAAGATCAATCACTTTGCAGATGGACCTCAACAGGAAACAGTGATAAATGGCCAAAGTATTTCTGGGTGGCAATTCAGAAGCATTCCTCCAAGCAGAGACACAAACACCTACCATCAAGATCAGCATAATGTGAATATATCATTAAAATATCTTCCCTGTACCTTTACTAGCACAATTGCCAAGACCTTGCAGTTCTTTCTTTGCTCTTTACTAGTTTTAGCAAGAAAAATATCAGGTTCTGAAGAAAACCAAGATAATGGCAACAGGCCTTATCACTCCCTGGAAAATAGATGGGGAAGAAGTAGAAGCAGTGACAGACTTTACATTCCTAGGATCTAAGATCACTGCAGATGGAGATTGCAGCCATGATTCTCGGGAGACAAGCTATGAGAAACCTGGGGAACATAGTTAAAAGTAGAGACATCACCATGCAAACAAAAGTCTGTCTAGTCAAAGCAGCGGTATTCCCAGTAGTAATGTATGGTCGTGAGAGCTGGACCATAAAAAAAGCTGAGCGCAGAAGAATAGACGCATTTGAAATGTGGTGTTGGAGGAGAATTTTGAGAGTACCTTGGACAGCAAGGAGAATGAATAGGTCAATCTTAAAAGAAATCAGCCCCAACTGCTCCTTGGAAGGCTAAATATTGAAGATGAAGCTAAAGTTCTTTGGACATCAAATGAGAAGAAAGGATTCACTTGAGAAAGCCTTGATGCTGGAAAAGATTGAGGGCAAAAGAAGAAGAGGACAGCAGAGAATGAGATGGCTAGATGGTATTATTGATGCAATGGGCATAGAGCTGGGCAGGTTGAGGAGGATGGGGGAGGAAAGGAGTGCCTGGCACGCAAAGGGTCGGACTCAACTATGTGACTGGCCATGGGGAAGTGGGAGCAGCTGGGCTCCGTGGCGCCATGGCAATAAGAACCGCCACTGCCACTGCCACCGCTTCGAGATCCTTCCCCCGACCCAGCCTGGCCATGGGGAAGTGGGAGCTGTTGCTGCCGCTGGACACCAACGCTGGACATCAACGCGCAGACCTCCTTCCCCTGGTCCGACTGGTTGGGGGGGGGGGAGTGGGAGCACCTGTACTGCAGCCTCTGTGAGCCCGGGCTCCACCGAGGATGTTGAGCCTTGGGCTCCGCCAAGGACATTGAGCCCTGGGCTCCATTAGGACATTGAGCCCTGGGCTCCGTAGGGACGTTGAGCGATATGTGAGATGTTATTTCATTATTGTGATGTTACTGTATTACTGGGATATTATTGTGTTACTGAAATGCTACTATATTTTTGAGATGTTACTGTATTACCCATTGTATTACTGTATTACCTATTGTATTTTTTGCTGAATGTATCTTTGTTTTTGTATATTCTCCATTGTAAGCTACCCTGAGTCACATTTTTTTGAGTAGGGCAGGATATAAATTTAACAAATGAAATTAATGAAAGACTTGGGACAACAACAAAACCCATCATTGTTTTCATATTGTATACATGGATCACGTAACTTTGTTTCTTTTTCACATAGCACTAAATATCAAGGTTCTTCCTTGGGTTTCCATACTTGCATTTTTAACATACAGCCGCCTCTCTCTCTCTCTCTCTCTCTCTCCAGTTGCCATTCCAACATACAGAGAGTGGAGGGTTCTGAACAGAAAACATTAAGCATTAATGATCTGGGATCTACTTTCACCTCCAAAATGACTAGTCTATTTCTCTGAGTTGGGTATCGCATTCAGGATTCTGCAAAGCACAGAACATGGCTCTGATTCCCATTTGTTAAGTGCCTGTCATTTCCCCATACTGTACATTTCCTAACACTGTTTGTTATATTCAATCTTCTGTTGAAACCTTAGAGCAGTGATGGCAACCCTTTTAGAGACCGAGTGCCTAAACTGCAACCCAAAACCCACTTATTTATTGCAAAGTGCCAACACAGCAACAGAAGAGGAAGGAAACACTCCCATTGCGCTGCTTGGCAGAGGGGCAGGGTGGACTCTGTGGTGGGGGGAGGGAGGAAGTGCTCCCATTGGGCTGCTGGGCAGAGGGGCGGGACAAACTCTGTACTCGGGTGACTGCATGGGTGCCCATAGAGAGGGCTATGGCACGCGTGCCATAGGTTCACCACCACTGCCTTAGAGTGATTTACAGGGGAGTTCTTCAGGACAGCCTTATGACTGAAGGCACACTTAAAAAGCAAATGATACTCCTAAAGCAGTGATGGTGAACCTTGGCACTCTATCTGTTCTTGAACTTCAATTCCCAGAAGCCCAAGTCTCTGTGAATCCTCACAAATGAGTTTACATGCAGTAAAAACATTTGTGTGGATTCACAGGGACTTGAACTTCTGGGAATTGAAGTCCAAGAACACCTTTGGTCCTGGATGGGGCAGTGTTGCCCCAGACAGATTCGGTGCGTAATCTGGGGGACCTCCTGGATTCACGTCTACTGCTTGACGAGCAGGTGGTGGCCATGGCCAGGAGGGCCTTTGCACAGCTTCGTGTCATCTGCCAGTTACGCACACTCCTGGACTGGGACTCCTTGCTCATGGTCACTCATGCTCTGGTCACCTCCAGATTGGATTATTGCAACGCGCTCTACATGGGGCTGCCCTTGATGACCATTCGGAGGCTTCATGTTGTCCAGAATGCGGCTGCCAAGATGGTGATGGGGTGTGGGCGCTATGCCCATGCCTCACCACTGCTCTGGGAGTTACACTTGCTACCTATATGTCTCTGGGTGCAATTCAAGGTGCTGGTTGAAGCCTTACATGGCAGTGGACCAGGATATTTAAGAGACCGCATTGTTCCAAGGTCCTCAACCCGTCCTACGAGGGCAGACCGGAGAGGTTCCATGCTGGTCCCATCAGTGAAGGAATCACATCTAATAGGGACCAGAGGAGGGCCTTCTCTGTGTCCGCCCCGGCCCTTTGGGACCTTTGGCACTAGAATTGCACCTCCAGATGGAGCTGCTCCCCTTTAGGAAAAAAAATCTGAAAACATGGCTATGCCAGCGGGTATGGGGTAGGAATGACTCCATTTCTCAATCCCGCTGGCTTGTCTAGCTTTATGGGAGTTTGGCCTGTCAGTCATTTTTTGTTTAGTTCTTTTCAGTTTGTTGCTATTTTAATATGGATGGAGGGTGGGTGAGGGTCGTTTTTGACATTTTATATGGTTTTAATATAATTTTTGGATAGGGGTTTTTAATTGTGTTTAACTGTGATTGATGTTTTAACTGTGATGTTTTAACTGTTATTTTATATGCTGTTAGGCCGCTTTGGGTCTCCCTCGGGAGAGAAAAGCAGGGTATAAATGATGAAAATAAATAAACAGCTGGAATGCCAAGGTTCGCCATCAAGATCCTAGAGGCAAGCTCTGATAATTAGAATTCCTTTTTTTGCCTAAATATCCCAATCACATCACATATATTTCATCATATTTTCTGTTTCCACTGGTATGTAAGGAGAGGAGTGTATGCAAAACATTATCCCAAAGTGTGTGTGAGTGTGTTTTAAAAAATAACTACAGATTAAATTTTTGAAGTGGAAGCCGTGTTAGTCTTTGCAAGCATATCAGAGAGTAAATAAAACAGAACAGCAAAAAAGACAGGAGTTAAGTCTTTAAGATGCCACAACATGTTGTTTTGTTTTACTTCAATCAATCAATCAATCAATTTAATTTGTACCCCGCCCTACTCAGCACAAGGCCGACTCAGGGCGGCCTCACAACATATCATAAAAATTACACATTTTCAAAATTACAAATTACAGAACACAATTCAGAAAATGTACTTACTCTCTGATATACAGATTAAATGTTATTAGAAGAATCAAATACTTAAAGATGAATTTGCCTGAAATAATGTGTATTAACATAATTATAAGGCATAACATTAATGTAGGAGGGGAAGGGGGGAGGAATGGAAGAGAGTATTTTTGATATTAATATTAAAAAACATGACCAAAAAAAAATCTATACAGTATTTGAAACTTCCCTCAAAAGAATTTTTTTTTCTGGCTGGCTGTAGAGATTAGGTAGGAACTGTGGAAAGGGAGAATTGCAGACAAGTGTTCTTCTGCCCTGCTGATCATCAATAACATTCAGACTAGGGACAATGACCAAAAGAAGTGACAGTTCAGAGGGGACTAATCCTGTTTCTTTCCCTCCTCCCTTAATAGTTGCCAACAGAAAAAGGAGAAAAAACAATATAGGAATTTAACCCTCCCCCCCCCACCTCCATTTGGGGTTTGATTCTCCATTCAGGAACAAAATCAGCATGTGTATTTTCACATTTTAAACAGGCCTATACATAAATCTGAAATTGCAGTGGCTTAGTGGTTAAGACGCAGAACTTAAGAACATAAGAACATAAGAACAGCCTTGCTGGAACAGGCCACAGCCCATCCAGTCCAGCATTCTGTCTCACACAGTGGCTCACCATTTGCTTCAGGGTATTCCCAAGCAGATGCCTTCACCTGTTTAGGATTCCCTGGAAATGGCATTGAGAGATATCCTCCCTATCTCTCCAACCCAGAGGTTGTCCTTAAGTATCCATAATTATAGCCATTGATACCCTTGTCCTCCATGAACTTGTCTAATCCTTTCTTAAAGCTGTCAAGACTGACAGCTGTCACCACTTCTTCTGGCAGGGAGTTCCATAGACCAGTAATCCTCTGGGTGAAAAAGTACTTTCTCTTATTTGTTTGAGAACTAGTACCCAAAAGTTTCATGGAGTGTCCCCTAGTTCTAGTGTTGTGCGATAGGGAAAACAGTTTTTCCTTATCTACTTTGTCCACACCGTGCATGACTTTATAAACTTCAGTCAGGTCACCTCTTAGACGCCGTCGTTCAAGAGTGAAAAGGCCCAAACGTTGCAGCCTCAGATGGTAAGGAAGGTGTTCCAGTCCCCTAATCATTCTGGTTGCCCTCCTCTGCACTTTCTCCAGCTCCATAATATCCTTCTGGAGGTATGGCGACCAGAACTGTACACAGTATTCCAGATGGGGCCTCACCATAGATTTATAAAGAGGCAAAATGACACTTGCTGACTTATTTTCTATACCATTCCTAATGATCCCTAGCATTGAGTTTGCTTTTTTCACTGCTGAGGCACACTGGGTTGACACCTTCATTGAGCTGTCCACCAGGACACCAAGGTCCCTTTCCTGGTTTGTCGCAGAGAGTTCAGAACCCATCAGTTTATAAATGTAATTGGGTTTTTTTGCCCCAACATGCATCACTCTGCACTTACTAATGTTGAAACTCATTTGCCACTGTTTTGCCCACTCCCCCAGTGTCAAGAGATCCCTCTGGAGCTCCTCACAGTCTCTCACAGTTTTCACTACCCTGTATAGTTTAGTATCGTCAGCAAATTTGGCTACCTTGCTATTTACTCCTACCTCTAGATCATTTGTGAAGAGGTTGAAAAGCAGGAGTCCCAGTACTGAACCTTGGTGGACCCCACTCTTTACTTCCCTCCACTTGGAGAAGTGTCCATTTAGTGCTACCCTCTGTTTCCTGTCCCTTAGCCAGTTGCTGATCCAGGACAAGACCTGTCCCTTTATTCCATGACTGGTAAGTTTATTCAAGAGCCTTTGGTGTGGGACCTTGTCAAAAGCCTTCTGAAAGTCCAGATAAACAATGTCAACTGGATCCCCCTTATCCACATGCTTGTTGACACTCTCAAAAAATTCCAACAGATTAGTGAGGCATGATTTGCCCTTGTAAAAGCCATGTTGGCTCTCCTTTAGCAGCGCCTTCTCTTCTATGTGCCTATTAATTCTATCTTTTAGGATGGTTTCCATCACTTTACCTGGGACACATGTCAAACTGACAGGTCGGTAATTTTCTGGATCACCCCTGGATCCTTTTTTGAAAATTGGTGTTACATTCGCTACCTTCCAGTCATCAGGCACAAAGCCTGATTTGAGGGAAATATTATATATTTTGGCTAGGAGATCAGCAATTTCATCTTTAAGTTCCCTGAGAACTTGTGGATGGATGCCATCTGGTCCTGGTGATTTGTTAACAAGACATGCAAGGACCTCCTCCCTGGTTGTTTCTATCTGGCTTAATTCTTCGGTTTCCCTCCCTACGAAGATAGGCTCTGTTTTGGGCATGTGGTCTCTGTCTTCTTGATGACTGGAAGGTTGGCAGTTCAAGACCAGAGTGCTGCATGACGGAGTGAGCTCCTGGCTCTGCCCCAGCTCCTGCCAATCTAGCAGTTCGAAAGCAAGAAATTGCAAGTAGATAAATAGGTACCTCTTTGATGGGAAAGGTAACAGCGTTCTGTGCGCTCTGGTGTCTAGTCATGCCTGCCACATGACCATGGAAACACCTGCAGATGCATGCAGTGTTGGCTCTTTGGCTGTAAATGGAGGCGAGCACCAAACCTTAGAGTTGTATACAACTGACTTTTGAGAAAGGGCAACTTTTACCTATACTGTACATTCATGTTAAATAGGGATTTAGCAATCTGCATGAGAAGCGCAGATCTCATTTAGCTTTAATTTTTGGGTTTTGTTACCCCGGTTGTGTGTCTCTAATAGCTGCCTTCACCCATATTCTGCCAGTTTGAAGTCCTTTAGCTGACA
The DNA here is from genome assembly GCA_035047345.1 of Bradypodion ventrale. Classification (NCBI taxonomy): domain Eukaryota; kingdom Metazoa; phylum Chordata; class Lepidosauria; order Squamata; family Chamaeleonidae; genus Bradypodion; species Bradypodion ventrale. Next base: position 36,341,388 of record JAWDJE010000003.1, on the reverse strand, counting down.
AAGTTCGCAACTCCATTCTTTACTCTCATCTATGCGCACAATATTAACTACTATGAGTGATAAACAATAGTATATTTATACCTATTGCTATAGTGAGAGACAGAAGCGTATATTACAGGCAAAAAACAGCTACAGATTGAAATGATAAGAAATTTAACGAATAAGCATAGAGATAGGATTGTAGTTGAAATACTAAGAAAAGAAAAATCAATTATTAAAAAACCCTGATTTATGAATGTAAGTCTGTATCCATAATTCAAAGCGACAGAAAATGGACCAATATTGATGTATAACTTTGTACCCATGTATTCAGCAGGGAAAAAAACACACCAGCCTGAATGTTGACATCATCATCAGCAGTCAAAATTGTCTGCAGCAGGGGTGGCCAATCTTTTTATGTTGCGGGCCTGACCATGCCCCCGGACAGCTGAGCAGGCCGGACCACGCCCCCAGTTGCATTTACAGCTGTCATAAATGTGCTCACTTCTGCATTTACAACAGCCGCAGGCACGTTTGCCCATGCGTGTGCACGTATTACAGCTGACGTAAATGCCCCTGCTTCCACTTCTGGGTGCGGCAGAGGCAGCGATGGGCCGGATGGGATGGCATTGTGGGCCAGGTCCGGCCTGTGGGCCATAGGTTGGGAACCCCTGGTCTACAGGGTATCCTTTTGTGCTCATTACTATTCACAATGCTCACAGCAAAAAGACTTACCGGAAAAGACAATGGTGCTGGGGAAAACTGAAGGCAGCAGATGGGCGGGGTGGGTGGGTGGGGATGGATTAACTCAGTGGTTCCCAAAATGGGGCCCAGGGCCCACAGGGGGACTTCAATTCCCAGAAGCCTAAGTCAGTCCATTGGCTGATTAGTGCTTTGAGGAATTGACTTAGGCTTCTGGGAATTGAAGTCCCAAAACCAAAGGTTGGGAAACACTGGATTAACTAATTTTTATTTATTTATTTATTTATTTATTTATGCAAGACCTGAGCAGGGAAGTTGATGATAGGACCTTTGGAAATCATTAACTTACGAAGTTGTCATAGGTCAAAAGTGACTCAATGGCATTTAACAACAAATAAACAATATTAAAAGAACTAATTAATATAAGACACTGGCAATTAATGTATCCCCTTGAGAAATCATAAACTGCAACCAACACATGAAAGCCCAGAAGGAAGACTAACCCATTGTTGGCAATCACCCAAGTTATGTGTGCTCAGAGGTCCATCTGCAATGATATAGTCAGCAATGGAAGTTTGGCAGACAGGCATACCATATGCTGTCATTGTGCTAAAGTGCTAAGCGACACAAGAAATTATTGGTTTTTTATGATAAATCACTTTACTGTTAAAGCTGTTAAACAACTATTAATTAGATGTTAATTTTAAAGAAATTAATATTCTTCTCTTAGACCAGGAATTCTCAAACTTTTTAAGCTGTGGGCCGGACCATACCCTCCCCCCGACAGCTGCGTGGGCTGGACTGGTGGTCCCCCCTGCCATAAACGCATCCGCGGCTGTCGTAAACGTGTCTGCTTCCACTTGCGGCGGTGACATGAGTCACATGAAATGGTGCCAAAGGCCAGGTCTGGCCCGCGGACTATAAGTTGGGAACCCGTCTTAGAACACTATGTAAGGACAACAAAGAGCAGCACGAGTACTACTGGATTTATTTCTCTATGTAACATTACTAAATTTTAGATGTTGGGATAAGAGTATTAAAACAGTATCCTTATATCAGGTTGCCAAAATTCAGTTTAGCACATAAATAAATGGTTTAGAACAAATGGCAATACATAATGTTCCACCAAAATAAATAGTCATGTGCTCAGAGTTTATGATCAGGTCAGTTAATCTCAGAAGGAGTACAGAACAAAGGTTATGCAATAATAAACTTGCAACCCAGTCTCAGTATATATTGCCTTGAATGCAAGATCAAAATTTCAACATGCTTTTCAGTATTTAGATTTGCAACCTTTCAACATGATGTATACATAATAGTGTAAAGTATGTATATTTACTCTTGAGCCTGCTCAGCCGTATGAAATTCACAAGGCTTGAATTTGTTTAATTCCTATAAAATTAACAAGGCCCGGGTTACATTATGAGCATCTAAGTGAATGACTGCTTCTAATATTATCTACAAGAACTGTAAGAAAGATACTGTATGTTATCTCTGTGACCCACTGATCTGTGACACAATTTTCCTGTGGAATTGTGATTTTATCATAACCCAAAACCAGTTTATACTAAGATCCATCATCCACTCAGCTGCTACATTAAAAATATAAATCTTCATTAAATATATACTTGTTTTCAGATTACTTCATTTCTTCTGGAATGGTACTTGCAAAAAAGGATGAGACAGCAAGAACTGTAACCGTTGTACTTTGATGTTTACAATATTTGCATGATACAACAGATAAAATGTACAACATTCCTAGAATGCAAATTAGAGCCAAAAATATTTTTCAAATTCTGGTGACATTTTCAGTTTGTGGCAACCAAGGATTTCCTAACGTGGCTGGCTAATTGTGCCTCCATCAGGCTAGCTGATACAAAAGTATAGGTTAGAAGGAAAAGATTGCTATTAAATCCTTGTAGCTTGAATGTCTTGTCATTGTGAACACCATAAAGACTTGCGATCATGTCTTCTTTCCCCACTCCTCCTTCTACCTTTTAAAAAAACACATTGCCTAAGAAAGAGATGAGTGGTATCAAAAGCTTGCACGGGTTTTATGCCTTTATGGTTCATTGAAGACAGTTTATCACTACAAATACATATTTTGGGATCTGAAACCTATAACAGTATCTGGTGGCACTGGGAATATCACTACCATGACACAGCTGATTGAAGCAGAAATCAACATAATCTGGCTTGAGAAATGTACAGCTTTGTGAACTATGCTTAATGACCATCTCCAATTTCATTCTTTAATTTTAACTTAATTTAATAGTCATATTTATATATGCCGCCCACTCAGGCAGAACCCGACTCAGGGCGGCAATGATAGCTAGTCCATTACTATTGTGAGATAGCGGTTACACACACTAACCAATGTGGACAAAAGATACCACCTACTCAGTGGGTGGAGTAAATGTGTTGCCCAATTCTGGAGGGCATTGGGTTTGAATTGCATCACCTCCAGGCACAAAGAAATCGTAATATGCAAATCTCTGGCTTCCCGTTTACGGAATGTAAAAAGATAGTGTTTATTTTCCTATGGAACACCTAAGAACAGCCTGGCTTAAAAAACATGGCATGAAACCTGCCTGATGAAGTGACCTTTGAGTCACGAAAGCTTGCAATGTATGATTTTTAAAGTGATCTTTAAAAAGGTATTGCCTCCCTCCTGCATTTGTTTGATTTTATGTATGGGTCACATCGCTTATTTTTGCTTATCTACTACTCAGTTCACCTTACATATCCCCTTCTTGCTGGACAGAGATGTGATCTTCATTTTTTTTAATAAAAAAAGCTTATCTTCAAATTATAGTACTCTTTAAATATATTATATGCAGCTCTATCCTCCAAAAATATTTTCTGTGATGTTTTTATTTTGTTCCATTAAGACTAGAGTAACCAACAGGAGTCCAAGCATTCATTACAATCTCACTCTGTCAGAAGGAAAATATAATGCTGCATATTTGTCCATCTGGTGTGTGCTGCTTCTTCTCAACAAAATCCTTTGCTTTCAGAGGCGAACTCTTATCCAGGTTGCAAACTGTCTTAACTTTTGAAGATATTTGTTATTGATTATGTGCTCTTGAAGTTTCTCTATGAACGTTTCTTCTTTCCAAATTCCTCTTTTTTTCTTGACAGCTTTCAATTCAGCTTGAAGGAGCCGTTTGTGAAACTTCCAGTATAGCTGAGATTCATGTGTCAGTCCTTCAATGTTAACTGTTCTGCCAAGTCCTTGTCTCAAGATCTCTTCATTCAGACAGATACTGGAAAACCTCCCCTGTTTAGAAAAGACATTTTGTTTAGGTGCTTTTAAAAAAAAATATATAAGAAGGTAATAACCAATTTATAAATGCTGAGTCAACAGAAATGGAAGCCACAGTGCTCTGCTGCTTAGAAGTTAATTCATTGATTTTTGATTGTTAATATTAATTATTAATAATTATGTACGATTAAGTCAATTATAGTGACTTCTTCTTCAAGTGCTATATCCAATTCTGAATATTGGGTATCATCATGGCACTCAGCCATGAGAATATAATTCAGTGGTCTTCCATTTGCCTTCCATATCGCAGCATGATACCTGTACCACTGATCTGGTTCTGCAAGTCATTTTCTGGTCCTCAGCTCTTTTAGCACAAAAAATCCTCACCAGCCCCAGTCCAGTATTGATGAAGCTGCTGCCCTTGTAGAGTTTATTATGGTACTATTGCTTATTACTGAGCTGAGCTCCAATGTAGTTGTTGAGCCCGGCTCGTATTAAGAGTTGTGTAAGGTCGTTGAGCCTTGGGCTCCGACCCTCCCCCCACTTTGGATTATTACTATTTTTTTCCTGTTTATATCTTGTAACATTGTAAACTGTTATTATGTTTTGTATTTGTTTATTTTTTATTTAATTGTTTATATTGTGTTTATGCTTGATATGTTGTTATTGTCCTGTATTGCATAATGAACTGTATTGTGTCGCATTTCCCCTTTTCCCTCCCTTTTTCCCCCTCCCCTTTCCCTTTCCCCTACTTATGTTTAGTAGCTGAGGGACCGTGTAACCGTTTTGTTATGTTAGAACTTAAATGTTATTGCATATTTTATTGTTTCACTGCTGTATTATATATTGTATTTGATTTAACTGTTGTAAGCCGCCCTGAGTCGGCCCTGGTCGAGTATGGTGGGGTATAAATCGAATAAATGAAATGAATGAAATGAAATGGATCCAAGTGGGATTTAATCCACTTTGGGACCATCATCCTTCACTGTGGACTTCGCCAGCCAAGGCTGTTAGTCCTCAGGGCTGTCAGGTTAGGTAACCGCCACCTGACAATTGTCATCAAGTCACTGGCAGTATGGCCTACTGTAATAGCATAGCAGGACCATTAATTATAGTGACATTTTCCAAAAATTTCTAGGTAGCAAGTACTCAGAAATGGTTTACCATTCCCCTTCTTTTGGAGCACTCTAGGACTCTGTTCACTTGGGCAATCTCCACAGTCCCAACACACCCCTGGAAGAAGAGGTGCAGTAGGGAATCAAATTCCCAACCTCTGGCTTTGCAGCTAGATATCTAATCCACTGTTTAGGAGTTAGTCTCAGTTAATCCAGTGGTGATTATGTCTCAGTAAACATGTTTAAGATCCTGCTTCACAAAAATGTATCCAACACTTCCCTCAACATTCTTATTTACCTTATTTACTACCACAAGACAATGAAGAACTGAATCCTTCCTTCCCAGAAGTTGGAACCATATCATTTGTGAAGGTCTTATCTCTTCTTTTAACCAAAGTGTGCCATCTGGCGTTAGCTCCACACCTGCAAGCCTGACCAGCAACAAACCATCTGAGTGCCCTAGATAGACATAGGTAATAGCATTTTATTGAATTACATTATCAGAAACAATCTACTGATTTACTCTATGTAAGCAGCAGAACCACAGGTGGAGTGTTAAGCTGTTTCTGGACAAGGACTTTAACATGACTAGGTTCAACTACTGTACTGAATTATAAGATGAAGCCAACATAGAATGTTTGCAGATGAGGCTGGAATTTGCCATCACCATGTAATATCACAGGGGTATTTAGAAGATACTAGCAAGGGTTGCCCGGCGTTGCCGGGCTTTTCCCCCTGTGTTTTTTAATTAAAAATGAGCCAATTTTATTTTTGCAATAGTTTTACATTGTGTTGGAAGGTTAAATTGTGTTGTTGTTTTTTAAAATTGCTTAGTCTGTAATTTTAATTTTTTAAATGTTTATTTATGTTAAATTTGTTTGGCTTGGCTGTTATTAACTGTGATCTGGTTTTTTGGGGTTTTTTGAGGATTAATAAAAGAAGAAAGTTTGATATAATAACTCAGCACAGGATTTTTTAAAGTTTCTATTGTATTTGATTGACATATATTTGTGATTTGTGTGAAAGTGTGTTTAGTGTAATTTTTTTTTACTTGTTTTTGTTGGTGTGATCTTTTGTGTACAATTGTGAATTTGTGTTTTGTTTGGGGCTGTTGTGTGTTTTTGAATTGTTTGTACTATTGTGGCCAGCAGGTGGTGCTGGTAGGGGTTTATGTATTTTGATTTTTGTTTCTCTCCTGGCCTCTGGGTGGAGCTTCTTCTTGTAAGTAGGGTCTTTCTGTATTCATTTCTTTTCCAGTCCTGGTGGAGGTAGCACCTATTTTGGTTACGTTTGCTTGTTTTCTTTCTTTTGTGTGTGTGTGTGTGTGGGCGGGGGGGGGGGGAGTTGGAATTTGTATTTTTTGTCTGTTTGTTTTGTTTTTGATTCTGTCTTTGTTTACTTCTTATTGTTTTTGGTGTTTTTGTTTTTGTGTATTTTTGGCTGTGTTTGAGTGTTGTTAGTAATTTTTAAAAAATTATTTATTTGGTGGTGGGGAAGGTACGTGGTCGTTGGGGGTTAGGAAGGGTGGGCTAGGTGGTGGGGAGGGGGGCATGGTCGTTGGGGGTTAGGAAGGGTGGGTTAGGTGGTGGGGAGGGGGGCATGGTCGTTGGGGGTTAGGAAGGATGGGCTAGGTGGTAGGGAGGGGGGCTTTATTGTTTTATGGTGCTTTGTGTGGAGTTGTGAAAGTAGTTCGGGGTTTCCCCTTTAATATCAGTGGGTGGGGCTTGCGACCCCCCTCTCCGCTGGCTTTTCTAGGGTTGGGAGGTTTGTGGGGAGAAAAGGGTAATGTTTCCAAAACCCTTCTGGACTCAGGACACCAAGCACAGTGGATCGATTCCCTCCCCCCCCCTCCTTATAACATCTCCGTTTTTAAAGAGTAGAAAAGACGGAGTTTTTTTTAAGGAGGGGGGTGGGAATCGATCCTCTCTCCCTGGTGTCCAGAGTCCAGAAGGGTTTTGGAAACATTCCCCTTTTCTCCCCACAAACCTCCCAACCCTAGAAAAGCCAGCGGAGAGGGGGGTCGCAGCCCCCACCCACTGATATTAAAGGGGAAACTCCAGGCGCCGTGGGTGAGGGAAAGAAAGCCGGCTGGTGTGTGTTTGGCTGTGACGCGGTGAGTTGTTTTTCTTTTTAATTTTTTGGGCGCCGTTTTCCTCAGCGTTCTGCGTGCTCATGGCGCGCAGGACGCTGGGGATTGTAGTAATGGGTTGGTGCTTTCTGTGTGTGCTGCGTTTTTTTTAAATGGTTTTGTTTTGATTGGCTGCGGCGCGATTCCGAACGCTGCGCCGTGCGAGAGCCTCTCAGCCTGATTGGCTCTGGCGCGGTGCGGCGCAAGGAATGTTGGGAAGTGAAGTTCTTTCCCTTTCTTGCCGTTTGTGGGGCTGAGGCCCCCGTGCCGGATTTTTAAATCCTTCGTTGACCTGCGTAGGCAATTCGCCCGTGCGCACGAAGGGTGGGTGCGGGTCAGTAGGGCGACGCATAGCAACCTATAGCCAGTTCCAACGGTGAACACTTGGATTTATAGGTTAAGATCACTCTCAGTGAGGAAAAATGCAAAGCTTTTCTATGCCTTCTGTCATCTTATTACACTAACCAGAAAAAAGGATCTATTAAGATTTCTTAAAATGGCTTTAACACTTTCTCATTGATAGTGCACAAAGTCTTCCACTTAAAGGCACCTAATTTTCAGATTTAATTTACATGTAAGATTTCAAAGCTGATAAATATAATTTACTTAGTTTCGCTATTAGATTTTTAAAAGAGTCAGTAGTTTTATAAGTAACTAAAGCCAAGAGCTACTTCAGACACAATCTGTGTCAATACTTTGTCACTAGTGTGCATACAGAAAAAAGAAATGCAAATTATGTCTATTTTGATTTAATGGTGAGAACTCAGAGATAAGTAAACAAAGATCTCCAAAAGGCATCTTCAAAATTAATTATTTGGACAGATTATATACTACAGTCCTGTATTGTGCATCTAACAACAGTTTAATATTGGAACCCTGGTGGCGTAGTTGTTAAGCTGATGTACTACTACCAAAAGGTTGTGAGTTCAATCCTGACCAGGACTCAAGGTTGACTCAGCCTTCCATCCTTCTGAGGTCGGTAAAATAAGTACCCAGCATGTTGGGGGCAACATGCTAATTAACTTGTGAACCGCCCAGGGAGTGCACTAAGCACTATGGGGTGGTATATAAGTGTGATTGCTTTGCTTTATTATCTAAGCCCCTTCTCCTTTAAAAAAAAATCCAATATTTTATAGAGACTGACTACAGAGTTATGGCTCACTTTGATTCCATGCACAGCAAAAAATGGCCAAACGGAGAAAAGGATACAAACACAATGTACCGTTTGTGTATGCCCAAAAATGATGAAGATAATGATAAACGAATCTTCTTATAAGGTCTTTGTATTCTTAATGTTATTTTTATTTTTTATTTTGCAAACTCTGATAATAAACTGATGTATATTAACTTGTAATGCCATCAAACAGAAACCAAACCCAGATACTTCTCTGCACAAAAAGTCTTCAAGTTCCTTTTGTAATCTTGACAATAGTAACCAAATTCAAATATGTTCTCTTCAACTTCTTCACTATGTCCTTTGTAACAATATGAAACAATGATTCATTCCTCTATTACACTTTCTATCTCTCGTCCAAAACAGCTCATAAACTCGTATTCAGTTGGGAAGTCAAACTCCCATATAAATTGGCCCCAAACTCCCGACGTCTATCCGGTTACTTAGACATTTCATTCAATAAATTTCATCAGGGGAGTTTTTGCAATATCACTCTTGTGTTTCGCGTCCTCTCTGTCTCTTCTGTAATTTCTCTATGGTTGCTAAGGAATCACTTTGATTCCATGGCATGTTTCTGTGATGAGCATACAACTTTTAAAAAGATACACAATGATATATTTCAAGTGATACAACATTAGAGCATATAAAAAACAGGCCTCGGTTGTGTCCCTCTTCATGATATACAGGCATATTACCACATAGAAGATTTATACTTTGCAACAGAAAGGATATGCCTTCTGCTACTGTGGAAGGAAAACTTTGATTTGAGCTGTTTCCATCAGTCCAACAGTTCTTAGCAGTGTTTAGATAGTGGAATGCCTATCCACCATGATGGCGAACCTTGGCACTCCAGATGTTCTTGGACTTCAATTCCCAGAATCCCAAACCTCCTATGAATCCACACGAATGGGTTTACTATGATTCATCTGGCCCATACTGCCCTCGTCGCTCCCGGAAGCAGAAGTAAAACGTGCCCCTAAGGAGGAAGGGTTAACCCGGAAGAGTCTTAACCATCCGGGTGCATTTTACTTCCAGTTCTGGGAGCGACAAGGGCAGCGTGGACCAGATGAATCGCAGTAAACTCATTTATGTGGATTCACAGGGTGCTTGGGCTTCTGGGAACTGAAGTCCAAGAACATCTGGAGTGCCAAGGTTCGCCATCACGGTCTTAAGAGAAACACAAAACTCCATGTCCTGAACCTTTTTCTCCAAGCAGGGCAAGTCTCCTCATATATCACTCACTAAAGGGAAGATTTAAGAAGGTAAAAACATCACAGAACATGGTTCCAAGTATCATTTACAAAAGAACTCTAATTCTAACTATACTTCAAGCCACATGAACAGTTTTGAAGTTATAAAATCACTGAAGAATTACACTCAGTCTCAGGGCTTGGATGTGTTCCGTGAGATTTCATTTCTTGGAACAAAAGAGTCCAAGGCTTATTGAAAATGGCTTTTGAAAATTCCTCTAATTCTAAAACAGTTGGCAATGTAATAAGGGATTCTTTGAAAAACAGAAGCCCAAAGCATTTTCATGTAGGCCGAACTCATTCTGAAGCTGTCTGGATTTTGACATTCTATTTTTTCACTCAGCTGAAGGATTTTACTTTAGGTTGATTTCTCTTTACAATACAGTACTTGTTGTGCTTTTAACTTTAGCTCCTTTTAAGTCACATTTCTGGAGTGAAAGATTGGGCACAAATGTAATAAACAAATACACAGGCCAGCATCTTGCTGGGGCAGAGGTGGAGCTCTAAGCACTAGGTAAAGGTCACCTTTGTTTGAAAGCCAGTCATATCCAACTCTAGGGTTCAGTCCTCATCTCTGTCATAGCCAAAGAGTCAGTGCTGTGTGTCTGCAGATGTTTACCTTCCCACCAAATGGTACCTAATTATCTACTTGCAATTTCTTGCTTTCGAACTGCTAGGTTTGCAGGAGCTGAGACAGAGACGGGAGAGTTCAGCGTCTTAATCATTAAGCCACTGCAGTCCCTAAGCACTACCACATGGCTTATTCGATCCCCAGCCTGCCCAGACACAAACTGGAGATTGCCCTGTTGATTTATTGATTTTTGTGAAAAGAGATACAGTATAACTCCTTGAGCAAGTTTGGGAAAATCTCAAGGACATTTTAATGGGTACTTGCTTGTATATAACAGGCAAAATCATTCTGGCCATACTTTCAAAGACAGTAGATTTTTCTAAAATATCCCAACAAACATTTTCTAGTTTTGTTCAAAATGACTAGAAAGAACAAGATCTTTAACAGCAACTTGGCAAACCGTCAATGCTCTTTCAACTTTGTGACTATGACATCAGCAATCTCTTTCATCCTACTTACATCTCCTCTGCAAAGATGAAATGACTGGAAGTGTAATAGGAACATGTTCAATTGCTAATCCTTGCTCAGTCACTTGTTGTAATCGTCCCCGAAGCTTAACATTCTTCTCTATAAATTCAAACGGTATCTCCAAAGCATTTGTAAATTTAGCTGTCTGATCATTTAAAAGAGAGAGAGAGAAGTGGCCAGAAAAAAAACACATTTTTATCACATAGCATGGTATTTCAGGGAAACCTTTCACCATTCATTTAAAAGGCTTGGGAATGATTAATTCCTACTCTATAAACCTTGAGTATTCCAGGCTCTATGATCCTTGTTCGCACATTGCCCACCCATACCCATCTCAACCCCCGTGGGATGTTCCATGCATCTATGTAAACAAATGCAATCATGCCTTAGAACTGGGATGGAGACAGTCATGTCCTCAAGCTGAAATGAGCCTTCTGGAGCTCTCCAGTGGGCAACATGCCTTTCAGCATGACATAATTATCTGCTAGGTCCTCAGATTTCACTTGGAATCGCCAGTGGAAATTGAATTGTTTTGATGTTTTGTTGATTGTTGTAATTTGTAACACTTTCTAAAAATGTTGTATACTGCCCAGAGTGGGAATATCAATAGATAGATAAATAGGAAAGAAATAATTGGCGTTTATCCCATTCTAAAAGACTGACCCCTCTCTTATAAAGCTTTGTTGTCACCAGTAAAAATTCTAAGCCAATATATGCTGCCATTTTTGAGCTTCCTTATGTCACTTCCATTAATGGAATATGGCCGAAGAATTTCTCCAAAAGTTAAATTTTGAGCCGAAGGAGGTTACTCACTTTTGAAAAGTGAGTTGAAAAGTTATTCATTTTTGTCTTAGAGAAAACATACAGCAACTTTCTCTTATCTGACTGAAAGCTATTTCATACATTATGCAAAGGTACAACTAAGTTACCACAACTATCTAAGCATATATCCAAGCTGGAAAGTAGAATCTATACAATACACATTTGTAAACACATTTGTCACATTCACACTTTACATTTAGTATACAACTTATATATTTTATGTATACAGTAGAAGTAGAAGTGTGATGTCTGTTTCACACCAGAAGAGCAATGTATTTAACTGTACACATTTTCTCCTAACAGCATTCTCTAACCATTGCTTCTTCTTCTGCCAAATCCGAACCTGAATATTGGCGATCCTCATGACAATCAGCCATGAAGACTGTCCTGAGACTATAATGCAGTGAACTTTCATCTGCCTTCTGCATCGCAGCACATTTGTACCACTGATCTAGTTCCACAAGTCACTTTCTGGTCCTGAGCCCTTTTGGCACGCAAAGTCCTCCGCAGCCCAAGTCCAGTATTGATGAAGCTGCTGCCCTCCATCAAGATGGGTTCAAGTGGGATTTAATCCACTTGAGGAGCATCACCCTTCCCTGTGGACTATGGCACCCAAGGCCATTAGTCCTCAGGGTTGTCAGGTTAGCTAACCGCCACCTGACACTCGGTGATGAGTCACTGGCAGTATGGTCTACTCTGTTACCATAGTAGGATAACCTGGCCAGACAGGAATTCTGTCTTACATCTCACTGTTTTCCCTTTTTTCAGACATGGAACCACAATGCAGCATTGGATTCCTGCATTGAGCAGGGTTGGACTCAATAGCCTCATAGGACCCTTCCAACTCAATTACTGTGTGATTCTATGAATTGCACCCACTTCCTAGGGGAGAATAAGTGGGCAAATGGATGCTGAGACAACAGACAAGCATCTCTGAAAGAGTACTGGGGGACAGGGAAATAAAAAAGGGAGAACGCTAGGAACTGGGACAGGACTAAAAGAATAACCAGGACTTTCCACCAGAATGTTCCTTGAATATGCTATTCATATATTATCTGGCTTCTAGGATGATTAGACCCGTGATGGTGAACCTTGGCACTCCAAATGTTCTTGGACTTCAATTCCCAGAAGCCCAAGCACCCTGTGAATCCAGATGAATGGGTTTACTGCGATCCATACAGGTGCATTTTACTTCTGCTTCTGGGGACGACGAGGACAGCGCGGACCGGATGAATCGCAGTAAACTCATTTATGTGGATTCACAGGGTGCTTGGGCTTCTGAGAATTGAAGTCCCAGAACATTTGGAGTGCCAAGGATCACCATCATGGGATTAGACCATCAGGATTTAATTTATTTGTCAAATCTCCAAGGCCCCTACATAAAAACAGAAGACCTTCCAAATAACATCTGAAGGTTTTGTAAATAAACAGAATGAAAAAAGCCTATTTGCTCAGTCTGCCATTTCAAGGTTCATATAAATGATCCAAGGTACCATGACTTTGTAAATGTTATAACCTATATCCCTCTTCTCATCATAGAGAGTAAACAGGAATTGGCCCACTTTCTCACTTAATTGGTTTACGTGATGTAAATATAGTCACAAAAGGATCAATGAAAGTGAACAATTAAAATGCTGTAAGGCAGTGGTTCCCAACATGGGGCACAGGCCCCACAGTACATTGGCTGATCAGTGGTTTGGGGAATTGACTTAGGCTTCTGGGAATTGAAGTCCAAAAACCAAAGGTTGGGAAACACTGCTGTAATTGTATACAGGTACTTAGATAACTTAAACTACTGTACATCCCTACAGTTCTATCTTAAATTGAAAATCTCAATGATGAGCTTCAACCAACCTTTTAAAAAGATTCCTCAAAACAAGGCCTATTCTACATCTAAACCCCATAGCATCTCGATAAATCATGCAGGATCCTGAGCAGTTATTTTAGGACTTTTAATGTCTTCAGTAGAATTCCACCAAAGCATGATATTTCTGGAAAGCAATGGGGATTCTCTTTTTCCATTTGACTTTAGGTACACTGGCTGAGCATCTTTAAAAGGGTTGATGCTATTCTTGTTGTGGTGGTCTTTTTAAGGGCACATTTTTTGAGCTCAGAGGATTTGTATATGCTTTTAAATTCTAGCCCATCAATAGCTTTTGAGACTCAGTAGGCTAGAAATCTTAATAAATAAAGAAGGATTTTGCTAACAGTACAAGTAAAACAAATATATTTTAATATGTATAAATTATAGATAAGCAACTAATAAGCCTGTTCATTACTGAACTTGTTTTACAATCAATACCTAGCGTTTGTAGGTGCTTCATAAATATTAACCATTACTCCACTCAACCCATAACTTACCAATTTAACACTCCTTGCCAGTAAAATCACTCCAGCTATTGCCATTCCAGTGCTGATATTCTGTAGAAAATAAGACCGCAAATTATTTCCTAAATCCCTTATGTCACCCTTCTCATTCAAGTTCATTAAAGTCTAGGCATATGTCTTTCACAAAGAGAGGAAACAAAAAAAATAAAGCTAAATGGCTACAGGTACTCAGTGGGGTGCAAAGGATGGAGTGTTGGACTAAAAGTCAAAAGACCCAAGGGTTGCAATTCCTGCTCAGTGTGTAAAGTTGTAGGCGGCCGGGGTGGGGGTGGGTGGGTGGGGGATGCATGCAGTCACTTGGAATGGACAAAATCAAACCTTGTAGCTCTTAAAGGCACCTTCTATCATCAATTTCCAGTATTCTGGAATTTTGTTAAGATTTTTATTTTGTAGCTCTTGTAATAGTTTTTTTGTTTGTTTACTTTACTATTAATTTATTATTTATTTATTAGTTAGGTTTCTTCACCACCCACACGCCCGAGGCCAACTCAGGGCGGTTATATAAAAATGACATACAGGTAGTTAAAACTAATTAAAACCACCCACCCCCTAGAAAAGGGTGCAGGGGCCGAAGGGGGAGGTTTTCCACTAAACCAACCACCCCACAGAGGCAACCCTTCCACCTGCACCCCATACTTAGCCTGCCAGCTAGGTTTTAAGTTCTTTCCTGAAGGGCAGCAGTCCCGTCTGCAGACGTAGCTCTGTTGGCAGGAGGTTCCAGAGGGCCGGTGCGGACACGAAGAAGGCCCTCATCCTTGTGCTAGAGAGGCGAGCCCCTCTAGCGGATGGTACAATCAGAGAGCCTCTCCGGTCCGCTCTCGTTGGACAGACAGACATCCTTAGGGTGATGCAGTCTCTTAGGTATCCTGGCCCACTACCATAGAGGGCTTTAAAGGTCAAAACCAGCAACTTGAATTGCACACGGAGGCACGCTGGTAACCAGTGCAGCTCCTGGAGTAGTGGGCAGGTGCGGGCATAACATCCACATCCCATCACCACCCGGGCAGCTGCATTTTGGACCAGCTGTAGCCTCCGAATGGTCGTCATGGGCAGCCCCATGTAGAGCTGCCCTTGACGACCATTCGTTAATTAAAAATATATAAGTGCATTACGACCATAAACCTATGGATAAAAATAGTAAACAATCCTCTCCTCCCAATCCATGCCAATATAACTGCCCCCTCAGCCCAACAATTAAAATATAGACACCCTGCATAGCGCACTGCAATCAACCTACAGAATAACCATTTTAATATCTCAGATGACTTGTTGGAACTCTGGCAACATCTATCTCTGATTCCCCATCATCACATAATCAAGAATCCCTGCGCATGGCCAGCTGGATTTCCCCCCCACCCAAGATGGCAGTGGAGAATGCTGCTAAACAGTTAGGGCTGGCTGTGGTAGATGTGAAGCCACTCTGTTCACATGGGGATGGAAGTCCTTTCCCCAATGTGACTGTAAAGAAGAAGACAAGACCGGGACCACATTATAGTTAGGTGACTTTTACGTGAGTTTGGAAGCACATTGGGGGACTTGCATAGTGTCACAGGTGAAGCCCTTTAATGGCTTTCAAACCTTGATGTGGAACTCTAGCTAACACTTGAGGTAGATAATTTGTGATTACTGTATACAGTGGTACCTTGCTTAAAGAGCATAATGCGTTCCACGGGATTGCTCTTTAAGTGAGTTTGCTCTTTAAGCGAAACACAATTGTAAGTGACCAATTGTGACTTCTGGCAGGAGGCTTACCTGTCAAATATTGGCCGGGATTTCCTGTATTCCAGCACTCATTCCTCCCTTTCCCACTGCCGTTCCGTATTTTGAACAGAAGGGAAAGGGGTTACTGTGCATGCGTGCCCATCAGAGGCAGCAGTGCGTATTTTAATTTAATTTATTTAATTTAATAGTCATATTTATATATGCCACCCACTCAGGCAGAACCCGACTCAGGGCGGCATTACAACAAGTTTTAAAAACACATAAAAACACTTTAAAAGACCCATATCCCACCCACTTTAAAAGACCCATATCCCACCCACCCATCCCACCCACTATAAAAAGAAGAAGAGAGAGTTCTTAATTCTTTACATAAGCCAGCAGGTGGGGACCGTGTTCCCATTCGGGGGCCCCCACACCTGCCCTGCCAGCCAGGTCTTCAATCCTTTCCTAAAGGGCAGCAATTCTCTTTGAAGTCTTAGATCTGTTGGCAGGAGGTTCCAGAGAGTTGGTGCGGACACGGAGAAGGCCCTCCTTCGGGTGCTGGACAGATGTGCACCCCTAACTGATGGCACCATTAGAGAGCCCCTCCGGTCCGCTCTGGTTGGACGGGCAGACACTATATGCAAAGGGGTTCTGCACATGCACAAAAGGGTTCTGCACATGTACAAAGGAGTTGTTGCTGTGCATGCGCGCCTGGGCCGGAGCAGTTATCGTATTTTTCAGAGCCGCGCTTGACGGGTATGGCAGGGGGGACTGCGAATCCTGATTTAGTTGTTAAGTGAGTTTTTGGTTGGTTTTAGTTGTTAAGCGAGGCAACCATTCAGATAAAATTCTGCTCTTTAAGCGAGTTAGTCTCTAAGCGAGGTGCTCTTTATGCGAGGTTTTACTGTATATAAACATTAATTTAGACAACTGAAGTTCATCATATGACAAACAAATGACCATAACAATAGTAATACACAAAAAGAAAATACAGTAATACCTCATACAAAGTCCGCTTCATACAACATCGGATTCATACAGCATCGCCTAATTCCTTGAAAAAAGTTGCCTCATACAAAGTCGTGCGGTTTTCCCAGGTTGCATTGTGCCTGGGAAGTATAAAAGGCAGGACACATGCGTGCATTGCTCTTGTGGGTTTTGCATGAGGCGAAGAGTGTTTAGGAGTGGTTTTGAGCACGATTTTGGATTTTTTTTTTGAATTTTTCCGTTAGAATTTTTAGAAGCATTCCTGGGGTTTTTGCAGCATTCTTCAGGTTCTTGGACAATCAGGGTTGTTTGACATGTTTTTGTAACGTTTTTAGCCTTTAGACAATGGTTTTTAAAAGTTCTGTCATTTCCTGTCTGTTTCCTTGACTTTGCCCTGAAGTCTGTGCTGTTACAATACAATGTATCTCTATGGAAACAACGTTGTACGAGGCATCGTGGCAAGGATTTGGACGTTGTATGAGGCATCGCGGCTAGGATTTTGCATGCCTCATACAAAGTCCAAATCCGTATAAAGTCCAAACTTGTGGAACCAAGTTTGGACGTTGTATGAGGTATCACTGTATACAAAAAAATGTTTTACACACATTATTTTCTTGTTATTCACTTCTGTAACAATACTAATGAGCACCCTCCACCCTTGGGACAATACATTTATTTCTTTTTAATTAGTTTCCCTGCATGTCAATATATCCATCTTTCAATATTTACATGAAGCCTCTGGGGGAGATCATCCATTCCCATGGGGTGAAGTACCATCCGTATACTGATGATACTCAACTGTACATCTCAGTGGTGATCCAAGCGATGCAGTGGAAGTCCTATCCAGGTGCCTGGAGGCTGTGAGGGTCTGGTCGGGGGACAACGGGCTACAACCGAATCCCAGCAAGACTGAGTGGCTATGGATTAGGGGCCCTGTGTTATCCCGGGAGTTACCACCTTTGGTACTGGATGGGGCTCTTTTGCCTCAGACAGACCCGGTGTGTGATTTGGGGGTCCTCCTAGACTCATGACTCCTGCTCGAAGAGCAGGTGGCAGTCATGGCCAGGAGGGCTTTCTCTCAACTTTAAGTGATTCGCCAATTACGCCCGTTCCTGGACTGGGACTCCTTGCTTATGGTCACACATGCTCTGGTCACCTCCAGACTAGATTATTGTAATGCGCTCTACATGGGGCTGCCCTTGATGACCATTCGGAGGCGGCAACTGGTGCAAAATGTGGCTGCCCACGTGGTGATGAGGTGTGGCTGTTATGCCCATGCTTCACCCTGTTGCGGGAGCAGCATTGGCTGCCGGTGTGCCTCCGGGTACAATTCATGGTGCTGATTATGACCTTTAAAGCCCTACATGGGAGTGGACCAGGATACCTAAGAGACCGCATTGTCCCAAGTATGTCGGCCTGTCCAACCAGAGCAGACTTTCATCTCTAGCACTAGACGGAGGGTCTTTTCAGTATCTGCTCTGGCTCTATGGAACCTCCTGCTGACCAAACTATGCCTCCAGGCAGAGCTATTGACCTTTAGGACCTTTGGCTGGCCCAGCATGTCTGGGGTGCTCCCCCCTGGCTTATATGAAAGGCTACTTGGGTTTTAGTTTTAACCTATTGTATATGTTGGGAGGGTATTTAAATGACTTTTAAATGTTTTTTATGATTTAATTGCTGTAGGGATGTTTTTATACTTGAGTATTTTTATGGCTGATTATAAGCCACCCGGAGTCGCTTAGGCAAGGGGGCGGCGATAGAAATCGGATAAAATAAATAAATAAAATATCCCCCTATTTTCAAAAGCTCATACTTTCTTGATTAGGTTCAATTCCTTTTGAATCTTGAAAAACATATCAGACAAAATCATCCCAACTACAAAAATAAATTATTAATATGCCTGAAAGAACTTGTGGGACTTCCAGAATAGACCACACTAAAAGGGACGCCTTGTCATTTGACCCAGGGTAGGCCATTTGTGACAACCTATCTGCCTCAAGGATCCCAAACTGCTTTAATGCTGGCCCTCCAGCCTGAAAAAAGTGCCACATGAAGAGAACAAGAGTGCCTCTGGAAATACGTAGAAGGCTGAAAAATCAGCACTAAACATGGCTTGAAATGAGGTCATTGTAAGAAACCGCTGCAGAAATTTAGGCACTTATAATTCCTCCTCCTCCTCCTTGCATTGTCACAGAATAAAAATAAAATGTGGACTGCCAGGCTTAGTGGTTAAGACACTTAATATTGATGATGACTGGGATATTGACAGGTTAGCAGTTCAAGACTTCAGTGGTGCGCAGCGTGACAGAGCTCCCGTCTGTCCCAGCTCCTGCCAACCTAGCAGTTCGGAAGCAAGAAATTGTAAGGAGATAAACAGGTACCGCTTCAACAAGAAAGGTAACAGCATTCCACACACCTAGTCATGCCTGCCACGTGACCACGGAAATATCTGCAGACAGTGCTAGCTCACTGCAAATGGAGACAAGCACCTCCCCGTAGAGCGGGGGTGCCCAAACTTTTTGGGCCATGGGCCGGCCTTGTGGTTCAGGGAGCTGGTCACTACAGCCTGTGCGCCAGATCCAGCCCCTGATGTTGATTCATCCGGCCCACGAAACTGGCTCCAAAAGTGGAAGAAAAACATGCCCAAACGGGCGAGTTTTACTTCCGCTCTCAGGAACAAGGGCGCCACAGACCGGAAGAATTGGCATCAGGGGCCAGATCTGGCCCACGGGCCGCAGTTTGGGCATCCCTGCCCTAGAGTCAGGCACGACTGGCTTTCGAGCAAGGGAAACCTTTACCTTTACCAAAATTAAAATATAAGCAGGAGGGACTGGCAGCCACCATCCTTTAGCTGCTCCAAAATTAGCTTTGCTATAGCAATGCCCACCTACACCCCCCCCCCCCCCGGGTCCCAACTCCTCGGCCATCTTCTCTCCCTCAGGACTGTTTCTAGGATAGGATCCTACCCGGACTAAGGTGAGGTGCGCGTCCGCCCATTGGGAAAGGCGCGCGATATAATTCGTGGGCTCTTCTTCGCCTCGCCCGCCCGCCATTTGCAGCGTCGCAGCAGCGGCTTAGTAGTTTTCCCTTCTTTCTTTCCCCTGCACCAGGCCGCAGCGCCACCTGCCGGACAGCGGCGGGAGAAACAGTGAGAGCAGCCACTTCAGTCTGGGCGAAAAAGGGCGCCCCAAGAGGCGAAGAAGTCTTATTAGAGGGGCCCGCTGCGATCATGGCTTAGTGATTAAGACGCTGAGCTTTGAATTTGAAGACTTGAAAATCAGGGTTCGATACCCGAGTGCTGCACAACGGATCTTGGGGACATGAAAGGAGCTTCATTCGGGGAGTTTCTCCAGCAAAAATCCTTTCAACCCAGAGTAATGTCTGACACGACATTTATTTTTTTACGAAAAGTGTCACCTTTCTCCTCTTTGGTGCTTTCTCCCCCATACACAATGTACAACACAAACTTTTAAGTAGGACGTCTGACAATAAAAATGTTTGGAGTGGTAGCTGTGTTAGTCTGTACAAGCCTATGAGAGAGTTCAAACAGCAAAAAAAAAAAAAGACCAAAAAAAGTTGTGGCACCTTAAAGACTAACTCCTGTATTTAAATGTGAGCTTTCTTGGATCAAATCCACTTCACTCTTATGTGGTTTAGTGGTTAAGATGCTGAACTGGAAGACTTGGAAGGTCAGCAGTCCGAGACGGGAATGCTGCACGATGGAGTGAGCTCCTGTCCCAGCTCCTGCCAACCTAGCAGTTTGATAGCAAGAAGTTGCAAGTAGATAAATAGGGATCATTTTGGTGGGAAGGTAAACAAGCTTTCCGTACACTCCGGTGTCTAAGCATGCCTGCCACCTGTCCACAGAAACATCTGCGAACACAGACAGCGCTGGCTCTAAACAGAGATGAACACTGAACCCTAGAGTCGAATACAACTGGCTTTCGAGCAATGGTGGCCTTTATCTATGTGCTTTTCCACCACATACACAGCTTCCTGTTTTTTAGCTTGGAGCGGGGAAGGTGTGGTCCTCCTCTCCAGATGTAGTTAACTACTACTACTCCTTCTCAATGATACACACTACACACTTGATCTTAGCCAAAAGGCCAAGAAGCGAAGGCCACCACCATACAATTGTTTGAGGGAAATGAAATGAGTGATTTGAAAGGATATGTTACAGTGATGGCTAACCTTGGCACTCCAAGTGTTCTTGAACTTCAATTCCCTGAAGCCCTGATCAGCAGGAGTGCTGACATGGGCTTCTGGTAATTGAAGTTCAAGAATATCTGGAGTGCCAAGGTTAGCTATCACTGGGATATAACTTTGATACCTGAAATCCAAACTTCACCAAACTTGGAGAAGGTTGAAAAACAAGCTTCACAACTAATTTGAAGAACAGTTATTATTTAGTTGTAAAAAAAAGTCATATTGATCTGTATAGTTATCTGTTATGCTAACCAACCACTCTGTACCTGATGTGCATAAATTGATGCCACGAGGCCTCACTCTGATGTCTAACAAAGTGGACTTGATCCATGAAAGCTAACATTAAAATACAGCAGTTAGTCTTTAAAGTGCCATGTTTTTTGTCTTTTTGTTTGTTTACTTTCTGAAATACTTATGAGTAAATCATATTTTTTTAAAAACCATAATGCCTTAACTTGCAGAATATGTGGGAGGCATAGAGTATCACCGGCAATCAAAAATATTCCAAAATAGAATTCCTTTCAGAGCTCTAGTAGAGCATATTTGAATACCTTTCTGTAGCCAATAGGTAGGTAGGTTTCCCTTGCTCGAAAGCCAGTTGTATCCGACCCTAGGGTTCAGTGCTCATCTCTGTTTCAAAGCTGAAGAGCCAGCGCTGTCTGCTTCTGCAGATGTTTCCGTGGTCATGTGGCAGGCATGACTAGACACCAGAGCGCACAGAATGCTGTTACCTTCCCACCAAAGTGGTCCCTATTTATCTACTGTACTTGCAATTTCTTGCTTTTGAACTGCTAGTTTGGCAGGAGCTGGGACAAAGACGGGAGCTCATTCTGTCCTGCAGTACTTGGGAATCGAACTGCTGACCTTCAGCCTCCCAGTCAGCGACTTAGCCACTTGAGCCACTGCAGTACACTCTGTAACCAATAAATGTTGTGAAATGTTATAAAAATTAATTTCATTATTGTTTTGCAGGTTTAAAAGTTAACATGTCCCATCATCCAGCACAGTGTTAATCTGCAGCCATGCGGCCGATCATCCATTTTGTACAAGCTACTGTAAACAATTACTGGATGGAAGCAAGGACAAAATGGATTCCAACATGTCCCATCATGCAGCACAGTGTTAATCATGCAAACAGCAGCAAACACCAAACAATTAAAATCGCACTCAAAACCACTCTTTGCCTCGTGTAAAATCCACAAGAGCAATGCATGCATGCATCCTGCCTTTTATACTACCCAGGCACAATGCAATCTGGGAAAAAACCCCAATGCCTCTTACAACGTCGCAGCAACTTTGTATCTGGCAACTTTTTTCGAGGAATTAGGCGGTGTTGTATGAATTTGATGTTGTATGAAGCGGACTTTGTATGAGGTATTACTGTACTTTTATAGGCATGTCTAATGGAACTTTAAAGAATCAGAAAGTTTTCAGATTAGTTCAGGCAAAACTACAAAACATTCTTAAAAATTTGCGACATCTATAGCTCACAGAAAACCCAGAAACAATAACTTAGCTTTATAAATAAGGACAACTGAAGATAGTGTTGCAGAGCGTAAGATTCATAGGATAAGCAGCTCAGGCAGTAGCTGTCTAGTAGTACTACAGTATTATCACAACTCAGCATACCTCTTTCTTTAAAGAGTTTTTCTGCCATTTCCCCTTTATGTGGTTGCTGTAATAAGAACCTGTTTTGTGAACTTTATATGAAAGTGATGTCACCTGCTCCACTTTCATGAGGTAATTGTACTTGATCACCTAAACGCTCTAAAATGCTATCAAGGAATCTCATTATCCTGAAAATGGAAACCCTACCAAGGGCATTGTATGTTCTCATTTATTCTCAAGTGAACACCCCTTTTAATCAAACCTCAGTAAGTCTATTAGTCTTCAAATTAGATTCCCCCTCCCCCCCCCCCCCCAATTTCCATCATTTGTACTCTGCACAGAAATTATACCAATTAGTGTAATTCATTTACCTTTCCTCACAATACAGATGGCCTTCGGAACTACAGTTCTCATTTATATACCAGTTCAGGTTAATACTGTATATTAAAAGTGAAAAGACAGATGCTTCACTGTATAAACTACTTTGTTTAGAGTGGGTCCATGGACTCTTATATTCCATGGTGTAGATGTTTCATAGAACAGGGGTTCTCAACCTTTTCATGCCACGGGCCGGATCACAACCCCTCAGACAGCTGAGCAGGCCAGACACGTGGGTTCCCCCTGCTGTAAACGCTGCCACAAACCGTGGCAGGTGTGTTTGCACAAGCGTGTTTATGGCTGTCGTAAATGCATTTGCTTCCACGGTCACCACTGTGGGCCGGATGATTTGTTGCCGGGGCAAAGTCTGGCCCACAGTCTATAGGTTGCAAACCCGTCATAGGAATATTTTTACAAATCATATCACCGATTAATGTCCTGAAACAAAACATTCCAAGTTTAAAAAGAAATGTCAATAGCTAAAATCCTGTTGCATAATGTAAACAAACTTGTATGTTTTGGTCCATTCCTTGCCAGTAAATAAAGAGCTCATACCTCAATTCCTCCAGGGTGCATTCACATACCATATTGATGTGTGTACATGTGCCCAGAGAATCACAGCAAAGGCTTATTATTTACTGGTAAGGAACAGACCAAAACTTACAAATTTGCTAACGTTACAGAACAGGATTTCAGCCACTGAGTAGAAAGGGTAATCCTGAGCCACTGCTAAAACAGAATTCTGCAATGAGTGTTATAAGCTGTTGAATTGGAAAAAACCATTGCTTTGAAGCAAGACTGCTGCTTTAAAAACTGAATGTTCACTTGAAAGACACTACACTGAGTAGTACCAAATGTTGTAATTAATCTGTCTATCCAGATCTCTTTTCTTCTTAGTTTGTCTCTGCTAGGAATTTTGGGAAATATTTAGAAAGGCATTCAAACTTTGGTTAATTATTTGGTTAATTATTTTGTATTCAGTTGTTTGTTTGATAGTTTGCAGATTATTTTATATTTACATTGCCATCGCCAGTGAGAAAGTTATCTCTTTTAACCACCCATTTTGCAGAATTTACTGTACAACATCAAACATTTGTTTAAATGCATAATCTTTATTCATCTTGGCACATTGCAGAAACAGTAATACGAAATGGAACTGGAAAATAGTAGAAGTCTGACTAGATAATTTATTGTGCATGTTTTGAAACCCAAGCACCCTTTTCTATAAAGATTCCCTTCTCAATTGTTGCCTAGAGTTAATTAATGAACTTGGCTTGTTGACAGGTCTTCCATTTATGCTAAGGCAAAACAAAAATAAACGCAATTCCAATAAATATATGCTCAAAGCCACCAAGTACGCTCTGATGAACTAGCTAATGTTATTTTACTTATGTTTCTCTGGGCAAAAAGAACAGTTCAAATGCAAGGCAAAAACAAACAACACACATTACTGTAAACAATGAATGAAAGTGAACAATATTTAATAAGAGCACTAGGATTTTTCATTTAAATAAACAGGTTTGGATGATATACCAGAAGCGCAAGTAAACATTCCTGTTGATCGGGGCTTCTGGGAATTGAAGTCCAAGAACACCTGGAGTGCCAAGGTTGGCCATCACTGCACTAAAACATTACTATTTATTTGGTTTATGGATTTCATTGACTGGCTGCAATCTTCAAACTATTATTTGGACCAACATTTAAGCTAATAGGGAAAATTCAGAATTGAACCAAATAAATCTAGCTCTTATTTTAAATAAACTACTCCAAGTAGTTTCAAATCCATAAATCAATATCCTGTATAAAAATATCTTTAATCTCTCAGCGGTCTATATTCAGAACATATTCTAGTCCTAAATACAGTACTATTCTAGTACTAGTGTTTAAATTGTAGATGACTTAGTTATACACTGCTTAACTATGAATCACGTTGTTCTATAGTCAAACAAATGCAGGAGGAAGGAAATACCTTTTATAGTAGGGATTCTCAATTTATGGCTGAATGAGGCCCACAGCACCAACTCATCCAGCCCACACCCTCGCTCCAGCTGCTGCCTCCTCTTTCTCAATCGTAGTCCCCTCCAATTGGCTTGGCGTGTCACTGGCAGCGCTCCGTAGCAGGGTGGATATTGTAAAGCTTATAACATCCACCCTGCTACGTAGCACCATTAGGGACATGCCAAGCCAAGAGGCGGGAACAAGGATTGAGGCAGCGGCGGAAGCGGCAGCATGGGCCAGATGATTTGATGCCATACAGCTCCTCCATGCTGGTAAGCAGGGAAGCAGAATGGGGGGGGGAAGTGGGGGGCTCGGGGTAGTCCCGTCACCACCGCTTTCGGCGATGGCGGCAGGACCACCAGCTTGCGATGTTTGATTTTTTAAAGTGATCCTATAAAGGTTATCACCTGTATTTGTTCTATAGGTCTGGACAAATAGTGATAAAGGGGAATTTAAGAAGGATGTGTCCCATCTGTTTTAAAATTTCTGGGAAACAAGTCCCATTCTCTTCCCTGGAACTTAACTCACAAATAAGTGTGTTTAAGTTGTGAATTAGCTTTGTTTTCTAAGAGACATAATGCTTATTTACAGTCTGAAAAGAGATCTAAATGAAAAACTATGAGGTAAATAATATAGTTTCACCTGGGATCAAGAATATCCAATTCAGAAAGAAGTGACTTCTTGAAATAAGTAACAGAACTGAGTCACAAAATACCTTTAATGTTCAGCACTGCATACAAATATCAGAAGCACACTAGCCTGTCTTACCTTTTGAAGGTATTATATTATGAAAGATGTGCAATACATCCAATGTACTGTATAGTGCCTCTTATCACTTGATATATCAAGTACTGTACTGTACATCATTAAGGCACCAAAGAGATGATTTGCTGACAATTATAGTATTCACCAACTAAAGAAGATTCCTGGCATCAGCTGTTACAGTTGAATGACTTATATCCAACTGTTTTGCACATTCTGAAACATGACATTTTATAATCATCTTGCAGGACTTTTTTATCCTGCAAAAGGCATTGAATCTCTTTTGCTTTATCCTCTTTGGGTTTCATATATGAACATATTTTTCATTCTTAACAAACCATAGATTATAACTTTTTACATGTAAACTGAGTGTACTGATCTGATATCTCATGTTAATAATCTCTTGGAACCCCCTTTCCCCCACACATTTTTCTTTAATATGACTCTCTCAGTCTTTCTACAACTTCTGATCACTGCTGAATGTCCACTGAACCACATATGAATTCAGACACTGTTTCTGTTTGTTAATCAAAGTGCCTTGAAATAAATGTGCCCAATTTTAAAAAGAAAGAAAGTTAAACTGTCACTATTATAAAAATATTCCTCTTTTAAATCATCCAAGCTTTTAAGAGCCAGGAAAATACATGTAATAGATTGTCCCACCTCATAACTGTTTTTGTGGTCAGAAATATAAAAGAACTAAGATGGTAAATGGGTGTTCACTAATAAGATCTGGTTACATTCCTGAACATGAGCTGGACAATGTGGTTGGGAGTGCAACCAAGAAATGCAGTCAGCACCTTAATATTGTGTAGCATTTCATAATGGCAAGTTATGTGATTTCCCTTACAAAAGCATAGATTGAACAGATGGTCAAAATCAAATTAGCAAAGTTCACATTAAATTATTATATCCAATTTAAATACAGTATATCCAAAGATTTTATTTGGAAAAATATTGACAGAATCATAAAAGACAGCTGCTGAAAATTTTCAGGCCAACTATGGAGTTTGTGATATTTCTGAGTGTGGTTTTTTTTTATTTGAACAATCCTAAAGGAAATTCTGAATGAAGCAAATTATCATTGCTCCATATATTATTTCCCTTGTTTCATCTTTCTGTAAAGTCATTTGGCATGTGGAAACGGACGATTTTTCAATATGGGTATTTCATTCTCCTGTATACTTTTTATGGAACACAGTCATAATAAATTTTTACAAGTCTTTTCTCACATTTTATCTTCATTAACTAGTTTGTCTACATTTCCATGAAGATGGTCTCTCATCTTGCAGCTTTTTGAATCTGGGCCCAAGAAATAGCCACCAAGCAAATCCTAAAATCATGCATATTACAGACTCCACATAATAGCCATCCAGAGTAACAACACAAGAGCCACCTTCTTTTGTACAAAGCTGTAAGAGATAAAAACATGGCAATGTTTTATATAGATACAGTATGTGAATTAAATCAGCTGAAACTGCATTAAGCATTATAAACTAATATACTACTTTTGATGTAAGTTTATCCCTTGTATTATATAGCTGGCTTTCCAAAGCTTTCAAGTGCATCATAACAGAAGCCTTGCAAGGAAAGCATCAAATACAGACACTTTTCATAAATAGCTGAAAGACAGAGGCAAATCTAGAAAGCACAGATAATTTCAAAGGGTAAACAAAACAACAAAAAAGGCAAAAATGTGCCACCTTAAAGACTAACTAGGGACTGTGATGGCTTAGAGCAGGAGTTTCCAAACATGGTTGAGCAGGGGAGAGGGTGTTATGTGGTTCCTCCCGCCGAAAAATGTGTCTGTCGTAAACACGTTTATGACAGCTGCGGGTGCATTTATGACAGCATTTACACATGTGCAGGTGCGTTTTGATTCCGCTTCCGGTAGCGTCGTGGGCTGGATAATTTGGCATCATGGGCCGAGTCTGGTCCACAGGCTATAGTTTGGCCACCCCTGGCTTAGAGGAACTGCAGTGGCTTAGTGGATAAGATGCTAAACTTAATGACTGGAAGGTCGGTAGGTCAGCAGTTTGAGACCCAAGTGCTGCATGATGAGCTCTTATCTCTGTCCCAGCTTCTGCCAACCCAGCAGCTCAAAAGCAAGAAATTGCAAGTAGATAAATAGGTTCCACTTCAATGGGAAGGTAAACATTTCATGCACTCCGGTGACTAGGCATGCCTGCCACATGCCCACAGAAATGTCTGCATAAATGGAGATGAGTACCTAACCCTAGAGTTGGATATGAATGGCTTTAGAGCAAGGGCGACCTTTAACTTTACCCAAAGACAAACTCCTGTATTTAAATGTGAGCTTTCGTGGATCAAGTCCACTTGATCAGATTATTCCATAAAATGCACATGTTGATAGAATAAAGAAATGATACTCCTAAAATGCTGTCTAAAGCCTTTTAAACATAGACAAAAATTTAGAAAGCCAGTGTCATTCTATCAATGAAAATGAACACAAAAATAGAAAGTTCCCCTGTATCACACTTACCTCCACAGCAGTGGAAGACTCACAGCTGTGTCCCTGAGCTCCAATGCACTTCTTCACTGTAAGCGGATCGACAAGCCAAAGAGCTACGGTGGCTGGCCAGTTTCCTCCCAGATTAGACACTGTGTTAAGTAGTGTCATATATGTTCCTCCAATGAGTGGATCACTAACTTTGGCATTGAAGGCCATTACAGCAACATACATGCTGTACAAGGTAACCTGGGGAACGACAGTGAATAATACTCATAAAGAATAAAAGAAGAGGATTGTATTGTAGAAACTGCATTACTTTAGACCAAGGTTTCCCAACCTTTCGTTTTTGGACTCCAGTTCCCAGAAGCTTAAGTCAATTCCCAAAAGCACTGATCAGCCAATGTGCTAACTTAGGCTTCTGGGAATTGAAGTCCCCCTGTGGGGCATGGGCCCCACGTTGGGAACCAGTGCATTAGACCTAGTGAAATATCTGTTACTAAATTAGCACTCCAAACTGTTCTCATAAATAATATGAAACTTGCTGCTTTAAAACAACTTCTTTGTAAAGGTGCCAACGGGTGCCAACATAAAATGAAGTCTAACTGTGACATCACCTCTGGCTTTCAGTAGCTGAAATCCTGCTGCTTAGTATACAGTAGTAATTCACAACTGGAGAAAGACCACTGAACCAATGGAACTTATGGTGGAGTTGATTCACCAAATTGCCGCTGATTCAGCGGGGCTGGTTTTGTTGTGATTTACTATACTAAAAACAAGATTTCAGCCTAATTATGGAAAAATAAACAACAGTGGCTGTTATAAAAGTACTGAAACAAGTCATGGAACTAGACATAGGACAGACGGCAAGGCTAAAGTCAGTAGCAAAATGAATCTTGTCTCGTTTTCTTTTCATGGTAATTGTGTAAAGGAAATATCTTAATGTCTGACACCACATTGTCCGGTGTTCTTTTTAACTATGTCTGAATACCTTTAATACAAGTTTAGTGGTGCATCAGTAATCTTTCATGCCACTCTTGGGTTCCAAACCTGTAGTGGTGAAACATTTTGGTTGAAGCTACAAGACTTAACATAAACTTAGTCTGTATCATCCTAGTATAGAGCTCATCATTAGCTAAGTAAGGATGCTTCAAGTGATAGTTACCTTAACAACTAGCTTGTTCTATAGAGTATTTGCTACTAAACCGTTTCTATTCATTGTGCATGCTGTCTACTGGGAGTAAGTACACTGCATTATTTAGCACACTACTTAAGAGTACCCTTGTGTGAGCTTAATATAGAGTTAAATTTTGATACCAAAGTCATTCGACAGTTTATAACTGTTCTAGAGACCTTTTTAAGAAGATCTGCAGGAGACTGCAGTGGCTTAGTGGTTCGGAACATAGTGCCAACTGGAAGGTCAGCAGGACAGCAATTCAAGACCCAAGTACTGCACAGCAGAGCAAGCTCCTGTCTCTGTCCCACCTCCTGCCAACTTAGCATTTTGAAAGGAAGACATTGCAAGTAGATAAATAGGTACCACTCCAGTGGGAAAGGTAAACAGCATTCCATGCATGTCTAGTCATGCCTGCCACACTTCCACAGAAATGTCTGCAAACACATACAATGCTGGCTCCTTGACTATAGAGATGAGCACTGAACCCTAGAGTCAGATACGACTGGCGTTCGAGCAAGGGCAGCCAATCTTATACATGTCTATTCAGTAAAAGAAAGATATGTAAAAAGCACACAAGTGCATGTTAGGAAATGGTCTAGTCCTGAACAGGTAATAGAAATTAAACACAACTTTTAATTTTTTGAAGTTGCTCGAGTGGTTCAAAGATTCACACTAATGCAGAAGCCATATCCAGACAGCAGTTGTGCAAGTTCAGTTGCGCAATAGTTAAGTAATCGGACATGTGGACTGCTGGGCAAAATTCCCCCATAACTTCTCAAGATGTTACATAACACCATACCAAGTTCAATAGGTTTTTAGCTAACATATAGTTAATGTATTTACTGTACATGTACGTGAATGTGTCAATTTAAGTTGTTAAAAATGGAACTTTCATCTATACATAAAGATACTACTTACATTTTACATAAGAAGACACTACTTTAAAAAGAATTATAGCCACGTGTTACCTGGTGCAAGCCGTAACTCAGCAACAATATCATATAGTAATAGATAGGAAACCCTCCTTCGTATTTTACTTTGGGAGTCCACCAAACCAAGAAAGCAAATTCCAATCCAAATAGTAACCTTCAGTTAAAATATGAAGGGAAACATTTTAAGTTGATGAACATAATCCTTTCTTTGCTGCACCAACAGGAAAAATAGGATTGACCTGATTCATATGGCAGTAAATATATTTAGACTAGAGTTGGACAGGAGAAATGGTAAAATATGGTTTTGACCTTTAAAGCCCTTCATGGAAATGGACTGGGTTACTTATGGGACCGCGTCTCCTCAAGGTATTCTACCCGTCCCACGAGGGCAGACCTGAGAGGCTCCGTGGTGGTCCCTCCGACAAGAGAGGCACACTTGACTGGGACCAGAAGAGCCTTCTCAGTGTCTGCCCCGGCCCTGTGGAACCTCTTACCACTGGATTTGCGCCTCCAGACCGAGCTGCTCCCCTTTAGAAAGGCACTTAAGACTTGGCTATGCCAGCAGGTATGGGATCCGACATGTGGAACGGCCCAGGCCCGCTGGCTGGTTTAGCTGCCTTATGTTATAGCTGTAAGTTGTCAGAATTTTGTATGTCCTATCTGTTTTTAAGCTTCCTTTTTGTATGGTTTTTACCTTTTTAATTCTTGTCTTTTATCTTCTTAAGGGGTTAGGGAGGGTATTGGAGTTTTTTAAAAGAGATTTTTAGAATGTGTTTGTATTTTTAGTGCACCTTTTGAATTGTTCAAGACTGCTCTTTCTTTTGTAAAAGAGCTTTCTCTTCATTTGTTGTTAGCCGCTCTGGGTGGCGTTCGCACCAGAAGGGCAGGATGGAGATGTGTGTGTGTGTGTGTGTGTGTGTGTATATATATATATATATATATATATATATATATATATATATATATATATATATATATATATATATATATATATATATATATATATATATATATATATATATATATATATATATATATATATATATATATATTTCACTCACCGTGAGCAAGATTTACCTCTGAGTTTACATAACTCTGTAATCATGATTGTACAGTAAAACCCCGATTTACAAACGCATCGACTTACGAAAAACTCGAGTTACGAATGGTTTTTCCCCGTAAACCGGGGTCCTGATTTATGAAAAAACCCGACATATGAAAATAGTTTTTTAGCACTCAAAATGGTGGTGCTGCCATTTTGTGCCCTAAAAATAACTCCCAGCCACTCACCCACACCGCCGGAAGTGTAAGAAAAGGAAACAGCAACAGCCAGAAGGAAGGAAATCTCTCTGATTATTTTTTTTCTATGCATCCCTATGGGATGCCTCGAGTTACGGAAAAAAATCGAGTTATGAAATAGGCCAGGGGATTGATTTTTTTTTGGGTAACTCGGGGTTTTAATGTACTATATTCCCAGGAGTCATTGCAGAAGCTTCCTTTTTACTCACATTAACAACAGGAATCAATGCCAGAAACGGACAAGCAAGGTCAAAAGTAAGCCCTACTATGAATGAACTATAGGTATCTGTAGGCATGTGTGGACTAAAACTGGGGAATACTTGGAGAATTCTGAATGTTGAGCCCCAAAACAAAAAGAAAAATAAATAAATTTTGAAAAGCTTTTTTTAAAAAAGGCAAGCCGCTTAAAACACCTGAAATTAGAACACCCCTTTCAAATATATCTAAATCCCATATTTCACAGATCAGTCAATAAAGACTCATTTGTGGTAATAGAATCAGTTTCAGTCTTTATGGACATGTTATTTTCTTCCAGTGTTTATGGACTGGGAATTTAAATATATTTGTAGGAAAATAATATTCCAATTTTATGTGCAAAAGGCACATGATGGGGATCCGAATCTTCTGTGACATTTTAAACTCTTTACCTCCTTCCCTACCTCCTTTCCTTTTTGCACGTACTATATGTTCTTCAATTAAAACTGAAGGAGCAATTAAAAGCTTTAAATAACTGCAATGGAAACAAATATAAAAAAATAATAATAGAAAAAATGTAGTGTCACACTAAATTCAACATTTTTTCTCCAGTTCAGAATAAACTGTGTAACTAATGCAGGAGGGAAAAGCCTTTACTTTCATGGTAATTAAAAACACCCTCCCCAATAAACAATTATGCTACAAATTAACAAGTATAGCAATCAACATGGTCTTACCTAAACGGCATAGCTTTGTAAAATGTATTCAGGGGCTTTGGGCCTGCAGTGTATTTGCTGATAATCACAGGGAGTATGATCTGCAGCGGAACCATTGGAACAGCAAGTAGAGCTAAGTGCTCTTTCGGTACTCCTTCTTCCACCAATTTGAGCCCTGTTACTGCATCTGCTGCTGAGAATCCAATCTGCAATGTAAGATCTTGTTAATTTCTATAGCATTTCCAGAAGGCAAAACATTTTACAATTGTTATTATCTTCAACTTCACAAAAATCCTGTACAAACATTTCTGTGCTAGAAATAGAGTGCAGATCCAAGTCTGGTGTGTGTGTGTGTGTGTGTGTGTGTGTGTGTGGCTAAGATGGTGCCTGGTTAACATGAACTTTTTCTCGCTCGCGCCGAGAAAGGGGTTTTTAAAGTGATAAATGCATTAAAATTGGATCTAACCTGATTGAAAGCGATTATCCGGAGCCTAGAAACTGGGAAAAGTTTGATTTGTTTTGCCGGAGACTGAGTTCGAGGAGCGGGCAGCGTGGGAAACACGGCACAGGCTGTGCTGACCGCGAGGATCGGGTCAGACGGGCCTCCGGTGGATTTTAAAGAGTAATTGGCTTCAGAATCCGCATTGAGGCGGGAGAAGGAAGAAGAAAAACAAAGAGAATACTCGGCGGTGGCGAACGAGGTCTCGGGGATTTTGGAGTCGGTTGGATGGTCACAGTAAATGAGAAGGAAGGAAAAGGGATATTTTGAAGGGAAGGCTGGAAGGAGTAATGGCGGCGAGGGAGAACAAGAGCAAAAACGAAAGTTAAGAAGGCTGAGAGCGGAAAGTGGAGAAGTAGTGGTGGCGGAGTTTGAGAAGCGGCTGAAGGTATTTGGAGATTTGAGGCTGGAGTAGAAGTAAGAAGGCATAAAGAACGGAGTGTTTGTAGTAGAGTGTTTGATCGATTGGGAAGATTGGAGGCGAGACCTGGATCGAGAACCACCGCTGTGGTTTGGATTTATAATTTATAATTTTTTTCTTCCTTTCTTCTCCCTTTTTTTGCAAAGTTTTGGGATACAGTTAAGCTCTTTCTGTGTTTTTCCCCCGTCCTTTGGAGAATTTTATACCTCTGTTTAAATCCTGGGAAGAAAAGCTACTGGTGGTTTTTGTTGCACTTTTGGATACACTTCGGATATACCCTTGGATAGACTGTTACAAATATTTTTTAGCAGCCCAGCTCACAAGGAAGACTAACGGATTTGATTGAAGTTTTGATTTGGAGTTTTGGATATAAAGCACCCGGTTTGACTAAATTATCAAGCTCTTGTTTTTAGGGGCTTGTTTAGAGTGAATTCTGAAGTCTTAACAGAAGAGGGGGGGATTTGAAGTGTTTAAGCACTGGATCAGTATCAAGGAGAGAGGCCTCAGAGAGCTAAAATTGTTGCAGCATTGAAACTTTTATGTGACATCACCATGGATAAGATCACAAGGGGAAAAGGAAAAGAGGAGGAGCCGGTGGTGAAAGCTAAGAAAGATAAGCCAGCAGCGGCAGAGGCAACACCATCTACATCATCAGCATCTCCTGAACCAACAGCATTTGACCAGGCTCAAATAATGGCTGAATTTGGTAAATTGTTTCAGAAATTTGATGGTATGGAAGAGGCAAGGGTGAAGGATAAAAGTGAAATTTTGGGGAGACAGGATAAATTGGCTTCAATGTTTTTTGATTTTACTAAAAAAGTGGATTCGAGTCTTCAAAAAGTAGAGGGAAGTGTTAAGTCAATGCAAGGTGAAATTACAGAGATGCAAGGAAAAATAGAAGAGGTTCAGGAGGGAGTGAAGGAGACTAAGAAGAAGGTGGATATGCATGAAAAAAGGATAGATGTTATGGAAGAAATGATGAGAAAACAAAATATTGTGATTCGCCATATGGTATTAAGAACACCAGACAGCTTAAAGGATAGAATAGTGGATTGGCTAAATAGTCTGAAAATGGGTAAAGATTTTGTTAACCAAGACATTGTAAGTGCTTATAGAGTGGGACCAAGAAAGGGGAAAGTTCTTCAAAGAAATGTTTGGTAAAATTTGCAAATTGGGGGGATAAGTTGATGGTAATGGCTTTTTAAAAACAAGCTGGTTCTGGCGCTCTGAAAATTGATGGGAGTGATGTGGAGGTATATAATGACATCTCAATGAATGAATGTGGTTGGAGATATAAGATGAAACCTGTCATAATTTTTTTGATGAAAAAAGGGATAACATACAATTGGCGATTTCCTCAACAGTTAAGATTCTTTCATGATAAAAAATGCAGGTGATTGATGTAGAGATGGATGCACTGGAATTTTTGAGTTTAATTGATCTGGTCAAGGCGGGATCAAATGAATGGTTGCAATTAAGGAAAGATCTGTTGGAGTCGGGAGGTATAAGAAAAGAATATGGTGGAGCGGATGAAGGTGGTGCTGCGGGAGGAGAACAACCGGATTTAGCAGAGGGTGAGCTATCATTGATTGTAGTGGAGGAAGGTTTGAGTAATAGTTCAAAGGATTAAATTATATAATTAAGAAATTCGGATGGTGTGCTAGAGCAGTAACTATCATGCACGTCTTGCATGTCCCCCCCTCCCCCCTTTGGAGGACGAAGGTGACTTTTTGCTGAGGAAAGTGGGGAGAGTAGTAATGAATGTTTTTTGTTTTGCTTTGGTTTTTTTTGTTGTTTTGATTGTTGTGGGTTAATGGGTAGCACGCCTATTGGAGGACTCGGAAGTAGTAGAAATTGTGGTAAAGTAATAAAACATGAGAACTATTAAAGTGTTAACGTGGAATGTAAAGGGTACAGGATCTTTGATTAAGAGGAGACTAGAATCAGCTGAGGAAGGATAGGCCAGATATACTTTTTTTGCAGGAAACCCACCAAAAATCCCAAGATGCAAACAATTTTTTTTAGGATGGATGCAGCATTATGAGAAATCATATGGCACATCAAAGGCTAGAGGGGTCACAATCTTAATTTTGACTAGGTTGGGGTTTGAGATAATAAGTTCAATTGTGGATCCAGAAGGTAGATATTTGATAGTAAAAGGGAAAATAGATGATGATGAAGTAACTCTGGTAAATATATATGCCCCAAATGATCATCAATCTGAATTTTTAGAAAAAATGCGTAAAATTTTGGTAAAAGAACAAACAACAAGGATGATTGTGGCCGGAGATTTTAATTTAGTAAAATCAAATTTGGATTGTACCAATGTATCAAGATGCGGAAAAGGAATTAAGGGGCAGATTTTGGACAATTGGATGGCGGTATTAGGTTTGAAGGATTCTTGGAGAGAACTTAAGGGGTCAGAAAGGGTATATTCTTATTTCTCACATGTCCATAACTCATACTCTAGAATAGATTATGTATTTGTAACTGAAAATATGGTCAAAAATTTGGAAGAGATGGAAATTGGAATTTTTAAGGAGTCTGACCATGCTAAAGTAATTTTGGAATTAAGAATACAGAGTGATAGTAGAACGAGAAGGAGTTGGAAATACGATGTCAACTTATTTAAAGACCAAAAGAATAAGGTTCAAATTATGGAGAATTGGAAGGAAATTTGGCAATTAAATGATAATGATGGGGTAAACTTTAATATGGTCTGGGATGCCATGAAGTCGGTCTTTAGAGGGGAATGCATTAAGATAGCAAGTAATAGATATAAAAGGCATAAGCTAGCACAAGAAAAAGCTGAAAAGGAGATAAAGCAACTACAGGAGGAGCATGCAAAGACGAAGGATAATAAGGTTTTTGAAAATTTACAAAGATTGAAGACTGAAATGGTAGGTAAAGATATAGAAAAGGTAAAAAGAGACTTGGTCTACTTAAAAAGAGAGTATTTTGAATATAGTAATAAAAATTCGAAATTACTAGCAAAAGCAGTGAAAGACAAGAGGGAAAAAGGGAAATTGGGGTTCTGATAGATAAACAAGGGGTAAGATGCAATAAGACTAAGGATAAATGTACGATTGTGAAGGAATTTTATCATGCTTTATATGCAAGAAAAGAAATAGATGAGGAAAAGCTTAAAAAGCAAATAGAGAAGCAAATAGTTGGCGGGATAAAACAGGAACACAAAGACAGAATGGAAGATCAAGTGTCTGAAAAGGAAGTAAGAGACGTAATTGGGGGCTTAAAGTTGGGGAAAGCCCTTGGTTAAGATGGATTGTCGGCTGACTTTTATAAGGAATTTAAAGATATAGTTGCACCAAAGTTGGTAAAATTATATAATTATGTATTGGATAGTGGCCAAATTCCGACTTCATGGTATAGGACCACAAATGTTCTATTGCCAAAACCTGGAAAGAACTTAGAAAAAGTAGAATCTTATAGACCAATCTCATTGATAAACCAAGATGTCAAGATTTTCACAGCAATATTAGCTAACCATTTAAACAATTTTATGTGTAATTATATAAATGTAGATCAAGTGGGTTTTTTGAAGGGGCGACACATGGCAGATTTGACTAGAAGAGTAGTAGATTTGATAGACATTGTGAGTCAAACAAAAGAAAAAGTGGGGTTAATATCATTGGACATTTTTAAAGCATTTGACTCATTACAATGGATCCCAATTAAAGAAATAATTAAATGTTATGGATTTGGAGACAAATTTAGAAGAGTGATTGATCAGCTATATCATCAAGGAATAGCTACCGTTAAAGTAAACAATGAGGTTACTGAGGAGATAAAACTGGAGGCGGGTACGAGACAGGGTTGTCCTCTATCACCAATTTTGTTTATCATGGCAATGGAGATGCTAGCAAAAGCTATAAGAGAGGATAGAAAAATAGAGGGAATTTTGGAAAATAAAATAAGTATGTATGCAGATGACACCATGATAATTGTAAAACATCCTGAGAGGGTAATGGATAGAATTAGGGATCAATTAAAGGATTTTGAAGACATTACGGGTCTGAAGATAAATTGGGATAAATCGGAAATGATGCTTTGTAATATAGGAGAAGAAGACCGGAAGAAGATAATGGGAATAGGTAATATTCAAATTAAAGATAAGTTAAAATATTTGGGAATAGTTATATCTAACAAACTGGAAGGACTTAAAAGAATGAATTAAGACAGTTTGAAAATGGAAATCAAAAATAGAATACAAACTTTTCAAAAACTGAAACTGTCATGGTTCGGGAGAATAGCACTTACTAAAATGATGTTGTTACCTAGAATTAATTTCTTATTTGATACATTACCAATTCAATTGAAGGACAAGGATATTAATGAGTTTCAAAAAATGATTAATAATTTTTGTAATGGTGGATAAAGGTCTAGGTTATCTAAAAGATTATGGTATTTGCCTCAGAAGGAAGGTGGCCTGGGAATGCCGAATTTGAGGGGATATTATCGAGCCTTTCAAGTTAAGAGTGTTGTGAAGATCTTGGCAAGAGAAAAGGTGATTTGGGAGGAAATTGAGATGAAGGATTATAGACATATAGGTAAAATGGTCTTTTGGGGGGATAACTTTGGAAAAGTTGAAATTAAAAATACTTTGATGAAAGGTTTAATTAGCGTATGGAAGAAAGTAAAGAAGGATTTAGCCCCAAATTTCTCTCCGATTACAGAACTGTCAGATATGGTTGGTTTCCCGATCAAGGTTGACAATGTAGTAAAAGAAATTTTGAAAGATTGGTTACGAGCTTGCAGGGATATCAATGTTAGGACAAAATTGTTTGAATAACTAAATATGAACTGGTTTCAGATATTGAAAATCAATAAATGGAATAATAAATATATGAGGGAATATGATTTGGAAAGGGAAAAGACAGAATTTGAGGATCTGGTTCTAAAAATTAGGAAAGGGAGTTAAAAATACTAAGGGTTTAGTCAGCAAATTGATACATTGTTGAATAAGGAGGGTGATGCACAAGAGGATTTGAAATTAATTTGGGAAGATGATTTGAAAATAAAAATAGATAATGATATATGGAAAAATAAATGGAAAAAGAGGATAATGAGAACTTTGTTGGTTAGAATTAAGGAACATAATTGTAAAATGTTATGGAGGTACCTGACTCCAGTGAGGTTACATCAAATTGACAATAAAAGGGATAAATTGTGTTGGAGATGTAAAGATACAATAGAAACTTATGAACACAGGTGGTGGAGTTGCACTGTGGTAAAGGATTTTGGGAAAAGAATTGAAAAAGAAATGGGTGAGATAATGGGTAAAAGAATAAAATTGGGGCCAGGTACCACCATGCTGACAAACGTGGAATGTATTTGTTGAAATAAGGATGAGAGAGAATTACTAGAAATAATGCTTACAACGGGTAGACAATGTATTACTAGAAATTGGAAAAATGATGTACTGTAATTATATCGACTGAAGAATGGTATAAAGAAATGTGGAATTTAGCATTGAATGATAAATTGACTTGGGGAATAAAAGTAAAAAGGGGTAATCTGAAAGAAAATAGATTTTGGAATATCTGGAAACCATTTGTGGATCATGCAATGGAGGGAAGTGAAAGAAATAGACCTGTACCGGATCAAAGTAGTTTTTGGAGGTAAAATAGTGTGGTATTCTGAGTTCTCCAGGGCAATGTATATTAACACTGGGTGTAACATAATTCTGTTTTTGTGTGATCTTCCTATCCAGAAAACTATGAGTTGTTTAACATGATTAAGTGTAAGGTGGTTTTATTGTATTTGAAATTATAAAGATAGATGAAAAAATGTATTAGGATAGGCTTTCCCCCCTTCTTTTTATGATTTTGTATATTAGTTTTGTTGATATACTTTTCATTCTATGTACTGTTTTGTTTTGTATATGTTAGAAAAATTCAATAAAAAATATTTTTTTTAAAAAAAGATCAAAGTCTGAATGCAGAATCACTTTCGTTCTTTATGGATCTATCATCATCCTCTTCTATCTTACATTCTCCCAGATGGGTCTGGCAAACAAAACTAGCTCCCCACTCATGCTCTAAACCAGTGGTGGCGAGCCCAGACATGGCACACCCAGGCCTCTCTGTTGGCACGCATGTCACCACCCCAGCACAGAATTCACCCCGCCCCTCTACCCAGCAGCCCAATGGGACTGCTTCTTCCTTCCCCCAGCACAGAGTTCACCCCGCCCCTCTGCCCA
Organism: Bradypodion ventrale; assembly: GCA_035047345.1. NCBI lineage: Eukaryota > Metazoa > Chordata > Lepidosauria > Squamata > Chamaeleonidae > Bradypodion > Bradypodion ventrale. Next base: position 36,301,894 of record JAWDJE010000003.1, on the reverse strand, counting down.
GCAGCCCAATGGGAGCACTTCCTCCCTCCTCTAGGGCACAGAGTTCACCTTGCCCCGCGGCCCAGCAGCTCAATGGGAGCGCTTCTTCCCTCCCCCAGCACAGAGTTCACCCCATCCTCGGCACAGCAGCCCAATGGGAACCCTTCCTCCCTCCAGCACAGAGTTTACCCTGCCCCGCTGCCCAGAAGCCCAAAGGGAGCGCATCCTCTCCCCCCCCCAAAGCACAGAGTTCGCCCTGCCTCTCAGCCCGTTTGGGCGCTTGGTCTCTAAAAGATTCACAATTACTGCTCTAAACCCAACCTACGGCCAGTGGCCAGCCCCAGCCCCCGACACCATTTCATCTGGCCCGTCGCCCCCACACCTGGAAACAGACACATTTACATCAGCCAGAAAATGCGCCCGTGCATGTGTAAATGTGGAAAAGATCGGTATACGTCCCAATCCCAAAAAAGGTCAATGCCAAAGAATGTTCAAATTATCGAACAATTGCGCTCATCCCACAAGCTAGCAAAGTGATGCTCAAGATAATACAGGATAGACTGCAGCAGGATGTAGAAAGAGAACTACCAGAGGTGCAGGCTGGGTTCAGAAGAGGCAGGGGGACCAGAGACCACATTACCAACATACATTGGATCATGGAGAAAACAAAGGAATACCAGAAACAAGCTTACTTCTGCTTCATTGACTAAACCAAGGCCTTTGATTGTGTGGACCACAACAAAATGTGGCAAGTAATTAAAGAGATGGGAATACCAGAACACCTCACATGTCTCATGAGAAATCTGTACATGAGTCAAGAAGCAACAGTTAGGACAGAGTATGGAATGACGGAGTGGTTTGGAATAGGAAAAGGAGTAAGACAAGGCTGCATTCTGTCACCCTGCTTATTCAACTTATACACAGAGCACATAATGCGCAATGCAGAGATGGAGGAATCACCATATGGGATCAAAATTGCTGGGAGAAACATCAACAATTTGAGATATGCAGACGATACCACCCTAATGGCAGAAAGTGAGGAAGACCTAAAGAAGCTCCTGAAAGGTTGAAAGAAGAGAGTGCAAAAGCTGGCCTGAGACTCAAAATCAAGAAAACCAAGATAATGGCCACAGGCCCCATCAGTCCCTGGAAAATAGATGGAGAAGAAGTAGAAGCAGTAACAGATTTTACTTTCTTAGGATCCAAGATCTCTGCAGATGGAGATTGCAGCCATGAAATAAAAAGGCGACTGATTCTTGGGAAACAAGCTATGAGAAACCTGGGGAACATAGTGAAAAGTAGAGACATCTCACTACAAACAAAGGTGCGCATAGTCAAAGCAATGGTATTTCCGGTGGTAATGTATGGCTGTGAGAGCTGGACCATTAGAAAGGCTGAGCGAAGAAAAATAGATGCCTTTGAGGTGTGGTGCTGGAAGAGAGTTTTGAGAGTCCCCTGGACAGCGAGGAGAACAAATAGGTCAATATTAGAAGAGATTAGCCCTGAGTGCTCCTTAGAAGGACAAATAACAAAGATGAAGTTGAAATATTTTGGACATCAAATGAGAAGAGAGGATTCTCTTGAGAAGGCCTTGATGCTGGGGAAGGTGGAAAGCAAAAGAAGAAGGGGACGGCCAAAGATGAGATGGCTAGATGGTATTGTAGACACAATGGGCATGGGGCTGTGTGGACTAAGGAGGATGGTGGAGGACAGGGGTGCCTGGAGAGCGATGGTCCATGGGGTCGCAAAGAGTCGGAATCGACTGTGCGACTGAACAACAACAACAAATGTGTAAATGCACCCACGGCTATCATAAACATAGAAGTGGGCATATTTACGGCTGTCGTAAATGCACCCACTCAGCTGTCTGGGGGGGGCGTGGTCAGGCCCTCAGTGTAAAAAGGTTAGGAACCATTGCTCTAAACTGTAACATGACTGCTGCATTTTTGTAAGTTCAAACTACATTATAAATCAGGCTTTCTCAACGTTTTTGGGTCGTGGGCAGGTTCACTCCCCCTTAGACAGCTGAGTGGGCCAGTCACGTGGTTCTACGCATATTCTCACACGTTTTGTTCTCATGCATTTTCGGTGAGTTCTCATGCAAAAACGTGTATTTTTGCTGCATTTTGTGCTTCCGCCACTTGCGGCGGTAGCAGCGGGAGTGAGGGGCCCCACATGAAATGGCTCCGTGGGCCACGTCCAGCCCACGGGCCACAGGTTGTGAATGCCTGTTATAGACTCTTAGCTACATCTAGCACAAACTGTGGTTTAGCAGTGTGATCTCTACACTGACACAGCTAGTTCCAAGCAAAAAGTCTGGAAAGAAAGCTATCTTATCCTATGAACTACCGTGGCTGTCAGCCAAATAAATGCTTACTGGTATGTTAAATGCTTACCAGGAATATATCTTAGAATTCTGCAGTATCCAAAAGGACTCAAGTACACCTCATTCTATTCTTTTCTACCTTATTGTCAGATTCCTCAATTATTTGAATCATTCTGGCATTTGACAAGGAACAAAAGTGTTGATCTTATTGGGGAAGACATGGAAAGCTATACAGAAGTTATACTGCAAATTCCACATTAATAGTTGCAAATTTACTTACTTTTGCTGTTAAAATCAGAACACAGAATGTAAGGACTGCTGGCATTCTGACTATTGAGAAGAGGTGCTTATATGTATCCCTGATGCCTTTTGTTTCTTCTATTGATGGTGTTACTTGTTTATTTTCTTTTTTCAAGAGAGCAACTAAGGTTGTAGTTATTAAGAAAACAGCACCCCAGAAAAACAGAAAATCTGAAAAGAAAATGATTTATTTATATTTGTAATTCAAATAGTTTTTCCCATTTTGAAATCCATATAATAATATATGCTAATAATATATTTGCGTTAATATTCTGATTAGTTTTGGCCTGAATGAAACCATTAATATACTATCTCAATAAAAGCCTATGTTTTTATAAAAGCTCTCCACTTCTTGCAAACTGTTCATTCCAGGCTGTGATCCACAATCCATGTAGGCTAGATTAGTTCATTCAAATAAACAGGGAACTGTATGAGATCAAACAGTCTATGCCCACTTTACCTTTGCAAAAATGAAATCTGCCAGATTTAACTTGGAAATTGGACATATGAATGGACTTAAATCACAATTTTAAAAGGTAAATTAAGGATGAAGAATCAACATTTTAAGAATTTGGTTAGGCAAAGACTTTTATTCCCAATCCCAAATACCCTAATTACTTAAAAGTTAAATTAATCAATATTTAAGTAACTGCACATAAAGCTATATGTAGTAGAAGCTATCCTTCAGCCACTCAGAACTCTACCACCCATTTATTGCTTCTGTTTGATGACAAACCTCTCTATAGTTTTAAAGAGAATAGACAGAAAGATTCCACTCAGATTCATGCATACAACCTTTTCTTGCTAACCAGTCTTCTCAAAAGAGAAATTGCATACCAGATTTGCTTAAATCAGGAATTCTCAACCTGCGGCCCTCGGCGCCATTTCATATGCCCCCCCACCGCTTCCACTACATCAGGAGGTGCCATGTGGTGGTGGAGGGACAAAATGACCATCCAGCCCCGAAGCTGTCTGAGGGAACATCACCTAGTCCCCAGCTTAAAAAGGTTGAGAACTCCTGGCTTAAATGGTTCTTAAAATATTCAAGCAAGCTACAATGGCAGCATCTCCTATATTAGTCAATTAACCATGCATACAATGTAATCACAAGTAACATCTGGATAAAAGACTGAGATTACTAAAGTTATTGTTCTTCTAACAAATAGCAAGATCTATTTTTTATAATTCAATCAGGTGCGGCCTATACGAGTAGAAACCCACACATTCTGTTAGCGAGAAGATGCAGGAAAACATGTACCGTATTTATTCGTGTATAACGCGCAAAATTTTATACCAAAAAAAGAAATCAAAGTTTGGGTGCGCGTTATACACGAGGACTGGGTGCGCGTTATAAACGAGCCTCTTTTACTTCCTTTTTAGAATTGGGTCGGCTGTCTATTGCTGCGGCGGGTGAAGGGGAGGCGGGGGGTGGCTTTGAAGAAATTGACGGGATCTGATTGGGTGGCGCGGGAGACGAGGCGTGGCCCGGAGGTAGCTCGCAGTTCGAGCGAGGCTCCTGGGGGTCGGAAGTGCTCGTTTCGGATTGCATTTTCTGCAACAGGTGGGTCTGATTATCCCCCCCTCCCTCAATATTTTAAGGCGTGCTCTTTTTCACCGATATAACTGGTTCCCCTTTAGATGGCAACTCTTTGGTGTATCTGATGATGAATCTGACTTTGATGCATTTTAAAGTAAGGGGAATGAGTGGAGCTCTCTCTCAGTGGTCGTAGGTGATGTGCTGCGGCCAATCCTAACAGCACTCAGGATATAGTCAGTGGAAAAGAGTTTGAAGCATTTTTAATGCTTTTTGGCATTGTGCTTACACCAGTTTACGTTGTCAATAAATGTTTTTTTCATGGCCGCACGTGTTCAACAACGTTTTTTATGTCAATTTCAATGCGTGGTGTGAAACAAAATTTTATACCGAGGTTTCATGGAAAATTAGGGGTGCGCGTTATACACGAGTGCGCGTTATACTCGAATAAATACGGTAAGTTAGATACAGACAACTTGTGTGGAAACATATGCACAGATTGGTAAATAATGGTATATAGAAACAGAGAAAGAGCACACCATGCAGAATTTCCATACTGGGGAACTGGATTCAAAGCCATGCTTAGTCATAAGGTTCAGATAGTCTAGTACAGTGATGGCTAACCTTGGAACTACAGGTGTTCTTGGACTTCAATTCTCAGAAGCCCTGATCAGCAGGAGTGCTGGCTTGGGTTTCTGGTAATTAAAGTCCAAGAACACCTGGAGTGCCAAGGTTAGCCATCACTGGCCTAGTCTCCATTTGACATACTTCACTCATGTGATGCATAAATAAAATTAGGATAGGCCCATGTATAACTATTTGGAACAAATGCAGGAAATAAATACAATCTAATGCAATAAAATATACTGTATATACTCGAGTATAAGCCGAGTTTTTTAGCTCCAAAAATGAGCCCCCAAAAGGGGACATGGCTTATACATGGGTCAACAACCACACGGGTCCCAAGACCACGCTGGATTAAGATGTGCCAACAACTTAATTAATTTTACCACATTTTCATGTATTTTGATTCTTGAAATTCTCTAGCAGCTGCTGCATTTCCCACTCTTGGGATTGGGTCAATCTATTTTCCTAGGTTTCTAGGTCAAAATTAGGTACCTTGGCTTATATTCGGGTCAGCTTCTACTCAAGTATATATGGTAAATATCAAGGGGTAAAGAGATGGATTTCTTCCAACCTTATCTTTTTAAAATTAAAGCCTGAACTTGTGGAAAATAAAAGTTAGCTCATTGTTTATGGTTTTACTTAGCCCTAATAAAGTTAGTTACTTAGGCCCAATAAAGATGAAAAAGGTATCCTCTCCTTGGATGTACATGTTAATGTGTTAAGAGGGTGGTGTTTGTCAGGTAAGCTTACAAGTTTAGATTCCCAGCAGGGTCACCCAAGGTGGAATAGTAAAAGCTGAGGCACCAGGCTAAGATGCCTCCGTCCACTTCAGGAATTAATGGTCATATCAGCAGAAGAGAACTGATAGTTCCATTGCAATAGGGTCAGAAAAATTCTTAAACGGTAGCTACTGGGCAGTAGGAGAGGTAGAAGATGATAAAGTGGTACCTCTCTTAATGAGCATAATGTGTTCCACGGGATTGCTCTTTAAGCGAGTTTGCTCTTTAAGCGAAACACCATTGTAAGTGACCAATTGTGACTTCTGGCAGGGGAGATTGCGAACCGTGATATAATTGTTAAGCAAGTTTTTGGTTGGTTTTAGTTATTAAGCTAGGCGGCCATTCAGAAAAAATTCTGCTCTTTAAGCGAGTTAGTCTCTAAGCTAGGCGCTCTTTATGCGAGGTTTTACTGTATTGTAGAAGAGAATCTTTCGGAGACAAAGACAGTGACAATGAAGCTAACACTTGTTATACTGTGCTGACAAAACAGCGGTAAACCACTTCAGATAATTTTATACCTTGAAATCACTAAGATAAGACAATCCAAAATGAAACAAGAGATGGAACAGGAAAGGTTGGAAGGGACCCTATCAGCGACTGGGTTGCCCAGAGTTAAAAAGAAAGGCTGGTGCTGCATGATGCATATAACTGAAATGCAAGAAATTTGTAGAAACTATAAAACAAGAAATAGGACTATTTAAAGATTGTAATATTTGATGTGCAAAGGCAAATTGAGTAAGACATTATTAATTAGATAATTAAAAGGCAAAGGAGAAGTGGGGGAGAAAAAATATGAGGGATGGGACATATATAGGGTGGTTGAGGACGGGGGTAGGAAATAGATGAGGAAGGAGTAGGCAAATAGCAGGTGGGGAAGGGGTAGTCTTGTACCACACATATCTGCAGTACAGTATGTCTGTAAAGTAAAACTGAAGCAGAAAAGAACCAGATTGGGTGCTATTTTGAAGTATGTATGGCTTGGTGTTGTGTGTTACAATTGGAGTTGCTGCAGATTCAATCAGGTTTTTCTGGGCAATGTAGTGTTGGTCAATGTTGTATTTTATTTCCCTATCCATTTAATTTGTATGCAGAATCTATCATACTGAAAAGCTGATTAGATTCAGATTATGGAGGACAGAAAAACAGGGGAAGAAACACCAGTAATTTATAATATACAAATGACACCATATTACAGAAAACAGCAATGACAAGACATGACTATTGAAGAAGGCTGAAGAAAGTGCAAAAGAGAGAGTATAGCTGCACAGTAAGAAACAAAATATAAGCATTACAGAAGAAATGGAAGTCAAAACCTAGTTGGCTTTGGAAAGTTTCCATAAAATGAATTTAGTGTGCAAGAAACTCAGAACTGACACATGGTATGTATTCTCATTTCTACTGCATGGAAAGGAATCATAAATTAACACAACTACTAAAAAAATCAAAGCACTTGTAATGTGAAATGTGGATTTGTCATAAGAAACCGAAAACTTCCTAGATCAGGATGATGACTAATGAAAAAATACTGAAGTGAATGAAAAACATAAAACACAGAAAACAAAAATACAGTACTGTGCTTCAATCTGCCACACAATGAGAAAGAAAAGTACAGATTGTTAGACATGACCATTCTGGGTAAAATAAATAGAAAAGAAGCATAGGAAAATGGAGTTTTAGGCTGAATAACCTGACAGACTGGTTTGGATGCAATACAATGTTATTGCAGCCATAGTCAAGATAATCATGGCATTTAATCTCCCATAGGAGAGAATAAACTATACTGTACAAGTTTGGCTTATTTCCAATGTTTCTTTCCCTGAGAAGGAAGAGATCTACTTTCAAACTGATGAGGTAATAGTGGGATTTTGTTCGATGTAATATGACAACACTTCCTGTCGTCACTTTGTGCTCTCAACACGCTTCCAATTTATAGTGACTCTATGAAGCAATTTACAAAATGTCCAGTCCTCAACAGCCCTACTTATCTGGCATGGCCTCTTCCGTCTCCATTTGTGTCTGGCCAGCGACTCAACGTCAAGTGTCAGGCGGCAGTTAACTAACCTGACTCCCTAAAGGGGCCAACGGCTATGGCTGGATGAGCCCCTTTAGGTGGGGTGATGGTCCCCCTCAGTGTAGGAAATACCACTGGAAATCATCATATTGGGCCAAATGGCAAAATGAGCAAAACTCTGATTCCCAACCATCTTAACCACCGTTTAAGAGGGATCTATCCAAAACACTCCGCAATAGCATGAACAAACCACTCCTACTTACTATATCACAGGTGAAAATTTGAAATGGACACATAATCTTGACAGATATTGTATAAGATATCTCCATCAGTATCTGCATCATTATCACCTCTCCAATACATACCTGAAAGTGTAACGATTCCTTTGGGTTGAGGTTGAAACCGCAAATACTTGTTGCAGAAGGAAGCTGATTCCAGAGCCAAAAATAAGACATTGCCAAGAAAATATCCAGCTGTCTGACCCACCGAGTTACATGTGGAGGCATAGCCCACATTCTTCCGAGACAACATAGTCAATGCCCAGCCATCTACTGCTATGTCCTGAGTGGCTGCCAGAAACTCAAACAAGAAGAAAGTCACAGTAAGGGCTACTACATCTGGGCTTTTGCCCTCTTCCCCAAGAAGCGAGTCCACCTGCATGGACAGGTACATCATAAAAAGCCCTAAGATGTACTGAGTGGGCACAAGCCAAGATTTGCGCCGGCCAAAGCTTTTGAAGTACACAGCATCCACCAAGGGGGCCCAAAGGAGCTTCAAGCTGAAAGGCCAGAAGACAAAGCTAAAGAAAGCTTGGTCCTTGTAACTCACATTCTTGCTCTGCAAGATCAGGGGGATGCTACCTGCCAGCCCTAGAGGAATGCCCTGCAGCACATAAAGGAAGAGAAGCAGTAAGATATTGCCTAGTTCTGCTCGATAGCTTGGGGGAGAATCCACAGGTGGAACATCTGGCCCTCCAAGCAGCAGCGCCTGCCTGTCTCCCCCTCCAGCGATCTCCGCGTGGCCATCTTCGTACAAGTCCAGGAGGGAAGGAGGGTCACCCTTCATCCCATCCAGGGAGCTCTGGTAGTTCCCAGGCCGGCGCTGCCGACTACTTTCCTTGCACGAAATAGTGGGGGACATGTCGCAGACGTAATCCAAAGCCGTCGTCCTGGGAAAGGCTCCCCCAAAGGGGAATCGCCCTGAAAAGCACAGGTGAGATCCAGGAGGGATCCCTATTCTGTCCAAGGCAAAAATAACAATAGTAATAATAATAATAATAATAATCACAGGTGAGATTCAGGAAAGGGAGGGGAGCTTCTGATTCTGACCCAGCCGGATCGCCAAGGAGATCGTTGGCTGGGAAACTGCCAGATCGCAGCCTCTTTCCCACCTCTGTCCCGACTCAGAAGGGGTTAAACCTGCCCGAGGCAGCGGCCTTCCTTCATCCACAGCCTGGAGCAAGAGGAGGAAGAGAGGACGACGCAACCTTCGCCGGCTCTACTCCAGGGCGACTCGCTTGTTGCCGTCGGTCGTCCAAACCTTCTCGGCCACAGCAGCAGCCAGCCTGGGCCAGGCTCGCCGAATCAACCGCGTGTAACTTTCTCCCCGGGCCCCCCTTGGCCGGCTCAGTCCGACCCTTAAATTCTTCCGGGCTTGCAACACGAACCGACTCCGAAAAGGTACCGAGTAAGGCCGCAAAAGCTCTTAGGAGCCGTGGTCCTTTCTTACTGGCTGACAGGGAGTGACGTCATTAAAGAAGAAGAAGAGAGAGAGGATAGAAGGAGGGGCTAAAACCCTTTCAAGTGGAGTCAATGGAATTCTTATACTGTACTGTACCGTATTACTGTATTATGCCCTAGCAGTCCCTAGAACCGTGATGGCGAACCTTGGCACTCCAGATGTCCTTGGACTTCAATTCCCAGAAGCCCCAGCACCCTGTGAATCCACACGAATGGATTTACTGCGATTCATCCGGCCTGCGCTGCCTTCGTCACTCCCGGAAGCAGGAATAAAACGCGCCATCACGGTTCTGGAAAATAGATGGGGAAGAAACAGAAGCAGTGACATATTGTACTTTCTTAGGATCAAAGATCACTTCAGATGGTGATTGCACCCATGAAATAAAAAATAAAAAACAGAGACACAAACACCTACCATCAAGATCAGCATAATGGGAATATATCATTACAAGCTATGAGAAACCTAGGGAACATAGTGAAAAGCAGAGACATCACCTTGAAAACAAAAATTAGAATAGTCAAAGCAATGGTATTCCCAGTGGTAATGTACGGATGTGAGAGCTGGACAATTAGGAAAGCTGAACGCAGAAGAATAGATGCCTTTGAAATGTGGTGTTGGAGGAGAGTTTTGAGGGTACCCTGGACAGCGAGGAGAACAAATAGGTCAATCTTAGAAGAAATCAACCCTGACTGCTCATTGGAAGGTCAAATAGTAAAGATGAGGCTAAAGTACTTTGGGCATCAAATGAGAAGGGAGGATTCACTTGAGAAGGCTGTGATGTTGGGAAAGGTGGAGGGCAAAAGAAGAAGGGGGAGGCCAAGGATGAGATGGATAGATGGTATTGTAGACACAATGGGCACAGAACTGGGAGGACTGAGGGGGATGGTGGAGGACAGAGGCGCCTGGAGAACGATGGTCCATAGGGTCGCAAAGGGTCGGAATCGACTGTGCGACTGAACAACAACAATCATTACAATATCTTCCCTGTACCTTTACTAGCAAAATTGCCAAGACCTTGCAGCCCTTTCTTTGCTCTTTATTAGCTTTAGCAAGAAAATTATCAGGTTCTGAAGAAAACCAAGATAATGGCAACAGGCCCTATCACTCCCTGGAAAATAGATGGGGAAGAAGTAGAAGCAGTGACAGACTTTACATTCCTATGATCTAAGATCACTGCAGATGAAGATTGCAGCCATGATTCTTGGGAGACAAGCTATGAGAAACCTGGGGAACATAGTTAAAAGTAGAGACATCACCTTGCAAACAAAAATTCGCATAGTCAAAGCAATGGTATTCCCAGGGCAATATATGGTTGTGAGAGCTGGACCATTTAGGAAAGCTGAGCGCAGAAGGCTTCCTGCATTTGGATTGTAAAAAGATAAAGGCTGCTGCTGCTTCCCCCCCATGTAACTTCCAAGCAAACCAAAACTGGTTTTGACACCATGCCAGAGCATCTGCCTGAAGAAGTAACCTTTGAGTTACAAAGTGTTTTAGTGTGGATACCTTTTCTGCATACTGTAGTTGTAATTTGTTAGGTCTTGTTAAATTGATAAGTTTTTTTTTTCATAGGGTCATAAAGATCAGGACCAGCCGCTTGAGAAATAGTTTCTACCCAAAAGCGGTTCTGACTTTGAATGCAGTGCAATGCAGTCTTATGAGGGAGCTTCTGTATATAGTTTTTAGAGTTTTCAGAGCCTTTGAAATGTGGTGTTGGTTGGAGGAGAGTTTTGAGAGTACCCTGGATAGCGAGGAGAACAAATAAGTCGATCCTAAAAGAAATCAACCCTGACTGCTCCTTAGAAGGTCAAATAGTAAAGATGAAGATGAAGTACTTTGGACATCAAATGAGAAGAGAGGATTCACTTGAGAAAGCCTTGATGCTGGGAAAGGTGGAGGGCAAAAGAAGAAGGGGGCAGCAGAAAATGAGATGGCTGGATGGTATTTGAGATGCAATGCGCACAGAGCTGGGCGGGCTGAGGAAGATGGTGGAGGACAGAGGTGCCTGGCGGGCAATGGTCCATAGGGTCACAAAGGGTCGGAATCGATTGTGCAACTGAACAACAACAACAATTATTTCCGGTTTCCAATTGAGCGTCTTCCTCTAAGTACAGATGAAACTTTGGACAAAATAAAAGACAAAAGTCCTGAGGTATATTTTAATGCGAGTTTTCTGGGATCAAATCCACTTCTTCAGAGTATGCATATTTATGCATAAACTCATGACCAAGTGAGAACACAGACAAAGTCTTCTTCTTTTGAGTCCAGATCAGACTTTGAATTGCTGAAAGCTTTCTTGGCTTTGTCTCTGGCCAAAATTAAATCTTCATCAGTACATGTTGTTTCTGGAAGTAATCAGCAACAGACCAGTAAATGAGCCGGATTCTGTATCTCTGCACATTCACATTTTGGTGTATGAGAACCAAGAAAATAGAAACAGCCGAAAGGTTGGCTTAACACATCTTTATTGCATGATGGTCCGGGGGAACATGTGGTAATGGCGGATGAACAGCTCAATATATACTGTGGCTATACATTTGAATGTGGCTCCTCGATAGCCCATTGGCTACTGTCTGCATGACGTCACTCCCCGTCACGCCCTTCTTGTCCAGGTGAGGTGGTGGCGGGAATCTTCCCGCGCTGTAGGTATTTGGGGAATTGGAACCATGTGAGCTGGGCGCTCGCTATTGCCCCTAGTGGTCATTAGCTCGCGTCCTGATACAGAAGGTTACAGTGTTACAGCTGGTGGTTATTATATCCACTCATCCGAGTGTTACATTACTTAAAGGCACAGTATTCCAAACACAACATCCCTCCCCCCTAGGATGAGACGAAGTCTCTCATCCAATATGGTTTATTGCAAGCGCGTTTTGGGCGCAAGGCTGGCTGGCTTGTCCCGGGGGCGCTATCACTTCTGCGTTCCCTGGTCTCTTGTCCTGCAATGGGAGAGGGAGACTCGTTAACAACTTGCCGCGGATCCGCGGCTTTTGGGGTAGGGGTAAACTCCATTGTGGGAAAACCGGGGGCACTGGGGGCTAACGAAAACCCCCGCTTCTCACCTGGATGGGTGGGGGACCACTCCGAAACCCCCCCTGGTTTTGTAACTCAAACTCAAAATCATCTTCTGGGGTATCTGTGGGGGTATCCCTCAGGATATCTATGGGGACAAACTTATTCCCTTCCCCCCTTGGTGGGGACCACTGGCCCCCCCTCTCCTCCCCCTTGGGCTGAACGGGTGGGGGAGAACCCTAACGTTGAATCCTGTTCCGCGCTGTCCGCGCTCTGGTTTCCGGAGACCCGGCGCCGGAGTTGGTCCGCGTGCCGCCTCCAGAGTAGACCTGTGCTGGTCTCTACACAATATGACACGGGACCCGTTTGCCCAATGACTACTCCCGGAACCCAGGCTGGCCCTGCGCTAGCGTAGTTTCTGCAATGGACCGGGGCGCCTATTTCAAAACACTTCATGCCCGCTAACCCGATGTTCCTCCCAGTGTCTTCCACCCTCGTAGGGTCTAGCCTGGTCAGTACCGTAGTCAGCTTTCTGCACATTAGGAGCTCTGCGGGCGAGTATCCTGACGCTAGGGGGGTCACCCTATATCCCAGCAAAAACTGGCAGAACTGCAGGTTTAAATCCCCGGGGCCCATGCGCCTCAGCGCGTCTTTGGTGGTACGCACGAGGCGTTCTACCTGGCTATTCGTCGCCGGGTGGAAAGGCGCGGAGGTGATGTGCCGGATGGCGTTGATGTCGGTGAATGCCCTGAATTCGGCGGACGTGAAGCAACTAGCGTTATCGCTAACAAGCGTGTCAGGTATACCGAACGAACTAAACACCCTGCGCAATTGTTTAATTGTTGCGGCTGAGGAGGTGTTCGCAACTGGGATAACCTCTAACCACTTGGAGTAAGCATCCACTATGAGGAGGAAAAGCGATCCTCTGAAAGGGCCCGCAAAATCAATGTGCACGCGGGACCATGGCCCCTTTGCCGCATCCCATTCCCTGTGCGGAAGTCGAGCCTCTTCGGGCTGGGAGCTTTGGCAATTCTCGCAAGTGCCCACCATGTGCTCGATATCGGCATCCAACTGGGGCCACCAGAAGTAGCTCCTGGCCAGTGCCTTGGAGCGAACAATTCCAGGGTGGCTGACGTGCAGCAGCTTAAGCACCCTAGCTGTCAGGGATTCAGGGACGATTACCCGCTGGCCCCACAGGAGGCACCCCCTCTCCATGGACAGTTCTAGCTTTTTCCTAAAAAATGGGGCGAACTCCGCCACCGGGGAGGACGTTGGCCACCCTTTCTGCACCCAAGAACTGACCAGGGCCAACGTCTTGTCCTTGCCCGTCACCTTGGCGATCTCTGCGGGCACTATGGGGGGTGAATCTAGGACCTCTATCATGAGCACTTGGTGGTCTTGTTCCACCTCACACACGTGGCTGCTTGTGTGGGGGAGGGGTGACCTCGACAGGGCGTCCGCGTGGCTTATGTCCTTTCCAGGGCGATACACCAGCGCGTTCTGGTACGCGTTTAAAAAAATGGCCCACCTGAGCATCCTAGGGGACAGAATCTGTGGCGTGGGCTTGTCTGCGGTAAAAATGCCTAGCATGGGCTTGTGGTCAGTCACGATGGTGAAGGGGCGGCCATAGAGGAAGTCGTGGAACTTCTTCGTCCCAGCAATTATCGCTAATGCCTCCCTGTCCGTCTGTGCGTAGTTGCGCTCTGCCTTAGACAGGGACCTAGAGTAGAACGCCACCGGGGCCTCCCGCCCGTTTTCCAACACGTGGCACAGAACCGCCCCCACCCCCACTGGGGATGCATCACATATCAGAACCACTGGTTTCTTGGGGTCAAAATGGGTTAATATGGCGTCTGAGGATAAGAGTTGTTTCAGCTCATTGAATGCCCTCTCCTGGCTCTCGCCCCATTTCCATGCCTCGTCCTTTTTTAGCAACTTATGAAGCGGCTCTGCTACCGACGCCTTCCTAGGCAGGAAGGAATGGTAGAAGTTTAAGAGCCCCAGGAACGACTGCAACTCGGGCTTGGAGGTGGGGCGAGGAGCATTCTGAACGGCGGCCACCTTTGATTCGGAAGGTTTGATGCCTGCAGGAGTTACCCGAAAACCCAGGAACTCAACCTCTTTTGCGAAGAAGATGCATTTGTCTTTCCGCAACCTCAACCCCGCCTTTTCAAATACCATCAGTACTTTGTCTAGCCTCTCAGCCAATTCCGACTCACTCCCCCCCCGTTATCAATACGTCATCAAAGTATGGCAAAAACCCCTCTAGACCCTTTAAGAGGCGTTCCACGAGCGATTGGAAGATGCCTGGCGCCGAGTTCACGCCGAACTGTAGGCGCGTCACCTGGAACGCCCCCTTATGAGTGACTATCGTCTGCGCAGCAGCTGCAGCTGGGGTTACCGAGAGCTGCTGGTATGCCTGCGCCAGGTCAAGCTTTGCGAAACACTTTCCCCCATGTAACCTGGCCAACAGGTGGCTGACTACCAGCACCGGATACGCATTTGGGCGTATCGCCTTATTAATGGTACATTTGTAATCAGCGCATATTCGAACCTCCCCGTTGGCCTTCAGCGCTGTTACAATCGGAGTTTCCCACTCCGCGGAATCAACAGGAACAAGAATCCCCTGGCCCACCAATTTGTCCAGTTCCGCCTCTATCTTGTCCTTAAGTGCAAAAGGCACTCTGCGCGGTTTGAGTCTTATTGGGCGGACCTCCGGGTCCAGGTCGAACGCAACTGGGGGCCCCTTGAATTTTCCGAGTCCCTTCTTGAACACTTCGGGATGCGCGTTACACACCTCCTGTATTGGGTCAGTCCCAACGGCATGCACCCCCCCAATGAACTAACCCAGGGGCTTAAACCATTGAGTCCCGAGGAGGCAACAACTCCCCCCCTTGAGAACAACCAGGGGAAGTTCCGCGGCGTGTTGCTTGTATTGGACCTTGAATTTTCCAACCCTCAACACCAGAATGCTATTTTCCTGCACGTCCCGCAGCGTAGACCTCAGTACTTTGAGCTTGGGCCGCACGTGGGGGGAAATTCCCAAAAACTCCCTCTGGGAAATGATTGAATATGAGGACTCCGAGTCTATCTCCATCTTAACGGGGATCCCTTGCACCAGTACCTCAACAAAATATCGTGGGTGTCCTAAGGACACACTGTGGACTGCCGTGTCGTCGCCGCTGTCGTCGGAGATGCGGCCCACGCCGTCCTGCTTCCTCGAGGGCCGGACGCCTTCCTGGTTTTTTGGTGAGCGGTCTGTTGAGCCCTTCTGGTCTCTGTGCCGCCGTCTGCAAACCTTGGCTATGTGGCCTCGGCACCCGCAGTTGTGGCACTCGGCCTTCCTGAACGGGCACTTGATGCGGTCATGGGCCGTCCCGCAGCCGTGGCAACGCCGGCCATCCTTCCGCACCTTCCGGATGTCCTCGTCCTCGCTGCTCTCCGTGGAGGAGTGTGGTGCCCGCCTGGCCGCTTGCACCGAGCCCGCTGCCTTGTCGGGTTGTGGGGGCCTTGCTCTGAACCCCTTAACACCGGCCCTCGTGGCTTCCGCCGCCTGCGCCTCCTTCACGACCTCTTGCAGCATTGGGGGCGGCTCCTTGTTCATCAGCTTTCGCTGAACCTCCTCGTCCCACAGGCCGCACAGCATGCGGTCCCTGAGGGCGATTTCCAGGTTCTCCCACTTGCATGGGCCGGCGGCCAACCGGAGGGCCGCTGCAAAGGCAGCCACGGACTCACCAGGTGCCTGGACTCTCTTCCAGAACGCGTCCCGAGCCAAAAACATCGAAACCGAGGGCTGGAAATGGTCGCGCATCGCTTTCAGGAGCTGCTTGACCGGCACTTCGTTCACCTTCTTCGGAGACACCAGGTCCACCAATACCTTCATGGTGGGGAACCCGAGCATCCTGATGAGAATGGCCCTCTTCTTCCCCTCGTCTGAGATGTCGGACACCATCAGTGCGCTTTGGAAGTCCATTTCGAAGAGCTCCCTTTCTTCCGGTTTGTTGATGTTGAAACCGGCCTGCTTTGTCTTGATTCCGTGGGGATCCATCATCCCACCTTCATCGCCAATTTGGTGTATGAGAACCAAGACAATAGAAACAGCCGAAAGGTTGGCTTAACACATCTTTATTGCATGATGGTCCGGGGAAACATGTGGTAATGGCGGATGAACAGCTCAATATATACTGTGGCTATACATTTGAATGTGGCTCCTCGATAGCCCATTGGCTACTGTCTGCGTGACGTCACTCCCCGTCACACCCTTCTTGTCCAGGTGAGGTGGTGGCGGGAATCTTCCCGCGCTGTAGGTATTTGGGGAATTGGAACCATGTGAGCTGGGCGCTCGCTATTGCCCCTAGTGGTCATTAGCTCGCGTCCTGATACAGAAGGTTACAGTGTTACAGCTGGTGGTTATTATATCCACTCATCCGAGTGTTACATTACTTAAAGGCACAGTATTCCAAACACAACACACATGCCAGCAGCCCCCACTTGAGCAAGTTGTGCATGCATTTAGGGACTCAAATGCTCAGCCTATTCATGGTCCTCCCAAGTGACATAGGGGAGGTCAAATTCCTCAGCCACATCCTCCTTTAATGTTATTCCTTGTTCAGTGAGCATATGCCATTGTAAAAATCCTAGATAACAGCCATTGTTATTCTTTTCCTTATTGCTATTTATTTTTTTCCTTATTTTAAAATACAACAGTGTGTTGTTATCCACCAGCAGCCCCCACTTGAGCACCTTGGTCTTGCATTTATGTACTCCATCCCTCAGCCTATTCAGGGTCTTCCGTGACATAGGGGAGGTCGAGTTCCTTAGCTATATCCTCAAGCCCCAGTCCAACATGAATCATGACACTGCCACAACATCTATTGTGTCTTAAGAGGCTGCAGTGGCTCAGTGATTAAGAAGCTCACATTAGCTGGAAGGCTGGCAAGTCGGCAGTTTGAGACGTGGGTACTGCACGACAGATTGAGACCTCTCTCTGTCCCAGCTCTTGAAGACATCAAAGGAGCCTCATTCTGGCATCCCCTGAGCAGAGTTTCTCCAAAAAAAATCCTTTTAACCCAGAATAATTTCTGACATGAAACTATTATTATTGTGTCTTATCACTTCTGTGTGACAGAATCTGCAACCCTTCTCCCAGTTCCTGTCAAGCATAATCTAACAAAGGCATAATCCGACATCAACATCCAACCTGCCATCCACTCTGCTGTGGTTCTTTGTGTTGGTATGTTTTTGGTGGTGATAGTAGTGGTGGCTTGTTTAGAGACCTAGAGATCTTTAAATGTTTCCCATACTCTTGTTCCATTACTATTGAGTTTGTGGTATTCTTCTCATTAAGCATATTTTTACTGTTCAATGGGTCTATTTGCAAGAAAGTATGTGGAAACTGCGTCTACCTAAATCCTATATTTCTTCAGAAAGAAGTCATACAATATTAAATACGACTCATTCCCTTTCTGTTCACACTGTTATGCCAGAGGTATTTTGTGCAACAAGAAAAACACTTTGGTGAAAGTTTATGTGGGAGTTAAATGTATCCTGCCAGTTCTATACTTTAAATCTCATATTGCATTATAAAAATTCAGCCTAATCCATATTCTGTGATGCATGATTTAGTCCATGTGATGTCAGTGGAATCACTCCAAGACTATTCCAAAGTAAATGAGTCATGCACGCTGCCTCATGCTTTGATGCCTATTGCTTGCAATTAGAGCAGAATACCAGGGAAAGCCAGAGCTTGGGGCGATCCCAGCTGTTCCCCAAATCATTGCTCTTGGTTTGAATCACTCATCTCAGTTCCATGCTGAGTGAGCAGCGCTTAGGGGTGCCTTGTTGCAAAAGAAACTGATTTATTAGAGTTTCCCAGTAGCATTAAAGCTAAAGCCTTCCTTGGTACTACAGCCCACACAGCCAAGAGAACAGTGGTTGTTGCTCTGCATGTCACCTCAGTGCTGTGGGTGTAGTTTTGTACTTGCCGTTGGCCTCTGTAGAGGACCGCTTTTGCTTTGCCCACTTTCTGAGCCAATCTTAATCTCTAGCTGCTACTCATAGGCTTTGCAATTAATGTTTGTGATCAGAGGCTTCAGACTAATGGCCACAGTGTAAGAGCCCGGTCAGAATCTCAGGGGATGAACTGGAAAAGAGGATAACATGCTTGTCTTCTAATAGCTGTGGGAAAGAAATATTTCTAAATGGTAGATCAGCATCACAGTGTTGTTGGCCACAAACCTTGCAGATTTTCAGTTGATGCTGGATCGAGTTAGAGCTTCAAGCGCAGAATATGGTTTGGATCTCAACACCAAGAAGATGAAATATCTGGTTATAAGCCTTATCTTCCAGCACAGCTGTGTATGGCTTATTTTGTTGGGCTTTTTGATTAAGAGTAGAAGAAAAGCTGTAACAAATTATAGTTTGATATACAAGCTTCAAAGTAAGATAGTTGAAACTTAAATTTTGGAGGTAAACTATTTGGAAGAAAATCAGTTGTTAGAGTATACTATAAATTATAAGTAACTAATTGTATAAAGCATACAATTGGTCAGTGCGTGGGAAGAGAAGTTTGCAAAACAGTGTTTAGAAATACTCTAGTAATAAGTTGAATGAGTCGAAAGGAAAAGGGCAGGCAGCTGAGACAAGAATTAGAAATAGACCCCATTTGGTTAAGAACAGGTAGAATAGTAAGAATGGACTGTGAGCAAAGAAGAAAATCTTTAAAGGATGAAATTGCAGACGCTGAGCAACTGGAGAGGCTTTGAGCAGATATGGAGGCAAGGAAGATACTACAGGAGAAACAGCAGGCCTCACAACAATTAGATATAAGTCAGGAAGATCAGCAAAGAGAGGTTGTTGAAGTCAGTTCACAGGGGGCTATAAAAAAGAAAACAGTGGCAGAAAGGGTGGATGAAAATAAAGAACGGGATAGTCCTCAGGTTGTGGGTGAGAGTGAATGCAAGGGCTCCATTGACATGAGGATGGACAGCCTTGAGAAGTTCCTTCAGAAAAAGTTTCAAAATTTAGAGGAGCAACGAACACGTGACAATCAAGAGTATATTAAAATACAGCAGGAAAGTTTTGAGGCATTCCAGCAAAAAATGATGTCAATGGTTGCAGGGTTGATGGACTATACTAAAACAGAAACAGTTAAAATTATGAAAGAGGTGACTGAATTAAAAGAGGGAATGTGTACAAGCTCAAAAGAGGTTAAAAACTTAACAAGAGAGGTTCAGGAAATGCAAGAAAAGGTCAAAGACAGAGAAAACAAGGTGGATGATCATGATGTAAGATTAGAGCAACTTGAGGATCAATCTAGAAAAAGAAATATAATAATTAGACACATTTCTGAGACTCACCCTGATCTATTAACGACTCAAATAATGAAATGGTTGAATGACTTGGGAATGTGTAGGAAAATTGATTCTGAAGATATATTGAGTGTGCATAGATTGGGTTCTAAGAAGAGCAATGCAGGTAACAGAAATGTTTTAGTGAGATTTGCAAGTGAGGGGTTGAAGGTGGCATTAATGCAATACATCAAGAAATCGGGTTCAAGTGTATTAAAAATGGAAGGACATATGATAGAGATCTACAATGATATTTCCATGGGGGAATGAGTTTGGAGAACACAAATTAAATCAGTGACAAAGAAATTGAGGGAGAAAGGAATTATCTATTTTTGGCTCCCCTTTAAAAAAAACCTAAAATTTATAAAGTCTGGGAAACCATATGTGATAAAAGAAAGGTCATACATTCTAGCTATACTTGTAGCGGCAAAAATAATTGATAGAAAATCAAAGGAACGGGAGAATCTTAAAGAGGAGTTAATAATAACAGGGACATACACAACCCATGATAAAGATGATAAAGATGAGGACTTGCAAGTGAAAGACACCATTGACATGCAACCTGACATGGGATGAATTAGTTAAGGTGGGCTGGCAGAGGGATGCATCTCCGTATGGTAAAGGTATATGTAACGCACAGAATAAAGGGTTGATAATAATTATACATGGAATTGTGGTAAATAGATTGAAATAATAATTAGGAAGTGCAGTGAGACAGAGGATGTAGTTGTCTGGCTCATGAGTGTTGCTACCCCTACCCCTACCCTCCTTGTTCTTCAAGGGTGGTTTTTTTTCGTTTAGAAAAGGTGGGGAGGGAGATGAACGTTTGTTTTATGTTAAGTGTTCAATTGTTGTTTTATGTATTGTGGGTTGGGTTAGGAGTACACGCCTATCAGGGATGGAATTCAAAGCGGTGGAAGTTATTAAAGGATCATGAGGTTAATTAAAGTGTTATCTTGGAATGTCAAAGGCACTGAGAATGTAATTAAAAGGAAATGTATAGAAGCTGCAATTAGACGAGATAGACCTGATGTGATATGTTTACAAGAAACACACCAAAAAAGCGAGGATGTAAATAATTTATATTTAAAGGGAATAGAGCATTACGAAAAGGCATTTGGTACCTCAAAGGCGAGAGGGGTCGCTGTCTTAATTTCAAGGAAGTTAGGGTTTACTAAAGTAAAGACAATCGCAGATACAGGCGGGAGATTTCTTATAATAAGGGGATTTATTAATAGTATGGATATAACATTTGTTAACATTTATGCACCGAATGAAAAGCAAGAAGAATTCTTAGACATGGTAGGGCAAAATATAAATTTAGAAAAAGGCTCAAAGTTAATTGTAGTTGGAGATTTTAACCTAACCAGATCAACATTGGACACCACAAATGTGCTTAAACGTATATACTCTAATAAAAATGTAATGGACAGGTGGCTACAATTAACGGGGTTGAGGGATGTTTGGAGAGAGATTAGGGGTTTAGAAAGAGGATATATGTTTTTTTCACATGTGCACAACACATACTCAAGAATTGATTATGTACTAACCTCAGAAAATATGATAGGCAAGGTAGAAACCATTGAAATTGGGCTGATTAAGGAGTTGGATCATGCTAAAATAATTACAGAAATTAAGTTAGATGAGGGGAAACAAAAAATAGGTACTTGGAAGTATGATGTAAGATTGTACAGTGATCAAAAGAGCAAGGAGTTGATTACCAAAAGATGGGAAGAATATTGGGAAATTAACGATACAAAAGATGTTAGCGATGGGGTGTTATGGGACACTATGAAAGCAATATTTAGGGGGGAAAGTATAAAGCTCTCAGGTAATAAAAATAGACAGAAGAAAGAAAATCAAAGGAAATTAGATGATGAAATTAAGCAATTGCAAGAAATGCATGCGAGGACAGGAGATAAGAACATATTTGATAAAATGAAAAAATTAAAGTTAATTAATTGAAAGTGATATTGAAAAGGTTAAGAAAAATTTAATTTAACTCAAAAGAGATTACTTTGAGTACAGTAATAAAAATTCCAAATTATTGGCTAGAGCAGCAGAAGAAAAGAAGGATAAAAGGGAAATTGGAGTCTTAATAGATAAATATGGTGAAAGGTGCAACAAATTAGAAGATAAAATTCAAATTGTTAAAGATTTTTATCAGGAGCTTTACTCAAAAAAAAGAGGTAGATAATGAGGAATTGGAGGAATATCTAAACAAGTGGTGCAGAATAAAATTGAGTCTAGAGCACAAAAGTTACATGGATGAAAAGATAACAAAAGAAGAAATTAATGATGTTATCCGAAGATTAAAAGTAGGCAAGGCCCCTAGTGAGAATGGTATAACTGTGGAATTCTATAAAGACTTTAAAGAGATGTTGATCCCAAAACTTGAAAGGATTTTTAATTACATCATGGAGGGAGGTCTAGTGCCTGATTCCTGGTATAAATCAATTATCATTCTAATACTAAAAGAAGGGAGAAATTTAGAAAAAGTTGAAGCATACAGACCAATTTCCCTGATGAACCAGGATGCAAAATTTTTTTACAGCAGTGCTAGTTAATAGATTAAATAAATTTACTGGTAATTATATCAATCAGGATCAAGTAGGGTTTATGAAGGACCGGTTTATGTCGGACTTAACAAGAAGGGTAGTCGATTTATCAATTTATGCACAGCAACAAAGGGAGCACATAGGTTTTTTTTCTCATTGGATATATTCAAAGTGTTCGACTCAATTCAGTGGGTAACTATAAAGAAAATCATTAAAAAGTATGGATTTGGACAAAAAATTTGTGGGGTAATCGAACAATTGTATCAAAAATGATCAGCCCGGGTAAAGTTAAATGATGAGTTAACAGAAGATACCATTGTCGTCATCTTTGTTTATCATGGCTATGGAATTGCTTGCTAATGCAATTAGGAAGGATAAGGAGTTGATTGGAATTGAAGGTATAAAAATTAGTCAATACGCAGACGATACTTTAATAACAATAAAAAAGCCATTGAATTCGTTGGGAAAGGTATATAATCATCTAGAGGATTTTCGAAGGGTAACAGGTCTTAAGGTAAATTAGGATAAATCAGAAGCAATTTTTTTTAATGAGAACGTGGAAGTACAAGAAACTATGAAAACTAAATTCAAAATATAGATTAGGAATAATATAAGATATTTAGGAATAAATATTTCAAATAAGTATGATGAATTAAAGAAGCTGAATTATGATAAATTGGAGAAAGAATTAAAAGAAAAGATATTAAAGTACAAGAAGTTAAATTTATCATGGTTTGGACGTGTTTCACTATGCAAAATGAAGCTATTGCCAAAAATAATTTTTTTATTTGATACTTTGCAAATATATATTAATGAGAAAGAATTGAATGTATTTCAAAACATATTGAATAATTACTGTAATGGAGGTAAAAGGGCTAGAATACCGAAATCATTATGGTATCCAACTCAGAATAAGGGTGGGTTAGGAATTCCAAATATAAAAAATTATTATTGGGCATTCCAGTTGAAGAACATTTGCAAAATATTAGGGAGGGAGGAATCAATTTGGGAAAAAATTGAATTGCAAGAAAAACTGGGAGAAGAAAAAATAATGTTTTTGGGTAAAGAGAAGGTTAGGATCAGTGCTGCGAATAAAATGTTTAAAACTCTTTTTAAAACATGGATGACATTGAAATATAAATTAGTGCCAGGATTGTCTCCAATTACAGAGCTGAGAGATCTGAAGTCATTTCCTATTGCAATGGATGCTAGAGTAGAAGAGATACTGTTGAAGAATAAAATAATTTTATTAAAAGACTGGTTAGCTGTGTGCAAGGATGGCGGAAGATTGTCAGAAATATGCAGTCAGCTTAAATTGAATTGGCTTCAAATAATGGCAATCAAATATTGGAATAAAAATATATAGGAGAAAGAAATCTAGAAAGAGACGGGACAAAGTTTGAAGAACTGGTATACAGCTTAAGAAATAGTCAAATAAAAAATAAGGGTTTAGTAAGCAAGTTATATAAGATCTTAAATGATTTGGACAAACATCAGGCAGTACTAAAAGCAAAGTGGGAACAGGATCTAGGCATTAAAATTTCAGATGAATGTTGGAATAGTAAATGGAAAAGGAGGATAATGAGGACCTTGTCCGTAAGAATAAAAGAGCATAATTATAAGATACTGTGGAAGTGGTATTTGACCCCAGTGCGGTTGTCCCAAATTGATAGTACAAAGTCAAAAGCTTGTTGGAGGTGTAATAATGATATTGGAACATACGAACATATGTGGTGTGTGTGTGAAAGGATGAAATATTTTTGGAAGGAAGTGGAATACGAAATTGGGAAAATACTGAATGTGGAAATGAAATTGGATGTAGTTACAGTATTGTTAACAGAGGTGGATAAAGTAAATTGTCAGAAAAGGGAATTATTTGTAATAATGTTGTCATGTGCTAGACAATGTATAGCTAGATATTGGAAATGTGAAGCTACCCCCAAAATTGAAGAGTGGTATAGGGAGTTGTGGAATACTGCGTTGAATGATAAACTCACATGGGACTTAAATTTGAGAAAAGGAATAATTAAAGAAA
Source organism: Bradypodion ventrale (assembly GCA_035047345.1). NCBI lineage: Eukaryota > Metazoa > Chordata > Lepidosauria > Squamata > Chamaeleonidae > Bradypodion > Bradypodion ventrale. The sequence continues at coordinate 36,277,650 of JAWDJE010000003.1, read as the reverse complement.
ACAAATTCCAGGAAATTTGGAAATGCTTAACGGACTATACATTGATTAATGGACAAGGACAGATGCCAGTGCCGGACCATGCATCGTTCTGGAATAATAATAAAGGAGGAGTGTAATTCTGTCCCCGAGGCATTGTACATAACACGAGGTGAAATGTCATATAATGTATTGTTCCTAATTTTGTTTTCTTTTTTTTTCTTCTCTGCTTCCCCCCCTCTTTTTAATTGTATTGTCAAATAGTTATATGTATTGTTTTGAATACAAATGTAATAAAATTAAAAATTAAAAAAAATAAGCCGAACACCAAGCTAATGGTAGGAATAAAAGAAATCGAAAGAGTGGATAAAATTATCTATTCGGGGAGTATGTTAAATAAAAATTGGGATCTCAAGGTAGAGATTAAAATACGAATAGATAAAGTAAGATCCACCTTCGTAAAATGTGACGTTTGTTATGCAATAGAGATTTAGCTCTCACTACAGAGATCTGAACAGTGAGATATTAGGTATTCCCAGTGTTGCTACTGTATATGGAGTCGAAGCTTGGACATTGACTAAAACAGGGGTTCCCAACCTTTTTATGCTGTGAGCCACATGACCCTCCAGATAGCTGAGCAGGCCAGATAACGCCCCTTGGAAGTGGAAGTAAATGTGCCTGTTTCCACATTTATGACAGCCACGGGAATATTTACGGCTGTCGTTACATATCCACTTCCAGGTGTGGCAGCAGCAGGCCACATGAAATGGTGCCAGGGGCTAGACTTGGTCCATGGGCCGGAGGTTGTGAACCCCTCGACTAAAGCATCTGAAAAGAGAATCAAAGCTTTTGAAATGTGGATCTACAGACAGTTGCTAAGGATATCATGGGTTGACCATGTAACTAATGTAGGTGTTGCGCCGAATGGATAAAGAACAAGAACTCTTTGAGACCATTAAGCAAAGAAAGCTCCAAATACCTTGGCCATATCATGAGGAACAACATAAAATATAGAATACTCCGACTCGCCCTGGACGTAGGCCCTGGACGTAGACAGACTTCATGGCTGAAAAACCTGAGGGACTGGTGTGGCATGTCCCTGGCAGATCTGTTCCGAGGAGTTAAGAACAGGAAGATTATTGCCATGATGATAGCCAAAATGTGGAATGGATATGACATAAGGAGGAGGACGACAGCATATGAAGGACTTGAGCAATTCCCAATATCACACAATGATTAGAGGTGTGGTATATCTCCCAAATTGAAATATGCAGATGACACTACTGTAATGGCAGAAAGTGAAGAAGACTTAAAGAAACTCTTGCTTAGATTGAAAGAAGAGAGTGTAAAAGCTGGCTTGAGACTCAATATAAAGAAAACCAAGATAATGGCAACAGGCCCTATCGGTCCCTGGAAAATAGATGGGGAAGAAGTAGAAGCAGTGACAGATTTTACTTTCTTAGGATCCAAGATCACTGCAGATGGAGATTGCAGTCATGAAATAAAAAGCTGACTGATTCTTGGGAGACAAGCTATGAGAAACCTGGGGAACATAGTGAAAAGTAGAGACATCACCTTGCAAACAAAAGTCCGCATAATCAAAGCAGTGGTATTCCCGGTGGTAATGTACAGTTGTGAGAGCTGGACCATAAGAAAAGCTGAGTGCAGAAGAATAGATGCCTTTGAAATGTGGTGTTGGAGGAGAATTTTGAGAGTACCCTGGACAGCAAGTAGAACAAATGTTGTTGTTGTGTTGTTCAGTCGCACAGTCAGTTCCGACCCTTTGCGACCCTATGGACCATTGCTCTCCAGGCGCCTCTGTCCTCCACCATCCCCCTCAGCCCTCCCAGCTCTGTGCCCATTGTGTCTACAATGCCATCTAGCCATCTCATCCTTGGCCTCCCCCTTCTTCTTTTGCCTTCCACCTTTCCCAACATCAATGCCTTCTCAAGTGAATCCTCCCTTCTCATTTGATGTCCAAAGTATTTTAGCTTCATCTTTACTATTTGGCCTTCCAGTGAGCAATCCGGGTTAATTTCTTCTAAGATTGACCTATTTGTTCTCCTCGCTGTCCAGGGGACTCTCAAAACCCTCCTCCAACACCACATTTCAAAGGCATCTATTCTTCTGCGTTCAGCCTTCCTAATTGTCCAGCTCTCACATCCATACATTACTACTGGGAAAACCATTGCTTTGACTATTCTAATTTTTGTTTTCAGTGTGATGTCTCTGCTTTTCACTATGTTCCCCAGGTTTCTCATTGCTTGTCTCCCAAGAATCAGTCGCCTTTTTATTTCATGGCTACAATCCCCATCTGCAGTGATCTTTGATCCTAAGAAAGTAAAATCTGTCACTGCTTCTACTTCTTCCCCATCTATTTTCCAGGAACTGATGGGGCCTGTTGCCATTATCTTGGTTTTCTTGATATTGAGTCTCAGGCCAGCTTTTGCACTCTCCTCCTTCAGCCCAATCAAGAGATTCTTTAGGTATTCCTCACTTTCTGCCATTAGGGTGGTATCGTCTGCATATCTCAGATTATTGATGTTTCTCCCAGCGATTTTAATCCCATATTGTGATTCCTCCATCCCTGCACTGCGCATTATGTGCTCTGTGTATAGGTTGAATAAGCATGGTGACAAAATGCAGCCTTGTCTTACTCCTTTTCCTATTCCAAACCACTCTGTCATTCCATGTTCTGTCCTAACTGTTGCTTCTTGGTTCATGTACAGATTTCTCAGAAGGCATATGAGGTGCTCTGGTATTCCCATCTCTTTAATTACTTGCCACATCTAGTTGTGGTCCACACAGTAAAATGCCTTAGTGTAGTCAATAAAACAAAAGTAAACTTGTTTCTGGTATTCCTTTGTTTTCTCCATGATCCAGCGTATGTTGGCAATGTGGTCTCTAGTCCCCCTGCCTCTTCTGAAACCTGCCTGCACCTCTGGTAATTCTCTTTCCACATGCTGCTGAAGTCTATCCTGTATTATCTTGAGCATCACTTTACTGGCGTGTGGGATGAGCGCGATTGTTCGATAATTTGAACATTCTTTGGCATTGCCCTTTTTTGGGATTGGGACGTATACTGATCTTTTCCAATCCTGTGGCCATTGTTTTGTTTTCCAAATCTGCTGGCATATTGAATGCAGTAATTTGACGCCGTCGCCTTTTAGCGCTTTGAAAAATTCAACTGGGATACCATCATCTCCACTAGCTTTGTTGTTTGCAGTGCTCTTTAGGGCTTTTATGACTTCGCTCTCCAGGATGTCTGGCTCAATTTCTACTTCTTCCTCATTGTGATTGTCAGGAGTGTTGAGGTCCTTTTTGTAGAGTTGCTCTGTGTACTCTTTCCATCTTTTCTTAATCTCTTCTGCATCAGCTAGCTCCTTTCCTTCTTTGTCCCTTATCATGGTCATTTTTGCTTTAAATGTTCCCTTAATTTCCCCGATTTTTTTGAAAAGATCTCTGGTTCTGCCTCTTTTGTTGTTTTCCTCCATTTCTCTGCACTGTTCTTTTAGGTAGTTTTCCTTATCTCTCCTTGCTTTTCTTTGAAATTCTGTGTTCAAATGATTGTAGTTTTTCCTTTCTCCTTTGACTTTTGCGTTCCTTCTTTCCTCTGCTATTTTAAGAGCCTCATCAGACAACCACTTTGCTTTCTTACTCTTCTTTTCTTTTGGTATGGTTTTCTTTGCTGCTTCCTGCATGATGTCCCTCATCTCTGTCCATAATTCTTCTGGCACTCTATCTATTGAGTCTAAGCCATTGAATCTGTTCATCACCTCCACCGGTCGATCTTAAAGGAAATCAACCCCGACTGCTCCTTGGAAGGTCAGATATTGAAGATGAAGCTAAAGCACTTTGGACGTCAAATGAGAAGAGAGGATTCACTTGAGAAAGCCTTGATGCTGGGAAAGCTTGAGTGCAAAAGAAGAAGGGGCGGCAGAGAATGAGATGGCTAGATGGTATTGTTGACGCAATAAGCACAAAGTTGGGAGGGTTGAGGAGGATGGTGGAGGATAGGGGTGTCTGGCCTTGTTGTGTTCTAATGGTTTTATCTTCCACATGGATTACAATGTATCTGAACCAATGTAACCGTGCCTATAGCAACAATGTAACCTTCAGCTGTATCATATGAACCCTGTAATAGGACGCGAGCTAATGACCACCAGCTGGCAGCAGCGAGCGTCCAAGCTCTCTTGGTCCAAACTCATCAAAGGCAACAGCGCGGGAAGTTTTCCCGCCACCACCTACACCTGGACAAGAAGGGCGTGACCAGCAATGACGTCACGCAGACAGTAGCCAATGGGCTACCATGCAACCACGTTCAAATGTATTACTTCTGTATATAAAGAGCGATCGATCCGCCATTACCTCATGTTCCCTCTGTCCACGATGCAATAAACCTGAGTTAACCCAGCCCGAGGCTGTGTCCTGTGTCTTGGTTTTCATACACCAAATTGGCGACGAAGGTGGGATAATGGATCCCCAAGGAACAGCCAGGGCACAGAGCGGGTTCAACATCACCAAACCGCAAGACTGGGAGCTGTTGGAGATGGACTTCCAGGCGGCACTGGTGGAACTCAAAGTCAAAGAAGACGACGAGGAGAGGAAGAGGGCCATCCTCACCAGAATGCTTGGGTTAGAAACCAAGCGGACGCTGGTGGGCATCATCGCTCCGAAGAAGGTGAGCGAATTTAAGGCAGACGACATCATGAAGCTGCTGCGAGAGCGTTTCCGACCCTCGAGGGCAATGTTTCCCGCTCGGAGCGCGTTTTGGAGGCGAGTCCAAGCGCCGGACGAGTCGGTTGAGGCATTCGTGACCGCCATGAGGATAGCCGCCGGCCCCTGTAGATGGGACAACCTAGAGATGGCCCTCAGGGACGGCGTGCTGTGTGGCCTGAAGGACAAGGAGGTGCAGCGCAGCTTGATGAACAAGGAGCCGCCACCCACGCTGGCAGAGGTCGTAGAGGCCGCGGAAGCCGCAGAGTCCACGAATGCGGGAGTGGACGAGATGCACCAGTGGCGTGAGTGGCGTCCTAGAGCCGGCAAGGCGGAAAATTCGGTGCACGGGAAGTCCGGACAGTCGGTGCACGCAACCCGACGGGCCTCAAAGTCGTCTACGGAAGGCAGCGACGGCGAGGAGGTCCAGAAGGTCCGAAAAGGTGGGCGCCGCTGCGATGGTTGCGGAGCGGCCCATGAGCGCGCGAGGTGCCCATTCAGAAAGGCCGAGTGTTACACCTGCGGCCGTCGGGGGCACATCGCCAGGGCATGCAGAAAACGGAAGGAGGGCCGGAGGCAGTCACAAGACCGTTCGACCAGACCGGACCGTCCAGCGAGGTCCAAAGATGGCGCCCAGACCACGAGGAAGCAGGACGGCGTGGGCCGCGTCTCGGACGACAGCGAGGACGACGCCCCAGTGTTCAGCGTGTCCGCGGGACAGTCCCATTACTTCGTTGAGGTACTAGTACAAGGGGCCCCTATTAGGATGGAAATTGACTCGGGGTCCTCCTATTCTATAATTCCCCAGAAAGAGTTCTTGAAAATCGACCCCCACGTGCGGCCCAAACTTAAAACGTTGAGGTCCACGCTACGAGATGTACAGGGAAACAGCATTCCGGTGTTGGGGGTCGGAAAGTTTCGGGTCAGCTTTAAGAGACATTCTGCGGAACTGCCCCTAGTTGTCCTTAAGGGGGGAAGTTGTAGCCTCCTAGGGACGCAGTGGTTTCAGCCCTTAGGCTTGTTCATAGGGGGAGTGCATACAGTGGGAGTGGACCCAATACAAGCGGTTTGCGATGCGCATCCCGCCGTCTTTGAAAAAGGACTTGGAAAGTTCAAGGGACCCCCTGTAGCCTTCGACCTAGACCCGGAGGTCCGCCCGATAAGACTCAAACCGCGCAGGGTGCCGTTCGCACTCAAGGACAAAATAGAGGCGGAACTGGACAAACTGGTGGGCCAGGGGATTCTTATTCCTGTTGATTCCGCGGAGTGGGAAACTCCAATTGTAACAGCTCTGAAGGCCAACGGGGAGGTGCGCATTTGCGCTGATTATAAGTGCACAATTAACAAGGCGATCCGCCCTAATGCATACCCGGTGCCGGTGGTCAGCCACCTTTTGGCCAGGCTGAATGGGGGAAAGTGTTTCGCTAAACTCGATTTGGCACAAGCCTATCAGCAACTCCCCGTAACTCCCGCCACGGCCGCGGCACAAACGATAGTTACACACAAAGGGGCGTTCCAGGTGTCGCGTTTACAGTTCGGCGTGAACTCAGCACCCGGCCTTTTTCAGTCGCTTGTGGAACGCCTCCTGAAGGGGCTGGAGGGGGTGTTGCCTTATTTTGATGACGTGTTGATAACAGGGGGGAGTGAGGCCGAACTGGCAAAGAGGTTGGATAAAGTACTAACTGTTTTCGAGAAAGCGGGGCTGAGAAACTGAGGTCGAGTTTTTAGGGTTCCGGATCACACCCGAGGGTATTAAGCCGTCTAAATCCAAAGTAGCAGCCATAAAGAAGGCCCCTCGCCCCACATCCAAAACCGAGCTACAGTCATTCCTGGGGCTCCTCAATTTTTACCATACATTCCTCCCACGGAAGGCGTCCGTGGCCGAACCGCTTCATCGGTTACTTAAAAAGGAGGAGACATGGATGTGGGGTGACGAGCACGAGAGGGCGTTCAAAGAACTAAAGCAACTCTTAACATCTGAGGCAATCCTGACGCATTTCGACCCCAAACGGCCAGTGGTCTTAGTCTGCGATGCATCCCCGGTGGGGGTGGGGGCGGTGCTTTGCCACGTGTTGGATGACGGAAGGGAGGCCCCGGTAGCGTTTTATTCAAGGTCCCTGTCCCAAGCGGAGCGCAATTACGCACAAACCGACAGGGAGGCATTAGCAATAGTAGCCGGAACCAAAAAATTTCACGATTTTTTGTATGGCCGCCCGTTCAAAATCGTGACTGATCACAAGCCCCTGTTAGGGATTTTCACGGCAAGCAAGCCCACGCCGCAGATCCTGTCCCCGAGGATGCTGCGATGGGCTATTTTTCTCAACGCATACCAACACGAGTTGGAGTACCGGCCCGGAAAGGAGATCAGCCATGCTGATGCACTTTCGAGATCTCCCTTGCCCTTGTCGGACGACCAAAAGGCGAGAGTAGAAAGAGACCGCCAGGTGTTGTTAATTGAGGTCTTAGACGCACCCCCAATAGTACCTGCCGACATTGCTAGGGCGACAGGCAAGGACAGAACGCTGGAGAAAGTTAGTTCATGGGTACAGAAGGGGTGGCCGGCATCGTCCCCAAGCACAGAATTCGACCCATTTTTTCGGAAAAAGCTAGAGTTGTCCCTAGAAAGGGGGTGCCTGTTGTGGGGCCAACGGGTGGTGGTCCCTACGTCCCTGCGTCCGAGGGTGCTCGAACTGCTGCACGTCAGCCACCCGGGCATCGTTCGTTCAAAGGCGCTGGCCCGGAGTTATTTTTGGTGGCCACAGCTAGACACAGACATTGAGCACATGGTCGGCACTTGTGAGGCATGCCAGGGATCCCGACCAGAGGCGGCCCGGCTCCCGCATAGGGAATGGGACACAGCAAGGGGGCCATGGTCCAGAGTGCACGTAGATTTCGCTGGCCCATTCCGAGGAACCATGTTTCTCCTGGTGGTGGATGCATTCTCCAAGTGGCTGGAGGTTATCCCAGTAAAGAGCACGTCCTCTGCCACTACAATTAGCCAACTGAGGAGAGTCTTTTCCACGTTCGGTTTACCCGACACTGTAGTCAGCGATAACGCTAGTTGTTTCACCTCCGCGGAGTTCGGGGCATTTATGGAGGCAAACGCCATTCGGCATGTCACATCCGCGCCGTTTCACCCGGCCACGAATGGCCAAGTGGAACGGCTGGTGCGTACAACAAAGGATGCGCTGCGGCGCATGGGCCCGGGGGACCTAAATCACCAAGTATGTCAGTTCTTATTAGCGTATAGGGTGACCCCCTTGGCGTCAGGTTACTCGCCGGCAGAGCTCTTGATGCGGCGAAAACTGACCACGATCCTGTCCAGGCTAGACCCGACGAGAGTCGAGGATAAAGGGAAAAACATAGGGTTGGCAGTCTCGAAAGGTTTCGCCGCCGGCGACCCTGTTCACTGCAGGAACTATGCCAGCGCAGGGCCAGCCTGGGTACCAGGGACGGTTGTAGAACAAACGGGGCCAGTGTCGTACCGGGTCGAGACTAGCACCGGCCTCCTCTGGAGGAGGCACGCAGACCAACTGAGGCACCGAGTGAGTGGGCCAGTCAGTGGGGCGCAGCAACAAGATTCAGCGTTAGGGTTCTCCCCCACCCGTTTAGCCCAAGGGGGAGACAGCAGCGGACAACAGTCCCAAGCAAGGGGGGAAGGCAGAAGCAGCGGCCCCGACTCATACCCTTTTGATACGCCAGTTCTACCAGAGGTCGGGGAAGGGGGAGAGGAGTTCGCGACCGCTGCCCCCGAATGTAATTTTGATTTTGATTTTGCGAGCCGGGGGGGTTTTCAGGAGTGTTCCCCCACCCATCCAAGCGAGAAGAGGGGTTTTTCGTTAGCCCCCAGTGCCCCCGGTTCTTCCCTAAGAATGAGCACACCTCCAAACAACGCCGCAGAGCCGCGGCAAGTCACTAACGAGTCTCCCTCTCCAATTACAGGACAGGAAACCAGGGAACAAAGAAAAGGTAGCAAACCCGGGGAAAGGCAGCCTGCATCGAGACCCCATCGTGTTCGAAATAAGCCATCTTGGCTGAGAGACTTTGTCTCCTAGGGGGGGGGAGTGTGTTTAAGTGTGGGCTCGAGACTTTGTCTCATCCTAGGGGGGAGGGGTGTTGTGTTCTAATGGTTTTATCTTCCACATGGATTACAATGTATCTGAACCAATGTAACCGTGCCTATAGCAACAATGTAACCTTCAGCTGTATCATATGAACCCTGTAATAGGACGCGAGCTAATGACCACCAGCTGGCAGCAGCGAGCGTCCAAGCTCTCTTGGTCCAAACTCATCAAAGGTAACAGCGCGGGAAGTTTTCCCGCCACCACCTACACCTGGACAAGAAGGGCGTGACCAGCAATGACGTCACGCAGACAGTAGCCAATGGGCTACCATGCAACCACGTTCAAATGTATTACTTCTGTATATAAAGAGCGATCGATCCGCCATTACCTCATGTTCCCTCTGTCCACGATGCAATAAACCTGAGTTAACCCAGCCCGAGGCTGTGTCCTGTGTCTTGGTTTTCATACACCAAAGGCCTGCAATGTTCCATGGGGTCGCAAATTGTCGGACTCGACTATGCGACTGAACAACAACAATATCTCCCAGTGGCCAATGAGTGGGGAATGTTTTTATTCCTTTTCCCCCTTAAAGTTTTGGGGGATTCTGAGAATTCCAAAAATTAACTTCTTCAAGTTCTGGCCTTCCTCCCCTTTCAGTTTGGCGAGTACTGTATATTTAAAATTTCCCACAAGTATCCTTGCATTTATCTTTAGCCTTCTTGAGGCTGCTAGTTGTGTCCCTGGCTCTTTGCTGCCATTCTTCTGCTACAGATAAGGAGGGGAATGGGCCTTATGGTGTTTGCCAGAGAACAAAGGCCTACTAACTGGGAAAGCACATTCCCATAATGAAGAGAAGAGCACACCAGCCTCACACCCCGATAAAGGAATTTATTTCACACGTGTGTGTCAGAAAGGCTTTTGCTCAGGCTCTCAGTTTTCCTGGGTCTCTAGATAGAAGCAACAGGAAGGAAACACCAGTTTCTGTCACTGGCTGTAAGACGAATAAAGCCAATGGCACCATTTTATCCAAGCAAGAATCTGTCCAAGTTGAACGTCAGACTGGATGGAAATGCTTGTTCAAAAATGAGGCATTATTGTGGCAAGTCAAATGGATCTCCTTTTGTTTGTCTCTTTCTTTCTCTCTTTCTGCTTGGGTAGCTCATCCTGTTAGCTCAAGGGATGGGTGTGTGCCTTATTATTACGCACTTTGTTTTTTTTGGTTTGAGGCAAATCTGGCCAAGCCCCAAATGGAATGTAGCTGGACTGTTTGTCACAGCGAAGGAGCTTGGCACCTTAAGTTTGATTTGACTTTAGTGTTTTTCCAGATGACAACCTATCTAATGCCTAATGAATTGCCACAAGACCATTTTGAAGTCTAAGTCAGTGCATTGGCTGATCAGTGTTTTGGGGAATTGACATAGGCTTCTGGGAACTTGTTGCGTATGGATTGTAACTATATACTTGTGCCTTTAAAGGAAATGCATACTTATCATAGCTTGTATTGAGACATTGTATTCAGCTGCACAATGATGTGAACTGCCACCAGTGGTGGTAGCAGTGAGCATCCAGCTCACATGGTTCACATTCCCCAATCACCCCGGCCGCAGGAAACCTTCCCGCCACAGATACACCTGGACAAGAGGGGTGGGACTCAGGATGACGTCTCGCCGACAGTAGCCAATGGGCTACCGTGTAACCACATTCAAATGTATAGTGACTGTATAAAAAGAGCTGTACCTCCGCCATTACCACATGTTCGTACTGTACTCCATGCAATAAAGATTTGTTAAGCCAGACTGCGGCTGCTTCCATTGTCTTGGTATCTGAACACCAAAGAACTGAAGTCCAAAACCCAAAAAGAGGGAAACACTGATCTAGATCAGGGGTTTTTAACCTATGGCCCGCGGGCTGGACCCAGCCCATGGCACCATTTCATGTGGCCTCCCACTGCCACCGCACCCAGAAGTGGAACCAGATGCATTTACCTCAGCCATAAAATGCACCTGCGCATGTGTAGACGTGCCCACAGCTGTTGGAAACACAGGAGTGGGTGCATTTATTACAGCCAAAAATGTGTCCGCTTCTGAGGGGCATGGTCCAGCCTGCTCAGCTGTCCAGGGGGCGTGATCAGGCCTGCAGCGTAAAAAGGTTGGCCATCCCAATCTAATTATTTCTCAATCATTTTACTCTGTGCTGCTGGTCAAATTTTGTAATGAGGTGACCTTAAGTCCTACCAGGAGCATAGAACAAAGTGATCAAGCTGATAGACTGCAGCTTCCATAATCCTTCACCATTGGCTGGGTTGTTTAGGGGTGATGAGAGTTGCAATGCAAAAACATCTAAGGAATTTTATTTATTTATTTATTTATAGTCATATTTGTATATGCCGCCCACTCAGGCAAAACCCGACTCAGGGCGGCATTACAACAATTCTAAAAATACATAAAAAACATTATAAAAACCCACATCCCACCCCCTTTAAAAAACCCATATCCCACCCACCCATCCCACCTACTATACAAAAGGAAAGAAGAGAGAGTTCTTATAAAAGCCAGCAGGCGGGCACCATAGTCCCATTCGGGCCCCACACCTGCCCTGCCAGCCAGGTCTTCACTCCTTTCCTGAAGGGCAGCAGTTCACTTTGGAGTCTTAGATCTATTGGCAGGAGGTTCCAGAGAGTTGGTGCGGACACGGAGAAGGCCCTCCTTCGGGTGCTAGACAGATGTGCACCCCTAGTTGATGGCACTATTAGAGAGCCCCTCCGGTCCGCTCTGGTTGGACGGGCAGACACTCTTGGGACGATGCGGTCTCTAAGGTATCCTGGCCCCCTGCCATATAGGGCTTTAAAGGTCAAAACCAGCACCTTAAATTGCACCCGGAGACAAACTGGTAACCAGTGCAGCTCCCGAAGTAGCGGTGAGGCATGGGCATATCGCCCACACCCCATCACCACCCGGGCCGCCGCATTCTGGACCAGCTGCAGCCTCCGAATGGTCGTCAAGGGCAGCCCCATGTAGAGCGCATTACAATAATCTAGTCGGGAAGTAACCAGAGCATGGGTGACCATAAGCAAGGAGCCCCGGTCCAGGAGCGTGCGCAATTGGCGAATCACCCGAAGTTGGGCAAAAGCCCTCCTGGCCACAGCCGCTACTTGTTCTTCTAGCAGCAGCCGTGAGTCCAGAAGGACCCCCAAGTTGCGCACTGGGTCTGTCTGGGGCAAAACAGCCCCATCCAGTACCAAAGGTGGTAACTCCCTGGATAACACGGGGCCCCCTATCCACAGCCACTCTGTCTTGCTGGGATTCAGCCGAAGCCCATTGACCCCCATCCAGACCCCAATGGCCTCCAGGCATCCGGATAGGATTTCAACAGCATCACTGGGGTCCCCACGGGCTGAGATGTACAGCTGAGTATCATCCGCGTACTGATGGTACCGCACCCCGTGGGAACGAATGATCTCACCCAGTGGCTTCATGTAGATGTTAAATAAGAGAGGAGAGAGCACAGAGCCCTGAGGCACCCCATACTTGAGGGGCCTAGGGCTGGACCTCTCACTCTCTAACCACACCGACTGGGTACGGCCCTCCAGAAAAGAGGAAAACCAGGACAACACAGTGCCCTGGATCCCCAGTCCTTCGAGCCGTTCCAGAAGGATACCGTGGTCGACGGTATCGAAGGCCGCTGAGAGGTCAAGAAGAGCAAGGACGGATGGACAACCCCCGTCCCGCTCCCGCCAGAGATCATCCATCAGTGCGACCAATGCCGTCTCCGTTCCATACCCGGGCCTGAACCCTGATTGAAAGGGGTCTAGATAATCCGCTTCCTCCAGGACACTCTGCAGCTGTCGCGCCACCGCCTTCTCCAAAACCTTACCCAGAAAGGGCAGGTTGGAAACCGGCCTGTAGTTGTTAAGGACAGCTGGGTCGAGGGACATTTTCTTCAGGAGGGGGCGCACCAAAGCATGTTTTAGCTGTGCAGGAAATACCCCCTCCCGTAATGAAGCATTTATTATCCCCCCAACCCAGCCACCTGTTACCTCCTTGGAGGCTTTCACCAACCAAGTGGGACAGGGGTCCAAAGGACATGTAGTGGCACGAACAGCTGCAAGGAGCCTGTCCACTTCATCAGGGACAACAGGATCAAACTGATCCCAGATCGTACAGCAAGACTGTGCACCGGCACCCCCCCCGACCCTCCCCATCCACGCCAGGGCTCAATCCTGAACGAATCCGATCGATTTTCTCCACCAGATGGTCAGCAAAGTCCTCAGCCAAACCCTGCCAACCGGGCACCGATCTCCCCCTACCGAGGAGGGACCTGGTTACCCGGAACAGGGCGGCTGGGCGATTATCAGCGGAGGCAATAAGGGCGGTGAAGTATTGCCGCCTCACCACCCCCATCACCACTAGGTAGGCCCTAATAGCAGCTCTAGCTAGTGTCCAATCGGAGTCATCCTGGGTCTTCACCCAGCGGCGCTCTAGGCGTCTCTTTGCCCGTTTGAGTTCGCGCAGTTCATCTGTGAACCACGGAGATGACCTAATCCCCCGGGCGCGGAGAGGCCGCAGTGGCGCGATTTCATCCAAGGCTACTGTTGTCGACCTATTCCACAGGTCGACGAGTGCCTCGGGTGAATCGTGTAGCCGATCCAGAGGAACATCCCCCAGTTCCCTCTGAAATCCGTCTGGATCCATTAGTCGCCGAGGGCGGACCATTTTAATAGGCCCTGCCTCCCTACGATGAAGTGTCGCCCCCAGAAAGTCAAGAGTCACCAGATAGTGATCTGACCATGGCACAGGTGAGATGACTAAATCCTGTAGTCTTAGATCACTCTGCCACTGCTCCGACAAGAAAACTAAGTCTGGCATGTGACCACTGCCCCTGGTCGGACCCCGCACTACCTGAGTCAGGCCCATGGCTGCCATGGAAGCCATGAACTCCCTTGCCACCTCAGAAGCCATCCCCAGCGATGGCAAATTGAAGTCCCCCAGAACCATAAGCCTCGGGAACTCCAACGCCAGCATCGAGGCGGCCTCGAGGAGCTCAGGCAGGGCATCCCTTACCCTGCAAGGGGGCAGGTACAGGAGTAAGATCCCCAACTGACCCTTGGGGCCCAGCCGTAGAAGCAGGGCCTCACAACCAGCCACTTGTGGAGCAGTGGCCCTAGCAACTCCCAAAGACTCCCTGGCAACAATGGCGACACCACCGCCCCTCCCCTCACCTCTAGGCTGGTGCCAAATACTGAACCCAGCTGGACACATGTCCGAAAGAGGTACTCCATCTTCAGGAGTCAGCCAGGTTTCGGTGATGCATGCCAGGTCGGCCAGCCCTTCCTGGATGGCATCTTGAATCAGGGGGGCCTTATTACAAACCGATCTGGCATTCACCAGCAGCAGCCTAAGGGCAGGGTCACTCCGGATCTGCCGCTCAGGGCCCAGAGATGTACCTGCAGGGCTGGAATGAGGGACCGCACTTAAACATCGGACCCGCATTCCCCGAGTGCGGCCCGCCCCACGGTACCTGCCATACCGCCCCATGCCCGTCACAACACCTATATGGTTCTCCGGAACCTCCCTAGATAGAATGCTGCCCCTCCTTCCTGGCTGGCAGGACCAACATTCTCTCTTCCCTCCCCATCCGCCATCCCCCCCCAATTCCAGCAACAAGCATGGGCTCCCAAAACGCACAGGGAGCGCTAGCGAGTCCTGTCATCGACATCTCCTTTTTCTTCCCCCCAGGTAGGGAGGATGAAGGCAGGGAACTGGGGGGGACGTCCGTGCGCTGAGGCAGCCTCCACGGCGGCGACTTCGGCTCCCCAATGCCACGGGGAGCCCTCCTACACTCCCGGCCCGATGGCAGGGGGCGGGGAGGGGCGGCTTCGCGTGACGGCGGCGGTGGCAGCGTCGTCGTCGTCGTCTTCGGGTCCCTTGACCCGGGAGCCCTTTAAACCTCCCCGCCTGGTGGCAGGGGGCGGGGAGGGACAACTTCGCACAATGGCTGCGGCGTCTTCGGCTCCCTCGGCCCGGGAGTCCTTTCAACCTCCCCACCCAATGGTAGGGGGCGGGGAGGGACGGCTTCGCGCAATGGCTACGGCGTCTCTGGCTCCCTTGGCCCGGGGGCCCCTCCAACCTCCCCACCTGGTGGCAGGGGGCGGGGAGGGACAGCCCTGCGTGGCGGCTGCGGCGGCGGCGTCTTCGGTTCCAGCGTTGTCTGCTTCTGCCTCCCATTCCCGGGCCGAATGGCGAGGGCCCCGGGAAGAGGCAACGCGGTGGTTTCCGGGCCTCCGGCGGCATCTCCTTTTTGAGCCCTCCCAACAGGCAGGGCCCAGAGGGTGGGGAGACGCACCTGCCTCCCATTCCCAGGCCGAATAGCATGGGCCCCGGGAAGAGGCAACGCGGCGGCTTCGGCGGGGGTCCAGCGGCGCCTCCTCTTTGAGCTCTCCTGGCAGGCAGGGCTCGGAGGGCAGGGAGACGCACCTGCCTCCCATTCCCGGGCCGAATGGCGTGGGCCCCGGGAAGAGGCAACGCGGCAGCTTCGGCGGGGCTCCAGCGGCGCCTCCTCTTTGAGCTCTCCCGGCAGGCAGGGCTCGGAGGGTGGGGAGACGCACCTGCCTCCCATTCCCGGGCTGAATGGCGTGGGCCCCGGGAAGAGGCAACGCGGCGGCTTTGGCGGGGCTCCAGCGGCGCCTCCTCTTTGAGCCCTCCCGCCAGGCAGGGCTCGGAGGGTGGGGAGACGCACCTGCCTCCCATTCCCGGGCCGAATGGCGTGGGCCCCGGGAAGAGGCAACGTGGCGGCTTCCGAGCCTTCCGGGCCGCGGAAGGCTCCCTTTTATCTCCCCGCCGGTGGAGGGGGCGGGGAGAGCGCGGCAACACCGGCGGCGGCGTCTTCCGAGCCTTCCGTGCCGCGGAAGGCTCCCTTTTATCTCCCCGCCGGTGGAGGGGGCGGGGAGAGCGCGGCAACACCGGCGGCGGCGTCTTCCCATAATTCTAACCCCATTGTACAGTCAGGGGGGGACGACTCCAAAAATGTCACATGAACTGCAAGCTAAGGCACATGTGATGTGCGCTCTGGTTGGAATGAGTCATTTTGCCATTAGCCCATTCGCTGAAAAATTATTATAATTATTTTCTCCCTAGTTCTGGATTGCTTCATTACTTGGTTAGTATGGTTTTATCTGGATTCTGGGCCCATTTACTTGGATTTTCCTGTTTCTTTCAACAGTCAGCTAGTCCAGAAGCAGGCTTGCCAGCCTTGCCCACCCTATTTCTATGACATCACTTTAGCCTTAAATATCAGGAAATGGGATAGTGCTGACCTGGTAACCCTAGTCATAATGGTTTGACCCAATCTTAATCTCAAATATTATTACGGGCTTGTTGGCTCTGTCACAGAGTGAAACCTGGATTAACCAGCCAAGATATTTAAAAGAAATTAGAAATACTTTCTAATATAAACTGAATGTAATTTCTGATGTGGGGCAAAATTATGTGCAGAAGTACCTTGCTTTACGAACGCTTCAGTTAATGTAATTTTGCTTTACAAATGAAAGTCCATTGAAAATAATGCCTCACTTTACGGTTTTTCCTGGAACAGATTAATTGGTTTTCAGTGCATTCCTCTGGGAAACCATGTTTCGCTTTACGAATTTTTCATAATACAAAACATCTCATGGAACGCATTAAATTTGTAAAGGGAGGTACAGTACCACTGTCTTTCATTTTATTAGATCTCGAATGGCTGTGATTCATGTTGCATGAATGACATATATTTTCAAAACATTTGAGCTGTTTCTGTTTTGTGTGAAGGAAAGGGAACCTTTACTGAATTTGGTAACAAGTTAATTGTCTGCAGTGGCTCAAGTGGTTAAGATGCTTATTGGAAGGCGGCAGGAAATCAGCACGACGGAATGAGCTCCTGTCTCTGTCCTAGCTCCTGCCAACCTAGCAGTTAAAAAGCAAGAAATTGCAAGTAGATAAATAGGGACCACTTCAGTGGAAAGGTAAACAGCATTCCGTGCACTCTGGTGTCTAGGCATCCCTGGCACATTTCCACAGAAACGTCTGCAGACGCAGACAGCACTGGCTCTTTGTCTATGAACAGAGATGAGCACTGAACCCTAGAATTGGATACGACTGGCTTTCGAGCAAGGGTGACCGTTACTCTTTACCCTAATTTTCTGTATCCAAATATTAAATTTCTGGTACTGCCCAATGGGCAAATGCCCTCAGAATGGTCTATAAACTAATCAATACAATCACAACAGAGGAGTGCAAATTTAGTATCAAAACTTTGAAGTATCTTGAGATTCAGCAATAAGCTCAAATCAAAGCTATCAAGGACTAAACACTAATAGAAGGCTGTACTGTGAAAGATTCCATTGTTGCCAAATGTCACATCATGGTGGGCACCAGTGCCCAGAGAAGACTCTTTGTGATAAAAACATGAAAGAACATGCCCTTTTTGATAAATGTATCTGGCAGTATTTAGGCCTGGAAAGGTCAACAATGAGACTTTGAGTTGGGATTGGAAACTGTATGGTAACCTTATTTATGTCTTGTTAGATATAAGGTAAAGGTAAAGGTTTCCCTTGCTCGAAAGCTAGTCGTATCCGACTCTAGGGTCAGTGCTCATCTCTGTTTCCAAGCCAAAGAGCCCAGCACTGTCTGCTTCTGTGGACATTTCTGTGGTCATGTGGCAGGCATGACTAGACACCGGAGTGCACAGAACGCTGTTACCTTCCCACGGAAGTGGTCCCTATTTATCTACTTGCAATTTCTTGCTTTCGAACTGCTAGGTTGGCAGGAGCTGAGACGAAGACGGGAGCTCATTCCGTCCTGCAGTACTCGGGAATCGAACTGCTGACCTTCCGCTTCCCATTCAGCGTCTTACCTACTTGAGCCAATGGCTTTGATTTCTCCCCAGTAACCCCCCCCCCCAATCCTCTGGTATTCGAGTCTACCTCAACTCCCAAACAAGCGAGGCAAGTTTCTGTTGAGTCCCCCCCTACTCAGAGTAACAGGTGGGAATTTTCGTTATTCTCCATCCTTTCCAGGCTTTGATTTAGAGCGATTCCCTGCTCCAGCTGAAATGAAACGGGGTTTTGATTTAGATTATCCCTTCCCGGGTTCCCTTTCTGAAACGGGCCAGTGCTCCCAACATGCCACTAACGCTACTTGTTTTCCCACTGCGGAATGAGAGTCTGCAGAACTGTTGTGTATGGAACTCTGTATCGTTAAGAATGTAACATAGTGGTTAGGAAGCGATTCAGCTGCTTTCGGATGGCAGTTGCAAGCGCAACCAATGAACATCCTTTGCTTCCCTCTCATGACAGAGATGAGCACTGCACCCTAGAGTCGGATACGACTGGCTTTCGAGCAAGGGAAACCTTTACCTTTATTAGGGGGGAAGGGATGTTGTGTATGGAACTCCGTATCGTTAAGAATGTAACATAGTGGTTAGGAAGCGATTCAGCTGCCTTCGGATGGCAGTTGCAAGCGCAACCAATGAACATCCTTTGCTTCCCTCTCATGAACTAGCAACAACCAATGAATACCCTTGCTTCCCCCTCATGAATCAGCAACAGCCAATAAGCACCCTTGCTTCCCCCTCATGAACGAGCAAAGGACCAATGAACACCTCTGGCGGGAAACCCAAATGTATTGTCCCTCAGTGTATAAAAGGAGCTGCGCCTCCACCATTACCTCATGTTCAGATTGCATACCTTGCAATAAAAATGTGTTTGGCCCCTGAATGCTGCCTACTGCATATCAATCTCGGAACATCAAATTGGTGACGAAGGTGGGATAATGGCTACTCGCAGCATCAAGCTACCTCTGTTCGATATGAAGAAGCCAGAGAAATGGGCCCTGTACGAGTGCCAGGTCGAGCACGCAATGGCCACCGAGCGCATCGAAGATGAGGAACAAATGCGCTCCTGTCTCCTTGCCCAGATTGGCCTCCCCACGTTAGAGCCCGTGATGCATATGATGTTGCCCTGGAACATCAAGACGGTCCCACTCATGGAGGTCCTGGAGGTGTTGCGGAACCAGTTTCAACCAAAAGTGTCCATTTTCCTGGCCAGAGTCGCGTTCCACAGGTGAGACCAGTACCCGGGTGAGTCCGTGGCAGATTACGCCACCACCCTCAGGCTAGCCGCTTCCCCCTGCCGGTGGGGCGACCTGGAGGAAGCCTTGAGGGACCGCCTGCTGTGTGGACTGCGGGACGAGAAAGTCCAGAGGAGACTGATGGCCCTGGAGCACCTCTCCTTCCACTCCGTCTTGCGGAAGGCTCCAATGGTTGAAGTAGCGAGGTCCAGGGTGCGAGCCTTCAGGGGGAAGCCTGCCACACCCTGGGGGGCGGGTCCGCGGTGCAGGCCGCCCGCCACTCGCCCCGCCACTCTTCCAGCTCATCTTCCTCTCCAGAGGCCTCTGCATCATCAGGGTCCGGTTCCAGCGATGACGACGACGACGATGTCCAGAAGGTCCAGAGGAAAGTGTCCCAGAAACACACCAGTGACAAGGTCCACCACCAATGTGACGGCTGCGGGGCATCCCACGACCGGAAAAAGTGCCCCTTCTGGAAGGCCGAGTGCCACAGCTGTGGACGCTGAGGCCACATCGCCAAGGTTTCCAGGCGATGGCGGAGAGAGGACCAGGAGCCAGCTGAGCGCCCTCAACAAAAAGGAGACGGCATCGGGAAGATTTCCACGGATGAGCTGACCGTGAGCCCTGTGTCCAGCGCACACCGACGCTTCTTTGTTGAGGTACTGTTACAGGAGGTCCCAGTTAGGATGGAGGTGAGCTCGGGTTCGTCCTACTCCATTGTGTCACAGAAGGAATTTCTGTGCATTCCCCCCAATGCGCGCCCAAAACTTAAGGCCCTAAAGACTACTGTTCAGGGCAACATGATTCCTGTTTTGGGGGTGGAGGAGTTCAAAGTTAAGTTCAAAAGTTTCACGGAGAAGCTGCCCCTAGTGGTACTGAAACGGGGTTCCAGCTGCCTCCTCAGGAGCCAGTGGTTCGGTCCTTTGGGTATTGAACTGTCCGGCATAAATGCCATAGAGACTGATACAGTGCGAGATGTGTGCAACGCACACCCAGCGGTTTTTGAGAAGGGGCTCGGGAAGTATAGGGGGCCCCTGGTCTCGTTTGACCTGGATCCAGCAATCTGACCCATCCGGCTCAAGCCACGACGAGTGCCCTTCACCCTCAAAGACAAGATTGGGGTGGAACTGGACAAACTGGTGGGTCAGGGGATTTTAGTCCCAGTGGACTCTGCAGAGTGGGAAACTCCAATTGTGACTGCCATGAAATCTAACGGAGAGGTTAGAATTTTGCGGATTATAAATGTACAATTAACAAGGCTATTCGCCCTAATGCATACCCGGTGCCGGTAGTTAGCCATTTACTAGCCACTTTACATGGGGGTAAATGTTTCGCTAAGTTAGATCTGGCGCAGGCCTATCAGCAGCTTAGAGTCACACCTGCTGCTGCAGCTGGGCAGACAATCGTAATGCACAAAGGTGCATTTAAGGTAACATGCCTACAGTTCGGCGTAAATTCAGCCCCCGGGATTTTTCAAGGGCCTCCCTGGGGTTCTCCCCTATTTTGACGATGTTTTGATTACTGCGGGGAGTGAGTCGGAACTTGCCAAAAGACTGGATAAAGTTCTAACAGTGTTCGAGAAAGCGGGGTTAAGGTTGAGACATGATAAATGTGTGTTCCTAGCGAGGGAGGTAGAATTCTTAGGGTTTAAGATAACCCCCAATGATGTTAAGCTCTCTGACTCAAAGGTTGCGGCTGTTTGAAATGCCCCTCGCCCCACCGCGAAACCAGAATTGCAGTCCTTCTTAGGTTTCCCTTGCTCGAAAGCCAGTCGTATCCGACTCTAGGGTGCAGTGCTCATCTCTGTTTCTAAGCCGAAGAGCCAGCGCTGTCTGCTTCTGCAGACATTTCCGTGGTCATGTGGCAGGCATGACTAGACACCGGAGCGCACGGAACGCTGTTACCTTCCCACCGAAGTGGTCCCTATTTATCTACTTGCAATTTCTTGCTTTCGAACTGCTAGGTTGGAAGAAGCTGGGATGAAGACGGGAGCTCATTTCCGTCCTGCAGTACTCGGGAATTGAACTGCTGACCTTCCGCTTCCCAGTCAGCGTCTTAGCGACTTGAGCCACTGCAGTACCCCTCGAAGTCCTTCTTAGGGCTCCTAAATTTCTATCATTCCTTCTTGCCAAGGAAAGCTTCCGTAGCGGAGCCTCTACATCGTCTTTTAAAGAAAGACGCAGTTTGGCGGTGGGGGGACAGCCAGGAAAAAGCTTTCAAAGAGTTGAAACAGCTCCTCTCCTCAGAGGCAATCTTAACTCATTTCGACCCCAGGAAGCCCGTGGTGCTTGTTTGTGATGCTTCACCAGTGGGGGTGGGGGCAGTGCTGTGCCACGTGTTAGAAAACAGGCGGGAAGCCCCGGTTGCCTTTTACTCCAGGTCACTTTCTAAGACAGAGCGCAACTATGCGCAAACAGATAGAGAGGCTCTTGCAATAGTCGCTGGAACCAAGAAATTCCACGACTTCCTATACGGTCGGGAGTACACCATTGTGACCGACCATAAGCCTCTGCTGGGCATCTTCACCACGAGCAAGCCCACACCCCAGATTCTGTGCCCAAGGATGCTTCAGTGAACCATATTTCTAAATGCTTACCAGTACACACTGGTTCACCGCCTGCGCAAAGAGATCAGCCACGCTGATGCACTTTCCCGGTCCCCCCTCCCAGAGCTAGGGGAACCCGAATGCGAGGTGGAACAAGATCACCAGGTGCTGCTGATCGAGTCCCTCGATTCACCACCCATAGTACCCACAGATCTCGCCAAGGCTATGGCAAAGGACAAGGCTCTGTCCTTAGTAATCTCATGAGTAAAGAAGGGATGGCCCACGACTCTGCCAGCTGAGGAGTTCAAAGCATTTTTCCAGAAAAAGGTTGAACTTTCGATAGAGAGGGGTTGCCTCCTCTGGGGCCAACGGGTAGTTATTCCCGGGGCACTGCGTGCAAAGTGCTCAAATTGCTGCACATCAGCCACCTGGGGATTGTGTGCTCAAAGGCTTTGGCCAAGAGCTATTTCTGGTGGCCCCAGATAGATGCTGACATTGAACACTTGGTGGGCACTTGCAAAAGTTGCCAGAGTTCTCGACCCGAGGAGTCCCGACTTCCTCACAGAGAATGGGACACAGTCCGCGGTCCATGGTCTTGGTTACACATCGACTTTGCTGGTCCGTTTTGAGGCTCCATGTTCCTCTTCGTGGTCAACTCTTTTTCAAAATGGTTGGAGGTCATCCCGATGTCCAATACCTCCTCTGCTGCAACCATTAAACACTTGTGGAAGCTGTTTAGTTGTTTTGGGCTACCCAATGTGCTTGTCTCCGACAATGCCAGTACTTTCACTTCCGCCGAATTCCAGGTATTCCTAGAGAGGAATGCAATTTGGCACATTACTTCAGCCCTTTTCCACCCTGCAACGAATGGCCAGGTTGAGCGCCAAGTGCGAACAACTAAGGAGGCACTTCGGCGAATGGGCCCCGGGGATTTAAATTTGCAATTGTGCCAATTTCTCATCTGCTACAGAGTAACTCCCCTGGCATCCGGGCTCTCACCTGCAGAGCTCCACATGCACAGGAGACCAGTT
Source organism: Bradypodion ventrale (assembly GCA_035047345.1). Taxonomy (NCBI): domain Eukaryota; kingdom Metazoa; phylum Chordata; class Lepidosauria; order Squamata; family Chamaeleonidae; genus Bradypodion; species Bradypodion ventrale. The sequence goes on along the minus strand of JAWDJE010000003.1, from coordinate 36,255,218 downwards.
TCCCTTTTTGATCGGTTGGATCCGACCAGGGTGGAGGATAGGGGGAGGAATATAGAAATTGTGTACACCAAGGTATTTGAGGTAGGGGACCCAGTGTATTGCAGAAATTATGCGGCTGCCGGCCCAACATGGGTCCCAGGGGTTGTGACTGAACAGACGGGACCAGTGTCCTACCGGGTAGAAACAAGTACGGGTTTACTGTGGAGGCGACATGCCAACCAGCTCAGACGTCCGGTCACAGATGCACAGGGAGATGAAGATATGGGTGAGCCAACGTTAGGGTTTTCCCCCACCCGCTTATCCCAAGGGGGAGATACGGCAAACAGCCCACAAAGGGATCCTTATATCAGTTCCTCCCACACCAGTCCCCATCTCTTTCACCAATGGCAGACGGGCTCTGAGGATTGCGAGAGCCCAGACTCAGACAGTTTTGCTTTTGAGTTGCAGGACCAGGGGGAGTTTTCAGAGTGTTCCCCCACTCATCCAAGCAAGGAGCGGGGCTGCGAGTTCTCCCCAGTGAACCCCCGTCCTTTAGTTTTCGAGCCTTCCTCGACTCCCAGGCTAACGAAGCAATTTCCTGTTGCGTCGCCCGCCACTCCGAGTAACAGGCGGGACTTTTCGTTAAGGTATTCTTCTCCCCTACCAAGTTTTGATTTCGAGCGATCCCCTGCTCCTTCTGAAACAAAATAGGGTTCTGATTTACAGTTTGCCCTCCCAAGTTCCTCTTCTGAATCGGACCAAGCCTTCCGACATGCTGCTAACGAGTCTTGTTCTCCCATTACAGGACGAGAGTCTGCGGAACTCAGAAACCCTAGTTCTCCTGAGCCCGGCCAAGCGGCCGCACGGCCCAAACGCTCATGCGGGCCACCACGATGGTTGAGGGACTTTGTCCCATCCTAGGGGGGAAGCGTTAGGGTTAGGGTACTGCAGTGGCTCAAGTCGCTAAGACGCTGACTGGGAAGCGGAAGGTCAGCAGTTCGATTCCCGAGTACTGCAGGACGGAAATGAGCTCCCATCTTCATCCCAGCTCCTGCCAACCTAGCAGTTCGAAAGCAAGAAATTGCAAGTAGATAAATAGGGACCACTTTGGTGGGAAGGTAACAGCGTTCCGTGCGCTCCAGTGTCTAGTCATGCCTGCCACATGACCACGGAAACGTCCGCAGAAGCAGACAGCGCTGGCTCTTCGGCTTAGAAACAGAGATGAGCACTGCACCCTAGAGTCGGATACGACTGGCTTTCGAGCAAGGGAAACCTTTACCTTTATTAGGGGGGAAGGGATGTTGTGTATGGAACTCTGTATCGTTAAGAATGTAACATAGTGGTTAGGAAGCGATTCAGCTGCCTTCGGATGGCAGTTGCAAGCGCAACCAATGAACATCCTTTGCTTCCCTCTCATGAACTAGCAACAACCAATGAATACCCTTGCTTCCCCCTCATGAATCAGCAACAGCCAATAAGCACCCTTGCTTCCCCCTCATGAACGAGCAAAGGACCAATGAACACCTCTGGCGGGAAACCCAAATATATTGTCCCTCAGTGTATAAAAGGAGCTGCGCCTCCACCATTACCTCATGTTCAGATTGCATACCTTGCAATAAAGATGTGTTTGGCCCCCTGAATGCTGCCTACTGCAAATCAATCTTGGAACATCAAAAGAACCCAACCCAACCCCCACCCACCCCCCGCAGTTCCTCTGAGTTCAGCCAAGCAGCTGTGTGGCCCAAACGAACATGCAGGCCACCACAATGGTTGAAGGACTTCGTCCCATCCTAGGGGAGAGGGATGTTGTGTATGTAATTCAAGTGAACTGTGATTGAAAGCAAAGATGTAACGCAAGTGAAATGTGATTGAAATTGGATCTAGCGATCCTCCATTTCCCCCCTCCCTTTTCCTCTTATGTAAATACTCCTCTTGTGTAGATATTGCGGTGCTGCGTTCCCGCCGTAGAGGTAGCTATTGTTTACTCATTACCCAATCAAGTGTTGTCACTTGGCTGTTTACCTGTACTGACCAATCATGTGGCTCCATGCCAGGTTTGAATCGTTACCTGTTGGATATAAGGAGCAATGCTCCGCCATTGACCTCATGTTCAGATTGACTACATTCCAATAAAGATGTGTTTGGACCCCTGATTGCTGGCTACTGCGTATCAATCTGCAAACATCAAAGTCTTGTGTGCCAGTAATCAAAATTTTCACATTAAAAATTCAGTCAGCCTACCTCTCTTAGGTTTAAAAGACTCTGTCCCCCAGCTCCAGCCACTGCCAATTACCAAGAGGCGGGGAGAATGTTTTTTTAAAGATGCCCTCCCCCAACTCATGGCGATCAGCAGCGGCTGGAGTCAGGTGATGGGCAGCTTTAGAAAGACCCCTCTTTCCCCACCAACCCCGCCCTCCCCGGCTCATGGTGCAGCTTCAAAAACACATACATGGAGAGAGGAGGAAATTCATGAAAAAATGTAGAAAATTAGTGGCTTAGTGATTAAGATGCCAAACGTGATGACTAAAAGGTCAGCAGGTCAACAGTTCAAGAACTTGAGTGCTGCACGGCGGAGTGAGCTCCTGCCAACCTAGCAGTTTGAAAGCAAGAAATTGCAAGTAGATAAATAAGGTACCACTTTGGTGGGATGGTAAACAATGTTATTTGCACTCCGGTGTCTAGTCATGCCTGCTATATGACCATGGAAAGGTGCTGGCTCTTTGGCTGCAAATGGGGATGAGCACTGTACCTTAGAGTCGGATACGAATGGCTTTCTGGTAAGGGAGACCTTTACCTTTACCTAAAAGAAAAAGAAAACAGTTCCAACTTCTTTCCAGCTTGCCTTTCTCTTCACCCCACTTGCTCAACCAGTTCCCACTTTCCAGCCAGAACAGATGTTCTCTATGCAGTTGTATTACAGCTATGGCTGGATATGGAATTCAGGTATACAGTAGTAAAGTACAGTACCCCTAGACATGGAAGTGGCTGCAAAAAGACCACTGGACTGGTACTTCAGGCTTGCCAGCAAAGAAACAAAAGCCATCCTATTGCTCGCAAATTAATACGGAAAAGTTTTTCCCCACAACATCTGTGAATTCCAATGAAACCACAGAAAATCTCAGGACTACAATGTGGAAAGAATGAACTACCCACCTCTCAAAAAGGATGGAACTCCAAGAAAGTCTAAACTAGGGATTGGCAACCTTTTCAGCCACACTCCCTCAGACAGTTGAGGAGGCCAGACTGGTGTTCCCCCTGCCATAAACACTGCCATAAACAGCAATCCACAGTTGTTGTGAATGCATTTATGGCTGCCGTAAACGTGTCTGTGTCCACTTCTCATGGCGGTGGGGGTGGTTGGAGTGAGGGCGGCGGCCAGATTATTTGGCACCACGGGCTGTAGGTTGCCGCCCCCTGGTCTAAACTCTAATCATACAGAGAACTGGTTTACTTCGAAATCACTTAATAGGTTACAGCGGTGGTTCTCAAGGTTTTTGCTGGACTACTTCCCCTTAGACAGCTGAGCTGGCAGGACATGTGGTCTTCCCCTGTCATAAATGTGTCTGTAAACCATGGGAGACACATTTGCGCATGCACAGGTGCGTTTGTGCATGCACGGGCACGTCCGCTTCCGGGGTCGTTGTTGTGAGCCAGATGGAATGGCGTCAGGGGCCATGTCTGGTCCATGCGCCATAGGTTGTGAACTCATAGGTTGTTAATGTTTTTAAAATTTTAAAGATTCCTGTAATTTTATGTGTGTTGGATGTTTATATTTGTGAGCCACCCAGAGTTGCCTTGGCAAGCGGGCGGCAATATAAATTTAAACAAACAAACAAATAAATATATACAGTCTAAGTTTGGCAAAACCAGGTAAACCTAAGAAAATGCAATTTCGCACCAACACAGTTCTTTGTGAGTGTGGGGAAAATATGTAATTTCACACCTACAGTCAGGCCCAGAAGTATTGGAACAAGAACAATTTCTTTTGCAAGTGGTCTCTGCACCCAACCACAGTGAAGATGAAAAGAGTCACTCCAGATGTGAGCAAAGTCAGGATTGTCAGCTTTCCTGCAGCTGGGGTTGACAAAAGTGAGGGATTAAGTAGTCAGGAAGTACAGCCATTGACAGACACACATACCCTAGTTTACAGGGAGCAGAGCAGGTGCCATGGAACATGTTTTGCTCCCACATTTGCCATCTAAGATGCTTTCCTTCCTTTGACTCATGGTAGGACCTGCTCTTAATGTCAGGACAGGGCAGGCAAAGGCTGGCCTTGCAGATTTCAGCTCCCAGCATTCCTCAGCATTGGTTGTGGTGGGTAAGGCTGATGGGCAATACAGTCCAACAACATCTAGAAGTCTCCATTTTGCTTTAAAATCTGTTCCTGAAGCTCTCCACAGCAAATTAATGGCCAAGCAGTCAAGATGTCAAAAACATATATTTAGCAGCTACTGTATTACTATTCCACAGGATGCTACTGTTAAACATGTCTGTCTTTTCTCAAATTTCAACATTTCCTCAGCACATATTATTCTTGACTTCTACAATGTACATAACTGCTGTGTTACCTGTGGATTACCCATGCCCTGTGGGCATGGAACGGCCCTGGCAGAGGCCACTTCAGTCGAGAACGCTCCTGGCCCGTGGGCTCTGCGGGCAGAGAAATTAAGGGGGGTGGATTAATAATAGGGTTTGATTCACCCACTTCTGACCTGACCTACGGCTCTGCCAAGTAAGCAGATCGCTAACTTCTGTTACATATTAGGCAAACACTCATCTCCGAGTTTAGCGTAATCCCTGGTGCAAATAGTGGCCATATTTACCCCGGTCTAAGTCCTAGACAATGGTGTTTCCCCTGTCAATGTTTGCCCACGTTAATTAACTTCCCCAAGTGAGATTCCCTATTAACCCGAGTAAATAGGTGATGTGATTTTCTGTCAGATGACGGTTTTTTCCTGCCTTGCCTTCTGATCTATAAATGTGGATACTTTTCCTTCAATAAACCACTGATCTGATCTCGCTCCATACTGCCTCGTATCGTTTCTTGATCAGTCTCCTCCGGGACCTAACGGCCGTCCTAGCGGCCCCGATTCCTACAGTTACCCTAATGTATCTGAAAAGCCACTTAAGGCAGGCAACATCAGTAAGAAAGAAAATCAATACAATCTGTCATATTTTTAAAAAGCATACCATTTAACAAAGTTAAATGAAGGAGAAAGTGGTGTCCACAGCAATTCAACTGGCGTCAGCAGTCAGCCCAACAACCTTGTCTCAATAATATGAACATTATTTGATGGCAAAATATTGCAAATTAAGGATGGGTAAACAGCAGAGCTTTACAAAGTTATTCTTTTGGGATAACAATTCTCCAAATCCCCTCACCCCAGTGGCAATGTGGAGGATTCTGGGATCTGTAGTTCACAATTCCCTCTTAGTGATCCTAAGTATTGAAAAGGATTTTAAAAAAAAGATAAATTTGCTTCTTTTCTTCTCCTCATCTGCTCTCTTGAATTTGTGTCATACTCTGTTGGGACTGGAAATGGCTTTTTTAATCTGTGTGGCAAAATGTGTGAAAAACATTCTACTTTCTGCTGTGTTGCACATTTTAAATTATCTGCTCACGTTATGATTCTCCAGGATGCGCTGATTTTTCAACACAATTTTAACCACTTGAAAGGGCATTGTCTCAATCTTTGGTTTTTGGACTTGAATTCCCAGAAGCCTAAGTCAATTTTCCAAAGCACTAATCACCCAATGTACTGACTTAGGCTTCTGGGAATTGAAGTCCACCATTGTTATGCAAAACATACAGGGTGGCCTGTAAGTCCCTATTGAATCTTTCTGTAAATTTGCCACTTATTGTATCCAGGGTGTCACCGGTTTTCTTGTGCTTATGTATCCACATACTTGTCACAGTACACTCTTCAAGTGTAAATGGGCTTAAATTGGCCATATTTCTCTGAAATTTTTTTTAATACATATGGACTGATAGGGACTTATGGGCCATGTAGTTTAGAAAATACTGGTCTATACCTTCCCCTCTCCTCCAGACTGTTGCACATAGGGGCCGGTCATGCTTTCTTTCTGTTCCAGAATTAACTTTTCACTCTTAAAAACACCCTGAGATGGAGCTTTAGTTATGGTAGGCCGTTCTTTTGAGTTCACTGTATAATTGGATGTCTTTGCAAAACACTCCTTTTATGCCTGCTCCACATGAAAATATTTTGAGTCCCTTTTGGCGGATGGGAAAGGGGAATAAGAGGCGAGACACAGATCCAGACTACAGCCCTACTATTAGGAAGAAGGAAGTAGTTAGAGATTACAGATGTTGGGTACAGCAGCTAGGTAGGTGTTGGAAAACTGAAGTGTATGTTATGAAGACTGACCCTTAAATTAGCCTGCTGCCTTCAGGTGAAAAAGAGTAGTTTTGTCTCTTGCCAGTACTGGGAGAAGAAATCAATACCCCATCTAGTTCATTTGTTTGTTCCTGAACCAAGAAGGCCACCATCCTCTTATTTGCCCCAAGTAACAAAATGTCCACTTCAGATCCAACTTCCAATTTTATCACAGCAGGAGGAGAAAGGAAGTCTTTGCAGACAGATTGCTCTCTCACCTGAAATGATCCCCTCCCCACCAAACAGCTTTATCAGCCATCTCCTTGGCAGTGTTTCAGTCAGGCAAAAGTTGCACGCGAGACACTGACAAAGAGGCAGAATGTGGCAAAGTGGCTTTTCTTATGAGAGCCACCTGTGCTGCAAAAAGCAACATATGCAGTAGCTCTAAATGGAGATATTTCAACAGCAGCCGCCATTATCTTGCAGATGACAGACCACTGATTACAGAGCACCAATGTTATAAAGAGTATTACCCCCTTTTTTTAAAAAAAGGAAATTATTTAAATTTAACTGGTTCACATCAACTCATTTATCTTTCAAACGGTGTTTTGACTGCGTGTTCAGTTTTGGTGATGTTATGGTACCTCCACTGATGTGATACTCATAAGAAAGCTTGAGTTACTCCCCCACCCCCTAAAGCGAATATAAAGCACTTGCCAGCTTCATTGTTCTCTTGTCATTTTTCTTTCACTAATCTCTCTATTTCCAATCCCCATATCCCTAAAATATAGCACTAGAAAGCTCTGAACACAGCTTAGGAGAGTGCGCTATGCTGCACAGATGCCCTTCACATAAAGAAGCTGTACATATCTGCATACATAATGAGAAAGGACTGGCACGCTCTTGCTTGAAAAAGTATTCTGTAAAATATGAGATATACAACTAAGTTCAATTGTTAATCTGAACAGGAGTTGACCCATTGAATCAAATCAACACACATATAAATCTTATTGATTTCCTCTTCTTTTCTTCTTTCATGTCTTGATCACATTTTTAACTGCCCAAATGAAGTCACTTTCTTGGATTTGTCATTGCCCAAAATTTTATCTTCTTCAGTACATGCCTCTGGTAGTAATTGGCAGACCAACAAATGAGCTGGATTCTATATCTCTTCACATTCACACCGCGTGTTGTTGTCTGCCAGCACCGCCCACTTGAGCATGTTAGTCTTACATTTAGGAACTTTGACCCTCAGCCAGTTCAGTGCCCTCCAAGTGACATAGGGGAGATTGAGTTCCTCAACCATATCGTTCTTTAATGTTATTCCTTGTCCAGTGATCTCCTTACTTCATCTATTTTGATTTTGCTCTTGAGCTCCCTCAAGAATGTTTGTTTTTGCCATAAAGTTCTTCCTGGATCTGAGCCGGAGGACTTGAGACACATATCCATTCAGAGGATGTCAAGAGCCATTCTCTTTCTTAGTTCTCTCAGCATCTGCCTCTACTTCTCTCCTTATCTTAGACAGAGAAATACCAAGAAGAGGATATATTTTCTCAACTGGTGAAGATTTGAGGCATCCCATCACTATGCACATGTATTGATTCAGAAAGTCTACTCAGATTGTAACTAACAATTCATTTTCATCTCACATCTTATATTGTGATCAGATCATTGCTCCATATTGTGCAATATACTGTCCAATTTGACTGGCAGTGGCTGTTCAAGATCTTAGACAGTCCTATTAGCTGAAAGCTTTTTAAAAGAGATCCTAGGAATTTACCCTGAAACATTGTGCATGCCAGATGTGTCTTTCCTCCACTGAGCTAAACAGTTGTGTCAAAGTATAATATGCATTGGCTCCCCACTTTTGTAAGTAATTGTTAATGAAACATAAAAAGAAAGGGTTGAAATTCACAACGTTATAATGTCATAGCATCTGTTTTCTGCAACTGGCCATTCTGGTAAACAAAGGAGCAAAAGAAGATGACTAATCCATTGCTAGCCATGGTAACCTTGGACATGTTATTTTTTGTACTATAACTCCCAGAGTTGTGCAACCAGTGTAGCCAATGCCTTGACAGATGGAGTGCTATTAGGATCTGTAGTCCCCAAAAGTAAGCCTCTAAACTCTATATAAAAGATAGCTGTGTAATCCATTCATTAACAACATACTGGCCCAAATCCTAATGGTGCAAATTTATACAGGTAGATGCTGGTGATGTCATCCACCAACTTCCACCTGCATAAATTTGCACCAATAGGATTTGGGCCAGTAACAGGTAGACCAGTTTTCTTACCTTGGTATCATTCTGTCTAAAACTGCAGCTGTGAACAGGATGTGATGAAGAGAATTGGTGCTGTCCCTTCTGCCTTTGGTCATCTATCACACTGGGTCTTCATGAACAAAGATTTAACAATCCAGACTAAGCTCGTGGTATACCAAGCTGTTATTATCTCAATGCTACTGTATGGCTGTGAAACATGGACCCTCTAGTGACAAGACATCAAAAAGCTTGAGCGCTTTCACCAACAGAAGCAAAGGTCCATCTTGAACATCAAGTGGGATGACTATGTCACCAACATCGCAGTCCTCGAGAAGGCAAATGTAAATAGCAATGAAGCTTCCATCATAAGCCATCATCTTAGATGGATAGGGCATGTCCACCGTATGATGGTTCCAGGCTTCCTCGTCAAATTCTTTATGGGGAACTTAGTTCAGTACAAGACCTCGTGGAGCTCCATTGAAGCATTATCAGGACCAGCTGAAACAAACCATGAAGGTGTCAGATATAAACCCACAAACTTGGGAAGCAGCTGTTGTAGATTGCCCACTCTGGCGCCAAACCATCTCTGCTGCTACTGATAATTTCAAAGGAGAATGCCGCAGACATGACGAGACTAAGCAACAAACACGAAAGGTTTGTCAAACTCAACTAAGCCCTCCACCATCTATTCAGTGTAATGTATGTAGTCACATGTTTCATGCCAGGATCGGATTATTGAGTCACCAAGAGACACATCCATCAACTGTGAGAAAATGACTTCCATGAAATATGTACACTTGGATATGACTAGCAGCAGATGACGCCGATGCCACAGGTAGAAGCTAGTGATGTCATCATCTGGTGCTGCTAGAATGCAATCTAAATGAATTGTCAGGTTATCCTGCTATGGTAATAGAGTAGACCAGTGTTTCCTAACCTTTGGTTTTTGGACTTCAATTCCCAGAAGCCTAAGTCAATTCCCCAAAGCACTGATCAGCCAATGTACTAATTGAGGCTTCTGGGAATTGAAGTCCACCGGTTTTCCACAGAATATAGTTTGGGAAACGCTGGAGTAGACCATACTGCTAGTGACTCAACACTGATTGTCAGGTGGCAGTTAACTAACCTGACCACCCTGAGGACTAACAGCTTTGAGTGCCAAAGTCCACATAGAAGGGTGATGGTCCCCAAATGGATTAAATCCCACTTGAATTCATCTTGATGGAAGACAGCAGCTTCAACAATACTGGCCTGGGGCTGAGAGGACTTTGTGTGCCAAAAGGGCTCGGGAACAGAAAGTGACTTATGGAACTGGATCAGTGGTACAACTGTCACTCTGCAATGTAGAAGGAAAATGGAAGGCCACTGCATTATATTGTTTCCAGTCTTCATAGCTGATTGCCAGGTTGGCAGCCAACATTTGGTATCTGACATGGCACTTGAAGAACCCTCCCCTTTCAGATTCCAGGTTCCCCTTGGGCTTTACTTTGCACTAGGGAGGCCTTTGGGAGTCAACTTTTACTGTCTCCACCCACCAAAGCCAATTGTTAGGGATGGTGGGAGCTGAAACCTAATACCTGGAAGGTTACCTCTGGTAAACATATTTATTTAAAAATATCCATCTACACCATAGTGCTGTTGCTTCTTGGCAACAAGAACAGTTAGGACAGAACACGGAATGACAGAGTGGTTTGGAATAGGAAAAGGAGTAAGACAAGGCTGCATTTTATCACCCTGTTTATTCAATCTATACACAGAGCACATAATGCGCAATGCAGGGATGGAGGAATCACAATATGGGATTAAAATTGCTGGGAGAAACATCAACAATCTGAGATATGCAGACGATACCACCCTAATGGCAGAAAGTGAGGAAGATCTAAAGAACCTCTTGATTGGATTGAAGGAGGAGAGTGCAAAAGCTGGCCTGAGACTCAATATCAAGAAAACCAAGATAATGGCAACAGGCCCCATCAGTTCCTGGAAAATAGATGGGGAAGAAGTAGAAGCAGTGACAGATTTTACTTTTCTGGGATCAAAGATCACTGCAGATGGGGATTGCAGCCATGAAATAAAAAGGCGACTGATTCTTGGGAGACAAGCCATGAGAAACCTGGGGAACATAGTGAAAAGCAGAGATATCACATTGCAAACAAAAATTAGAATAGTCAAAGCAATGGTATTCCCAGTGGTAATGTACGGATGCGAGAGCTGGACAATAAGGAAAGCTGAACGCAGAAGAATAGATGCCTTTGAAATGTGGTGTTGGAGGAGAGTTTTGAGGGTACCCTGGACAGCGAGGAGAACAAATAGGTCAATCTTAGAAGAAATCAACCCTGACTGCTCATTGGAAGGTCTAATAGTAAAGACGAAGCTAAAGTACTTTGGACATCAAATGAGAAGGGAGGATTCGCTTGAGAAGGCCTTGATGTTGGGAAAGGTGGAGGGCAAAAGAAGAAGGGGGAGGCCAAAGATGAGATGGCTAGATGGGATTGTAGACACAATGGGTACAGAACTGGGAGTGCAGAGGGGGATGGTGGAGGACAGAGGCGCCTGGAGAACAATGGTCTATAGGGTCGCAAAGGGTCAGAATCGACTGTGCGACTGAACAACAACAACACCATAGTGCTGTTATAGTCACATTGTCATGTGACCTCCAGAGTTCAATTGGCTTAATATTGATCCACAAACATTTATAAGCTACTTTGCCTGAAAATTATGTTGCATTTATTTTCTGTTTAACTTTGTTTTAAGCAAGTGTGCTTAAAATAACAACCTGAGAGTTCCAAAAAGATAACATCTGACGATGCATGCTGTAGAAATCTCTCTTGAAACTTTGTGTATATGATAAGGGTTCTTATGAAAGTAGCCAAAATGAAACCTTTGGCTAAGTGCTGAAAGCATTGAAAAGGAACAATATTGGAATCGCACGGGTCCACTTGATATTTAAGAGACTATTTGAAAGTATTTTCAACACTGCACAGCTATAATGTTTGATTTACCTCTTGTAAGTTCAACTACAGTATTTTGAAATGTTTTGTCTTAGATTTGATACTCTCACAATCCCAACTAAACAGCCTTGAACAGCTTTGTTGACCTGCCAAATTTATCAAGTTTGAATTTCCAGTTTGTAAAACATCAAACTAACACGGTGAAGTTTAATGATCCCTGTATACTTATGCTGAATTTGAAGACTCAGATAAGCCAATAGTTGAGCAACTTTCATATGCAAAATATAACATTGTAGACATTATTTCATTCACAGTAAAAGGGAGTACAATGTCTTAGAAATATTGTTCCACTCCAATGACCCATAATTTAACTGGAGGTAAGAATGCACCCTTTATGTGTAATAACTGGATGAAGAGTATAATTATTCTAACACAAGACACGTGCATCTGTGCATTTTCAGAGCCAGCTTAAAAGTGGTACATAATTGTACATTTCTTGCATAAGTCACTGAACAAAAAGTTGTGCTGACAGATGTGCTACTGATGGTGCAATGGTGTGCTCCAGCACAACCACATTAGTGAAGATTTTCATTCTATGATTATTAACACTGGGTTTAGGCCACTGTACCTCTTCCGGTGACCAGGAACCCTGACAGTGTCAGAATTTCCACTCACACATATAGGCCTTAGGTTTATATACTGTACTTGAATGTATGAAAAACCTTTTCTTCTGTTTCAAAAATAGTCAAGTGAAAATTAGTCAGCAAGGTAGTAAAGCTAAAAGTCACCCTTCCTCGAAAGCCAGTCGTATCCGACTCTAGGGTCCAGTGCTCATCTCCATTTACAGCCAAAGAGCCAGTGCTGTCTGAGTATACAGACATTTCCATGGTCATGTGGCAGGCATGACTAGACACCGGAGCACACAGAACACTGTTACCGTCCTGCCAAAGTGGTACCTATTTATCTGCTTGCACTTTCTTGCTTCCAAACTGCTAGGTTGGCAGAAGCTGGGACAGAGATGGGAGCTCACTTCATTGTGCAGCACTCGAGTCTCGAACTGCTGACTTGCCGACCTTCTAGCCATCAGGTTCAGCATCTTAACCATTAAGCCACCACAGGGTAGTCCAGCACAAACATAGAGGCTGGGATGGGACCAGCCAATGAATCCTAAACTCACTTTCCAAAAGCCTGATTACAAAGGTGGGAATTGACCAGGCCTTTTATGAGGTGGTAGAATCCAGAGGTGGCATGGTTGACTGTGCCACTCCAGAATGTAGGTAGGTGATCTAATTTGGTCTGTTTCCCCTCTTACACTCAAAAAACACAGAAATAAACTTGCTAATAAACAACTAGCAAGGAACAGAGGAGTTTACATGCATGTGCTGTTATCGAAGGCGATGCTCAAAATAATGTTTTCCATTGAGTGCTTAAGTGGTACAGTCCTTTGTGCTGTCTCAGATCTCTGCCAGTCTTGCCTTTGAAGACAAGCCATAGTCCTGCTGTCAGAGGAGACCATTGAAGGAGGAGGCCAGTTTGCCCCTCCCCTCCCCTCTGTCAGGAAAATTAATGGTTTCCTTTTTTGTATTCAAGTGGGTAACATCTGAGGTGAGGAACTTTACTTTTATGTCAGGCAACCGCTGTTTGAGAAGAGTTGCAGTGCACCCTCTGATCATGACCACTGGTTTCTAGGTGTAGGGATGGCAGGTTTACGTTGATGCTGAGTAAAGAACCTGTTCAAGATTTTCTCCTTCCTTTTATTTCAAATTACTTGTGAATGAGTCTTATTTTTCTCTTCCTCTTTTAGTCCTTTCAGGTGAGAGAGATACAAGTTTCTTGTTCTGGCATTTCTAGCGGCCTCCACCGGCGTTATTTGGTGTTCTTGTAATGTTTTTGATGTTATCTCTCCACCTTCCTCTGGGTCTGCCTCATGCTCTTTGTCCTTCTCCTCTTTCAGCATATGCCTTGTACTGTATGGAAATCCAAGACATTCTCTCCAAATGGGCAAACCACTTTGTTGTACAGTATCTGGATGTAATTTAATATTGGTTCTATTCCAGTTCATTCCCTTATAATCTCATTCCTGGTTTTATCCCTCCTAGTCACTCTACCAGCATTCCTCAGAATTCTCATTTCGGAGGTGACTAACTTTTGTTTATGTTTTGTTGTAAGTGTCCATATTTGGCACTGGTAATGTAAGGTGGGAAATGAATATGCTTTGTAAGAGCGGAGCTAACTGTTCCAGTATTTGGTTTGCCTTCTTCTGCCTTACTACACTGTATGTTGCTCTCTTCAGGCATTTTGCCATCTTCAGTAAATGTTCCTAGGAATTTGAACTCTGCCACTTATTTTATATCTATTCCCTCTACAGTATCTCGATATCTAGATTAGAGTATGTTGTTTCCTTCCAACTGCTGTTACCTTGTGGAGGAGTACTTGTGACAAAGACATTCCACAGTTATTTAGAGCAAGAGTAGAGTCTTTCAGCGTTCCGTGCACTCTGGCGCCTATTCATGCCTGCCACATCACCGCAGAAACGTATGCAGAAGCAGACAGCGCTGGCTCTTCGGCTTTGAAACAGAGATGAGCACTGCACCCTAGAGTCAGATACAACTGGTTTTCGAGCAAGGGAAACCTTAACCTTTTAGAGTCTTTCATGGGTAAGAAAGCTTTGGCTTTTCTATTTCCATGAGCCATGATCATTGGTCAGATTGGTGTGTGGTGGATGGAAATGGGGAATCCAACTACATTTGGAAGACTCCATATTGCCAGCAATAGTGTAATAGTAGTGATTATTGCTGTTTTTTAAATTGTTCTGTTTTCCTATTTCCCCCCAAGATGATCATTGTTTTAAATGTTATTTCTAAGCCCCAGCTACTATACTCCAGTGAAAAAGTAGACATGCAATAAAAAATTGAATGATGAATACTTAGGATTGAAGCAGCCTGGGTTCTCCTTCTCACTATTTAATACTATTTATTTAATTTTTTTATTCCCTGCCTTTCCACCTCTTTTCTTGACAGTGACCTTTGTATAGAGGTGTCAGTCTTTTAAATGTCTTCCTACTCTGATTCACCTGTCATGAGTTGGGGGGCGGGGAGGGATGGGAAAAAACACCAGGACACCTCATTATTTAAGTGCCCTGGTGGCACAGTGGTTAAAACTGCTGTACTGCAGCCCAATCGTTGTGAGTTCAATCCTGAAGGGACATAAGGTGGGCTCAGCCTTCTATCCTTTCAAGGTTGGTAAAATGCATACCCAGCATGTTGGGGCAATGTGCTAATTACCAGTAAACTGCCCAGAGAGTGCACTGAGTGCTATGGGGGCGGTAGGTATCTAAGTGTAATCGCTATTATGAACTCCGTGATCCCCGCTTCTCACGATTGTCCTTAAAAGGGCCAAAAGAAAACAAGCCTTAAGGCTGTGATGTCGAACCTTGGGAGTCTAGACGTTCTTGGACTTCAATTCCCAGAAGCCCAAGCACCCTGTGAATCCACACAAATGGGTTTACTGAGATCCATCTGGCCCGCACTGCCTTCGTAACTCCCGGAAGTGGAAGTAAAATGTGCCCATACGGTTAAGACTCTTCCGGGTTAACCCTTCCTCCGTATGGGCGCGTTTTACTTCTGCTTCCGGGAGTGACGAGGGCAGTGCAGGCTGGATGAATCGCAGTAAACCCATTCGTGTGGACTCACAGGGGGCTTGGGCTTCTGGGAATTGAAGTCCAAGAACATCCGGAGTCCCAAGGTTCGTCCTCACGGCGATCCCACCCCCCCATCCATCCCCCGTGTAAACACTCCCGCGAAGCGTCCATTTCCTGCTCCAGTCCACTGGCTTGCCCCCAGAAGTCCTCGCTCGGCGCTTCCCCTTCTCCTGCCAGCCGTCAGGCCTTCGAAGAAGGCGGGCCGCCCCGGCCAGGGCTCCTCCTCGCGGGCGGCGCGTCTTGACGGGGCGGGCGGCCGGATTAGCTCATCGCGGCGGCGGCGGAGGCAGGACAGCCGGCCCGCGACGGCGGCACGCAGCAACATTCAGGGAGTCGAGGCAGCAGGAGCGGCCGCTGGTCGGCAGCGAGGGCGACGTTTCACCTTCCTCCTCGTCCCTGCCTTCGATTCCGGCGGACGGGCGGGGCGCGGGGCTTGCTCCTTTATATTATTTTATATTTTAAACCCCCCCCCACCGCCGTCCCTCCGGCGCCTCCTCCCCCTTCTCCTCCAAGCCCTAGTCGGGTGTCTCCCCGGCTGGCTCTATGGCTCTGTGCAATGGAGAAGCCAAGGTCAGTGCGCGCCGACGGAGTGGAGGGGAAGGAGGACGGCAGGGCGCGAGAAGGGGAAGAGCTCGGGAGCCAGGAAGGGGCAGGGTGGGACGGAGAACCGGGGCGGGGGTGGGGGGGGTGGGGGTGCCTTGTCGGCTCCATTGCTTGCTTCCCCCACCCTTCTCTCCACCCCGGCCTTTGGCAATGGTTCCTCTTGGGCAGGCAGGCAGGCAGGCAGGCAGGCTTTGTGTATGTGCGTAATTGTCTAAGGCGCTGCTGGGGGAAGGCAAAAAAAGCCCCAGTGCTTCGCCGCTTCCTTTCAGGGTCTCTCTCCCCCCCAACTGCTTTGCTTGTTTAGGGGGCTGCTGCGAATGGCTCGGCGGTTCAGAAACTCGCCTGGTTCGCTGGACGGCCGGCCGGGCCAGGCGGCAGCAGCTCGAGACCCGGGTACGGCGCGAGGCAGTGAGCTCCCGCCTCTGCCCCAGCTCCTGCCAACCTAGCCGCTCGAAAGCCAGACATAATTGCAAGTGGATCAGTAGCCACCAAGTGGTGGAGGAAAAGGTCTTGGGGACATGAAAGGAGCCTCATTTGGGAGCAGAGTTCCTCCAACAAGAAAAAAAAAACCCTTTCAACCCAAAATAATTTCTGACATGGAAATTCGGAATTATTATTATTATTATTATTATTATTATTATTATTATTATTATTATTATTATTATTATTATTATTATTATTATTATTATTATTATGCTTGCAACGGTGTGTGTGTTCTCTCTCCTCCTCTCCTCTCCGGGCCCTTCTCTCCATTTCCCCCATACTCACCCACCCCCCTTTCAGGAGGAGGCTCCGTGCTGGGTGCCTGGGAAAAAGGGCGGAGGGAAGGCGAAGTGGGGGGGGGGGGGGATAGAGACAGGGAGAGAGAAGGGAGAGGCATGGAGGGTGACTGGCAGTGCCCCCCCCCCCAGCGCAGGCACCCGGGGAGGAAGAAAGACAAACGCCCGGGCCCCGAAGTCTGCCGCTCGCTCGCTCGCTTGTTGTAGTCCCTCCTCTTCCCTTTCAGACATCATGTTCCCGCGGCCACGGGCCCCGCGTGGCTTTCTCTTTTGCTGCTGCTCCCTCTTGGCTTGACACTAGAGCCAGGGCCCGGGTGTCTGTGTGTATTTGTGTGTGTGGTGTTTGTTCCCCGAGAGAGAGAGAGAGAGAGAGAGAGAGAAGAGCAAACCGGCTCGTCTGCCAGCTTGGCCACAAGAAGTGGAGTGGAGGAGCGAGTAGTGCTTACAAGAGGTGGTAGCCATCTCTTGGAGATGCTGGCCTAGCCATGAGGATAGGACAAAATATGCGTGTTTGGTGGTGCACGTTTTAGTACTTGCTGAGCTTTCAGGCTTGATAGGGGCACACACTGGACTAGCCGTGAGATAGAACAAAACACGCGTGTTTGGCACACATTTTAGTAGTAGCTGAGCTTTCCGTCTTGATGGGGGGGGGACGCTGAGGGAGGATAGGACCAAACACGTGTGTTTGGTACGTTTTAGTAGCTGAGCTTTCAGTCTTGAAAAATAAAATTTTGGAAGTGGTAGCCGTGTTAGTCTGTACAAGCATATCAAAGAGTAAACAACAACAAAAAAGCGGACTTGATCCACAAAAGCTCACCTATAAATACAGGAGTAAGACTGCAGTGGCTCAAGTGGCTAAGACGCTGGCTGGGGCTGCGGAAGGTCAAGCAGTTCGATTCCCAAGTACTGCAGGATGGAATGAGCTCCCATCTTTGTCCCAGCTCCTGCCAACCTAGCAGTTCGAAAGCAAGAAATTGCAAGTCAATAAATAGGGACCACTTCGGTGGGAAGGTAACAGCGTTCTGTGCGCTCCGGTGTCTAGTCATGCCTGCCACATGACCACGGAAATGTCTACAGAAGCAGACAGCGCTGGCTCTTTGGCTTTGAAACAGAGATGAGCACCGAACCCTATGACTGGCTTTTGAGCAAGGGAAAACTTTGCTAGCATTTATGAAAGTTGAGTCTATTAAGTCTGCAGAACACTCTTATTTCTTAACAATAATAAGTGTGTCATCAAGTCAATTCTGATTTATGGCAACTCTTTTCAGGGTATTCTAGGTATCAGTGACTTAGCATTCCTTTCTTCTGAAGGCATCTTGGGACAAACTGACTCTTCTGGGACGCACATTGGGGGACTAAACCCTCAGCCTTTGGCTCTACAGCCAGACACTAACTCACTGAGCAATCTTAGCAAAGTAGGGAGAAAAATGAAAATTACTCCTGGTGCAAAATTGTCCCAGCTCCTGCCAGCCTAGCAGTTCGAAAGCAAGAAATTGCAAGTCGATAAATAGGGACCACTTCGGTGGGAAGGTAACAGCGTTCTGTGCACTCTGGTGTCTAGTCATGCCTGTCACATGGCCACGGAAACGTCTGCAGAAGCAGACAGCGCTGGCTCTTCGGCTTTAAAACAGATGAGCACTGAGCCCTAGAGTCGGATACGACTGGCTTTCAAGCAAGGGAAACCTTTATGTCTTTATGCTGACAGAACCTTTTGGTCTTTTTTTGTTTTTCTGTTTACTCTCTGATAAGAAACTAAAAGAGTGGAAACTATGAGTGGGTTCTTTAAGAAATATAGTGTCCTAGAGTGGATGAGCCGCTCCCCTTCCCTCAACTTCTCAATTAAGTTTTCAAAAACCTTATTGCAGTTTTGAAAGTGGTAGCCAGTGGTAGCAAGCCTATCGGAGAGTAAACAAAATAAAAAGACAAAAAAAAATCACATTGTGGCATCTTAAAGACTGACTGCTGTATTTTAATGTTAGCTTTCGTAGATCAGGTCCATATCAGACGTAATAATGAGACTTCATGGCATCAATTTATACACATCAGGTATAGAGAGGCACACAAGGGTTGGCTGGCAGAGCAGGTAAGTTCACAATTGCAGTGCCCAAGGGCTTCTTTTCATGCTCTTTGGGCACTGCTTATTGGGATAGTAAAGAAAAAGGTTACCTTCAGGGCAGCTGTGAACAGTAGTTTTGAAAGAAAAGTGTAAATATTGGTACAGTACTTTAAGAAACTGGAGGGCAAAAATGATTATCCCAATTGTTTCAGCACTTGCTGCTGTGTTGTGTCAAATTATTTGTATTCTATGAAAAACATTAGGAGACGCTCTTTAACTTAAAGGAAAAAATCATCCCTTTTATATGTTTAATACATAGGTATCTCACCCTTACTTACTGTAGGTCTGTGTGCTTTGGCAAAATTAAAGATTGTTCAGAAGGGAGTGTGTTAGTATTCTCTTAATCAAATAGGTCCGTATTTTGGACAGCTTTAGAATTTGCTAGTTCTTCCGCGTCCATCTCATGTGGTCCCCCACCAACTCCACCACACCAGGCAGTACCATGTGGTGGAGGAAGGGCAAAATGGCCTTCCGGTCCCCAAAGCTATCTGAGGGAGCATGACCCGGTTCCCTGAGAACTCCTGGCTTATGGGATCCCTGTTGAATCAAACCTTCCACATTAACCTTGTGTTGATGGCTAAGGAAACTGGATACATCCTATTTAGCAACAAACGTGTGACTAGGTTTTGAATGATGATGGGTAAAGTAATGACCTGTATCCCTATTAAGGTAAAGGTAAAGATTTCCCTTGCTCGAAAGCCAGTCATATCCAACTCTAGGGTTCAGTGCTCATCTCTGCTTCAAAGCCGAAGAGCCAGCGCTGTCTGCTTCTGCAGGCATTTTCCGTAGTCATGTGGCAGGCATGACTAGACACCGGAGCGCATGGAACGCTGTTACCTTCCCACCAAAGTGGTCCCTATTTATCGACTTGCAATTTCTTGCTTTCGACTGCTAGGTTGCTGATGTATGGCAAATCTTTTCCAGGGCTTCTTAGGTAAAGAATACGCAGAAATGTAACTGTACTCTGTACTCTACCAATCCCTTCTTCTGGGCGCATTCTACTGTGCAGCATTTTCACAGTCACACAGGGTGGTTCATCTCCCAGGAGACACAGTGTGGAATTGAACTCCCACCTTCTGCCTCCACAGCCAGATGCCTTAACCATGGAGCTGAATGATAGAGCTATAGTCATCTATGTTTGGTGGAATTTAACTTTGCCTCACATCTTTCCATAAGCTGTACTTGCAAAGTCAAAAGAAGTTTGCTGTGAAAGTCTTCAATGTCTAGGCCAGATGTGAAACTGCCAAAATGAAGCCACCTTTTGGTGAGTTAATTCTGCAGTTCCTTTTGTCTGACCCAGTGTGAGAAAGATTAGCTGGCACAACTAGGTGGTCATTACCCAGGATATGCCCGATTGTGCTGCTAGCAGTCTAATGGTGTAATTTGAAGTTGCTAGTTAGAGTTGACGAAAAGGGAATGTTGTTTTCCTAGCAAAGACTAATTTTTGTCTGTGTGTCATGGAAGTCAAGCAATAATTAGAATTTCCATCTAAGTTATCCTAACTTTGATATATACAGTAAAACCTCGCATAAAAAGTGCCTCGCTTAGAGACTAACTCACTTAAAGAGCAGAATTTTCTCTGAATGGTTGCCTTGCTTAACTAAAACCAACCAAAAACTTGCTTAACAACTAAATTGGGGTTGCATCCCCCCCCTCCAGAAGTCACATTTGGTCACTTACAATGGTGTTTCACTTAAAGAGGAAACTCGCTTAATAAGTAATCCCGTGGAATGCATTATGCTCTTTAAGCGAGGTAACTGTACTCTGTCCAAAACCAGAGGACCTTGTAGAACAAATAGACAACTTGTGCTCCAGCAGTGGCGACGGATGGGCAAGTAATGTGTATAAGAGATTCCACATCATGCTCTAGCTGCTTTTAAATGCCCAGCCTATTGCTATGGGCATTCCCAGTCAGACTAGCTTTTCATTCTGCTTCTGTCCAGGGTTGCTTTGTCAGAGTTAGAAAAAGAACCCTTGTGGTAGTTTAACTTCCTTAACCCGGGGCTGGTGACTCAGTGGTTAAGAAGTTTGCCTTGTTAGCTGGAAGGGTGGCAAATCGGCAGTCCGAGACCCAGGTACTGCATGACAGATTGAGCGCCCATTGTCTGTCCCATCTCCTGCCAACCTAGCAGTTCAAAAGCACGTTGGTGGGAAAATGATCTTGGGGACATGAAAGGAGTCTCATTCAGCTGTCCCCTGAGCTGGGTTTATCCAGCAAACATCCTTTCAACCCAGAATAATTTCTGACACGAAATTATTATAATATCCTTAACCCTAAATTTTTAATTTGTAGGTAAGTGAGGGGAAAATGGGCATGTGTGTTTCTAAAACTAGAGCAGGGGTGCCCAAACTACGGCCCGTGGCGCCAATTAATCTGGCTCTCGCCGCTCCCGGAAGTGGAAGTAAAATTCACACGCTCAGAATGCGCATGTGCAGAATGCTGCTGTAAATGACCCATGGCTGTCGTAAACGCGGGTCATTTACGACAGTGTTCTGTGCATGTGCGGGCGCATTTTACTTCCTCTTTTGGGTGTGAGGGACCACATGACCACATGACTGGCCTGTGGCCTGAAAAGTTTGGACACCCCTGGACTAGAGAATTCTGCTTGCTAAGAATGACTCAAGTATGTGATTGCTTTTGGAAAAATTCTGCACAATTTGTCTTTGTTTACTGATTTCATAAATATTTCCTTCAAAGGAACTGTTTCAAATTATTTATTAATACATTGGAACCTCGCTTAAAGAGTATAATGCGTTCCATGGGATTGCTCTTTAAGCGAGTTTGCTCTTTAAGTGAAACACCATTGTAAGTTACCAATTGTGACTTCTGGCGGGGGGGGGGAATTGCGAACCCAGATTTAGTTGTAAAGTGAGTTTTTGGTTGGTTTTAGTTGTTAAGCGAGGCAACCGTTCAGAGAAAATTCTGCTCTTTAAGTGAGTTAGTCTCTTAAGTGAGGTGCTCTTTATGCGAGGTTTTATTGTTTATAACATAATTCTGTGGGGTGAAATAGACAAAAATATGCAGCTGCCTCTCCTTTTTCTGTTCTTCAGTATATAAAGATCAGTGTGCATCTCAAAAAGTTTTACAGTGTGTGTGAGTTCTGAGAAGCTATTCAATTCTTTATAAATTGCTTGAGAAATGGGAGTCAGATTTATTATTGTGTACCTGGTGGGTGTATAAATTGATGCCATGAGGCTTCACTCTTATGTCTGATGAAGTGGACATGGTCCACTAAAGCTCACATTTAAATACAGGAGTTAATCTTTAAGGTGCCACAACATTTTTTGTCTTTTTCTTTTTTTTGGTGTTCTGATGTACAGTATTTACTCCCGGATTTATTAGTAGATTTATTTTGTATATCTTCCTTCCGAGTCTGTTTATCTCAGGCTGCTTTAAACTAAGCTGGTGTTCATGTTATCGAACTAACAGCCCTATACTATACTGTATAAGGTTTTTTGTTCTTAGGAATATCTTCCCCATTTGTTTCATAGAAGTGGATCTGTGAAACAAATTAGCAGCTTGGCACATGATTAGGTTATTTGTAGCCGATCCTTTGCAGAATTTTGTGCAAATTGAATAGTACTGCTTTGTGATTCATTCATGTAAGGAAAAGAGGTGGCTGAGGAATATCTTTTCTAAGCCTGCTGTGTATCCTGACACTAACTTTCCTATCAAACAGTTGAGACAGTTTACCATGCTTCATTCATAACTCCTCTAACAGCCGCCGCCGCCGCCGCCGCCGCCACCACCACCACCATCATCAATATCATCAATATATTTACATTTGCATGCTGCCTTGTATACTGCTTCCCCAACATGGTTCCTCCTGGCTAACAGGATTAGGGAGCTAGGTTGGGAAAGGGTGATGTGAGGTATTTGAAGTTATTGCTGATAATGGCTTAGCTTTCTGTTTGGTACCTTTTACTTTTTTCTTTTACTTTTGTTTTAAAAAAGTTAAGTTTAAAAGTAGTAAAGGTAAAGGTCGCCCTTGCTTGAAAGCCAGTCGTATCTGACTCTAGGGTTCAGTACTCGTCTCCGTTTAAAGCCAAAGAGCCAGCACTGTCTGCATCTGCAGACGTTTCCGTGGACATGGGGCAGGCATGCCTAGACACCAGAGTGCATGGAACGCTTTATTTTCCCTCCGAAGTGGAACCCATTTGTCTACAGTAAAACCTCGCATAAAGAGCGCCTCGCTTAGAGACTAACTCACTTAAAGAGCAGAATTTTCTCTGAATGGTCACCTCGCTTAACAACTAAAACCAACCAAAAACTAGCTTAACAACTAAATTGGGGTTCGCAATCCCCCCCTTAAATGACACAAGTACTGGTCACTTACAACGGTGTTTCGCTTAAAGAGCAAACTCGCTTAAAGAGCCATCCTGTGGAACATATTATGTTCTTTAAGCGAGGTACCACTGTACTTGCAATTTCTTACTTTCAAACTGCTAGGTTGGCAGGAGCTAGGAGAGAGACAGAAGCTCACTCTGTCATGCAGTACTCAGATCTCAAAACTGCTGGCCTGCTGACTTTCCAGTTGTCAAAGTTTGAATATGCAGGGCATTACAATCTGCATAGATAAAGCTTACCTGCTTTCTTTTATATTACCTTTTTTGGCCCTTTTAGTTAGGGAAACCGAAGTTTGTTCTTTCTTTCTTACTCCCATGTTCTATGCGGATGGTGATAATGTAATATCTTCGTGACTTTCTTTCCCAGTTCCCTGCTAGGAATATTTGTTCTGAACAAACCTAACCAGGCAAAAGGTTTGACAGCTGACAGTCTTTGTGATGAGACAAATACATAACTGCTGCTGTCTAGCAGCCATGTAAGAAATAGACTTCATATGACACTGATGGAGTAAAATAATCTTACAGATTTTCCATGATAAAATAGAGTGTGGGAACTGGGTTTGGGGGGAAGCTTTAGATCAGTGGTTCTCAAACTTTTCAAGCTTAGGACCGGGTCACACTCCCTCAGACAGCTTTGGGGGTTGGACGGCCATTTTGCCCAGCCTACCACACATTGCACTTCTGGGAGTGGCGGAGGAGGTGGGGGGGGCCACATGAAATAGTGTCATGGGCCGAGTCTGGTCCCCAGGCCGTAGGTTGAGAACCCCTGCTTTAGATGAAGATCTCTGAGTGATCTAGGTATAGAGTACAGTAAAACCCCAACTTACAAATGCCTCAAGTTACATAAAATTTGACTTGCATAATGATTTTGTGCTAAAACCATGTCCCGATTTACATGATTTCCTATGGGTTTGCTTTGAATTACTTAAAGATTCTTTTTCCTATGGGTTTGCTTCAATTTACCGGTACATAAAAATTTCATTTTTCCTATGGGTTTGCTTCGAGTTACATAAAAATTCAATTTAAGCAAAAGCCTACAGAATTGATTTTTTTTTGTAAGTAGTTTTACTGCACTCCTGTCTGGGTGATTAATTAGCCCAGTACTTTACTGAAGCTAATACACTATCAGATGGAAAATAAAAAATTGAAATGATTCTGAAAGACATGTGGAATCTGCATACCACTGGTAGTTTAGAATCAATTGCCAAGTTGTCTTCTAATGCATGAGTTTGGAGTTCTGTAGGGGTTTCTGAACATACTGTGGTGGGAGGATATATCTCCACAGTTCTGTGGTTGGCATTAAAGAACCTCCATTCTTGCTCCTGGTGTAACTTCCTTTCTTGTGGAGTAAGCACAACTGAAATGACATTTAAATTCACGTGGAACCTCTCCCCTTTTTTTCTGGGTAACATAATGTAGGAGGATGAGAGTACAGTGTAAGCATTGTCAAGTTAAAGCTCCTTCCCCAGCCCTAGGATGTGGTAATGAGTTTATCCGGCGTCCTCTCCTCCTGTTATTCACCCACATATTTAATATTTCTGTTCTGCATGTGTTTTCCACATATGCTCATGGCAACCACTAAGCAAGGCAAGGGATGTCAGTGTCAGGCCAAATAGTGCTAGTGAACAAGTATAGTATTGGCCTCTAATATTTAATTTAGTTTTAAAAAAATGTATGATCACTAAAGCCTTACATGGTTCTAAAAAACTACCAGCAAAGGAAGTCACAAGATGACTTGAAAACATTTCATTGTGTAATTGGTTTATTTGGTTGATCAGACACAGATGACTTCTCATGAATGAGATGGTGTCTCTCGGTGTAGATGCTCGTGATTTAAATCAATCTACACAATCTGATGGTTTGAAAGAGAGAAAAGGGGCCTATTGTACCTTTATCCTGACCTCCTCTCTACGATCACAGTGTTCTTTCCTGAATGAAGTGTTTCTAACTCAAATGCCAGAGCGTTCCTAAGCTTGTTAATGATTTTCTCGTTTATCTAATTTCAGATTTATTTGAGGCTGTTAGTACAGAATTCTAGTGTTGTAGTTTTTTGGCCACTCTATTTTGTAAGTGTGCTAAAGATAGCTTCACAGGACTATTCCTTGCACTGGAAACAAATTTTAATATAATGAACCTCAACTATAACAGTTTTTCCCTACCTCACCATGTGTATAGTCTTATAAGTAGTCATTACAGTATTATCTTTATACTGCCAGATATTCAAAGAAAAATCCATATCCATAGGTTGTTGATTGGAACGCTTGGTAATAATAATTATTTTGTGTCAGGAATTATTCTGGGTTGAAAGGATTTTTGTTGGAGAAACTCCACTCAGGGGACGCCCGAATGAGAGTCCTTTCTGTCCCCAAGATCTTTTCCCACCCAAGTGGTCCCTGTTTATCTACTTGCAATTTCTTGCTTTTGAACTGCTAGGTTGGCAGGAGCCTCTTGGTGACTACCTTAACTTCACCCTAGCTGCTCATACACTAGACTTACTAAGTTTTCAACCTTGAATAAATTCCTCAAATAGATGAGTGTTCTAAGCTGTCCAGCTCTTTTGTGATGTCAAGGCGACTAAGCCAGAAAGGCAACCACTCCCAATCCTTATAGGCTCATTCTGGTACCAAAGCAGATCGACCAATGACAAACTTTAAAAAGTGAAATCGTAGGAAGTGAAAGAAGAAAGGAGTGCTTAAGGCAGGGGTGCCCAAACTACGGCCCGTGGGCCAGATCCTGCCCCCGATGCCAATTCATCCGGCCTGCGAAGTCCTCATTGCTCCTGGAAGTGGAGGTAAAACGCGCCTGTAGTGACCAGCTCACGGCCCAAAAAGTTTGGGCACCCCTGGCTTAAGGAGTGAAAAGACCACTGCTTGGGAGTGCAGCGTATCTAGAATGGAGACTTGTTGGCAAGGATGTCATATTAATAGGGCCCTATTTATCTAGTGATTAATTGAAGCTTGTGGAAGGGAAAATTGGCCCACCATGTTGGCTGCTACATGCACACTGTCTGGCCTTAGACTGATGTAGTTGCTCTTGATATTGTGATGCTGCTGAAGTGCTGTTTAGGAGTTTGTAGCTCTTGCCTGGCACCAGTAGCCTAACAGCATTGTTGTTTGACACTCAGTCCTGCCTAACCAGAGAGGGAGAATGTATCCTGTGTCTGATGTCGTACTGAATCTGGAGTCTCTCCTAGACTCGGTTCAGGTAAGAACATTGCTAAGAATGTGCCTGTACTCAACCAGATGCGAGTGGAAGGTTATGAAGAAGACATAAGGCTAATAGTCCCCTTCTGCTCTTTTCTGCTAACGTATATTGAATCAAATTTCTTGGTCTCTCTAACCAGAGTAGCGTCATCTCTGACTAGTTCGTTTTCCAGCATTTCAAGACAGAGTTTTTCTCCTACTCTGCTTGGAAATTGCTGATAATGCCTCACCACTGCTTCGGGGGCTGCACTGGTTACCAGTTGGTCTCCGGGTGCAATTCAAGGTGCTGGTTTTGACTTTTAAAGCCCTACATGGTAGTGGCCAGGGTATCTTAGAGACTGCATTGCCCTAAGGACGTCTGTCCGTCCAACCAGAGCGGACTGGAGGGGTTCTCTAATTGTGCCATCAGCCAGGGGGGCTCGCTTCTCTGGCACAAGGAGAAGAGCCTTCTCCATGTCCGCACCAGCCCTTTGGAACCTCCTGCCTGTGGAACTGCGTCTCCAGACGGAGTTGTTGCCCTTTAGGAAGGAACTAAAGACCTGGCTGGCGGGCTAAGTTTGGGGTACGGGTGGGGATGGGGGTACCGTTGGGTGGTTGGTATAGAGAAGTGTGCCTTCCCCCAAGGTCCCTTCGGTTCGTGCACACCTTTTAGGGGTGGGTTTTTTAACTTTTAGCTTTTAACTTTGTTTTATTATGTGTCTTTTATGTATTTACTGTCTGTTATGTAAACCACCCTGAGTTGGGTTGTACCTGAGTGGGTGGTATATAAGCGTGAAAAATAAAATAAAATAAATAAATAAATAAATAAAAATTTAAAAATTCAATTAAATATCCACTGGTAGTTTCCTATCAAGTTACTTGCCCTGCTTATTTTTCCAAATTAAATGAGATTGGGCTTGTTCAGAGTGATATGGTAGTTCATAGTGTATGTTGCTTTGGGAACATAGGGGTCAGGAAACTGCTTAACCAGTCATATAATAATAGTAATAATAGTAATGGTGGTTATGATGACTTTTTTTTGTTCAGTCGCACAGTTGACTCTTACCCTTTGCGACCCCATGGACCATTGCCCGCCAGGCACCTCTGTCCTCCATCCTCCTCAACCCGCCCAGCTCTGTGCCCATTGTGTCTACAATACCATCTAGCCATCTCATTTTTGGCCACCCCCTTCTTCTTTTGCCCTTCATCTTTCCCAGCATCAAGGCCTTCTCACGTGAGCCCTCTCTTCTCATTTTATGTCCAAAGTACTTTAGCTTGATCTTTACTATTTGACCTTCTAAGAAGCAGTCAGGGTTGATTTCTTCTAGGATCGACCTATTTGTTCTCGTTGCTGTCCAGGGTACTCTCAAAACTCTCCTCCAATACCACATTTCAAAGACATCTATTCTTCTGTACTCAGCTTTCCTTATGGTCCAGCTCTTACAACTGTACGTTACCACCGGGAATACCATTTGCCTTGACTATACGAATTTTGGTTTGCAAGGTGATGTCTCTACTTTTGACTATGTTCCCCAGGTTTCTCATAGCCTGCCTCCCAAGAATTAGTCACATTTTTATTTCATGGCTGCAATCACCATCTGCAGTGATCTTAGATCTTAAGAATGTAAAGTCTGTCACTGCTTCTACTTCTTCCCCATCTATTTTCCAGGGAGTGATAGGGCCTGTTGCCATTATCTTGGTTTTCTTGATATTAAGTCTCAAGCCAGCTTTTGCGCTCTCCTCCTTCAACCTAAACAAGAGCTTCTTTAGGTCTTCTTCTCTTTCTTCCATTAGGGTAGTGTCATCTGCAAATCTCAAATTGTTGATGTTTCTCCCAGCAATTTTAATTCCAATTTTTGATTCATCCAGCCTTACACTGCGTATTATGTGCTCTGTGTGTATAAGTTAAATAAACAGGGTGACAAAATGCAGCCTTGTCTTATTGCTTTTCCTATTCCAAACCACTCCGTCATTACGTATCCTGTCCTAACTGTTGCTTCTTGACTCATGTATTACGGAGTCAAAGGGTGGAATCTATATAGTCAGCAATGCGAGGGTTTCGGACAAGTTTTTCCTCTACAAATCTTTTTAAAGATGGGAGGAATTAATCCAGTGCTACCATTGAGCTATCTTTCCCAGGGAAGTGTAAGAGTTGTATTATTGCATGGTAGGGGCTGTAGTGGCCCAGTGGTTAAGAAGTTCGCCTTGTTAGCTGGAAGGGCCGGCAAGTTGGCAGTTTGAGACCTGGGTACTGCATGACGGTTTGAGCACCCATCTCTGTCCCAGCTCCTGCCAACCTAGCAGTTCGAAAGCAAGAAATTGCAAGAAGATAAATAGGAAACACTTCAGTGGGGCAAAAAATCTTGGGGGCATGAAAGGAGCCTCATTTGGGCGTCCCCTGAGCGAAGTTTCTCCAACAAAAATCCTTTCAATCCAGAATAATTTCTGACACAAAAATTATTATTATTGTTATTGCATGGTGCAGGAAATGTTTCAATGATGGATCAGTCCATTTTATCTCTTTTTCTCTCTGAACACCCAAAATATGTTCATCTGAATTTATGGCATGTGTAAGGCTGCAGGGTTCACTAGCTGGGTTGGGGGGGGGGGTAGCTTGTATACCACCACACAGTGGGTCACACATTCTGTATGGTTTGCAACTGTTATTCAATGAAATTAAATAAAATACAATATCCCAGAAGCATGCAAATTATTATCAATTATAAAAATGATAATTAATCATCTCCAAACTAACCAACTTTGAGTAAAGTAGATATTTACTTAGCATAAAATCTCAGGTCATTATTAATAAAAAGCTGCACTCAACACTGTTTCTTGAAAACCTGGAGGGGAAAATCCAGTCAGATCATTATTAGAAGTTTATTCCAAAATGCCAGAGCTACCACTGAGAAAGCATAGTTTCTTATGCTGAGTTTTCTTGGCCTCTTTCACTGTGGCTATTCTTAGCTTGGATTGCGAAGAGCGGGAAAGAGTTGTACTCGGTTTCTTTTAGTTTCTAGAAAAAATATAATAATGTCATGCTTAAAATTTAATCATATAAGTAGCTTCCATGCCACAGAGCTATTGTTTAGGCTGAATAGGAAAGTAGATAGGTTTTAGAGCCTGAGAAAGAATCCATTCTCATTCCATTTATAAATGCTTTGCAGCCTGATTGTCTGAAAGCTGTTTGGTCTTGCTGGCGTTCAATGGGTATTTGCAAGCTTGCTTTTTGCTGATCCTGCCTATTTCTTCCAAGGAAGGTACCATCACTAGATGCTGCTCATTACAACAGCATGCAGGTTGTGTTTACTATGAAGCCCCTAAGAGTGTTTCCCAACGTTTGGTTTTTTGGACTTCAATTCCCAGAAGCCTAAGTCAGTTCCCCAAAGCACTGATCAGCCAATGTACTGACTTAGGCTTCTGGGAATTGAAGTATACCCCTGTGAGATGTGGGCGGCGGGCCCCATGTTGGGAACCACTGTCTTAAGATCTAAGAAGCATCTGTATAGTATCTGAACATTATGGGTAACTAATCTTAGGTTCTACCTTCATTTCCTTAATAACTACAACGAGGTGTAGAGCTGCATTTTGAAAATATGCAGTAGTAATAATCTTTCTATAATTTTGCACCAGGAGTAATTTTCATTTTTCTCCCTACTTTGCTAAGATTGCTCAGTGAGTTAGTGTCTGGCTGTAGAGCCAAAGGCTGAGAGTTTAGTCCCCCAATGTGCGTCCCAGAAGAGTCAGTTTGTCCCAAGATGCCTTCAGAAGAAAGGAATGCTAAGTCACTGATACCTAGAATACCCTGAAAAGAGTTGCCATAAATCAAAATTGACTTGATGATGCACTTATTATTGTTAAGAAATAAGAGTGTTCTGCAGACTTAATAGACGCAGCTTTCATAAATACTACTAAAGGTAAAGGTTTCCCTTGCTCGAAAGCCAGTCGTAGGGTTCAGTGCTCATCTCTGTTTCAAAGCCAAAGAGCCAGCGCTGTCTGCTTCCTTAGACATTTCCGTGGTCATGTGGCAGGCATGACTAGACACCGGAGTGCACGGAATGCTGTTACCTTCCCACTGAAGTGGTTCCTATTTATCTACTTGCAATTTCTTGCTTTTGAACTGCTAGGTTGGCAGGAGCAGGGACAAAGACGGGAGCTCATTCCATCCTGCAGTACTCGGGAATCGAACTGCTGACCTTCTGCCTGCCATTCAGCATCTTAGCCACTTGAGCTACTGCAGTCTCATAAATGCTAGGTAGTCATTTATTCATTTGCCTGTGCGGAGTTGGTCTTAAAGGCCAAGAATGAGATAAATGTGGACAAGTCTTTATTAATAAGCAGTTTCTGTTATCTTTCATAAATACAGTGTTCCCCCACCCCCTGAATTAAGTGCTTATTAGTGGTTCTTCCGTGACTAGGCCAGATGTGAAATTGTCAAAATGTAGCCACTTTTTGGTGAGTTCATTCTGCAGTTCCTTTTGCCTGATCTAGTGTGAGAAAGATTAGCCCGGCAACACAAGGCTGCTGTTACCAGGGCACACCTGATTGTGGTTCAAAAGCACCACAATCTTCGAGGAGGCTCTTTCTGTGTATCTCAGTGCATATTGGTATGTGACACTTATTGTGTACTAGCTGGGGTACCCGCTTCGCTGGGTAGTGGATCTTTACCTGCGCTCTGGCCCGCATTGGTGTGAGGGACGCTGCGGCCGCCTCTGGTGGCCTTGCGTTCCTGGTCATGGTGAGGCGGAGGGAAGGGAGGGCAGAGGCGGAGCCTACGGTGCCGGCTCACCCAGCCGTGCCCTCAAGCGCTGTGGCTGAGGGTGAGAGGGGCGGCAGGGCAGAGGCAGGGCCTACGGTGCTGCCTCACCTGGCCGCATCCTCAGGCGGCGCAGCTGAGTGCAGGAGGGGCGACAGGGCAGAGGCAGCACCTACGGTGACGCCTCACCCGGCTGCATCCTCAGGCACCACGGCTGAAGGCGAAAGGGGCGGCAGGACAGAGGCAAACAACATGCAAATCAGCTCTCTCCAATATTCTATTTCCAGGCCTTGCTGTTAAACCAATCACAGTCCAACATGCAAATCAGCTCTTTCCAACATTCTATTTCCAGGCCTTGTTGTTAAACTGCCGTTTTTTCTCCCAAGGAATCTTGGGATTTGTAGTTCCCATTCCTTTTCCCATTTTGTGGGGCAGAGGCCCCGCTCTCGGCCACCGGACCCTCACAGGGCTTATCTCAGTGGTGTTAGGTATGTGTGCATGAAGCATGATGGGATAGGCTTCAGGGGTGTGGGCACGCCTGCCGGACATGCACAGTCGTGCCTTTCCTTTATAGGTATAGATGACTAAGTTAGTGTGCACAAAGTTTCAAGATCTTACAAGATTTACAAACTTTCTTTTCGTCTAGTATTTGCTGTTTACAGTTTTTTCTTATTGATTACCAAAAACTTACTGTAGCAGAAGACTAAAAGTATAACTAAT
This sequence comes from Bradypodion ventrale, assembly GCA_035047345.1. Lineage (NCBI taxonomy): Eukaryota > Metazoa > Chordata > Lepidosauria > Squamata > Chamaeleonidae > Bradypodion > Bradypodion ventrale. The sequence goes on along the minus strand of JAWDJE010000003.1, from coordinate 36,223,486 downwards.
AATTATGGAGTAGTGCTTCTTTAGAAAAACATGCTTTCGTTCTCCATTCTTCCTCCACATTGGTTATCTGTTTATAATGAAGTAATTTGTATTCACAGTTGGAGAACGCTGGAGAAGATCTCAAGGATGGTCTGTGCCGTTATGAAGGAGCTGTAGTAATACTTGATGCTGGAGCTCAATATGGGAAAGTCATAGATCGCAAAGTCAGAGAACTGTTTGTCCAGTCAGAGATCTTCCCCTTGGAAACTCCCGCCTTTGCGATCAAAGAACAAGGATTCCGGTAAGATTGATTGGTTTGATTGGTTTGTGTTTTACCTTAAAAGTACTGTCACCTGTCTGGAAAATCAGAGGAAGGGCTTACCTGGGACATTGATGTATTTTGGCCACATGGTTCTCATAATAAATTGGGGGTGGGGGGATTGTTTCCTGTTTTCAGTTTGTACTGTAAAATATGAGTGAAAGATATTCTACACCTCTCTTACTATGTTACTGTTGTAAAGATCCCTGGTGGTACAGTGGTTAAATTGCTGTACTGCAGCCAAAACATTGTGAGTTTGATCCTGATGGTACTCAAGCTTAACTCAGCCTCTCATCCTTCTGAGATCAGTAAAATGAGGACCCAGCATGTTGAGGGCAAAATGATAATTACAGTGGTACCTCATACAACGATTTTAATCCGTTCCACCGGGCTCGTTGTTGTATGAAACAATTGCTATATGATGCATGTATCGTATAGGAATTTTCCCTATTGGATGCTTTGAACAACAAATTTTTTTGCCAAGTGGTTTTTTTCAATTAAAAAATTGTATGATTTTTTCCATAGGGAAAATTGTTATGCAGGACGCTATTTCCCCCCAAAACCTAATTGTTATGCGAAACCGTTGTTATATGGGGCAATTGTTGTATGAGGTTCCACTGTACTTGTAAACAAAGCTCTGTGGGACGGTATGTAAGTGAATGTAAGTGTAATTGCTACTCCTATTAAGGCAGGCAGCATTTGAACTGCAAGTTGCATGTGACCCCCAAGGGCATTATTGTGACCCATTGGAGCTAACTGATTCCTCTCAATGTCCTTAGTTATGCTATGAACTACAATAAGCTTGTCTTTCTGTTTGTACATGTATGGTACAGGGAGGCTCCCCCCCCCCCATGTGAAGAACAGAATATACACTTTTTGACATCCCTTTAGATACTGAGTCCTTTAATATATATTTCTCTGAATTTTGTTCCTCTTTGTGTAAAAAAGTGCTCATCAGTTAAAAACAAGGAGAAGGTCTCAATTTTTTAAATGCAGAATGTTTTTAAATCTAACACAATTTTTAGTTATTGTATGTTGAAACAAAATTGAAGGAGTGTTTCAGCACATAGAAGGGCTGCATTTGAAAGACAAGTATATAGTTTGCTTCTGGTTTTTGAAACGCTGTGCTAATCATGGTTTTTTTCCATCGAGAAAATATGTCAGACTTGATAATTTGTTATTCTAACATGGTACAGTGCTTGCTCATTTTGTGGATTTAAGATGCCAAACTCCCATGCACAGTTGCTTGTAAGGCAGTTTATGGAAATATACAGTGAAATATGTATTAAAACTGTGTTTTTGTAATTTCCCCCCCTTTGCAGAGCCATCATCATATCTGGAGGTCCAAATTCTGTTTATGCAGAAGATGCTCCTTGGTTCGACCCAGCAATATTTACGATAGGCAAACCTGTTCTTGGAATCTGCTATGGCATGCAGGTGCTAAATTTGTAGAAATATAATTCAACACTTGTTTGTATGTCTTTAGGACCTTATTATAAGCTAGTGATTATTTAAATGCACAACTTGTAGCATGTCAGTGTACAAAAATTAGATTAGTAAAATAGATTTTGGCAAATATAGGCCATGACATTTTTTTAAGAAACAGAAATTATATATTCATTTCTTGCACATCAGTTGCAGTATAGTTCCAAATGTAGTCAATATATGAAAAGAAAGCTACTATAGGCAAGTGTAAGTACAATAATACCCCGGGTAACGCTAAAACTTGGTTCCACGAGTCTTAGCGTTATCTGATTTTAAATGTTATGCGATACATGTATCACATAATGTTAACATCCTATGGGATGAATCGCATAACATTAAAACTCCATAGAGATACACTGTAACCGGAATAGACTTCAGCGAACGTTATACGATACATCCCATAAGATTTTAACGTTGTGCAATGCTATTTTTTCCCCAGAGTCCTTAACATTATGCGGTTTTAACGTTGTGAGGTGCAAACATTATCCAAGGTATTACTGTATACAGAAGCCTGCTGAGCTTTTCAAGGTCATCACTAAGGAGGAGGAAAACATGCATAATTTTAAAATTAAGATTGCTGTGATTTTAGTTATCATTTAAATTTGTTTTTATATTTAATTATTGATGTTTATTTGTAGCATTTACAAAATAATAATAATCTGGGACTATGATACGAGTTTCTGTGAATAATTTAAATGCCCAAATGTTATATAGTATTCTTGTTTAAAAGGCTTTTCTAAACACTTTCTTCTTTATTATACATGGTAATGCTTAGCATATGCAAGATGCTGTATATGAGTAGATGCACAAGTCCTTGTCTATATGTATGTTTCCCTTGCTTGAAAGCCAGTCGTATCCAACTCTAGGGTGCAGTGCTTATCTCCGTTTATAGCCAAGAAGCCAGTGCTATCTGTGTCTGCGGACATTTCCATTGTCATGTGGCAGGCATATATAGATCCCAGAGCGCACAGAATGCTGTTATCTTTCCCACCTAAGCAGTACCTATTTATCTACTTGCAATTTCTTGCTTTCATACTGCTAGGTTGGTAAGGTCTCAAACTGCTGACCTGCCAACCTTCCAGTCGTCAAGTTTAGCATCTTAACCACTAAGCCACCGCAGTCCCTGTCTATAGGTGCCTGATCAAAATAACCTCATGAGCAGAATTTAGGAGATTTTTTAAAAAATAAAGCTACTGGAATCTTTATTCAGCATGGTCACCTAAAAGACTCTGGTAGTTATATCCCCCAAAAAGAAATTGTGGGCAAAATGAAAGGTTGTTTGACGTAATCTGTTAAAATGAGCCAATTAAAATGACATGAAATTAATAGGTAGTGAGCTACTTCATCATGTTCCTTCCCAATTGGAATTTGTACAGTATCATGGCTGCTTTGGCTCTGAATGCAGCAGCTCTAAATGAGGATGTTCTGTTGTAGCCAACAGATTCCTAAGATTTTCTCCTTCCTGCATTTTCTTTCTTATGTATTTAATGTTGAATGATCAGCTGTTACAATCCCCCTTTTTTGCTTGATTTGAATAAGAGAGTAATAATATTAATTAGGTCAGGACATTAGCAAGGATGAAATAAAAACGGCAAGAGTTTTCACTTCAGTAAATTATTAATTGATGGTAAGGAGGAGGCGGTCTGACAGGTATCTGGAGATGAAGAAGAATTCCACTCATATGGATGAGTTAGAGAAAGAACACACACACAGAAAAGAGCACACAGGGAGAGGGCTTAGTAAGAAGATTTGGTGACAGAGGAGGAAAATAGACAGAAAACAGTGAAGATGAGGGGCAAGACCATGAACAGACTTAAAAGATAGCAATACTTTTAAATTTTAATACAGAGAAGAGTTTTCAATGAGAAATCCAGTGAAGCAAAACCTATAGAGGTTTAATGTGACTTAAGAACCTGTGAGCAAAATATTCCAGTAGTCAATGTAAGGCAGAATAAGGGTGTGAATAAAGATGTTAGTGGAATATAAGTAGGTAAAAGAGACTGAAATTCAGACATATCAAAGAGAACTGACAAGCATTAGCTAGAGGAAGTAATGTCACCATTAAAACTGTATCCAGGGTCCTTTAATTGCTAAGAAGACTTGTTTTTGCCAATGAAGAGAGAAAATGAGGTGGGATTAATGAAATTTGAGGTAATTATCTAGTATTCATTCTTCTCATTCTTTCGTGTCCCGATCAAACTTTGGACTGCCAAAATGAAGCCACTTTCTTGGCTTTGTCATTGATCAAACTTAAGTTCTCATGGGTGCATATTTCTGGCAGTAATTAATTTCTCATTGGTGCATGTTTCTGGCAGTAATTAAGTTCTCATGGGTGCATGTTTCTGGCAGTAATTGGCAGACAAGTAAATAAGCCGGATTCTGTATCTCTCCACATTCACAGAGCATGTTGTTGTTCACCAGCAGCCCCCACTTGAGCATGTTGGTCGTGCATTTAGGCACTCCAACCCCCAGCTTATTCTGGGTACTCCAAGTGGCTTCCAATTTGAATTTGGTCATGTGTACCCTCAAGAATGTCTGTTCTTGCCATAAAGCTCTTCCTGGTTCTGAGCCAGCAGACCTGAGGCTCATATCCATTTGGAGGGTGTCGAGGGTCATTCTCTTGTTTAGTTCTCTCAGCAACCCCTGCTGCTACTCTCCTTATCTTAGGTGGAGTGATACCAACAAGAGGGAATATTTTCTATTGCTATTTTCTCATCTGGTGTAGGTTTGAGGCATCCTTTCACTATACACATGGTTTCATTAACAGAGATGTCAACTTCTTTTGCGTGAGTGGATGCACTCCATACTAGAGCAGCATATTCTGCTGAGGAGACACTCAGGGCCAAAGCTGATGTACGCAGTGTGGATGGTTGAGTTAGTATTCATACTGAAATAGCTGGAAGAGGGTTTCCCTTACTAACATTTCACCCTCTTTCAGTATTTATACTGAAATAGCTGGAAGAGGGTGAAATGTTAGCGTAAGAGAATTGAAAGGAAGTGCTGCATTCAACAATGGTAAAATGATTATACTGCATTATAAGTCTAGGGAAGAAGTTAGCCTGCCAAGAGGAAAAGCGTTAAATGAAGAAGGGCATTAATTGATCTCTGGGGAACCGCAACAGAAATAAGAATCTGAGGAGAGTTTTCAATGAAGACCTTAAAATGATATTTTGAGGATAGAAATGAGAAGTGAAGAAATGCAGAAATGGAAAGTGTCCATGCAAAACCTGAAAAAGCAGAACTAAAAGGCACAGTGATTGGTGATATTAAAGGCTGAGAAAGTGTCAAAGTGAGTAAGTAAAGAAAAAGAAGCCTTGGTACACAGGAAATCATTAGATATTTTTAAGTGGAATCCACATAAAAATTGTTGCAGTGTGGAGTCCTCTTGGACCCTGAATGTGTGTGTCAGCCAACCATGGCTTTTGCTTGTCCTCCATTCTGGTCCCTTTCCATATTTTGTGTTTTCCTCATTCAATATTCCAGGGCCACTGAGTATGTTCACTCCTCTTTGTAAAGTTTAGAATGGATACCCCTGGTCCCTCTCCTTCCCCCTCCTGGAATAATTATGCTGCAAACCTGGAGATCTTTCAAGCTTCCAGAGCTCTCTTTTGTGTGTGGACAGTTCTGTTTTGTCTACCTAATAAGTGCTTGAAGAATTGAGATTGTGGTTAATATGATTTAGGGGAAGGAGTTTGTGTTTGTGTTTCAGAGGTGGTTGGACCAGATGCAACTTTTTCTAGTTTTGGTATTTTTCTACCAAACATACAAAATACATCCCTTTTCTATCTACAGCTACTATTAAGCCCTGGTTCAAAAGGTTCCTGGGATGTGAAGCAGCACTAATTTCTTGTGCTTGAGCAGTGCCTACTTGTACAGGGTTAGTGCTGGATAGTAGAAAATGCAATTCCCATTAGCATGTGGGATTATACAATAAAGAATAGAGTTAAAAAAGAGCAAGCTGTATGGTGCCAAAGTGCAGTAAAAAGGAGGGATTGGTCAACCACTTCAGAATTGTTGATGCTTAGAAGATCTGTCAGGGCCACCATAAATGTTATGGTTGGAAAGTATGTAATGTTATTTAGGAGTCATGAGGATCTATCTAATGTTCTTCAAAAATTAGAAAAACAGTTGCCTGCCTAAAGCAAATCAGAACAATATATGAAGAAAGGGGAGGTTGAATGTGAGAGAAGAGAGAACAGAAGCAACATTGGTCGCACAACGTAAAAAGGAGTTGAATGAATAGACAAATGATGGCCAGGCTGAATGGCATTGGAGGACACAACATCAAAGGCAGAAACTTGCTTGTTACAGGAATAAGGAAGAATGGAAGTAGAGCTAAGAAGAGTATTAATCTCTCCCATTTTGATGAAGAACAAATAACCGTCTTAATAATGAAATGTTATAGCCCAATACTGTATGCTAAATATTGGAGTCTAATGAAGGAATAGAGGATTAGAAGAAGTCAGTAGATACTTGGAATGCAATTTGATATCTGAATCTGATGTGAAAAGTAAGGTATCTTAGTGGAATATGAATCTTATAAATGAGATGAAAGCTTTTGTTTATAGTGAAGTAGCTTTTTTTGCCTGGCTCTGCCGGGCAGTTTTTTTGTGTGTTTTGGTAGTAGGTTTTTTTTGGGGGGGTACACACCACACTCAACACAACCACACACAATACACACAACCACACACACACCACAACCACACACACACACAACCACACACACACTCAATGCGCACATAACACAACCACACACACAAACACAAACAATACACACACTGCACACACAGCACAACCACACACACTTAATACACACATACACAACACAACCACAACACAACCACATACACTCATTACACACATACACAACACAACCTCATACACATACACTCATTACACACACAACGCAACCACATACACAATACAAACACACATACACACACGCTGAAGCTGCGTGAGAAGAGGAGGGGCTACCCCTCCCCCGAAGCTTTGCCGAGGAGACACACACACACAACACAACCACACACACAATACACACACAGCACACACAACTCAACCACGCACACACACAATACACACACACAACACAACCACACACAATACACACAACATAACCACACACACAACACACACAACTCAACCACACACACACAATACACTCATACACAACTCAACCACATGCACACAATACACACACAACACAACCACACACACAACATAACCACACACAACACAACCACACACACAAATACTCACAACCACACACAACACAACCACACACACAATACACACACAAATACACACAACACACACACAACCACACACTCAATCTCACACACAATACACACACACACACACACACACACACACACACACACATATCATGGAAGAAAAATGGCAGTTTATTAGCAGCCAGACCTAATAACGGAATGTTAGAGAGAGCTGATTTGCATGTTGGACTGTGATTGGTTGGGAGATAATCTAGCCAGGCAGATTGGTTGCACGGCGCGGGGGACGCTGGGAACTGTAGTTCTTTTTTCTGTCCGCATTTGTTTGGTTAACGTCCCTCTTTATAGGTAAAGATAGGTAAAGGTAAAGGTCACCCTTGCTCGAAAGCCAGCTATATCTGACTCTAGGGTTCAGTGCTCATTTCTGTTTCATACCCAAAGAGCCAGTGCTGTCTGCTTCTGTGGACATGAGGCAGGCTTGCCTAGACACTGCACTCCAGTGTCTACCCATTTTACTGACCTCAGAAGCATGGAAGGCTGAGTCATTCTTGAGCACTGGTCAGGATCAAACTTGTAACCTTATGGTTGCAGTATAGCAGTTTAACCACTGTGCCACCAGGGCTCCTGGTGTGAGGGAATAAGGAACAACCCCCTGCAATAGTGGTTCAGTGAGACAAGGAAGTGTAGGTAGAAGAGATACTGAAAGCTAGAAAGATAAAAAAAATGTTAGTGGCCTCCCATGACCTCAGAAAGTAGAGGCAACTGCAAAAATCTAAGATTAAAGAAAGCAAGATAATAATCTGAAAGGAATGAAGGTAAAATTGGAAATAAAACTATAGAGAAGCTACAAGATATAAATGTATCAACAGTAGGAGTGAGAGAAAAGGATGATTAAAAAGAACAAAGTCAGCGTCCTGAATGTGGCTCAGTTTGTCCTCATAGCAGTGCCTAATAATAGTGAACAAATCCAGAAGTCAGAATCAGCGCTAGGATTTAAGCGTATGTGAGCTGACACAAAATTATTTGCAACTTCAGTTCACATCTGTGAAGTTAAAATACCGCTGCCTGAATTTTGTTGTAACAGTGCAGAAACAGTCAAGCGCAATTAATGCCGTGTCAAAGCAAACCTCCCTCAAATAGCACGGCTTCATAAGAATTCAAATACAGTGTAGTGAGAAATAATAACAAAGCAATTGTAGATTGCTAGTCATGCTTGTACGCGTGTACAGAGATGTCTACTTTTTGTGAAGCCTGCAACCCAAGATAAAAATCTGGACAACAGAAGGTCCAAGGGTAACAGATGACCTTCTGTTTGGATATATTACTGAAAGGATAATGATTATCCTTTTCACGTTATGTCTGAACATTGTAATAAAAAGTATAATGGTACTATTGTTTTTCCTTGATTGACCAGACTATCAAGGGATAAGTTCCTGCTGGTCGCAACTTGTTTTCCATTTGTTTCACTGCCGTGCTCTTCTCCAGGTTCAACCAAAACTTTTCATGATTGGGTCTTCCCATCTTTTGGGGGGCCTGCCAAGGGGTCTTTTTTACTCCTCTGGGATACCACTTGGTGACTGCTGCTGTCCAATGCCCATCTGTCGTTCGAGAGATGTGTCCAGGCCAGTGCAATTTCTGTTTGTGATATTCAGCAACAGCTTCATTGATTCCACTTTGTTCTCTTATCTAGGGCTTTAGAGATGTGGTCGCAAAGGGATATCTTTATCATTGATCTTATTGGTGTTATCACATTTTATTTATTTATTTATAGTCATATTTGTATATGCCGCCCACTCAGGCAGAACCCGACTCAGGGCGGCATTACAACAATTCTAAAAATACATAAAAAACATTATAAAACCCACATCCCACCCCATTAAAAAACCCATATCCCACCCAACCCCATCCACCTACTATACAAAAGGAAAGAAGAGAGAGTTCTTATAAAAGCCAGCAGGCGGGCACCATAGTCCCATTCGGGCCCCACACCTGCCCTGCCAGCCAGGTCTGAACTCCTTTCCTGAAGGGCAGCAGTTCACTTTGGAGTCTTAGGTCTATTGGCATTGCTTTATAATATACAAGTGATACCTCATACAACGTCCACACTTGGTTCCACAAGTTTGGACTTTATACGGATTTGGACTTTGTATGAGGCATGCAAAATCCTAGCTGCGATGCCTCATACAACGTCCAAATCCTTGCCGTGATGCCTCATACAACGTCATTTCCATAGAGATATATTGTACTGTAGCAGCACAGACTTCAGGGCAAAGTCAAGGAAACAGATAGGAAACTGACATAACTTTAAGAAATCATTGTCTAAAGGCTAAAAACATTACAAAACATGTCAAACAACCCTGATTGTCCAAGAACCTGAAGAATGCTGCAAAAATCCCATGAATGCTTCTAAAAATTCTGACCAAAAAATCCAAAATCGTGCTCAAAACCACTCCTAAACACTCTTCGCCTCATGCAAAACCCACAAGAGCAATGCACGCATGTGTCCTGCCTTTTATACTGCCCAGGCACAATGCAACCTGGGAAAACCCCAATGCCTCATACAAAGTCGCACAATTTTGTATGAGGCAACTTTTTTCAAGGAATTAGGCAATGTATGAATCCAATGTTGTATGAAGCAGACTTTGTATGAGGTATTACTGTAGATCACTAAAGTAGCTGCATCTTAGAACATGGCAGAACAGTGGTTTGCATGTTTGCATGTGTTTGATTTGAATATCTACCTGCCTTTTTAATGACTGATTAAACATCCATATTCCCCAGCAGTGGTCTTGTATATGGTACCTATTTCTCTTTGCATAGTTGTAAACCTGGTTCTGGCTTTCACTACGCAGGCTGCAGATGAGGATATCTCATTTATCTAGGTCCGTGATGGTGAACCTTGGCACTCCAGATGTTCTTGGACTTCAATTCCCAGAAGCCCCCGTGAATTCACACGAATGGGTTTACTGCGATTCATCCGGCCCACGCCGCCCTTCTTGCTCCTGGAAGTGGAAGTAAAATGCATCCGTACGGAAGTCCAAGAACATCTGGAGTGCCAAGGTTCGCCATCACGGCTCTAGGTGCAAGGGATCCTTAGTAGGGATTGGAAGGAGCAATTTTGCTAAGTTCCCACGTACAGACTGATTGGCACTACCCAGGAATCGTCTTGTCTATTTTGCTGTTCGCAAATGCCTATTCAAAAATGGTTTCTCCCTACAGTTTGCATGACACAGGGTTTGCTAGAATTGAACTATGCTTTGGCTTTTTGGTGGGAAAATGTCCATGTCCTTGGTAAGAATTACATGTGAGTCTACCCACTTTTCTTGCTGGTGCTCTTCAGTCTGCTAAATATTGGAATTTAGCCCCTGAAACTCTCCCAAACAAACAAAAAAGTTTTGCTTTCTACACCTTTTAGTATTGCCTCTTTTGAAATACAGTAGATTGAAAAGTGCTATGCTAGCCAAATAACAGACTTTTTTAGTGTGTGTGTGTGTGTAGGGGGTGGGGTTAGGCTTCAGGTAGTCAGTAATAATCCTGCATGATTCAGTAAGAGATACATCCACATATTTGGCTGTAGCCAATTAGAAAAGGTCTATTATTTGGATTGCTCAAGAGGAACAAGCAAACAATGAACAAAATAAAAGGCATCAGACACATCCACTTCATGGACATCAACCCATTAGATGATGGACATGTGGCAGGCATCACTAGACCCTGGAGTGCACAGAGCGCTGTTACCTTTCCCACCGGAGTAGAACCTATTTGTCTAATTGCAATTCCTTGCATTCGAACATCTAGGTTGGCAGTAACTGGGACAGAGAAGGAGCTCACTCTGTTATGCAGCACTCGGGTCTCGAACTGCCAACCTGTCAACCTTCCAGTTGTCAAATTCAGTGTCTTAAACACCAAGCCACCGCAATCCCCTTCCAATTTATATAGTGCTGCAAAAAGATTTCTGAAGAGCAAATACAATACAACTTATCAAATGGATGAATACCAAAAAGTGTCTCCAACTAGATTTTGGCTGGACCATCTGGAAAACAACTTTGAAGCAAAGTTGGGGAAAAATCAAAGAATACTCAAGTAAAATGTGGCTATTTGATCACAGGACAAATTTTCTGTAAATGTGGAGAAATCTAATCAGTGAAGCTTTTATGTGCATGCAATTAATGCTTCACTATGTCTACAAAAGAGCTAATAAATGGCTGAGATAATGCCATTGAAGTAGCCCGCTTCTAGTCAAAAATAATTGTGCAACACTCCAATATAAGGAACCTTATAGTAGAAGCAGATAGAGAAGAATGACATTCTGACTTACAAGGATGGCCTTCACATATTCCCTCTATAGTGTGTTGCCATGGTCCCACTCTTTGTCATGGTGTTAATTGTTTGGAAGAAGCCAACATTCCCACGTAGATCTTGAGAAGGCTTAAGTGTTTATGACCAGTGCTAATTAAATCAGGCTTCTATCCGCTGGATGTCTCCCATGACAGTTTGTGTGACTGTACTCAGTCTCAAGTGACATTTTAATTACTGAAGTGTTTAAATCGGTTTTGGTGAAAGGGAAATCCGTCAGGAACTTTTATCACATGTATAGCTGTAGAAGATGGTTTTCTGTTGAAAGCTAACGCATCTCTACCTATAGCACAATAGCAGTCATAAAATGTGGATGCAACGTCCCTGGGGAGAGTTGCTTATATAACAGGAGTGCATATTTATCAGGAAGGTGTGGAAATTATGAGAAGGTGTGTGGCACAATGGATTGAATTTCACACTAGGACACTGGAGAACCTGGGGGACGGGCATGGTAGATTCTTCCTTGGAACATCTAACGTACTTTAGAAATCCTTTTGCAGCACAATATAATTTGGAAGCAACTGGACAGCCCATATCAACAAAAGTAAGAACTAGGGGGTGCCCAAACTACGGCCCGTGGGCTGGATCTGGCTCCCAACATCAACTCATCCAGCCCACGCAGAGAAAATGGCAGCCTAAAATCTATCTCATCTTGTCGTAAAACAGATTGCAAGGCACATTTTATTTCCGCTTCCGGTGGGAGGAACCACATGACCGGCCTGTTGAACCATGTGACCGGCCCACAGCCAGAAAAGTTTGGGCACCCCTGGTCTAGACTAACTTTGAACGTACATCATTATGTGCCTGGAAACAAGCACATTTAAATATGTTTTTAAAATATTTTTGCAATACAGTACTATAAAGTAGTTCAATACATCAGCATGTATGAAAAAAGTTGTTTGGTTGCAGTGGCCTCTAGTGACAGGATCAAGTGCAAGAGAGTAATAGGATATACTGTAGGTGATTTATAGGCATGCGTTCACTTGCACTACCAAGAAAGCTACAAAAGTGTGAGGCTTGATCTTTAGCTGGCTGTATAATAATGTCCAGTGTCTTGAAGGACTGGAAAGGAAGGTGATAGATTGCATTTCTTTTTTAATAGACATATTAAAAAGATTATCTACATACTGCAAGCAGGTCTTCTGGGGCTTATCTAGGACAGTGGTGGCGAACCTGTGACATACGTGCCATTGGTGGCACACGGAGTCCTCTCTGTGGGCACCCGTGCGATCCCCCAGCACAGAGTTTGCCCCACCCCTCTGTCCAGCAGCCCAATGGGAGCACTTCCTCCCTCCAGCACAGAGTTCACCCTGCCCTTCTGCCCAGCAGCCCAATGGGAGCGTTTCCTCCCTCCCCTGTTGCCATGTTGGCACTTTGCAATAAATAAGTGGGTTTTGGGTTGCAGTTGGGGCACTTGGTCTCTAAAAGGTTCACCTTCACTGTCCTAGGACAGTGATGGGAAACCTTTTAGAGACCGAGTGACCACCAGAGGGGCGGGGTGAACTCTGTGCTGGGGTGATGGTGTACACATGGCATAGGTTCGCCACCACTGTCCTAGGACTACTGTATGTCAGTGTTTCCCAACCTTTGATTTTTGGACTTCCAATTCAAAGAAGCCTAAGTCGATTCTCCAAATCACTGATCAGCCAATGTACTGAAGTCCTTCTGTGGGACGTGGGCCCCATGTTGGGAACCTCTGGTCTGTGCTTAGTAATAGATGGTAGTGAACTCAGTGAGTTTTGTTCCCAATGTAGAGTGTGTAGGATTGTCACCTACAATGTTTAGTTTACACTTTTTTTTACCCAGTTCTGTTGTGTGTGCGTGTCCTTGTTTGTCTAACCCAGGGTGGACAATGTGTAGCCCTCCAGATGTGGAAATGCATGTTCCATCAGCCTTAGTCCGTGTAATGAATGATGAGATTTGTTCAGTATTAGCAACATGTACAGAGTGTATTTTGCTTACTTCTTATTCAGCAGGATGTTCAAACTGGGGGCTGTGGCCTTCTTCCTTCCCCCCCAAAAAAGTCAGATTTGGAGTTTTTGTTTGTGGCTTTGCATGCCACATCTTAAGAGCCCCTGCTATGTTTAGTCACAGGAAGGTTAAATACTGTATGTCTGAACCAGCCTATTGTCGGTACAGTTGGATGCTATAAAATAGAGGCTATGCTATTGGTTCTTCCATTATTAGTGATATTCTCCAGGTTAAAAAAAAATCAGGTTGTGAAGCTCCTTAGATGTATCTAATGCAAAAGAAAGATGTTTCATTAAGCCTTGTTTTTTATTTCTTGCAGAAATTGGAGGAGACCAGCTGTTGCTAGTAATTATTTATATAACCCAGATCTCCTCTGCAGAGTGCTGTAGTACATATTGGATATCAGGAGACAGGCAAGAACACAGCGTGAAACCACGAATCCTTTTACCCCAACTCCTGCACTTCCCAGAATTTAAAAGCTAGGAAGCCTTTGAGAGTAGTTACAGAGATAAGAACCAAGTGACAGTCCAACAGTAGTAAAGAGGGAAGCAGTGGAGGAAAAACATGAGCAATAGTTACTTACAGTAAGGTAAAGGCCACCCTAGGGTTCAGTGTTCATCTCTGTTTATAGCCAAAGAGCTATAATTCTTACTTTCGAACTGCTAGGTTGGCAGGACTGCAGCACTCGGGTCTCAAACTGCTGACCTGTCGACCTTTCAGTCATCAAGTTCAGCATCTTAACTACTAAGCCACCACAGTCCCTTTTACTTACAGTACTGAACACAATATATAGGATATCTGCAGTTTTGGAACTGATGAATCTCTCTCTTTCTCTTTTGCAGATGATGAATAAGGTATTTGGAGGTACAGTGCACAAAAAAGATGTTAGAGAAGATGGCGTCTTCAATATTACTGTAGATAATACATGTTCACTCTTCAGGTATGTAGGCATTTTGGCTTTAGAGAATGGAAGGGATATATTGGAAAACTTTGGTGCAAACTTTTGAACCTACCAAGCTTAACCTTTCAGTATTAAACCATGAAAAATATTGAGTGGCATCCCACTAGGTTGTAGATATTTGTAATATTATATTTTGGTTTAGACATTGTGTTCTTATGTTTCTGCTTTTAGGGGGCTTCAGAAAGAAGAGATTGTGCTTCTCACACATGGAGATAGTGTAGATAAAGTAGCAGATGGATTCAAAATTGTTGCACAGTCAGGAAATGTGGTAGCAGGTATGTATTTCCCATGATTTTTTTCCCAGATTCCCACCAGAAGCAGAAGTTAAATGTGTCCATGCATGCGCAAAACGCTGCCGTAAACGCACCCACAGCTGTTGTGAACACTTTATGGCTGGATTATTTGGTGCCATGGGCCGGAACCGACCCAGAGACCATAGTCTGCTCTACATGATAAATTTATCCAAACCAGCTCTTTAAAATATTGTATATACATGAGAGCATATACTCTGGAATCAATCTATTTAAGCTTTGGATTTCACAATTTTGATTCTTGTAAACACCTTTTTAGTGTTTGTTTGTAGTTTGTCCTCCAAATAATGTTTATGATAGAAACTCTGAATAGTGCTTGCTTGCAATGTCGGAAAGCAAGTAGCTTCTCTTTGGCTTGTTGGGAGAGATTAAACTAGAGGAGGGGAATTGCCCTTTGCCAGACAGCATGGCATGCTGATCACAGAGCAAAGCCCTGGTTTGTTTAGCCTTTTGATGGCGAATCTTGGCACTCCAGCTGTTCTTGGACTTCAATTCCCAGAAGCACAAGTCCAAGCAGGGACATCATCATTCCTAATGGCAAAGTGTTCTATTGTTTGGATCTCCTATGCCCGTGATGGTGAACCTTGGCACTCCAGGTGTTCTTGGACAGGTTTAGCCATTCCCAAATATGTGGGAAAGTTCTGGCAGCTCCAGCTTACTGATCATTCATGACAAAGAAAAGTTCCTATAAATCTCTAACTCATGTCATGCAGAATCAACAAGTGGGTCCAAAAGTCAGCTGGCTGGTAAATACAGAGCTAAACTCTGTGTCTGAATTTTTTTAATCCTTTGATTTCTTTCTTTAAAAAATCAATTGTTTAAGATAATTTTTCATATTTGAGAGTCTCCATGATATTATTTTTAAAGTATTCTTGGGATTTCTTTGTGTTTCAAAGAGGCAAATCCTTTTTACACATGTCTGGTTGTCTCAGAATAAGCTTTAGTCTTTTTACCTTCTTTTTGGTGCAGCAAGAAAAGAGATGTAAAGATTATGTCCCTGGTTATGTGTATTAAGTGTGTTTTTTGAAATACACTGCTACTTATTAAGATCTTACAGAAGAAAAAAATATCCACAGTTTATTCCTAATCAAGGATGAAGCCTTTAATTCTCATCCCTTTGTGTGTGATGGGGAACGACACTCACAAGTTGACAACAAATTTGGCTAGTGTTCCAGATAAATGGGATATTTGAACTGAAGGTACTGGATCCACATTACCTGATTTTAATTTTAGTTGCCAGTTTGGATCAGGACTACTTATGTAGCCATTTGTGTTTTAAAAAACACCCTCTACTTGTTTGTAGATGGGCTTGGATCAGGTGTTTGTTCCCCTTCCTTGGATGAATCCAGTTTAGTTTCCGCATGGCTTAATTCCTTCTTGTTATGTATATACACAAAAAGACCATAATGAGTAGTCATTTTCCTTCTCTTATTTGAATTGAAGGCAATCTGTGTCCCTGAGAAATTGTATCAAGATAAGTTGTTGAATAAATTAAAATGATTTGGTTATCCGAATGTAACAAAGAATAACTCAGAATCCTGGTGGATGTTTACACACCCAAGAGGAATCATAGAGGTTGCTACAGGTAATTGAAAAAATGCCGGTTGCATGCCAGTTGTATGCCTGATTGCATAGCCAATCTTGCATGTGACCTAGCACCTTGTGGAGTCACCATAGCAACTCTGTGAGTCTTTTTGCATGCATATAAATATCCATTGGGATTCTGGCCCCTAGCTTCATCTGATCATTTTCTGGTAGGAAACTACAGGGTTTATTTAAAATGGTGCGCCTTTAGGGTTTGCCACCAAATGACCAATCACATTCCAGTCTTCCTTGATTATTTTTGTAAATGATTTTCTCTTCATATTGTTGTAATTCCTAATTCCCCCCTATCCTTCCCAAGCTATAGCAAATGAATCTAAAAAACTCTACGGGGCACAGTTTCATCCTGAAGTTAGCCTTACAGTGAATGGAAAAGTGATGCTAAAAAACTTCCTTTATGATATTGCTGGCTGCAGTGGTACCTTCACAGTTCAAAACAGAGAGTTGGAATGCATCCGAGATATCAAGGAAAAAGTGGGCTCGTCCAAAGTCCTGGTAAGGTTTCAGAGTTTGATCCACACTCATTTCTGTTAATAAGGAGTAGAATTTGAATAGGACAATTGCCAGTTTCAGATTTCATTATATTGCCTTGTTAAAATGGGAAGTGTTTCCCTAGCTTTTTGAATAGCTACTGTGTTGGATATTGTAGTAAACTGTGAGAAAGGGTAAAACAAATTGAATGTTCAGTTCAGATGCTCACGTTTCTAAATTCTTGGCACTGTGTCCCCTTACTTTTCTTTTCACTACCTTTTCAGGTTTTACTCAGTGGAGGTGTAGATTCCACAGTGTGTACAGCTTTACTGAACAGAGCTTTGAATCGGGATCAGGTGATAGCAGTGCACATAGATAACGGATTCATGCGGAAGCGAGAAAGTCAGTCTGTGGAAGAGGCCCTCAAAAAACTGGGAATACAGGTCAAAGGTATTGCATTACTCATTCCATATTAAGCTAGAAACTTCAAGATATTCACTTCCTGTAGCTGTGCTTGGGAATGGCATAATAGTGTCTGCATTATATTTCAACTTTAGAAATATTGTATAGTGTTTCGGTACTAGAAGATTCAGCCGTTCAGTTTTCCTTTAATATTACCTAGGGTATGCCTGACTGCTAATCACAATCTTCAGGGAGGCATCTTCCATGTACCCCACTTTAAACATTAAGCATGCAGCTTCATATTGGAAAAGTAGAGTGTAAATATGTAATTTATGTAACATCTAGATGATGTTTTTTAAATTATGTTTTTTTTAAATTAATTTTTTTTAATTTTTAAAATGTTTTTAAAATTATGTTGGCTTTAAATTTTAGTGCTTTAGACTCAGATAAATAATTAAAACTTTAAGTTGTGGGACAACTAGTCTCTTTTTAGTTTCCGTCTTTGGCTTTGTGATCTAGAAAATGTGCCTCTGTATTGAATTCGGAGTTTTGTTGGAAAATAAGTGCTGGAAACTCACATACAGATAGTCTGCTTATTGCTGATGATAGATAATTCTCCTTGGTATGTTATAAGGGCACAAGAAGATCTACATCAGTGTTTATCAACTTTTGGTTTTTGGGACTTCCATTCCCAGAAGCCTAAGTCAGTAGACTGGCTGATTAGTGCTTTTGGGAATTGAAGTCTAAAAACCAAAGGTTGGGAAAAAACTGGTCTACATAGATAGAAGTCCTTTTTGATGAAAGACTTTTGCTACATAGCTGCCACCTAGTTGCCCATGATAGGCAAAATGAGACAAGAATTCCTCTTCCACTTGGACTCCAGAAGTGCTCAAAATACTGTCTCTGGCATGGAAATATATAGTCACTATGGCTAGAAAAGACTAGCAGCCTCATTATACCAATTAAAAGGTGCCATTTCTACCTCATATAGATGCCTTCTTCTGAATTTGAACCATTCTCCTTTTCTCTCCTTATTCCTGCAGCTTCTTTTAGAAGGCTTGTACATCTCTAACTTCCTTTGCTTCCTTTCAGATCCTTCTTTGGAAAAGAGGTTGATTCTGAACTCTTGATTTGAATAAAGGATGGGCCCTCCAGGTGTTATTGGACACCAGCTCCCATTGACCCTAGCCAGTTAGAGGCAGTAGTTAGGAATCCCAGGAGTTGCAACTCAACAACATCTAGAGGGCTTTACTTATCCACATTGGTTTAATTCTCCTTTTAGTAGTTCTCGGGCCCAATAGCCTGTAATTTTGCAGTGAACTTGCTCTTTTTTGATAGGCAGAGTTTTATTGCAGGGATGACTTCAGGGGGTTATGGGCAAAGATTACCATCTGCTCTCAGACTAGATATTGTAGCTATTCCCTCTAACCCAGTGTTTACTATGAAGACCCTAAGACAGTGTTTCCCAACCTTTGGTTTTTGGACTTCAATTCCCAGAAGCCTAAGTCAGTTCCCCAAAGCACTCATTAGCCAATGTACTGAGTTAGGCTTCTGGGAATTGAAGTTTCCCCACATGGGGCGTGGGCCCCACGTTGGGAAGCACTGCTATAACCCTTTATTTCCGCACCTCTTATGCCCACCCTCAGTCTAAATCAACCATAAACTCTTGAAAGTAAGGATCTTTATTCTACTCTGTAAAGTGCCTTGGATGAGGTTAATAAAAATTAATGACCTTTATTCTTGTCTGAGTGATTAGATGTCTTCTGCTTCTGTCTGCTGTGCAGACAGCACGCTTTGTTGTGAACCACTTTGAGTTGCCTTCGGGCTGAGAAAATGCGGTATACAAATAAAAGTGATGATGATGATGGTGATTACTGACATTATAGTCATGGAAGAAATGGAATACAGTATTGTTATTTTTCTGTCATATCCTTTATAATGGCTGTCTGTCTTAGGAAACTAATCAGAATTTTCTTCTGCAAAAGGGGAAAAAGGAAATGGTTAAAATAAAACAGAGCACTCACCTCTGGCTAAACACCCTTGAGTCTTGCTTACATCATTCAGGCTGTGACCAGGGCTTATCACTGTTGTCGTCACCCCCACCCCCCTTCATAGAAATACAACGGTATCATCATGGATCTGGTCAAAAGATTAGGTTGTCTCTCCAAAAGAGTAGGGTGGATCATAGTGTCAGTCAGTGTGTCCTCATACATGTTCAGGGGCCATTGCCCATCTTTATTCGGTATACGGCGGACCATTAGTTAATGTAATTAATGCATTCTCCGGGACGTTTCTTACACCTAAAATTACTTTAACTGAATTTCCCATAGGAATGTATTGAATGCAATTTCCCATACGAGTGCATAGAAAACCAAAATACATTGACTGAAACGTGGTTTCCCATAGGAATGTATTGAATACCAATTAATCCATTCCGGGGGGAAATCCGTGAACTGAGCCACTATTTTCTAAGGATTTCCTTTTGTTATGCGATTTTTATGTTAACCGAGCTGTTTGTTAACCGAGGTTCCACTGTATTAATTGGTAAAGAAATCTTATATCTTGTGCAGTGGTCAATGCTGCTCATTGGTTCTACAATGGCACAACAACTCTGCCAATCTCTGAGGAAGACAGAACTCCACGAAAAAGAATCAGTAAAACACTAAATATGACTACAAGTCCTGAGGAAAAACGAAAAATTATTGGTGACACCTTTGTTAAGGTATGTTTTACCACTTAAAGAACAAACATTTGATGTAGCTGTTTTCTTGTTTCCCTGAGAAGAATATTCAGCTGTTTATACGTGTCACCTCTGAAAAGAGAGTGAGTGAGCATATAGTCATGCAGGTGTGGCAAACTAGCCCCGTGATGGTGAACCTTGGCACTCCCAAGTGTTCTCGGACTTCAATTCCCGGATGCCCAAGTCTCTTTGAATCCACACAAATTGGTTTACTATGCATGTACGTGCAGTAAACCTATTCATGTGGATTCACAGAGACTTGGGCTTCTGGAAATTGAAGTCCAAGAACACCTGGAGTGGCAAGGTTTGCAGTCATGGGGCTAGCCCATTGGCTAGATTTTGGACCCTTTACTTTCAGTCTCAAGTCTTTTTGTTGTTCAGTTGCATAGTCAAGTCCGACCCTTTGCGACCCCATGGACCATTGCACACCAGGCACCCCTATCGTCCACTATCCTCCTCAACCCGCCCAGGTCTGTGCCCATTGCATCAACAATACCATTTAGCCATCTCATTCTCTGCCACCCCCTCAACCTTTTCCAGCATCAAG
The DNA here is from genome assembly GCA_035047345.1 of Bradypodion ventrale. Lineage (NCBI taxonomy): Eukaryota > Metazoa > Chordata > Lepidosauria > Squamata > Chamaeleonidae > Bradypodion > Bradypodion ventrale. The sequence continues at coordinate 36,203,114 of JAWDJE010000003.1, read as the reverse complement.
GCTCTCTCAAGTGAATCCTCTCTTCTCATTTGATGTCCAAAGTACTTTGGCTTCATCTTCAATATTTGACCTTCCAAGGAGCAGTCGGGGTTGATTTCTTTTAAGAGCAACCTATTCGTTCTCCTTGCTGTCATGAGTTGTCTTTAGCATGTTGCTTAAAAATATTTTTGTTTCATTCAGCAATTAACAGCATTTGGGGATGCACTTATCTTAAAGCAGGGGTGCGCAAACTTTTTGGGCCACGGGCCAGTCACGTGGTTCTGGGGGGCCGGATCCAGCCTGTGACGTCAATTCACCCATACGGGCGCATTTTACTTCTGCTTCTGGGAGCGATGAGGGCATTGCGGGTCAGATAAATAGGCGTCACAGGCTGGATTCGGCCCCCGGGCCATAGTTTGGGCACCCCTGCCTTAAAGAATGTGGCTATAATGAGAACTGAGCAGCAGTATAAAACCTCCCCAAAGCCAAGCTGTTCCTCGGTATTGTGGGATCTTAGGGATATTTGCTTCATCCAGTGGTTGGCTCTGGAGCTAAGGCAGAAGCTTCTTAGGCTTGGGGCCTTTTATCAATGTGGTGCCCCTATTTGCCCTAGCAGTCAGTATTGTGCTGCTACAGAAGGTTCTTACCAGAAAAAGCTACTCCATGTTTTTACCTCCCAGATGATTAATTATACAGTTCTAATCAACCCCATGCAGCATTGCCAATACTATAATTTTGTGGGATTGTAGTTGTAAACATCCGAAGGACCAAATGTTTGCTACACGTGGCATATTGATCTTTGTGTGCATACATGTTCTCTCCCCCTAATAAATGTTGTGCTTTTTATCTGAATGAAAGCAATGCTTCTGAGTAAACCCCACTGTTTTGTCCAGTAGGGGTCAGCCACTGTCCATTGCACTTTTAATAGATTCAAAACAGCTCTATTATAATGGCACTTAAGTCAGCACTTGAAAGACACTTATTTTTAACTTATTTTAATTTTCAGAATTTTTCAAATACTGTATAGGTATAAATGGGTTCTAACACCATTAGAAATATATTTTTGTTTCAGGTCAGGTGTAATTATTTGAGTTCTCAAAAAACGAAATACTGTAATGTAGTGGTAGAAACATAATGAACAAAATCACAAACATTAATAAAATCACAAACGTGTATCTCTATAGCATTGTGACTATAGAAAATGAAACCATGCATTATGTTTATTCATAATTTTTTATGCTTATACATATGTTAAAATATTTTATACATATTTTACCAGCACTATGTCTGTTCTAGAAAAGAGGAAGACTACATTATTAAAGAGTAAATATGTTTTACAGTTAATTAGAAAAAATATTTTTATACTTACAGGAGACTAGTTAGTGCTGTCATGCCAGAACCGATTTACAGTGACACTAATAGGGTTTTCAAGATAAGTGAGGCATTTAAGGAGTGGTTTTGTTCTTACCAAGAAGGCTGCGGTGGTTCAGTGTTAAGAAGCTTGCCTTGTTAGCTGGAAGGTTGGCAAGTCAGCAGTTCAAGACCCGAGTACTGCATGACGGAATGAGCGCCTGTCTCTGTCCCAGCTCCTGCCAACTTAGCAGGTCAAAAGCAAGATATTGCAAGTAGATAAATAGGGACTACTTCATTGGAAAAGATCTTGGGGACATCAGAGGTGCCTCATTTGGGCGTCCCCTGAGCAGAGTTCCTTCAGCAAAAATCCTTTCAACCCAGAGAGCACCTTTGTGTGCTTCTGATATGATTAACCCAATAAGGAACTGTTGTAGCTTAGTAGTTAAGACACTGAACTTGATGATTGCATGGTTGGAAGGTCAGCAGTTTGAGACCCGAGTGCTGCATGACAAAGTGAGCTTCCGTCAGATAGGAATGGCTTTCGAGGAAGGACAACCTTTACCTTTACCAGTTCGACATCTTGGTGAGTTTTCATGGCCAAGTGGAGATTTGAACCCTATCAATTTCACCAGTTAGTAATGAGCTTTTTATTGTGTATCATGCAATGTGAATGGCCACATAGAGGGCTGCAGTTCTCAAAGACAGTAAAACTCACAATTTGCAATAAGTGGCTTGGGGCTTAATTGTAAAAGAGCATCTTTATTTCCATTTCTCTCTCTCCTTCTGACACTAAACTGCAGATTGCTAATGAAGTTATTGGAGAAATGAACCTCAAGCCAGAGGAAGTCTTCCTTGCTCAGGGAACTTTGAGGCCTGATCTCATTGAGAGCGCTTCCCTTGTTGCCAGTGGCAAAGCAGAAGTTATCAAGACTCATCATAATGACACAGAGCTCATCAGAAAGCTCAGAGAGGAGGTGAACGGAATGTTACATTTCACTTTTAAGTTGCCTTGAGGGGCTAGCTTAGTGTGTTAAGCCAGAGCCGAGCAGACTTCAGACTTGTTAGATCTGCCTTTTTATTTTTAACTTCAGGTCCCTTTTGAGCATACAGCCATTTCACTCAAAAATCCACTGTATATAAACATGAGTTTTCTATATTTCAGAATCACTCTCTAAGTGGAGAAAACTATATTCAATTTTCTATTGTTATTCAAATTAACACCCTCTCCCTCAACAACTGAACTGTAGATCCAGATTTACACTTTGTCTTATTCTACCCCCAACTATCATGTTACAGTGGACTCCCGAATAATGACAAAGCTTGGTTCTCCATTTTTAGGTCGCTACCACCCCTTCCACCTCTGGGAGGCTCGGGGGAGGCGATCCAAGCTGTTTCCGACCCTACCGAACATTTTCCGATGCTGCTAAAGGAGAAACCTGCAGCAGACAAAGGGGTTTACCCTGGGGTTTCTGCTTTTAGCAGCGTCAGAAAAGGTCAGGGGGTGTCGGAAACAGCCCGGATCAGGTCCCCCAAGCCTCCCAGAAGTGGCAGGGGTAGAGAAGACCCCAAAATGTGCAAAAAAAATATTCCGTCATGACAGAGGTTTTTCTGCACATTTTTGGGTCTCCGCCACCCATGCCCACCCCCACAAAAAGGCTGCCCACCCCCGCACCCCCCACAAGAAGGAAGACATCCCCTACCTTTCCAGCTGATTGTGGGCAAAGAAAATCACAATTTTTGGGTCCCTGTTTCAAGCTCTCCGGGTCCACAGCAACGTTGGGGGTGCTTGGATGACCTCTCCCGCACAAACCCCATCTTCCTAGGACCTTCCTGAGCCGCACTAGAAGTGAAAGTAGTTGTGTCCGCCATTTTGCTTTTTGTTTTTTCTGTTTCCAAAATGGCAGATGCAACTATTTTCACTTTTAGCGCAGCTCAGGAAGGTCCTAGGAAGACGGGGTTTGTGCGGGAGAGGTCCTCCCAGCCCCCCCCCCCCCCCCAATGTTGCTGTCGACCCGGAGAGCCCGAAACAGGGACCCGAAAATGGTGATTTTTCCCCCCACCTGCAATCAGCTGGAAAGGTAGGGGATCAAATGCAATGAACTGCATAACAACGCTATGCCGTTGTTCGGGTCATGACTTTTCAAAAAATATAGCGTCATGCGGTTTCGTCGTTGTACGGATGCATCATTATTCATGGGCCCACTGTACATATTTTCCTTTCTAGCTCTATATGTAGCAAGTATTGTGCCTTTTAAGCCAGTATTATAAAGCAACAGAAAATTGGGTTTTAGAAATATGACCCTACTTTTCCTTGCAAAACCTATTCAGCAGCAACAAGCCATTAATATTCAGGTATAGGCTTGCTTAAAAATAAATTCAGTACCAAGTAAATGGGAGAACAATTTCAAATGCATTCCTGAGTGCAAATGAGAATTTTTTTTTTATTGTGTGATAGGCAGCACGTGACTAAAAAAAATTGGACTGAAGTTATGTTATGTCAAGTGTTTTTGTATCACTTCACTGTTCTTATGGTTCCTGTAACTTCATTGGGGGTAGCGGAGGCAATGTTTATGACAGCCTCAGTAGTATTGGCAATGTACTACAAATTTGTTCTCTCATTAGTTACATGTTGCTTCCAAGACAGGTCCTGATTGTATTTATGATGTTCCCTTGCAGGGCAAAGTAATAGAACCACTGAAGGATTTCCATAAAGATGAAGTTAGAGTGCTTGGTAGAGAACTAGGCCTGCCTGAAGACTTAGTCTGCAGACATCCATTCCCAGGTACAAGAATTAATAAAATCCACTAGAAATCAGTGGGTTGAATCCAAAGATAATGAAAAAGCTTCTGATTGTGGTAGGGTGTTTTATTTTTACTTAAAAGTGTAGTATTTCCTAAGAAAATAGATTGCTACACATAAAAGTGCCACAAGAATTCAATGTGTGTTTTCTTCTTTTGTTCTGTTCTATCTGTCTATCTAGTCCTTGTTTTGCTTTTTTATGCAGGCTTACATTAGAACTCCCTTACAAAATTATTTGTTATTTAAGCAATCCCTCTTTTAACCTTTAGAAAAAGTATTTCTCCTTTCTGTCTGAACATTGCAAAAGTTAAATTGTATATGGAGAATTAAAAGGACATTTGGCTTCCTGGTGCAAATGGAAAGGATAAGGGGTAAAAACTGATGTAGGTAGGGTAAGAATTCTAGGTATAAGGAATTTACATAGTGGTTGAAAATGGAAAGCAAGGGTTCTTCTCTCGCTTTAAGGAAGGTTTGTAACAAGTAACGGGAAATATCTGAAGAGAAACCAGATTAATGCACTTCTCTTCTGAGTACTCAGTGCAAAATTCATGTGATGTGTCTTCCAGAGCTGTGTGCTCATATTTGAAAGCACTGCTGAGCCATCCATGGATAAGTGGTACTGTAGCCATAATGGTCACAACTGTAGCATTTCAAAAACATTGCTTATCATTTTCTTGTTGGATGCTACTATTGTTATATTTTTTATTTCCCAATTTACATTTTAGGTCCCGGACTTGCAATTAGAGTCATATGTGCTGAAGAACCATATGTTTGCAAAGATTTCCCTGAAACCAACAACATTCTGAAAATCTTAGCGGACTTTTCTGCCAGTGTTAAAAAGGTAAATTTTAGCAGAACTCAAGCATCTAAATGCACGCAAGCAAACTGGATTTGTTGTTTGTTCATGATGTGTTAGAACTAAGCTTCTGAGGATGTAGCATTGCAAATGGTATTAAAACTGTTCTGTGGCTTTCCAAACCTCTCCAGCCATTTTCCCTTACACATTTTTCATCATGCCACTTGTTCTGTATTCTCTCAGAGGTTTTTTGTTCTTGCATTTTTCCTCTTCTCTGCCTGCTCTCTGCAACCCTTTGCTTCTTTCCTAAGTAATCCTTACAGTCTTGATTCCTTCAATATAATGTTTTCAAGATTCATCTGTTTTCCTCCTCTTGCTCTTTGCTTTGACTTCTTATGCTCTGGTTTTCCATAGCCTGGCAACCTATACTTAGCTATCTTTGTCATTCTTACTTTTACCTTCGGCATGCAGACTGTACGAGTACCAGCTGAGCGTATCTCAGATTGTATCTTTATATGGTTAACAGTAAATTTTAAGTGCTTGAGCAATAACAAAAAGGCAAAGTTTGGAAGTTTAACATGGAACTTTAAGTCGCTCATCACATTTACTCATTAGGTTTGTTCTTATCCTTGCCCTGGATACCAAAGTAACTGGTTGCATTAGTTGTTTCTTAGTTGTTGGATTTCAGCGTTTCCCAAACTATGTTCCACAGAACACTGGCAGACTTCAATTCCCAGAAGCCTAACTCAGTACATTGGCTGATCAGAGCTTTGGGGAACTGACTTCTTCTGTGTCTAGGCCAGATGTGAAACTGCCAAAATGAAGACACCTTTTGGTGAGTCCATTCTGCAGTTCCTCTGGCCTGATTTAGTGTGAGAAAGATTAGCCGGCAACCCAAGGTTACCATTACCAGGGTACACCTGTTTGTGGTTCAAAAATAACACAATCATTGAGGAGGCTCTTTCTGTGTATCCATACCATGAAGACTGTCTTGAGAATATAATGCAGCAGCCCTGATCCAGTTCCACGAGTCACTTTCTGGTCCTGAGCCCTTTTGGCACACAAAGTCCTACTCAGCCCCAGGCCAGTAGTGATGAAGCTGCTGCCCTTCATCAGGCTTGATTCAAGTGGTCCCACTTGGGGACCATCACCCTTCCCTGTGGATTTCGACACTGAGACAGTTCAGTTGTGCTATAGTATATACAAGTCCATACAGTTCAGTAGCAGTCCAGTCCAGCAGAGTAAATGCAAGCTGAAATTACAGACAAAGCCAAAGGGTTCTACAGCTTCTGTCCTCCTGGTGGAGGCTTACCCCAAGTAGTCCTTCTTTGTCCAGCAAGCACAGATGGCATATCAGGCAAAAGCCATCATCAGGATCAGTACAAAGATTCAGTCCTCGTAGCAGGTTCTGGAAGACGCAGGAATCTTTGTCCAGACTGTCAGCAGAGGAAGTTGAGCATTGTAGCTGGAAGTCTGCAATCCTGCTCTGACCTAAATACACTGGCATATGGAGCACACCAGGGAAAGGTCCCAGCACCTGTGTGCCCCTGCAGTAGGGTCTTAAAGGCATCACAGACACAATATGCCTTGCAACCAGTTAGGGTGTAGGTGAAGACTTCCATCCCCTAACACATTCCAACCTTTGCCACTGTGCAGAAGGCTTAACAGTAGTGTAGGTCTGCTGATATGTTTAAGCACTTAGGTTGACTTTCTGTTTGCTGCTTAGCCTCACACGCTGTTGCAGAGGGTCAAAGCGTGTACAACTGAAGAAGACCAAGAGAAATTGATGCAGATCACAAGTCTCCATTCATTGAATGCCTTCTTGCTGCCAATCAAAACTGTGGGAGTGCAAGTAAGTCAAGCTGTTTCTGCTGAAGTCAGATCTGAAGGTGGTGCAGACTAATAGGTTTTTCAGTGACAGTTCAGTAGCTGTGGCATTTGAATGAAAAAAGGTTGAAAGAGAAAAGTAGGTGTTTTCACACATGTATGTGAAAGGCTCAGAGGTCGAACTGATCACTTTTGTAAGTTTGGGAAATTGGGGCTGATTAGTTTTGGGATTACTAAACCTTAACCATTCTTCATCATCAGGTTCTGACTTAGTTGGGGAAAGAATAGTCAAAAGTTCATGTAAAACTATTAATCTGCTCATTGCAATTGGAGGGCAGTGATAGATGAGGGGAATGATTTAAATATGTATTTCTATGATACTTCAATCATCAGAGTACCTCAAAGCCAGCAGATATTTGAGAACTGCATTTAGGTGAAACACCTTGAAGCTAGACAAGAATTCTTCAAGTAACTCACAAATGTTTGAAAACCATGCTTTAAAATATTTCAACTCTTGGTCTTGTTCTGCTGCTTTGCAGGGTGATTGCCGTTCGTACAGCTACGTGTGTGGGATCTCCAGTAAGGATCCACCCCACTGGGAGTCTCTGATGTTCCTGTCTAGGCTCGTACCACGCATGTGTCACAATATAAATCGGTATGTATCTGTGGCATTCCTAAGTACAGTGGCTGCCTGTTTTTTCATTTTACTTTGATCTTGCTTTACATACGAGAATCAAAGAATACAAAGTAGGAGAAGAGGTGAATTACATTCTTTCAGCACTTTTTCCTCAAAAGTCATACTAAGAGGGAAGAGTCAGAAGCTCTACTTCATGCTGACAGTGTGACCCTATTTCCCAAGTCCTTGCTCTGTAGACCATATTTTTGAATTGTTTGAAAAAATGGGTTGTAATCATCATCACCATGTTGTTGTTCTTCTTCTACCACCTCATTGGGTGTTGAGGGAGATGCAAGGTTCTTGTTTTGGCACTTCTAGCGGCCTCTACCAGCATTATTTAGTATCATATATGGCCAAAAAAAGTGAAAATTGCTATGGATTTACTCACTATTTACTCACATTTTTGGGCAAAAAACTCACTTTTTTCTCACTTTTTAGAAAAAACCTCACTATCTCACTATTTTTAGACATGTGAGTGGATGGCAGCCATGGGTATCTTGTAATATTTCTTTAATGTTGTCTCTCTACCTTCCTTTGGGTCTGCCTAGTGGTCTTTGCTCTTCTCTTTCCACATAAGCCTTGTAAGGTATGGAATTCCAAGACATTCACTTCCACTGAAATAAATGCGTTAGTCTTAAAGATGCCATTATTTTTGTTGCTGAAACAGATGAAAACATTTGGTTGAAATAAGAATGTATAAGTTGGTTGGGTAGCTTAGGGGTTTAGGCATCTATGTTGCAGAGTCAGAGGTTGTGAGTTCAATTCCCCACTGTACCTTCTGGGAGAAGTGCAAACCTTTGTAGCCATGGGCAAGCTACATAGCCCAAAGGCACCCCAGGAAGAAGGGAATGGTAAACCACTTCTGAGTATTGTTTACCTAGGAAACCCTGGAAAGGATCACCATCACCACCATGACTTGATGATATACAGTCATTCTAATCAAGAGTTTACAATTCCATGTATAATTAATGTAGCATCTTTGGATGCATTGCTTAAAGAAAGATGCTTTCACCTGAAACCATATCTCACTGGTGACTGTAGAAAAACTGCAAAGTCTAATGTTCCACATTTTCTTCTTCAGTGTTGTCTATGTGTTTGGCCCACCCGTCAAGGAACCTCCCACAGATGTTACTCCAACATTCTTGACAACAGGAGTTCTCAGCACATTGCGACAAGCTGATTTTGAGGCTCATAACATTCTCAGGGAATCTGGTTAGTACATGCATTTGTTTGCGTGAAATACTTCAGTTATTGTAGGCGAAGGCCTAAATACAGTTACCAGTCTCAGCTAGGAAAGATCAGTGTAATCAGTTGCTGAATGGAGAGCCAATACATGTGTAAATCCCATGGATTCCAGTTAATCAAACAATGCCAGATGTTTGTGTAAGTTAATGGCATATAGGTTTGCATAACTGATCTTGATATTTATTTATTTAAGGATTTATATTGCCACCCAACTCCAAGGACTCTGGGTGGTTTACAAAAGATAAAAACCCACTACAATAAAAAAATCCCAATTTGAAAACCCCATTAAAAACTCTTACCAGGCATGACTCCAACCCCTACTACTTAAAAAGAGGGAGCCAGCAGGCAGGGGCCATGCCATCATTGGGGCCCCACACCTGCTTTGTCAGCCAGGTTTTTAGACCTTTCCTGAAGGGCAGCAACTCTATCTGTAGATGCAGTTCAGTCGGCAGAAGGTTCCATAGGGCCGGAGCAGACACTGAGAAGGCCCTCTTTCTGGTGCTAGAGAGATATGCCTCTAGCAGATGGAACAGTTAGAGAGCCTCTCCAGTCCACTCTGGTGGGGTAGACAGATGTACTTGGGGTGATGCAGTCTCTTATAATATAATCATACAGTTGTCTTGGAGCTATATTTTTAAAGTTTCCTTTGTATCCCTCTGCTCTTTTAAGGAGCTGGGGCAGAGCTTTGGAAAACCACTGGTTATTGTGAATGGGGAATCTGGGGAGTTGTGGTCCAATGGAATTATGCCTTTTTCAAGCTTTGCCTGATGTCAACCCAAATGGCCATTGCACACCTCCTCCTCTCCCATTGTGTCTTCACAAGACAATCATGATACAGGTTAAACTTGGATGGTGACTGGCTCTCCAAAATTAACCAGTGAGCTTTGTGGCTGAATGTAGAGTTGGCCAACAACTCCCAATCTTTGTCCAATTCTCTTAACTAGCATGTTATGTTTGTTTTCTTCGTCTGTTTCACAAATTTTTGCTTTTATCTATTGAAGGTTATTCTGGAAAAATCAGTCAGATGCCAATAATTCTAACACCGTTGCATTTTGACCGAGATCCCTTACAGAAGCAGCCTTCATGTCAAAGATCAGTAGTTATTCGAACCTTTATTACTAGTGACTTCATGACTGGTATTGCAGCGACTCCTGGCAATGAGATCCCAGAAGAGGTAAAATAAAATTAGCCAAACGGCCATCTCTTTCTTTGCCAAAATGAAGAACCTTTTGTTTTTCTTACTGAAATACTATAAAGCCTCTGGCATTAGCCCAAATCCTGTTCCTTAGTTGTGCTTGTGAAAGATGAATAATGCTATATTACAGCAGCCAATTCTCACTGCTAATTAATGAGTAGCTCTGGGCAGTCTGATGGATTGGGACACATCCAAAAAATCTAAGCAAGGCCTTGTCAGTCAGCAGTGAGAAGCTGCTGTAAATCGTTTTATTTGCTTTACCTGGCATAACTGCTTGACAGGATTTTGGCCATTATGTTTTGTGCACATTGAAATCAATTTGCGGTTTAGAATAGGGAAAGGCAACATGGTAGTCTCTAGATCAGGGGTTGCCAACCTTTTTCAGTCGGGGGCCGGGTCACGCTCCCTCAGACAATTGAGCAGGCTGGGCTGGTGGCCCCCACGCCGTAAACGCTGCTGTGAAACACATCCGCAGCTATCATAAACACATTTATTACAGCCGCAGATGCGTTTTATGACAGCCACGGGTGCATTTATGGGTGTTGTAAATGCACCCGCTAGTGGCAGTGGTGCGGGCCAGATGATTTGGTACCACAGGCCAGGTCTGGGCCATAGGTTGCCCACCTCTTCTCTAGATAGTTTGGAGAGGAGCTCTTTGACTGACCTTTGGCTATGGCTGTGTTTTTTTTTGGGGGGATGGGGCCTTGGAGGAAATTAGAGCTTAATCAGAGAGCCACATTTTGCTATTTCAGAACTTTTTTAAAATTAAGACTACCAATTATTATTTTTTTAAAGGCATATTTTAGTTTTAATCATTGCAGTTTTAATAACTGGAGAGAGATAGTGTGAAGCCAGCATTGTAAGAGCTCCTTTGACAACTAATGATTTCATAAATTCATAAATGAGATTGATCTTGAGGGTGAGGAAGAGCCGTAAGAATTTCAGTTTCTCCTGCAAGCTTTTTGTCTGTATTTTGGGCTGGTTGATTGGTTTTTGATCAACAAAGCAGCATTTATAAAAACCACCTGATGTCTTGCATAACATCTTAACCTTTCTAGAGGAGGGGGTGAAAGTCTAGTCCTACTCATGTGTTACAACATGATGAGGACATGAGTGTATGCTCCACTCTCCATGTCTCCAGCTTATCCATAAATCAAGGAGATGTTCCTTTTCTTCACAGAGGGGCTCGGAAGTGCATTATGCTGAACACCCTCCTGGCACCCAAGTAATTCTGTAATAAGGAGCCTTGCATTATCAAAGTTTCCAGTTATGGAAAATGCTGTGAATAATTTTTAGCAAAATATACTTAGAGGTTCTGCTGCGAACTCTTGCTATCTCAATGCAAAAGTCTGCCTGATTTCAGGTGGAATTACCAAGACATGGTTGGATGTATCAACCAAGGTGTATTCCTTCATGTCACCACCATTTTCAATCCACCTAATGTAACTTACAGAACAGTCCTGATTTTGTTCTTTCTTTCAAAGATGGGAAACACCGTCATTAATGTTCTGGTCATGTTTTGTTCATTTCTTTCTTTCTAAACCTAGGTTGTGTTGAAAATGGTGACAGAGATCAAGAAGATTCCTGGTATATCCAGAGTGATGTATGACTTGACTTCGAAACCACCAGGAACGACTGAATGGGAATAATTTTTTTCTCCCCAAGTTCAAAGTACTGTATGGAATTTTAAATTATATCAAAAACCATTCCCAGTGTTGACATGCAGTACTGTGAAGAGCGTGACTGGCATTGCTGCTACATCACATGTGATTTTTTAAAAATATATTTTTCCTGGAGCATAATCTGCAAATTTAAGAGTGATGACATGGGGTGGGGGTGGTGGATTAAGGTAAGTGGGGATGAGGATATGTACGGGTAAAATAATTAGGGCAATATTGCCTATGTGCAGATAGATTCATATTGCTTTGCCTTTTTTTTTGTCTAATTGACTCTTCCAGGGGTTTTGTATGTGTCTTTACCATAGTGTCACTTCAGTGTCTCTTTTAATTTTTTTTTGTATACTGTGTAAAAAGAGACCCTTTATTTACATTTACCAAAACCATTGTTAGAGTCTATTAATAATGTAAAATGGAAAAAAAGTGACCAACTGCTTTTTTGAAACAGATTTATTATAAATAAATATTTTGCCAAATGGATTAGTGGGTATTGTTGAATTGTGGAATTGATGTAAATTTGTTTGTTGTATTCTGTAAATCCTGTTCCATAGCATTTGGAATATTAACCCCATGGCAATAAGTGATAATATTCTAAGATGGGACACAAATAATGGTTCAATTCATCCACTTCTTTCTTTGCTTCCTCCATAATGTATGGATACTTTTTTCATTTTCCTTACCATGCTGTGATGGTCTGTATTTAATGTACATTATATCAGTTGCAAAAGAACTAAAAAGGAATTATGCATATGGTTGGAAATGGATCTTGTAGTTTACACATAATCAGTGCAATAATCCACACTGTAGCCATAAAAATCTCTGTGTTCCCATTCAGTTTTGGCCTTTCTCAATCTTCCTGTTGCTTCCAGCCTTCATGAGACTGATTGATAAATGCAAGGGAAAATGCTGCTCTTATGAATACCTTTATCAAGACTATGAAAATGTTTTACCAAATTGTATGTGGTTGGGTTTTTGAAGTAAGTTTCGCAAACCTGAATGTGGATAAGTTCCTTCATTGTGGCTTTTTGAAGAACAAGCTGCCATTGAAGTTGGAAAGAGGAATATAGTTTCTTCCTGCACATAATGGGATATGCATGCCTGTGGATAGTGATTGCATATTTTGAACCCACACAGAACTGGGCTTGTGTAGCTGCCTCAGTAGCAGTGAGCAGTTGTAGCTTTCCTCAGTTCTAGTTGGTCAGTGGTAGAAAATGTTGAGAGTTACTGTTCCAGCAGTCTATAGCCGTGATGGCGAACATTGGCACTCCAGATGTTCTTGGACTTCAATTCCCAGAAGCCCAAGCCCCCTGTGAATCCACACGAATGGGTTTACTGCAATTCATCCGGCCCGTGCTGCCCTTGTTGCTCCCGGGAATTGAAGTCCAAGAACATCTGGAGTGCCAACGTTCGCCATCATGGCTATAGTGCAACAGTCCCCAACCCTTTTTTGCAATACAGACTGGTTTCCTGTTAAACAATTTTTTCCACGGACCAGTAAGTGGGGGTGGTGGGATTGGACGGTGCAAGCGCATAGTAAAATACGATAAAGTGTAAGGAGGAGGTGCTCAGCCACCTGCCAGCCACACTGTTCAACTCCGGCAGTGAGGTATCACACTGCACACAGTTGGGGGGCAGAGCCCCACCATAGTTAAGCAATGTGGAGGAGAGGCCTGATCACCTGCCTATCTGCTGCGTCTGAAGCCGGTGCTCTCCATTCGCTGGGCAGTCCCGGCGGAGCACATTGAGGGCATAAGGCTGCCATCAGGGCTCTCAGCGCCATCCACCCCAGTGGCCCGGTTCGGGACAGCCCAGTGGTTGGCGACCCCTGGTCTAGAGGACTGTATTGTCAATGTAACAGGAAAGGAAGAAAAGATACTAGTTGTTGTGAAACATGAATAGGCCACTCATTCCCTCTTGCCCCTAAATATTGTTGGTTGGCATCTCTTCTCATCCCTTGTCAGCATCAGCAGATAATGTGTGTAATGCACATCGTGATGCAACATCTCAAGGAACAGACTGTCTCATCCTAAAAAGAGTACCCTTTCTCCAAAACTGCCCTCATTTATTCTGAATGCCTAATTCACCTTTGTACCAGAAATCAGTGCAAGGGCACATACTGTACATCTGGTTTCTGCTCCGACTCAAGCAGTACATGGGAGGATACAGGTGATCTTTTGTTCGGCAACGGTTTCTCGGGAATTTGTTGCATAACGATGGAAATTGTTTTGAGGAGGTGAATTAAGTGTTCCTGTTTATTTCAAGATTCACTGCTGAAACATCAGCCATTCATAATGTCACCCAAGACTAAGCTAGTGTCCTTGTGTGAATTATCAAGACATTGTTGGATGTATCAACCAAGCTGGTGCTTTCCTGCTTTCTCTCTGCTGGTTCTGTGCTGCAAAATTTTCCTACATGATATAGCAAAGGAGGGAGGGAAAGGGTGATGTTGGCTATGAATTCATCAGTTAGAAACTGATGAAGCAAAAACCTTTGGTGTTTTGATGGCTGGGAAAACCTGTTGTTTCTCCTGTTGGACCAACTATCATGCTGTGCCACAGATGTTGTATGTTTCTCTTCCAAGAGCTTTCCTGTGGAAATCTTGCAACATTGATGTAAGTACAGTGGATCAGATAAGTACAAAAATTAGGAATGCGGTCCATTTCACTGAAAGCAAGTAATTGCAAGTAGATAAATAGGTACCGCTTTGGCAGGAAAGGCAACAGTGTTCCGTGCGCTCCGTCGTCTAGTCATGCCTGCCAAATGACCATGGAAACGTCCACAGATGATGTAAATGGAGATGATCACCACCCTCTAGAGTCAGATACGACTGGTTGTAGAGCAAGGGAAACCTTTTCCATTTCATCCAGTCTTAGTGCTTTATTATAATCCATGATTTTAAGAAAACCAAGTCAATAGACTCTGGTGACAAGAATAAAATCTAGCGCCTTTTGGGAGATGGGGATTCTGGTTCCTAATGTTTATGCCATGTCCTCATCATTCCGATTTCCTAGCATTGGGATTTCCAGCACCTATTCTTCCATTTAAAATATTGCCATTGAAACATTTTCCCCTGAGACAAATACTTACAATGATTTAACAGATAATGTCATAATTTTTATGCAGTCTAGAAAAATAAGCATAACGGTTCCAACCATAAGAGGCAGAGAGGTGTTTTTTTACTGTGGAATTTGAATACTTTGCATTGATAGTCATTGTATATTATATACACAAATAATCTTATTGTCCTAGGATTTCTGTCTTTGCAAATATGTAAATATTGTCACGAGAATTTATTTCAAGTAAGAGTCATGAATAAAATAGACTTTAGCAGAATTTACAAAGAGGATTGTTGCAGAGTACTAGAGGTACACAAATGTAATGTTTGCTGCATAATAAGCGAGTTGTTTAAAATTTACCTGAGATGCCAGTGTTGTATAGAACAGGTTTTATGTGGGGTTTTGTTAAAAGAAAGAAACACATATTCAGTTCATGCAGGAAGTGGAACCTGCCATAATTGCCATCCTCTTCTCTAGTCTTTGAATGTATTTCATGATGTTAATTCCTGCCATCTTGGCCAGATGCAGAAACACAGATGACTGTCTTGTGATCCAGAAAGGAATGTATACATAGTTTATGAATGCAGCTGATCTTGTTCAGTTTATTCATCCTCTAGTCTACAGTCCGACATGTCAGCATTTTCAAAGGTATTTGTATAGAGAATAATTCCGAAGATTCTCCTTTTTTAAAACAACATTTTCTGCTTGTAAATGACAAAAGTACTGTGAGCCTTAATTTTTATCCACAAATAAAAGTTGCCCATTTGGATAACTGTGTGGTTCTTCCCCCGCACCCCATTAGTTTTATATTAAAATTACCAGAGCCGTTGCCAGATTGTGGTTTGCTGAAAAGCTCTTGTGATCTCTGGCTTTTGCTGTTGTGCAAGCGAAAGCCCCCCCCCCCCTCCCGATGTCATCAGGGTTTATGCTTGTGCAGGGAAATCGTGCATAAGGTCCAGGAAATTCTTGCTACTCATGTAGCATAGCATTGTGCCGAGTGGATTAGAGTAATAGAATCCTAACTATTCTTGAGCCATTAATTTCCCTCTTCTTTATTCTGATTAATAAATGCAATGGCTAGTCCCCAGAAAGAAATCGAGATAGTGAAAGGTTTTGTATACCTGGGCTCAATCATCAGTCCAAATGGTGACTGCAGCCAAGAAATCAAAAGAAGACTGACTCTGAAGGAAGGGCAGCAATGAAGGAAATAGAAAAGATTGTCAAGAATAAGGATGCAGGAGAAATATGATTCCTTTATTGGATCACTTAAAATAAGTAAACATTGTGTGAGATTTCATGATTCAAGATCACTTCTTCAGGCAGGCATCAATTTCTTGTGGATAAGGTAGGAAAATTATGAATGAAAGTCCCAAAGTTCATGGCAAGATCTTCTGACAGGCTTTCTGCTTAGAGGTGAATTGACGAAAGCAGACTGTTTCTGGTGTTATCCCTCATTTAGTAAACAGGAAACCAGGTTCTACATATTCCCTCCACTGCCAGAAGATGGCCTTCTTTTGAGGCTTCAACTTCTTTTCTGGCCAGAGGAAGGGGCAATGCAAACTCCAGTGCACTCCATCAGGGAATTGGGAAAAGATTTTTGGTTTACCCACTAGATGTGCCAATTACAGTAAAACCCTGACTTACATATGCCTTGAGTTACATAAAATTCGACTTACATAATGATTTTGTGCTAAAACCATGTCTCGATTTACATGATTTCCTATGGGTTTGCTTAAGAGTTACATAAAGATTCTTTTTCCTATGGGTTTGTTTCGAGTTACATAAAAATTCATTTCCCTGCTTCGATTTACATAAAAATAATTTTTTCCTATGGGTTTTCTTTGAGTTACGTAAAAATAATTTTTCCTATGGGTTTGCTTCGAGTTACATAAATCGATTTAATCAAAAGCCTACGGAATGGAGTTTTTTCATAAGTAGGGGTTTTACTGTACTGTATAGCCAAATCAAAGTCAATTAGGAATATTACCTAGAGGGTTAGACATTCCTTTCACTTTGCAGTGCTGCTGTGTTGTTAAAATACCACGTAGAGTTCTTGATGGGTAGCTTTTTTTGTGGTATCCTCAGTGGTTCCATAAGAGTAAGGATGTGTCACTATAATAATGTCATTTCAGAAATTATTCTCGGTTGAAAGGATTTTTGCTGGAGAAATTCTGCTTAGGGGATGACCAAATGAGGCTCCTTTCATGTCCTCAAGAGCTGGATCAGAGATGGGTGCTCAATCCATCATGCAGTGCCCGGGTCTTGATCTGCCGACTTGCCAGCCTTCCAGCTAACAAGGCGATCTTCTTATCCACTGAGCCACTGCAGCCCCAGGGTGTGTCACTGGAGACCAAGAGCAAGATCATCCACCCTCTTGCATTTCTGATCACCACCTACAGATAACGAAAGCAGGACAGCAAAGAAACCTGACAGCAGAGGAAAAACATGGTGGATACCCTGGACTGCTAAAAAGACAAATAAGTGGGTCCTAGAAGAAATCAAGTCTGAGCTATCTCTGGAGGCAAAAATAATGAAACTGAATTTGTGTTTGGGCATATTGTGAGAAGACAAGACTCTAAAAAAATAATGCTGGGAGAGGTGGACGGCAGTGGGAAACAAGGAAGGCTAAACATCAAATGGATTTGATTCCCTAAGGAAAGCTACAAACTATAACTTTGCAGGACTTGAGCAGGGTTGTTGAGGACAGGACATTTTGGAGAGATCTCATTCGTAGGGTCACCATAAATTTTCCCAGAAATGTATTCCAGGCTATCGTTGCAGTCACTAACACCTGAACATCAGTGATGCGCTGCAAATTTTTTTACTACCCCCACCATGGGTGTGGCTAACTGAGCATGGCTAACTCTGTGGGCCATGCCCACTTGCCCTCCCTACACCATGGCCTGAGGTAGGGAGGTGGGCGTGGCCAGCCGAGTGGGCATGGCCTGGGGGAATTTCCGGTGCCCTGGCACCGGTAGCAGCGTAATGCTGAATATTCAAATCCTGTACTACAGAAATTCTCTAGGCAAATCTAGCTGATGAGCAGTGGAATATGTTAACAATGTTTGGCATCTGACTATGGACTGGAGAGACTTCATAATACAAAAACATTTTGCTTTTGCTTGAAGGAAAGCCAGTTCTTTCATCAGCTCACTTTTTTGAGGGGAAAAATGAAGGAAAAAAATCCAGTGAGTGTAAATATCTTTTGTGTATTAGGAAACCAGTGAAACATAATTTGGCTTCCAGAATTCTATGGGTACCAGAGAGGCACATTTTACAATGCAGGTCCTCATACAAAGATGTAGAGACATGAGATGTGATGTGCATACATTTTTATAGATTATGCAAAAGCCTTTGACATATGCCAGCATGAGAAGATGATCATTGCATTAAAGAAAATAGGTGTAGATGATAAAGATATCAGACTCATCATCAACCTTTATTGGAATCAGACAGCTCAAGTCAGAGTCGAAGAGCAGCTGAAAGAGCAGGTTCAATTTTGCAGAGGTGTGCAACAAGACTGAGTGTTGTCCCCGACACTGTTTAATATATATTTGGAGAGTATTTTTTCAGAAGTACTATCAGATTTAAACATGGATATTAAAATTAATGGGGAATACCTGAATAACATGTGATATGCTAATGACATAGTGATGTTGGCCACAAACCTTGGATATCTTCAGTTGATGATGGATCGAGTTAGAGCTTCAAGCGTAGAATATGATTTGGATCTCAACTCCAAGAAGAGAAAATATCTGGTTATAAGCTGAACACCAACTCATGGCAAGCTAATGGCAGGAACACAAGAAATCGAAAGAGTGGATACAATTGTTTATTTGGGGGGTATATTAAATGAGAATTGGAATCTCGAGGTAGATATTAAAATACGAGTAGAAAAAGCAAGACCTACCTTCATAAAAATGTGACATTTGTAATGCAGTAGAGACCTAACTCTTGCTACAAAGATCTGAATAGTGAGATGTTGCATGTTCGCAGTGTTGCTATATGGAGTCAAAGTTTGGTCATTGACTAAAGCATCTGAAAAGAGAATCAAAGCTTTTGAAGTGTGGATCTATACATGGTTGGTAAGGATATCATGGGCTGACCACGTGACTAATGTAGAAGAATTGTGCCAAATGGATAAAAAACAAGAACTCTTTAAGACCATCAAGCAAAAAAAGCTTCAATACCTTGACTATACCATGTGGAACAACATAAAATATAGAATACTCCAACTTGCTCTGCAAGGAAAGATCCCTGTGAAGAGAGGCCATGGACATAGACAGACTTTATGGCTGAAGAACATGAGAGTCTGGTGTGGCATGTCCTTGGAAGAACTGTTCCAAGGAGTTAAGAACAGGCAGACTATTGCCATGATGATAGCCAAAATCTGGAACAGATACGGCACCAGAAGAAGAAGATTAGGAAACATGAGCTATAAATACACAGGCATAGATTGAACTGTCATGAGTAACAACATTACTTTTTAAAATGGCTATATTAAAACACCTTTTCAGACACACAGTGCTGGTTATTTGGCTGAGGTGAGCACCACCCTCTAGAGTTGGATACCTTTACCTTACATATGTTCAAGTAAGACCTTTAACAAAATGTTTCCTGATGGAACTACTATACTTCTGTTCAGGGTTTATGACAGCTGAGCAGGATTTTCAAGTGTGTCAATCTCATCTGGATCTGCTCCCCCCCATATCTTCCCCCTTAGTGCCGAACATTGGTTTCGTACCTTAGATTCCAGTCCTTACTGTGCTTTCTCATTTTGCCTACTTCCCCAACATCTTAAACAGGCAGCAAAGCTTGGAATTTCCCCCAAATATATTGTCCCCAATACTTTCCTGTTGTTTCATAGGGTCAGATTATGCCAGTGATGGCGAACTTTGGCACTCCAGCTGTTCTTGGACTTCAGTTACCAAAAGCCCAAATCAGCACTCCTGCTGATCAGGGCTTCTGGG
The DNA here is from genome assembly GCA_035047345.1 of Bradypodion ventrale. Taxonomy (NCBI): domain Eukaryota; kingdom Metazoa; phylum Chordata; class Lepidosauria; order Squamata; family Chamaeleonidae; genus Bradypodion; species Bradypodion ventrale. The sequence goes on along the minus strand of JAWDJE010000003.1, from coordinate 36,183,542 downwards.
AATTGAAGTTCAAGAATATCTGGAGTGCCAAGGACTAGACCAAGAGTAAACAAACTTGTCTCTCCAGGTGTTCTTGGACTTCAATTTCCAGTAGCCCAAGTCAGAACAATTGCTGATAAGGACTTCTGGGAATTGAAGTCGAAGAACATCTGGAGAGCCAAGTTTGCTGACCATTTAGTAGATAATAACAAATGGCAGTGAAAAATGTCTGTTCCTGCACATGGTTTTCCTTGCCTACCTGTCTTTTATTTAATCTCCTTTGTTTTGTGATTGGTCATTGCAAAGTTAGCATGTACTTAATTTGCAACCTGAGTGCTGCACGACGGATCTTCGGGACATGAAAGGAGCCTCATTTGGGCATCCCCTGAGCGGAGGTTTTCCAGCAAAACTCCTTTCAACCCTGAGTAATTTCTGACACTAAATTTATTTATTTATTTATTTATTTATTTAACTCTGATTACAGAGTCATGTATCTCAGAAAATTCTATTGGGGGAGGGGGGGGAGATTTTTTGAAGGCAATAAACTTTAAGTAATAATGGCATTTCATTGCATTTCTTCTCACACCTTTTGCTTGTGTTGCTGTAGTAGTAATGTTATATACTGTATATGTAAATATATAATAATAGCCTGATAGTCTCCAGAAGATGGTCATATATTTTAAAAAATACAACACATTCTACTACATTTCTGCCAAGGTCTACTTATATAACCATTATAAATAATAAAGTTTCTGGATTACACAAGCAATTCTTTTATTCCTAGAACATTATTTCCTGCAGGAAATGCAATACAGTGGAACCTCGTATAACAGATGCCTCATATAATGAAAAACTTGTATAAAGAAAAGAGATTGATAAAGCCATAGCACCATGCATAACGAAAATTTTCACTATGCGGAAATGGTACTCCCTATGGGAAAACTTGTACAATGAAAATTTCTATCGGACAACTTGCATAACGAAAAAAATTTGTTATGTTTTTCCATAGAAATTTTTGTTATACGAGTTTTTCCATGGGCATTTTCGTTATATGAAAAAAATCATATAACAAAAAAATCACAGTGAACAGACTCGTAGAATGAATTATTTTTGTTATACGAGGTTCCACTGTACATATTTTTGTTTTAATACATTATTTAAAATCACTTTTTAATTTGGTTTAAAATAGAGACACAGACATAAACCTGTTTTATAGTGCTTGCAAAAGATGTTGAGCCAGGCAATGCCTTGCCCACTCTGAAAAAATGCATAAAATTTCCAAAGCATATAATTCCATATTAATGTCAGAGTTTTAACCAGTGAGATATGGTATAGTGGTTATAGAGTAATAAGACTGGGGATTATAGAAGCCAATGTTGAATTTTTTACAAAGTCTGGAAGTAAATTAAGTGGTTACTGACCAATCAAAATCTCTTAGCTTGATCTACTTTTATGTTGTGAACATATAGGTAGGGTGTGCAAAAAGCATGCTGCCTCAAACTCATAACAGAAAATGCAGGGTATATAATTAAGTACTGTACTGTACAGTACTTTAATTAGTTGATCCACAGATATTAACTTGTGATCCAGATCAAGTTTTGTTTACATTCTTGCCATTCCTCTCCACCCTACCTTTAATCAGTAATTATGGAACTGACCCTAAACAATGAAACTGAAGAATAATAATAGGTGCTTGTTAAAACATGGTTATATTGAATTTTGGCTTTAAAAATGGTTGACCATTTCTACTTTCCAGATGTTCCACTTCATAACTCAGTTTTTCAATTTCAACAATAATTCTAATAATGAAATTCTAGAAACTGAAAAATTTGAAGGGGAAAAAGGGAAGACAATGAAGTAGACACAGTAATTATTTGCCCACTAGTCAGCAAAACTGCTTTTTCCCTCTAAAGCCCTACTGACTTGTATCACCCATCGTATCCTCTTTTTGTTGTTCAGTCGTACAGTCGATTCCGACTCTTTGCGACCCTATGGACCATTGCCCTCGAGGCACCTCTGTCCTCTTTCCATCCTCCTCAGCCCACTCAGCTCTGTGCCCATTGCATCTACAATACCATCTCACCATCTCATCTTTGGCCGCCCCTTCTTCTTTTGCCCTCCAGCTTTCCCAGCATCAAGGCCTTCTGAAGTGAATCGTCCCTTCTCATTTGATGTCCAAAATACTTCATCTTCATCTTTACTATTTGACCTTCCAATGAGCAGCCAGAGTTGATTTCTTCTAAGATTGACCTATTTGTGATCCTAGCTGTCCAGGGGACTCTCAAAACTCTCCTCCAACACCACATCTCAAAGGCGTCTATTCTTCTGCACTCAGCTTTCCTAATGGTCCAACTCTCACACCCATACATTACCACCGGGAATACCATTGCTCTGACTATACGAATTTTCCCCCCCAAGAAGATGTCTCTACTTTTCACTATGTTCTCCAGGTTTCTCATAGCTTGTCTCCCAGAATCAATCGTCTTTGACCTCTTATTACTTTGAGCCTTAGTTCATTCTTTCAGACTAATTTTATTTATGTATTTATTTATTTCATATCCACTAGAAATAAATAAATAAATAAATAAAATTAGTCTGAAAGAATGAACTAAGGATCAAGATAATAAGAAAGACACCCAGACCTCTGTCTTTATTTGCTCAATCCCCTGATGCCCACATTAGCTTTTGCAACCTTCTGGGTTCAGGTGTTTTATGTTACTGGAAGGTAAAGACAAGTAGTAACAAGCTGTATCATGTTTGTGTCACTTTTGAAGCAAACATTTCCCTGAAGGAAGTACAAGGCCAGCATATGCTGTTATACTATTTTATCCTCAAAACAAACCAGTTAGGAGGCTAAGGTTTGGAGGAAAGTGAGACAAAGAACTAGCCAACTAATAGCAATTCAACCATTGGTGTATATGACTTATATTGCACATTTACACATACATAGTATCACACCCATTCTGACCAAATGAACCACAGACTGGAATCAAAACACAAGTTACAATATTGTCTCAGCATCTATAGCGAGCTCGGGGCAGTTGTAGATCTGGAAAGCCATTGGCTTCCCACTCTGATAGTGCCATTGTAAATTATTAAAAATGTTGCTACCATATGGCCTGTAATTGCCAAGTTAATGAAGCAGCCTTTCTCATACCACTCCTAAGCCCCAAGTTGAATCTGAGAAGGATGACTTGATGGTATAAGTAAAATGCCTGTTCGTTGGTGCAGAGTTGCAACAACTAACCAATGACTGATACAAAATAGGAAATGATACAGATAATTTTTTTATTCCACTTTGAATAAATTATATGGGCAATTAAAAAAAGAGGAGGTGGAAGAAGGAGTTTTAAGCAAGCAAATAAACCAGGGCACCCTTTGCCAGCCAGTTAATGTTATGCTTTGACAGCTGTGCAGAACAGAGAATTATCTTCTCTCTGTCCATGGGGAGTTCAGCTGCTTCTTCACAGACAGAGGAAAAATAAACAAGGGAAGAGCGACATAAAAGCTTCTGGTCTCCCCCCTCCCCCTGAAAAGGCTAGTATTTCTTTCTAGAAGCTTGGAACTGAAAATGGCCTGCACAACGTTATGGGTGCTCATTGGGTTACTCCTCCATGGGTTAAACTATGCATGTACCAAAGCAGAGGATACCAACGAAGGTGAAGAGGCAGAAGAAGGAGAATGTAGACTACTTGGAAAGTTTGACTTGAGAGGCTACGTAAATGCTGAAAATGCTATGCATGTTATAGGAGGGATGTTCCCGATGCACTTCAGAACCATTCTTGAGGAAGACCCCACGAGCACCCCACCAATGTCACCCCAATGTGAGGGGTAAGCTATTTTTATTTTATTTTTCATACTTGAGTAGGAAACCCAGTTATGGCCATCATGGTATATCTTGTAGTTCACAAAGAATGATGGTAAGTGGATGAAATGGAGAAATATGTTGTTTTGAAATAACAGATTGGGGACAGATAATATACAGAGACATGGAAGGAGTGCAGATAGGCAGCCCCACTCATGGGCTGTCATTTGTTTTTGCTTTGCTTTGTCCCCAAGTTTGCCTGCTTTTTCCTAGATACTTTCACAACCGTCATTTGTTTTTGTCTTACTGCTTAATGTTTAAAGAGATTTGAAGAAATTTGACAAAAATCTCTGCATGAAATAGGGTCAGTGTGAAGAGTCAGCTTAAATGACATTTGGCCAAGACTCACTTCAGAGTCGATCCCCACTCCCAAAAAATATTCTGGAGCTTTTTAGTTTTTTGGAAGCTGGTGCTGCACTTCCTTCCTCTCTTTACCTGTTCATCAGGTCTTGCTTTGAGTATGAGTCAGGGGTCCTCAAACTATGGCCCGTGGGCTGGATCTGGCCCCAACACCAATTCATCCAGCCTACACTGCCCTCATCGCTTCCAGAAGCAGAAGTAACACACATTTTACTTCTGCTTCTGGGAGCGATGAGGGTGGCATGGGCTGGATGAATTAGTGTCAGGGGCCAAATCTGGCCTATGGGCCATAGTTTGGGCATCCCTGCTTTAAGCAGAGAAAATGGCAGCCTAAAATCTATCTCATTCTGTTGCAAACCAGATTGCAAGGTGTGTTTTACTTTGGCTTCCGTTGGGAGGAATCAAGTGACCAGCCCGTGGAACCAAGTGAACAGCCTGAAGCCTGAAAAATTTGGGTACCCTTGGTATAAGTGCTGACAGGAACAAGAAGAAACCCCTGTCATCTCTGTTTCTTTTGCTTCCTCTCCCTCTGTTTGGGGATGGCATTTAACTCCCATAGGGAGAATAAGAATGAAAGGACGGTTGTGAAAGTAGGAAAAAGCAGGCAAACTTGGGGACAAAGCAAAGCAATCACACTTCTATACCACCCCATAGTGCTTAGTGCACTCTCTGGGCAGTTCACAAGTTAATTAGCATTTTGCCCCCAACATGCTAGGCACTCATTTTACTGACCTTGGAAGGATGAAAGGCTGAGTCAGCCTTGATCCCGGTCAGGACTGAACTCACAACCTTGAGCCCTGGTCAGGATCATACAGACTTTTGGTTGCAGAGCAGCAGCTTAACTACTGTGCCACCAGGATTTACTGAGGGGTTTATGTTGCAAAGACACAAAACCCTCTATCTTTGCATAGAGCCAGTAGCTGGCTAAGTCTTCACAGTATATTTCTGTCTTACTAGGTAAGGTAAAGGTTTCCCTTGCTCGAAAGCCAGTCGTATCCGACTCTAGGGTGCAGTGCTCATCTCTGTTTCTAAGGCGAAGAGCCAGCGCTGTCTGCTTCTGCAGACGTTTCCGTGGTCATGTGGCAGGCATGACTAGACACCGGAGCGCACGGAACGCTGTTACCTTCCCACCGAAGTGGTCCCTATTTATCTACTTGCAATTTCTTGCTTTCGAACTGCTAGGTTGGCAGGAGCTAGGATGAAGACGGGAGCTCATTTCCGTCCTGCAGTACTCGGGAATCGAACTGCTGACCTTCCGCTTCCCAGTCAGCGTCTTAGCAGCTTGAGCCACTGCAGTACCCTCTGTCTTACTAAATGTATTCATTTATTGTTTTCCTGCTTGCCAGGATTTCCAGAGTGCTGTGCAGTACAATGAAAAGTAGTCTTTAAATACAATTTCAACCCATTTTCAAAGCTAATTTTAATTCAGTTTTAAACCAATCAGTTCTTGTCACCATTAACTCATCATGTGTGAGAGAGAGTCGATTGTCTGACAGGGAAAGCCAGAAATTTGAGGGACGTAAGGGGACTTAATCCAATCCTGTTGGGCCAACGTGAGTCAAGGTTCAAACAAAGTAACTTTTCAAAGCACAGGATTTAACAGTGTTTTCTGGGGAACAAAATGATTCCCAATATCTACAAGAGTTGTTTGGGACTACCGTGACTTAATTGTTAAGACGCTGAACTTGATGACTGGAAGGTCAACAGGTGAGCAGTTTGTTGCACAATGGCATGAGCTTCCATCTCTGTACCAGCTCCTGCCAACCTAGCAGTTAGAAAGCAAGGAATTGCAAGAAGATAAATAGATACCACTTTGGTGGGAAGGTAAACAGCATTCCGTGCACTCCAGTGTCTAGGCATGCCTGCCACATGTCCACAGAAATGTCTGCATATGCCGACAGTGCTGGCTCTTTGGCTATAAACAAAGATGAGCACCGAACCCTAGAGTCGGATACTACTGGCTGTCGAGCAAGGGTGACCTTTACATTACCTTTACAAGAGTTGTTTACAGTTTATGAAGAAGAAACCAGCCCTTTTATTGTGTGTGGCTTTGGAAGTGCATGGTTACACCAGTGGCAGAATAGTATGGCCTTGAACAGCCTGTTAGCTATGTGTACCAAGCCCTACCCCACAAGGGCTGCTTCACACATGACACGCTATTACACTTCTATACCACCCCATAGTGCTTAGTGTACTCTCTGGGCATTTCACAAGTTAATTAGCATTTTGCCCCCAACATGCTGGGTACTCACTTTACTGACCTCAGAAGGATGGAACCCTTTTATACCGGTCAGGATTGAACTCACAACATTCTGGCTGCAGTACAGCAGTTTAACCACTGCGTCACTAGGGATCTCTCAAGGCCTATCTCGCTTAGCACCCAGTTTCATAGAAGTGCTAATCAGCTACCTATGTTATGCCTCCAAGCTGGGTATAAGTGCAACAGCGCTATCTCACTAGTGCTCCACAACAACTGGTTGTACATTTGCTCCTTGCATCTGAGGAACAGGTTTCTGGTAATGGTCTTTTGTGCTGAATCCTGTTTACTCTTTACTGCATGCAGAAGAGACCCTTTCATGCACAGTTCCTCTCTTGCCCAAGGGGAAATTTGCTAGCTTCTTATGCAAATGGAAAGGGACTGCGGTGGCTCAAATGGTTAAGATGCTGAACTCGATGACTAAAAGGTCAGAGTTTGATTCCTGAGTACTACAGAGTGAGCTCCCGTCTTTTCCCCAGCTCCTGCCAACCTAGCAGTTCGAAAGCAAGAAATTGCTTTCCACTTTGGTGGAAAGGTAAACAGAGTTCTGTGTTAAGGCATGCTTTGAACAGGATGTTTGCTGTTTCTGGCAATGATGAGAACATTTCTGTACTGTTTCCTGGCATTCCTTGTATTCTCAGATCTCTTTCTTCTAATCCTTCTTTTAACTCTGTGTGTGTGTGTGTGCACGTGCGTGTGCAGATAAATACCTGTGTAACAGTTCATAATACCTATCTTCCACTGCTCTTTTTAAAAATGTTCTCACAGATGGGAAAAAATCAATTCTGCAAGAAATTGTTGTAATAGTTCAGTGTAACCTCCCTCCAAGTTACAGATATCTGTGCTTCACTATTCACAGGCATTGGTCCCCCCCACCTCCCCTGAGACCTGGTAACAAACAAGTACAAGCACAGACATAAACTGATTGGGAGTATCCTCAAAAAAGGCAAAGGGTGAATAGAGTTCAAATCTGCGCGCCTTTATTAAGGTAAAATTAAAAATAGGCCAGGGACCAGTGTTCAGCCATATTTGGTAGGGAAAAAAGTGGACTCAAGGTTCAGTCCTTTCCACCTCTGCCTTAACAAGAAACAGTAAAGCAATTTCATTCTAGCTCAGGTCTTACATTAACACTGGTATGTTTACCCACCCACCCACCTTCCAAAGTCTGTAGGCATACCTGCCAAGTATCCCGTATTGGTCGGGATTTCCCGTTTTTCTGTCCTCATTCCTCCCCTTTCCCATTGCTGTCCCATATTTGAACGACAGGGAAAGGGCTTACTGCGCATGCGTGGCCACTGTGCACATGCACAAACGGGTTACTGCGTATGCGCAGACACGGTGCACATGCGCAAACGGGTATGGTCTGTAGGTTTGTAAAAGAATTTATTAAAAACCACTCTACAATGAATCGTACCATTGCACTCATAATGGGAGTGAAAAATATTGGCTAGGCTTGAGCTACATTAGCTTGACAAAGTAGCCATTAAACATTAAGTAAACGTATTGGTAAGAGATTGGAGACAGTAGTACAGTATTTGATACACCCCAGTGCAGTCTACTTTTGTTATCAAGTCTGCTGGTGTGTTGTTGTTGTTTTTTTTGGGGGGGGGATGGAGGAGTGATGTGCTTGAGGTCTGGGAAAATAAGGGTCATGTAGTAGTAGGGGACTGCTGTAGTATGCCCGTGTCCCTAGATTGGCCATTACTCTTCCCAAGGGGTTCGCTCGCTAACGCACACGGCTTGAGAATCAACACGGGCTCTGATGGAAGGGAAATTGGGGTGTGGGCTAGATTAATTGGCATAAATCATAAGAGCCTTGGCTGAGGAATTGTGGAGGAAATAGGACAAAGGTAAAAAGTTGCTGACTCGAAGGTTGAACTCACTCTTCCCCTTCTGACCCAAGATAAGGTTGAGTAAGCACACTGAGTCAGCGGCTAAGGAAGTTAGCTCCGGAGACAGTTTACATGGTCTTCCGAGATAGGGCGAGAACAATGGGGTTTCGCCAACCCAGATCTTAGATAACTGCGGGTTTGTCCATTAATCACAAGACAATGTCTGGAGACAGGTGTTATCTTGACCCACCAGAAATGCCACGTATGCATTAGCCTTCTGTGATGAAGTTCCGTGCACCTTAGCATGGAACTCTTGAGGCAGGGTAATAAATATGCCACCCGACTTAGGTCGGGACTGGACTTCACCGCACATTTCGTCTCACGTGTCCTTCCTTGCGGCCAGTCACTCCGAACCTCCGCGGGCCGTTCCCGGACCAGGCGGCCCTCTCCGTTGGCCCCAGCAACACCATTGCAACAGACTGCAGTGGCTTAGTGATTAAGATGTTGAACTAGATGGCCAGAAGGTTGGCAGGTCATCAGTTTAAGACCCGAGTGCTGCATGATGGAGTGAGCTCCCATCATCTGTCCCAGCTCATGCCAATGTAGCAATTCTAAAGCAAAAAATTGCAAGTAGGTAAATAGATACCACTTTGGTGGGAAGGTAACAGCATTCCATGCATTCCAGTGTCTAGGCATGCCTGCCACATGTCTACAGAAATGTCTGCATGTGCCGACAGTGCTGACTTTTTGGCTGTAAACGGAAGTGAGCACCAACCCCTAGAGTTGGATACGACTGGCTTTTGAGCAAGGGTGACCTTTACCAAGTAGGGGTAGTGTTGAGTCTGGAACAAGAATTACTCTAACCAGCAGGATCAAATTAAACTCAGTGATTCTTTATTCAGCTCATATTTCGGACTGGGGACTGTGTACAGGAGTGGCCTCTATATATACACAGTGATTTGACCATTACAAAACAAGATACATTTAGGCGGGCTTCTGGAGGACAAACAAAGTTCAACATTTCTCGCTTTGACAAACATTTGAATTTTGTGCCTTTAGAAATGGTGTGTTCTGTTCTTTAGCTTTGGCGCAGTTTGTCTTTTGAATTAGAATTAGGCTTTGGACACAAGTAGCTAATAGACAGAATGGGGGAGTGTTGCACCTCAACATTTCAGGAGAAGAATGCACCCCTGCTTTATTCACAGCAGCCTGAAATAAAGAATGAAGGTGTAGGTGAGAGATACTTGTCAGTGTCTCAAGAATCTGTTACATGGGGTGGTTGCCTTCGCTTGCCTAAGGTTAGGGCTGGCTCCTCTTGTTTGCATGCAAATGTATTATATTTTTCAGTTGATCCAGACTTGAGAAGTCTTGACTGCTAACAACTCACAAATAATCCATTGTGGTTTAAATACCAAAGGTGCATCTAGAACCAATTATTGTAAATCTATACCTATAAAATGGTGTGTTAACCATTGGAATGTGACAAAGGATGTTTAGCCAGGCCCTACTAGCCTGTAATGGGCCTCCGTTCACTCGCCTGAACCCGGTTCGCAGGTAACTGTCGGGTTGAAATTTGCACCAGTGGGGCAGGAGCCCCCCGGATGCAAACAAAAAAAGGGAACTTCAATTCCCAACGTTCCTTGCGCTGTGCCGCACCAGAGCCAATCAGGCTGAGTGGCGCGAGCAAAAGGAACGTTCGGAAACGCGCCGTGGCCAATCAAAAATAAGCCGCAGGAAACAAACCGCTGTACTAACTAAAATCATGCATGCCAAACTACAAGCCCCAGCATCCTGCACGCCATGAGCGCGCAGAATGCTGAGGCAGCTGGCGCGTGAAAAATAAAAGTAAAAAACACAGCGCATCACAGTAACACAGGCTGCGGTAAGGAAACCCCCGCCGCTGCTGCCCTTCTTTTCCACGGGCCAGGCATCGAGCCCGGCCCACGGAAAAGAAAGACCCCCCGGCCGCTGCCTTTCCTTTCCACGGACCAGGCATCAAGCCCGGCCTGCAGAAAAGAAAGACCCCCATCCATCCCTGCCTTCCCTTTCCATGGGCCAGGCATCGAGCCCAGTCCGTGGAAAAGAAAGACCCCCCACCCGCCCCCAATACAAAACAACACAAACCAAAAACAGTCAAAAATACTCAAAACCAAAATAAAAACAGAAAAAGTAAACACAAAACATCCCGAAACACAATCTAAAAACACTCAAAAATAATCAAAACCAAAAATAAAAAACAAAAAGGAAACACAAAAACATCCAAAAAGGAAACACAAAATCATTACACAGACCCCCCCAAACCCCCCAAAACAAACACCCCCCCCAAAAAAAATTTTTTAAACCAGATCGCTTACCAGAAGACGTCTTCACTCCATGACGACCAGAACTCAACTGAGGGAACAAAGAGACTACTTACCGGAAGAGGAAACGACACCCAGAGGACAGTAGAGAAAAATAGTACAATACAAGAAAAGCTCACCAGCCCCACCCAGAGGCCACAAGAGAAAAAACATTCAAAAATAATAAAAATAATTAGAAATAATTCCCAAATCAATGAAATAAGTTATCAAAACATTCAAAAATAGTCACAATAATCACAAATAATTCAAAAAAAGTTTTCACTCAAAAAAACCCAAAACATCTAAACACAGTATAGAAACATAGATTTTGAAAAAACATATTCTTACACATTTAAAAAAAAATTATCCAAGGTACAACTATTTAAAAAGATTCACATAGTAACACATTATTTGGTTAAATACAATAATGATAAAAAATTATATCATCCTTTCCTCTTTAAAAAAACAACAACAACCAAAAAATAAAAAAAATCACAGTTTATAACAGCCCATGCGTAAAAATAAAAATGTAAAAAACCACAATTAAAAACTAACCTCATTTGCATAAAAATAAAACAAAAACCTTCCAAGACCATTTTAAAGAGCCCGGCACCGCCGGGCAAAATCTGCTATTATGAAATAAAATGCAGGAGTCTGGTTGGGAATGATATATGTTTTTGGAGTACAATGCTAGACAGAAGCGTACTTTGAATGAAAATCAGCAATACATATAACCGCTTTACTTACTTCCCTGTAAGTGGATTGGTAAAATCTCAGCAGTATACATTTTTTTCCTTTGCTTTGTTTGAGGATTTCTTTCATTGCTCAGTAGTAGGAAGATGATACTTGAATATGATATTGAAATTTCAGCTGGAGGGAGACTGGAAGGGAGAGGAAATGCAATCTATTTTGTTTTGCTGCAATATTGTGAATAATTCATAGAGATCTGCTTACATGTTTGATTTCCTCTTATTTTCCCCAGGCACGTGAATGATCTCACATGCATTTATTATTCAAATCTATTTTCTATAAATGAGACCTGGAAATAGTGCCAAAGAATTTCTACTTTACACGGTTTGCTTATTAGCCAGAAAGTTTGTGGAGATGCAAATGGACCTTTTTCAACTCTGAAGGAATCTCTACATCTAGCAACATGCTTACCTGTATTCCAGAAGAATTGAAAGATGTCACTTTGCAACAGCACAGACCTTTTGACCACCAAGTCTTAATTTGATGATCTTGTATTGCATTAATCTGTTGCAGCAAAATCAATGGAGCATCTTGTGATACCTTAAAAACTAACAAGTTATGTAACTCCAATATGGTTAAGCTATTATGACTTAAAATATAACAAGGGCTGTTGGAGATGTAAAAAAAAAGAGAGAGAGAGAGAGAGATTGGAACATATCTTCATTTATGGTGGGATTGTAATTATGTGAAGAAGATGTAGAAAAGAGGTTTTTTTATATAAAAAAACAATCATATTTTGTCTATAAAATTAGAGGTGTCCTAGAATAGCATTATTAATGGATTTTGAAAATAAACTGATAGAAAAGAATAAGAAAGAAATGATTATTATAATGGTGACAGCTTTGAGATTGCTTATTGTTAAAAAATGGAAAGTAGACCATGAGTTTGAATTGGAAGATTGTTTTAAAGAGATATGGAATATGACAATAAATGATAGATTGATGTGTGAATTAAAATTTAAAAAGGGATTATCAAAAAAGATTGATTTTAGAAAGATATGGGGAGAGTTTATTGAATATGTTTTAGTGAAAGGGAAGGGATTAAGACCAGTTCAAGAATATGTATCTTTTTGGAAAGGGGGGGACAAATCTATAAGTAAAAAACTATATATAAAATAGTATTTAGTTGAGATATATAGTTTCCCATTGGTGATGGGTCATGGTTTTAGTTGTTAAGCAACGTGACCATTCAGAGAAAATGCTGCTCTTTAAGCGAGTTAGTCTCTAAGTAAGGTGCTCTTTATGTGAGGTTTTACTGTACAGCAGTGTGAGACCGCTTTAACTGTTATAGCTCTTGGGATCTGTATTTTAGTGAGGAACCTAGAAATAATTCCCAGAGATCTCTGGCTCATTACCCTTGAACAATTGCAGTGAATTACAAATGCCTCACTAAACTACAAATCCCAGCATTCCACAGGACAGAGTTATGGCATTTTAACTGGCATCAAGCCACTAGGATTATGTAGTGCAGACACACCTTAGGGCTCTTAGGGTCTCAGCAGCAGAGATGCCTCATCCCAACATTTGAGGGTAAAACATACTGCTCTGTGGTCTATCTGTGCCCCAGAGTTATACATGCCAGTCAGGTGGCTCAGTGGTTAAGAATCTCGCCTTGTTAGCTGGAAGACTGACAAATCAGTAGTTCGAGACCCAGGTACTGCATGACAGATTGAACGGCTGTCTCTGTCCCAGCTCTTGGGGACATGAAAGAAGCCTCATTTCCCTTGAGTGGAATTTCTCCCTCAAAAATCCTTTCAACCCAGAATAATTTCTGACACAAACAACAACAATTACTATTACTATTATTGTGAAGGAACATAACAATTATCAGATGGTCTACATCTGCCTGTCATGTATGGGATTTGCCTGATTTCCACGATCCTTCTCTGCTAAAGGGAGCAAAGGGGAAATGGGAATTGAATGAAAGTGGTTGCATTTTTATATCTGCATTTATCCAACTTATAATTATGCGTAAGGCAAATGGAAGGCCACTGCATTATATTGTTTCCAGGACAATCTTCATGGCTATTTGCTATGAGGTTAGCCAATATTCGGAATCAGATACAATACTTAAAGAAGAAGAAGAGTTGCTCTGCAACAGATAGATTTCCAGATCCATTAATACATTGGAATATTATTCCATTCTTTATTTGACAAATTATGAATCTTTCTCTCATTTCAGTCAGTTAGAGCAGGGGCTCCCACCCAAGGCCCACGGGCCGGCCCCGGCCCCTGGTGCCATTGTATGTGCCCCCCCACCCTTCCAAGGGCATTCAAGAAACAAAAGGGCCACCCTTTTGAAGCTGTTGGAACAAAATGGCCACCCCTATCATGCAGGCAGGGCAAAATGGCCGTCCAACGCTTGAAGCTGATTGATAGAGCATTGTTGTGTTCTTAATACTATGCCTTTGCAACAATGTAATACCTATCAACTGTAACACTGTAACCTTCTGTAATAGGATGCGAGCTAGCAACCGCTAGGTGGCAATAGCGAGCGTCCAGCTCATATGGTCCCAATTACGCAATAACTCCAGCGCGGGAAGATTCCCGCCACTACCTCACCTGGACAAGAAGGGCGTGACCAGGGATGACGTCACGCGGGCGATAGCCAATGGGCTATCGTGGAGCCACATTCAAATGTATAGCCACTGTATATATTGAGCTGTTCGTCCACCATTACCACATGTTCCCCCGGACCACCATTCAATAAAGATGTGTTAAGCCAATCCTTCGGCTGTTCCTTTGTCTTGGTTCTCATACACTAAATTGGCGACGAAGGTGGGATATGGCTTCCCACGAGACCAAGACACATGCCGGTTTCGACATAAACAAGCCGGAAGACTGGGAGCTCTTTGAAATGGACTTCCAAGATACGCTGGTGGTGTCCGACATTACGGACGAGGGAAAGAAGAGGGCCATACTCACTCGGATGCTGGGAAATGCCGCCAAAAGAGTATTGGTGGACCTAGTATCACCGAAGAAAGTGAGCGAGCTAACGGCCAAACAGCTTCTGAAGGTGATGCGCGACCATTTCCAGCCCACGGTCTCGATGTTTTCGGCTCGAGACGCGTTCTGGAAGAGAGTTCAAGCGCCTGGTGAGTCCATCGCCGCTTTTGCAGCGGCCCTGCGGTTGGCCGCCGGCCCATGCAAGTGGGAAAATCTGGAAATCACCCTCAGGGACCGCTTGCTGTGCGGCCTGTGGGATGAAGAGGTTCAGCGGAAACTGATGAACCAGGAGCTGCCCCCGACGCTACGCGAGGTTGTGAAGGCGGCCCAGGCTGCGGAGGCCACGAGGGCCGGAGTCAAGGGTTTCAGAGAAAGGCCCCCACAGCCCGACAAGGCAGCGGGTTCGGTGCAGGCAGCCAGGCGCACACCGAAATCTTCCACGGAGAGCAGCGACGATGAGGACGTCCGGAAGGTTTGGAAGGACGGCCGACGCTGCAACGGCTGTGGATCAGCCCATGACCACATCAAGTGCCCGTTCCGGAAGGCCGAGTGCCACAACTGCGGACGCCGGGGACACATCGCCAAGGTCTGCAGACGGCGGTGCAGAGACCAGAGAAGCCCGTCAGACCGCCCGCCGAAGACCAAGGAGGGCGCCCGGCCCGCGAGGAAGCAGGACGGCGTGGGCCGCATCTCCGACGACAGCGGCGACGAAGCCCCCGTGTACAGCGTGTCCTTGGGACACCCACGTTATTTTGTTGAGGTACTGGTGCAAGGGGCCCCTGTTAGGATGGAGATAGACTCGGGTTCTTCCTACTCAATTATGTCCCAGCGGGAGTTCTTGGGAATTTCCCCCCACGTGCGCCCTAAGCTCAAAGCGTTGAGGTCCACGCTGCGGGACGTGCAGGGAAATAGCATTCTGGTGTTGGGGGTTGGAAAATTCAAGGTCCAATACAAGCAACACGCCGCGGAACTTCCCATGGTTGTTCTCAAGGGGGAAGTTGCAGCCTCCTCGGGACTCAATGGTTTAAGCCCCTGGATTTGTTCATTGGGGGGGTGTATGCCGTCGGGACTGACCCAATACAGGAGGTGTGTGACGTGCACCCCGAAGTTTTCAAGAAAGGACTCGGAAAATTCAAGGGACCCCCAGTAGTGTTCGACCTGGACCCGGAGGTCCGCCCTATCAGACTCAAGCCGCGCAGAGTGCCTTTCGCACTAAAGGACAAGATAGAGGCGGAACTGGACAAATTGGTGGGCCAGGGGATTCTTGTTCCTGTTGATTCCGCAGAGTGGGAAACTCCGATTGTAACTGCGCTAAAGGCCAACGGGGAGGTTCGCATTTGCGCTGATTATAAGTGCACCATTAATAAGGCGATCCGCCCAAATGCGTATCCGGTGCCGGTAGTCAGCCACCTGTTGGCCAGGTTACATGGGGGAAAGTGTTTCGCAAAACTTGACCTAGCGCAAGCCTATCAGCAACTCTCAGTAACCCCAGCTGCAGCTGCTGCGCAAACGATAGTCACTCATAAGGGGGCGTTCCAGGTGACGCGCCTACAGTTCGGCGTGAACTCGGCGCCGGGTATTTTCCAGTCGCATGTGGAACGCCTTTTAAAGGGACTGGAGGGGGTCTTGCCATACTTTGATGACGTGTTGATAATGGGGGGGAGCGAGGAAGAGTTGGCTGAAAGGCTGGACAAAGTGCTGGCGGTGTTTGAAAAGGCGGGGTTGAGGTTGCGGAGAGACAAATGCGTCTTCTTCGCCAAAGAGGTTGAGTTCTTAGGTTTCCGGGTGACCCCCGAGGGAATCAAACCCTCCAAATCAAAGGTAGCCGCCATTCGAAATGCCCCTCGCCCCACCTCCAAGCCCGAATTGCAGTCGTTCCTAGGGCTCTTAAACTTTTACCACTCCTTCCTGCCGCGGAAGGCATTGGTAGCAGAGCCACTTCACAAGCTACTCAAGAAGGACGAAGCGTGGAAGTGGGGCGAGAGCCAGGAGAAGGCATTCAGTGACCTGAAACAACTCCTAGCGTCTGACGCCATCCTCACCCATTTTGACCCCAAGAGACCTGTGGTCCTGATATGCGACGCATCCCCAGTAGGGGTGGGGGCGGTGCTGTGCCATGTGTTGGAGAACGGGAGAGAGGCCCCGGTAGCATTCTACTCCAGATCCCTGTCCCAAGCGGAACGAAACTACGCTCAAACAGACAGGGAAGCGCTAGCAATAATCGCGGGGGCAAAAAAGTTCCACGATTTCCTCTATGGCCGTCCTTTCACCATAGTAACCGACCACAAGCCCCTGCTAGGCATTTTCACTGCAGACAAACCCACCCCTCAAATCCTGTCCCCTAGGATGTTAAGGTGGGCCATTTTCTTAAACGCGTATCAGCACGCGTTAGTGTACCGACCGGGTAAAGAGATAAGCCACGCGGACGCCCTGTCGAGGTCTCCCCTCCCCAACACTAGCAGCATTGTGGGCGAGGAAGAACGAGACCACCCGGTGCTCCTGATAGAGGTCTTAGATTCGCCCCCCATTGTACCCGCGGACATCGCCAAGGCGACCGGCAAGGACAAAACGCTTGCTCTAGTCAGCTCCTGGGTGCAGAAAGGGTGGCCGGCATCATCCCCGGCGGCGGAGTTCGCCCCGTTTTTCAGGAAGAGGCTAGAGTTGTCCATAGAGAGGGGGTGCCTGCTGTGGGGCCAGCGGGTAGTAGTCCCCGACTCCCTGAGGCCTAGGGTGCTCAAACTGCTGCACGTAAGCCACCCTGGGATTGTGCGCTCGAAGGCTCTGGCCAGGAGCTATTTCTGGTGGCCCCAATTAGATGCCGACATCGAGCACATGGTGGGCACTTGCGAGAGATGCCAATGCTCCCGACCCGAAGAGGCACGTCTGCCGCACAGGGAATGGGACGCGGCAAAGGGGCCATGGTCGCGTGTGCACATCGACTTTGCGGGGACATTTAGAGGGACACTTTTTCTCCTCGTGGTGGATGCTTACTCCAAGTGGTTGGAGGTAATTCCAGTTACGAGCACCTCTTCAGCAACGACGGTGAAGCATTTGCGGAGGGTCTTTAGCACGTTCGGTATACCCGACACCCTAATTAGCGATAACGCTAGTTGTTTCATGTCCGCTGAGTTCAGGGCGTTCACGGAGATCAACGCCATTCGGCACATCACCTCCGCCCCTTTCCACCCGGCAACAAACGGCCAGGTAGAGCGCCTCGTGCGCACCACCAAGGACACGCTGAGGCGCATGGGTCCCGGGGATCTCAACCTACAAGTGTGTCAGTTCCTGCTGGGATACAGGGTGACCCCCCTAGCTTCAGGGTACTCGCCCGCAGAGCTTTTAATGCATAGGAAGCTGACCACGATTCTGACCAGACTAGACCCAACGAGGGTGGAGGACACAGGGAGGAACTTTGGGTTAGCGGCCACGAAGCGTTTCGAAATTGGTGCCCCGGTGCATTGCAGGAACTACGCTAGCGCGGGGCCAGCCTGGATCCCGGGCGTCATCGTTGGGCAGACGGGTCCCGTGTCGTATTGTGTGGAGACCAGTGCAGGTCTACTCTGGAGGCGGCACGCAGACCAGCTCCGGCGCCGGGTTCCGGACGACCAACGTGCGGATGGCGCGGAAAAGGATTCAATGTTAGGGTTCTCCCCCACCCGTTCAGCCCAAGGGGGAGGAGAGGGGGGCCGGTGGTCCCCACCTAGGGGGGAGGGAAAGGAGTCCGAAGCGGTCCTCGTAGATATCCTGCGGAATCCTTCTAATGACACCATAGGGGATAATTCTGATTTTCATTTACAAAACCGGGGGGGGGGTTTCCAGAGTGGTCCCCCACCCATCCAAGCGAGAAGCGGGGTTTTTCGTTAGCCCCCAGTGCCCCCGGTTTTTCCACAATGGAGTTTGTCCCTTCCCCAAAAGCCGCAGAGCCGCGGCAAGTCACTAACGAGTCTCCCTCTCCCGTTGCAGGACAAGAGGCCAGGGGACAGAGAAGCAGTAGCACCCCCGGGACAAGCCAGCCAGCAGAACGCCTGAAACGTGTTTGCAATAAGCCATATTGGATGAGAGACTTCGTCTCATCCTAGGGGGGAGGGATGTTGTGTTCTTAATACTATGCCTTTGCAACAATGTAATACCTATCAACTGTAACACTGTAACCTTCTGTAATAGGACGCGAGCTAGCAACCGCTAGGTGGCAATAGCGAGCGTCCAGCTCATATGGTCCCAATTACGCAATAACTCCAGCGCGGGAAGATTCCCGCCACTACCTCACCTGGACAAGAAGGGCGTGACCAGGGATGACGTCACGCGGGCGATAGCCAATGGGCTATCGTGGAGCCACATTCAAATGTATAGCCACTGTATATATTGAGCTGTTCGTCCACCATTACCACATGTTCCCCCGGACCACCATTCAATAAAGATGTGTTAAGCCAATCCTTCAGCTGTTCCTTTGTCTTGGTTCTCATACACTAAAAGCATGACACTCAAATGCTCAGTCTTCATAACTAGTGGATGTTTACTATTCAATATACAAATGAAGGTTGAGAAATCCCTAGTCTTCCTGGTGTTTTGGGATTTCATCTTGTATAAATCCAGATCGTTGGTCAGGGATTACATCAATGCCTGCTTTCTCCAGTCTTGCTACAAATAATCACTAAATCTGAAAGGTATTTCAGATTACAGACAAAAAGGAAATTAGAAGGACAAAATGGTTACTGATTGTTTCCCTCTTGATGTAAGAGAAAAGCTGCACTGTGAATTCTCATGTTCAGACTCCAACGATTCCCTTACTCTCTAAAAGCCTGAGCAGAAAAACCTCTTAATGTACCATGTGAAGAATTGATAAAAATGTTGCATTTCCCAAGTGACGTGAATGCAGAACAAAAGATTAGGAACAAAGCTGGATTTGAATTTTATTTTTTACTCTCAGGAAGTCACATTATTACAGAAACAAGGTTATCTCTCTGCCCCCCCACCCCAAAGGCATAAGCTTGCATGGAGCTCAAGCGAAGGATGCAGATTTCTGTAATCTTGTGCAATTGAGACATTTTGCTCTACATCTCTCTCCTCTCAGACCCAGCCATCTTAGGCAATGGTTAGGAATGGTGAAAGCTGTAGGTCAGACAGCTGGTGAACACCCAGTGGGAGAAAACTGAGCTGAGCAATTTTGTAGCTGTACTGAAAAGATATGAGTAGCTGTGAAATGCCTCTAATGCCATAATTATTTATAGATATTTCTCAGCTGGGGAAAAAATGGCAGAAACTTCTGTTGTTGGGTTCACACACAGTACAGTTATCCACATGGATATACCTGAGGATGCTCTGATGTGGGCCACAAATCCGTACCTTTCCACCTGCTTAAATCACGCACACTTTCACAAAATCTTGTATTCTATTCCAGACATTATTTTGTGTTTTCATTGAAGCAATGTTTTCCATTTGAGAAGAGAATATAGCATATGAGTTGTTGTTGAAATTCTCACCTTCACACATGCACACGCACACTTCAAACTTTTAAAAAAACTACCTATGTTGGATTCCAGTCCTGGGAGAAAGCTGAGTTATAATGGGGAAGGCAGGCAAAAGGCCACTGTATTGTATTCTCAGATCACCAGTATTCAGATTTGGGTACAGCAGCAGCAGCAGCAGCAGGTGTCACTAGACTCTTTGTTAGTTTACTATATTAACATTGATACTTTTTTTTTTAAAAAAAGTAATATAATGGTAGTAACATTGCTAATTTTTTCATCCTAACTAGTCATATTCATTATTAGTTAAAATCTTTCTGAGGAGACCATTTGAGGGTTTTGTGGGTGGGGGTGTCCTCTCTTGCCTCTGTTTTTTTTGTTATTTTGTGTTGTTGGTGCTTTTTTGTCATTGGAGCATTTTTGAAAGTAGTTTTTAAAATAAGTACCATATTTGTAAAATGAGATAAGTGATAGACAGTATTATTTGATTTTAAGTAAAGACTAATAATAATGTGCAGCTTTAAAAAAAAACCCCTACTTCAAACCACACTTGGTTTGCTGTCTTACCTAAATGTAGGTGAGATCACCTTTCTGGTTTGTTTTTCTCCCTGGTTTCCTTCTCTGATTGGACAGGAGATAAACTATCTGAAGAAAGCTTCCTGTTCCTTACATAAGTGGTACAAGAATGCATTATGCCCCAGCATTTCTGTCCTAATGTCTGAATTCAGTCCTAATGATTTTGCTGGACTTCTCCTTGAAAAAAAATGTTTAGTCTACGACCTATGTTTTAATTCTGCGACTTAATCTTTTATTCTAATTTCTTCATTGTGGTTTCCCCGTGCCCCAATGGGCACGGAACGGCCCGGCAGAGGCCACTTCGGTGAGAAAGGCTCCCTGGCCCGTGGGCTCTGCGAGCACCAAAATTAAGGGGAGTGGATAAATGATAGGGTTTGATTCACCCAATTCCTTGACCTGACTAGCGGTTCTGCTGAAAGAGCAAATAACTAACTCTGTTACCCATTAGAGTAAATCACTCATCTCCAGGTCTCAGCCTAATCTCCGGCACAAACAGATGCCATGTTTACCCCTGCCTAATCCTTAGACAATGGGGCTTCCTATGTCAATGTTTATCCCAGTTAATTAACTTCCCCAGAGAGATTCCCAATTAACCCGAGTAAACAAGTGATGTGATTTCTGCCTGATGACGGTTTTGCCACCGTTGCGCTTTTCCTTCTATATATGATGCAGCCTTTTCTCAATAAACTACTGATCATATCCTCCTCCATACTGCCTCGTATCGTTCCTTGATCAGTCTCCTCCGGGACCTACGGCCCTCAGCGGCCCAGATTCCTACATCTGGTGACCCCGACGTGATCTACTTGTGAGTAAGAGCGGTCTTCCTCAGAGTAGCGATCACACACGGTCCGGTTCTGCGCTTGAACCGTGTCCGAATCGTCCCGGAGGACAGCGCGGCACTCCGTCCGGCAGCCAGCCGATCGGAGGGACGGCCTGCGGTGAGGCAGTCCAAAGAGGCATCCTACAGCTTGCTCCTGACTTTCGAGGCGGCTTGCGCCAAAGGGAAAAACGCGTTCCGCTCAGGGCAGCTGTGAGCCCCTGACAGCGCAGTGGCCACCGAGGGCCCGTGGCCGCAGTCCACGCTCCGAGCTCTGCCCAGAAGCGTCGTCGCCAGAACCTGTTGCCTGCCAAAGACGCGTCGACTCGTCCCGAGGAGGAATCTTCCGAGGACCCAATCGCAGGTAATATGGGGACCTGTCCTCAGCGACAGCGTCCATCCGCTAGCCAAAGAACTCGTGAGGAAGGGTTCATAATCCTGGCCAGGGTATTTAATTTGCATTTTCACAGCGGAGAGCTAGCGAGACTTTTGGTGTACCTAGGGGAACACTGCCTGCTTTACCCAGAAGTAGGTACGTTAACCCTTGAGCTCTGGGATCAGATAGGAGACTGCATTCAGCAACCCCCGAAAGCTCCAAGAGGCGTAATTCGCACATGGGGCAAATGTAGGAAGCTCTTAGCGGAGATAGAGCCAGTCCGGATAGAGGCCAAGGAACCCCCAAATCTGCCAGATACGCCAGCCAAACCAACGGCGCCTACGGCGCTCTATCCGTCACTTCAATTTAGGCAGAGTAGCATAGGGAGCTTTCCCTCGGTGACAGCTGCAGACGTCACCGACGGAATGCAAGGAATGAGGAGCGCAGGCACTTCTCAGATAGCAACGCGTTCCCTAGCTACCAAAAGTGCACTTCAGCGCACAGTAGAGGAAGAACTCAGGAAGGGGGAATTACCAGTAGAGGAGCTAGCAGAGCTCAGTCAGATATGTCATATCCGCATGGAAATGGACGCGCTTACGGGCGCTCAGCAGATAGTTCACTCCCCAGTCCCGTATAAGCTTCTCATGGCTATACGGAAAGCCATTTCAGAAACTGGGCTCCAAAGTCGTTTTACAAGGGGCACGCTTCAGCAAGTGTGCGAGAACACCATGTGGATTCCTCATGACTGGAAAGCCGTCATGCGGATGATGCTTACCCCTAGCCAGTATTTAATTTGGGACAGCGAGTTTCGCCTTGAGGCACAGACAAGGGCTGCCAGGATGGGAGGCGCAGTACTTCCTGACCAGTTATATGGTTCAGGTGCCTTCGAGCCCATCAATGCCCAGATCAACTTGCCCCTCGCCACTCTCCAGATGTCGGCCGAGGCCACCTTTAGGGCGTTTTTCAAAGTCCCAGCAACTGGCAAAGCGGCGAAAAATTACACCGCTATCAAGCAAGGAGCCCAGGAGCCCTATATGGACTTCATCAATCGCCTGGAGGAAGCAATTAGCAGGCAGATTGACAATGAGGAAGCCCAGCAAGAGCTCATGATGAAGTTAGCCAAGGACAATGCCAATTTAGACTGCCGTAAAATCTTGCAGTCCCTGGGCAATCGTCCAGATTTGACCCTTACGGACATGATTAGAGCTTGCGCCGACGTTGGCACAGAATCCTACAAGATGGGATTGCTAGTGGCAGCGGTGCAAGGGGGTAGAAGACCAAAAGGAAAGACCCAAGGAGCATGCCACAATTGTGGCAAGGTCGGTCACTTCGCTAGGGAGTGCCGATCCAAGGGAGGCAGACAAAAGTCCGGCCGTTCAAAGGCTCCGAAAACCCAGTGTCCGAAGTGCAAAAGAGGCTACCATTGGGCTCGAGACTGTCCGAATTCGGGAAACCGGAACGCGGGCATGTCTCTGGCCCCGGTCCAAACAGAGGCTTCCCTCATCCAGAACTCACCAGAGCTAGACTAGATCCCGGTCACCAGCCAGGCATTACGAGGGCACAGGCCAGCCCCAAGGGTAGTACAGGGTTAGAATTGACTTGCCAGGCAGACGTTACATGCGACCTGCCAGGCACGGTCTATCTAGTGGACTCCCAGTACATGGGTCCACTGCCCAAGGGCTTTATAGGTTTAGTTTTGCCCCGTAGTGTAGCTGGAGCACGCGGAATTTTCATAATTCCAGGAGTCGTTGACTCGGATTTTTCAGGCGTTCTCCAAGTTCAGTTGTGGACTCACCTGCCCCAAACAATTCACAAAGGAGACACCCTAGCGCAACTGATCATGGTTCCTTGTCACTCGCCAGCAGAGAGCCAGGGAAGGCCCAGTGACAGCTCCGAGTCCCGGTCCGAGGACCGCTCGAGCGCCAGTGAGGCAGTGCGAGGATACCAGGTCTTAGCGACAGTGGAGACCAACATTGAGTGGAAACAGCGTCCGGTTATTGAGGTATTTTTGAACAATCGTTCGTTCTCAGGCCTGTTAGATACCGGAGCAGATGTCAGCGTGATAAGCAGGGGCCAGTGGCCGAGGGAATGGGCCATTGAGCCGGTCTCCGATGTGTGGGGGGTAGGCGGAATTCAGGAAGCGTTTAGGAGCCGAGAGTGGGTGACAGTCACAATCCCAAAGGCTGACGGCACGGCGGTAATTCGGCCGCACATTCTTGACGTGCACATCAACCTTTGGGGGCGAGACATTTTGCAGCAGTACGGTGATACGCTTACCTTCGGGTAATGGCGTTGCCACTTAAGTGGCTCACCGATACACCGGTCTGGGTGGAACAATGGCCAGTAGTGGGGGAGAAATTAGTCGCCCTGAAACAGCTAGTGAAAGAACAGCTAGACGCAGGACATATAGAGCAGTCCACGAGTCCCTGGAATTCGCCAATTTTTGTCATAAAGAAAAAGTCGGGGAAGTGGCGACTCCTCCACGATCTCAGAGAGATCAATAAATGCATACAGCCAATGGGTCCACTTCAATGCGGCATCCCGAATCCTAACATGATTCCCGAGGGGTGGGAGATTCTAGTTGTAGATCTCAAGGATTGCTTTTATACAATCCCTTTAGACCCCCGGGACCGGGAAAGGTTCGCCTTTACGGTGCCGGTTGTGAACCACAGTGAGCCTACGCAGCGTTACGCGTGGAAATTTTTGCCACAGGGCATGCTCAATTCGCCCACCCTGTGCCAAATTTATGTTCACAACGCACTGGCAAAGTTTCGAAACCTTTACCCAAAAGCGATAGTTTGTCACTTCATGGATGATATTTTGGTCGCGGTGCCGCAACTCGGCAGCGAAATGTTTTCTGACCTCCAGGCCAGCCTGGGGGACAAAGGTTTACTCATTGCCCCTGAGAAAGTGCAGAGAACCGAGCCCTTCTCATACTTGGGTCATCGGCTTCTCCGCTCTTTCGCAGCACCAGTTTTGCCTCAGATCAATTTACAGGACTCAGTCACCTTAGTAGAATTGCAGCAAGTTTTGGGGAATATCAATTGGGCCAGACCGTATTTTCGTTTGGATACGGATCTTTTAAAACCACTCTTCTCGCTGCTAACTCTAGGTAAGCAGCCGGCAGACCGGATACACATTTCTCGAGAAGCGCGCTTAGCTCTCGAGAAGGTGAACCAAGTTCTCAGCCAGAGGTGGGTGGATAGGATCACCCCAGGGCCATATGCTCCGATCCTGAATTTGTACATCGTATGGGCAGGATCCATGTTCACCGGAGCGCTCGGCGTAGATGCCGAGAAAGGGGCGAGTATCGTGGAGTGGGTGTACCTTCCGAACACCTCCCCACGAAACATCGTTCCTCCCCATGAACTGGTCTCCGCGGTGGTTTACGGCGGAAGGCTGAGAGCTAGGGACATCTCAGGGCACGATTTAGCCAAAATTGTAGTCCCGTTCACCAAGGAACAAATCCAGCAATTGATGCAGCTCGGTGACTCGCTTCCAATCGCTTTGGAAGGATTCACCGGATGCTTGGCATACCACTTGCCAAAAGACCCCAGACTTGTCTCACTTCAAACGCAGACAGTCAGCTTGTTCGGATTGCTCTCGCTGGTTCCGCTTCAGGGAGCCAGGACAGTTTTTACTGATGGTGGTCGCACGTATGGTGTCTTGACTTGGAAGGAGGGCCAGGCTTGGCGCACGCTGCTAACTCTTCCACAGAAGTCCGCGCAGCGGGCAGAGTTGGCGGCGGTGAACCTTGCCTTGTGCACCTTCGCCAAGGAACGTTTAAACATCATTACCGACAGTCAGTATGTCACGAATTTGCTTCACAGTCTACCGGGAGCCTACATTACTCCCGCGATAGACAAGAATCTGCTTAGTCTGTTCCTCACTGCTCAATTTCATTTGCGAAACCGCACGGAGCCGCTCTATATTGCCCACATCCGAAGTCATCAAGACCTACCGGGTCCAATTTCCGCGGGCAATAGCAGAGCGGACGCGGCGGCAAAGGAAATTCAGCAGCGTTCAGTTTTGGGTGTTTTTACTACTCCAATTCAGAGCCATGCATTCTTTCATCAGAATGCCAAAGCGCTCGCCAGACAGTTTAACCTGCCACTCTCTCAAGCCCAAGGTATAGTTCGCTCTTGCCAGCATTGCGCAGGGGCGCCGGGGGGGGGGGCCTCGTGGGGGGTCAACCCACGAGGGACAGAGGCTAACCAGGTATGGCAGATGGATGTCACGCATGTCCCGCAGTTTGGCAGATGGCAGTACATGCACGTTTGCATTGACACCTTTTCTCAATTCGTTTGGGCCATGGCGCAGAAAGGGGAGACTGCTTCCCACGTGGAGCAGCACCTCCTTTCCTGCATCGCGGCAATGGGCAAGCCGCGGCAGATTAAAACCGATAACGCCCCGTCCTACAGCTCCAGGCAGCTGGCGGCCTTCATGGCCACATGGGATATACAGCATACTTTTGGCGTTCCGTACAATCCGCAGGGGCAAGCGATTGTGGAACGGGTCAATCGGACGCTCAAGTCCTATATTGACAAACAAACAGAAAGGGGGGAGCCACCTGCCCTCCCCAAGTCACAGGCTCAGGCACAGCATTGTCTGAATAAGGTATTGTTCACTTACAATCACCTTAATGTTTTTTCGGATTGCACGCCGCAGGAGAAGCACTTCCGCCGTTCGGAAGCTCTCCCGCGGCCGATGGTCCGATACCGGGTGCCACCGGACCCTTCTTGGAGGGGCCCGGCGCCGCTCATAACCTGGGGGAGAGGGTATGCAGCAGTTATGTCTCCTACAGGTGTCGTTTGGATTCCAGCTCGGTGTGTCAAGCCTCACTTGGAACCACATGGCGTGGACCCAGACTGACCAGAGTCCGATCCCGGAGATGGAGGACCTCACTCTGACTGAGAGGACCCGTCGGAAGAAACGGCCACCGACGACAGCACCCAAGATCACCTGGGGGATGGTCAAGATCCTTTGCCGTGAGGCCGAGGACACCGCCCGGCGCGAAGGGAAGGAGCCAACGCCAGAGAACCTTACAGCTGCAGTTTTCGCCCAGATTAATGCCAATACCCTGGCGCTCACCGTCATCCTGACCCTATCCCTGTTTGTGGGGGGAGGCGTTCAGGCTGCCCCATTTGGGGCCAGCGGTTTGCTGCCAGATGGAGACCTCTCCGCCCGGATGCATTATAACCTGTGGGAAAGGTTGGCGGGTCTCGTCAATCAGTCCGATTTTTGCCTGAAGCAGGACGCAGGTCCTACCTCACTTCTGAGCACCTGTCTCATCCCAGTGTGCCATACTCTCGATATGCGCGCCAGGGATGGCGACTGGTTGCTCAAGAAGATTTTCGGACCGCATCTCCCTGCGAGCTTTGCAGCTTACGCTCGCTGGGGGGGATTGCGGCTCACCATGACTTTGCCGGCTGATGCAGCCACTCTTCACACCCCGCGAGTGGCGGCCAGCCCGAACTCTACCTGTGCTCGAATAGTCGGCTGCGCTGCAGTCGGCCAGACCCAGCGCCGCTGCCTCGATACCGGCAGCAGCAATTGGACTTGTAATAAACCAGAGACAATTGGTTCATTGCCTGCTCATGTCACCCTACCCTCAGGGTGGTTCTTTACATGTAATCAGTATACCTTCAACTATATCCCTGCAAATGTATCAGATTCCACATGTTGCCTTAGTCGCTTGACACTGTTGCTCCCCACCAAGGATATGGTCACCCCAAGCACAAATGTTACCAATGTATCAAATGTTCCCTCACTCATAAGGCACACTCGCACCACCCAGTTAGACAGCTCATGTGATAGCAGCTTTAGAGTCCTGAGTCCAGCCGAATATGTCTCTTTGTCAGTCAGCATCGTTGGCGTGCCAGGCTTAGCCGTCGGCAACGCTCGAAGGATCGGTCATTTGGCTTGCGGATTAGCCAAAGCCATTAACCGTACTTCCACAGCGATAGCGCTGCTCAATCAGGAGCAGGCAGAACTTCGCCATGCTATTCTTGACAATCGAGCGGCTATCGACTATCTCCTATTGTTGCACCACCTGGGTTGCGAATCCTTTCATGGTATGTGTTGTTTCAACCTTACTGACAATTCCCGCAGAATACAGACTCAGCTCACAGACCTCCACACCATAGTCGAGGGTATCAGAGAAGGCTCGGCATGGGGGGCTTGGTGGAGTTCATTGTGGAACTGGATGTGGTCATGGATCCCCTGGGGGTGGCTTCAGACGGTATTCAAGGTGGTTGTGGGGGTGATTATACTAGGCGTGACAGTCTGTTGCCTCGCGCAATGTATTCCCTCACTGATATCCCAATGCCGTCACAGAAGGAAACCCCGAGACGTCATTCCCGCTCAACAGCTGATGCCGCTCTTACGCAAAGTCGCTGGTCAGGCTCTTAAGAAAATTTAAAAAGGGGAGATGTGGTTTCCCCGTGCCCCAATGGGCACGGAACGGCCCGGCAGAGGCCACTTTGGTGAGAAAGGCTCCCTGGCCCGTGGGCTCTGCGAGCACCAAAATTAAGGGGGGTGGATAAATGATAGGGTTTGATTCACCCAATTCCTTGACCTGACTAGCGGTTCTGCTGAAAGAGCAAATAACTAACTCTGTTACCCATTAGAGTAAATCACTCATCTCCAGGTCTCAGCCTAATCTCCGGCACAAACAGATGCCATGTTTACCCCTGCCTAATCCTTAGACAATGGGGCTTCCTATGTCAATGTTTATCCCAGTTAATTAACTTCCCCAGAGAGATTCCCAATTAACCCGAGTAAACAAGTGATGTGATTTCTGCCTGATGACGGTTTTGCCACCGTTGCGCTTTTCCTTCTATATATGATGCAGCCTTTTCTCAATAAACTACTGATCATATCCTCCTCCATACTGCCTCGTATCGTTCCTTGATCAGTCTCCTCCGGGACCTACGGCCCTCAGCGGCCCCGATTCCTACACTTCATTAAAATGCCTTCCATTTAGTGGGGTCTGGCAGTGAAGGCAGGGAGTAACTTGCTCTAGGGGATTTTTCCTTGCATCTTGCTGGTGCTGTCTATGAAGGTAAGTTTTTCTGGAGATATGTTTTCTTAAGTATTTACTCCCTCTGAGTAAATCCAAGTGGATCTGGAGAATGGATGCACTCTACATGGGGCTGCCCTTGAGGACCATCCGGAGGCTGCATTTGGTCCAGAATGCGGCTGCCCAGGTGGTGACAGGGTGCGGCCGTTATGCCTGTGTCTCGCCATTGTTCTGGGAGCTGCACTGGTTACCAATTTGCCTCTGGGTGCAATTCAAGGTGCTGGTGATGACCGTTAAAGCTCTACATGGTAGTGGGCCAGGATACCTAAGAGACTGCGTCACCCCAAGAATGTCTGCCCGTCTGACTAGAGTGGACCAGAGGGGCTCTCTAACTGTACCATCGGCTAGAGGGGCTTGCCTCTCTAGCACAAGGAGGAGGGCTTTCTCTGTGTCCGCTCTGGCCCTATGGAACCTCCTGCCAACAGAGTTACAGTTGCAGACAGAATTGCTGCCCTTTAGGAAAGAACTCAAAACCTGCCTGGCTGAGCAGGTGTGGAGTGCTGCTGGGGAGGTGACGCCTGCCCACTGGCTTATTTGAACTTTCCCTCTTTGAAGATGGACTGGGTGGGTTTTTAATGGGTTTTATCGTGTTTTTAACGGGGTTTAAAAAAGATTTTTAGTATGAATGTTTTTATGTTTTATATCCGGTTGTGAGCCGCCCAGAGTTGCCCCAGGCGAGGGGCTGGCAATACAAAACAAACAAATAAATAATGGAATTTTCCTTTCAGCAAGTATGCCAACATATTTGCAAGCATTTCAAATAGCTTTTTCTCCACAGGTTTAATTTTCGAGGTTACCGCTGGGCCAAGGCCATGATCCATGCCATTAAGGATATTAATGAAAGAGATGATATTCTACCAGACATAAAGCTTGGATACCAGATCTATGACACCTGCTTTACAATGTCAAAGACAGTTGAGAATTCTTTTGCATTCCTTACTGGGCAAAATGAGACTACTCCTGTTTTCCGATGCAGTTCTGGAGCTCCTCTAGCTGCACTCGTTGGAGCTGGTGGATCAACTCTCTCTATTGCTTCTTCAAGGATACTTGGGCTTTACTATTTCCCTCAGGTATCAAAAATCTGTGAAGTTTTAACTGAAAGTAGCAAGCATAATATGCCAGAAGTCTACAGGAGGTTCATATTACTTGTCATCAGATCTTACTTCTCCATCTTCTTTACTTTGCATTCCATTCTAGTTTTATAGCACCATCCCCTGAATGATACAAGGCTGGAAAAGAATGGATTGGCCGGTTCTGAATTGGTGATATTAACGAACACAAGATGGTTTGGCTTTTTGGAGAAAATGTAAAGGATGATCATATTCCAGTAGTTTTGAATCTCTGTTGTAATATATGATTAAAGCTTGATGTTAAAACTCATATCTTTCAACAGGGCCAACAAATGTGGAACAACGATTAGTTCTCGGCTATAATTCTCAGAATGTCCCAAATCAGTATGGTCCAAAAATGTATCTTTCCCAAGTTCTGGCTCCTTCCTTTGGCCCCAGAATAACCCTTGTCCCCACTACCTTTTTAATTCAATAAATAAAAGTACTGTAGTGTTAGAGAACAGGTGGCAATCAGTAGCACATATCAATTTTCCCCATTTGGTATCCTAGAAATGTGTTGGGTTACAACTTGTTGGGAATGCTGGGATTATGTTACCATGGATCTGGAGAGCATCACATATGAAATATCGTATATACTCAAGTGTAAGTTGAGTTTTTTAGCCCCCAAAAGAGGACATGGTTTATACTCGGGTCAATGACCACAAGGGTCCCAAGACTGCACTGCATTGAGACGCACCTGCAATTTAATTAATTTTACCATATTTTCATGTATTTGATTATTGAAACTCAGTAACAGCTGCTGCATTTCCCACCTTTGGTTTATACTTGAGTCAATCTATTTTCCTGGATTTTCAGGACAAAATTAGGTACTCGGCTTATGTTTGGTCAGCTTATATTCGAGTATATACAGTAGTTATATTTGTCCTATCCAACTCTTTATTTCTTCTATTATTCCTTAGGTTGGCTATGCCTCCTCCTCATTACTTCTCTCTGACAAGTATCAGTTCCCAACCTATCTTCGCACTATCCCAAGTGACATGGTACAGTCTCAAGGCATGGCCGATTTGGTGCACCATTTTGGTTGGAAGTGGATTGGGACGATAGCAGCCGATGACGACTATGGGAAATATGGTGTCAAAGCTTTTAAAGAAAAAGTAGAGTCTCCTTATACCTGCATTGCCTTCTCAGAAATAATCCCTAAATTATATTCCAGAACCAAAATCCAATCTGTTGTTGATACTGTAAGGAAAACCAATGCCACAGTCATTGTGGTCTACTCCTCTGACATAGACTTCCACCCTTTAATGGAAGAGTTAATCATCAGCAACATTAGTGCTAAAACTTGGATTGCAAGTGAAGCATGGGTCACATCAGCCTTAATTGCTAGGCCTGAATACTTCCCAATTCTTGGTGGAACTATTGGTTTTGCAGTAAAAAGGGGTGAAATACCAGGACTCAAAGAATTTCTTCAAGATATACACCCAAGTAAAGATCCAGATGATGACCTGGCCATTGAATTTTGGCAGTCCGCATTCAACTGCACATGGCCCAACAGCAGCATCCCATACAATACAGACAACAGAAAAAATGTAACCGGCCATGAGAATATCACTGAATTTTCTTCAGATCAATTGTGCACTGGAGAGGAGAAGCTTGAAGACCTTAATAATACATACCTAGATGTTTCACAGCTCAGAATAACATATAATGTTTACAAGGCTGTGTTCGCTGTTGCTTATGGACTCGAACAATTACGCCTCTGTGAAGGGAAAGGACCATTTGAACCAGATTACACATGTGCCAGTATAGATGAGTTTGAACCCTGGCAGGTATTCATCAATGTTAAGGATGAGACACAGTCTTAGGCATTGTAAAATAGTACTTTTTTAATGTATGAGGATAATGAGGTAAAATCAGATAGAGATGGATCAGTGTTTCCCAACGTGGGACCCATGCCCCACAGGGGGACTTCAATTCCTAGAAGCCTAAGTCAGTACATTGGCTAATCAGTGCTTCTGGGAATTGATTTAGGCTTCTGGGAATTGAAGTCCAAAAAATAAAGGTAGGGAAACACTGAATTGGATAATTTGGCAGATGTATGCTGTTGATGAAACAGGGCCATTTGCATCACCCCTCATAGTTCCCTTGCTGTGGTTCTCCTCCCCACCAACTCTTAGACTGTAGATCACTAGTGATCAAGATCACTTACACCTGAGCTTTTCTGCAGCATAGTAGCAGAGAGACAAAGCTGAGAAGTAGAAAGCTCCTATAATCTCTCTAACTACCAAAAATCTAATGTGAGCTGTCTGGTTTTAACTTAATGCTGAAATAAAGGCAGTGTTGATGCCAGTCTAATAAAGACAGTGTTGATGCCAGTCTGACTTCTTAAGGAAGAACATTCCGTAACAGGAATGCTGATCATAGACAGTCATCTCCAACATCTTCGGATAACATACCATTCTGAATGGTGGGACACTGAGTAAGGCTTTCTCAGCAGATCTTAATGATTAGGCAGGTATATGCACCTGATGAAAAGTTAGTATAATCTAATCAAATTGTCTTGGCAGCTTCTGCTCCTCAGAGAGCTCTTTGGCAGCTGAATGTTATGATGTCTTAAAAGGAAGGCCTAGATTATTAATGTCTGGATGGAACCTGCACATAGTCTGCTGCCATCTGATTTTTGTTTTTTAATTCATAGTTAATGTACTACATGAAGAATATGATGCGATTTGATGTTCTTGGTGAGCATGTTGATATAAACGACAAAGGAGATGTATATTCTCCCTATGACATTCTCAACTGGCAAAAGAATGAGACAGATGAAATTGTCTTTGTGAAAATTGCAACATTTGATATGTCCGATGAGGCAAACAGTGAGCTTCATTTCAATAATGAATCTATATTTTGGAACAATCCATCAGAATTGGTAAGTAAATTCTCCATGTCAGTCTCTCCCTAGTTTAGCATTCTGTGGTACCATATCCATTAGTTGTACATATATCATTTTTCCTGCTGTTATGGAATGTGACTCAAAGGAGGAGAAGAGTAGGGGGATCACTCTGAGAGTCTGAAATTACAGAATAAATTTGAGGCTCTTTCCCTCATCACACCTGATGAGGAACACACAGAGGAACAACTGGTTCCACCTGATGATCTCTCCTTCATCACACTTGATGAGATCCAGGAAGATAAACAACAGGAACAAACTGAGGTTCTCTCCCTTAATATGGTTGATGAGGTGCATGTAGATGAACAGATTGCAGGAGAGAGGCTCCTTGTACTAGGCGATTCAATAATTAGAAATACAGAGAAATGGATTTGTGATGCACATGATAACCGTATGGTGACTTGCCTGCCAGGTGCAAAAGTTGCAGACATCACAAGAAATCTAGATAGATTGTTAGAGAGAACTGGGAACGAGCCAGTTGTCATGGTACACGTTGTTACCAATGATGTTGGGAAGGCCAAGCGGTCTGTCCTGGAAGCCAAATTCAGGTTGTTAGGAAGAAGATTGAAGTCCCGGACTTCCAAGGTAGCATTTTCAGAAGTGCTGCCTGTCCCTCGCGCAGGACCTTCCAGGCAGGCAGAGCTCAGAAGCCTCAATGCGCAGATGAGGTGGTGGTGTCGAGAGGAGGGTTTCAGATTTGTCAGGAACTGGAGAACATTTTGGGACAAGCCAAATCTGTTCAGAAGGGATGGGTTGCATTTGAACCATGATGGGACCAGATTGCTGGCACTCAACATCAAAAAGGCTGCAGAGCAGCTTTTAAACTAATAACTGGGGGAAAGCCGACAGGAGCTGGGCAGCATCCGGTTCGGGAAAGTGTGTACTTGGGTAGTGAGGAGGATGCAAAAATTACTGAGCAGAGCGAGGAGCTAGTCACTAGCATTCTAGCAGAAGGATGCAAGAGGCAGTCTAACAATGCAACTGGACACAAAAGACTGTGTCAGAAAAGCACATATAAATGCTAGTATACAAATGCCAGAAGCCTCCGGAACAAAATAGGGGAGCTGGAATACTTAGCAATAGATAAGAATATTGATATTATTGGTATCACTGAAACCTGGTGGACGGATGATAACCAATGGGATACAGTTATCCCAGGCTACAAACTGTACAGGAAGGATAGGAAGGGGCAAACGGGAGGTGGTGTATCCTTGTATGTCAAAGAAGTGATAAAATCGTATGAATTGGAATATCTAGGTGATTTGGAGTCACCATTAGAAGCTCTGTGGGTAAGAGTACCAGGCCACAAGGATGGTCTAACAGTAGGCATATACTATCGGCCTCCGACCCAAACTCTTGAGGGAGACTGGCAGTTGGAGAATGTTGTAAAGGAGGCATCCAAGAAGGGAAGCCTGGTTATAATGGGGGACTTCAATTACCCTCACATAGACTGGGTGAACTGTTGTTCAGCACATGATAAAGAGATAAAGTTCCTAGATATGCTAAATGATTGTTCCCTGGGACAGATGGTTGAAGACCCAACTAGAGGTACAAGAATCCTTGACTTGATCCTGAGTAATACTCAGGATCTGGTGCAAGATGTTAATGTGACTGATCCAATAGGGAACAGTGACCACAACTCAATTATGTTTAACTTGATCATAGACCGCAAGTCACTGATAAAATCTAACACAGAGACCTTTAATTTTCAAAAAGGAAATTTCCCAAAGATGAGGAAACTAGTAAAAAAGAAGCTGAAAGGGAAAATTGAGAGAGTCCAAACACTCCAAGAGGCATGGAGGCTGTTTACAAAAACAATAACAGAGGCTCAATTGGAATGCATACCCAAAAGGAAAAAGGGCACTGCCAGGTCCAAGAGGACTCCAATGTGGCTTACAGGAGCTGTTCGGGAAGTGATCAAGAGCAAGAAAAGCTCATTTAGAAGATGGAAGGCTTGTCCGAATGAGGACAGCAGGCAGAAACATAAATTCTGGCAGAACAAATGCAAGGCAACAATCAGGAAAGCAAAGCAAGACTTTGAGGAGCGTATAGCTAAAAATACTCAGAGAAATAACAAAGACTTCTTTAAGTACATTAGAAGTAAGAACCCAACTAGGAAGGCCATTGGACCATTAGATGACAATGGAAGGCAAGGGGTTATTAAAGAGGAAACAGAGATTGCAGAGAGACTCAATGAATTCTTTGCTTCAGTATTCACTGAAGAAGACAGAGGCCACATGCCCAAAACAGAGCCTATCTTCGTAGGGAGGGAAACCGAAGAATTAAGCCAGATAGAAATAACCAGGGAGGAGGTCCTTGCATGTCTTGTTAAGCTAAACACTAACAAATCACCAGGACCAGATGGAATCCATCCATGAGTTCTCAGGGAACTTAAAGATGAAATTGCTGATCTCCTAGCCAAAATATATAATCTTTCCCTCAAATCAGGCTTTGTGCCTGATGACTGGAAGGTAGCGAATGTAACACCAATTTTCAAAAAAGGATCCAGGGGTGATCCAGGAAATTACCGACCTGTCAGTTTGACATGTGTCCCAGGTAAAGTGATGGAAACCATCCTAAAAGATAGAATTAATAGGCACCATAGAAGAGAAGGCGCTGCTAAAGGAGAGCCAACATGGCTTTTGCAAGGGCAAATCATGCCTCACTAATCTGTTGGAATTTTTTGAGAGTGTCAACAAGCATGTGGATAAGGGGGATCCAGTTGACATTGTTTATCTGGACTTTCAGAAGGCTTTTGACAAGGTCCCACACCAAAGGCTCTTGAATAAACTTACCAGTCATGGAATAAAGGGACAGGTCTTGTCCTGGATCAGCAACTGGCTAAGGGACAGGAAACAGAGGGTAGCACTAAATGGACACTTCTCCAAGTGGAGGGAAGTAAAGAGTGGGGTCCCCCAAGGTTCAGTATTGGGACCCCTGCTTTTCAACCTCTTCATAAATGATCTAGAGGTAGGAGTAAAAAGCAAGGTAGCCAAATTTGCTGACGACACTAAATTATACAGGGTAGTGAAAACTGTGAGAGATTGTGAGGAGCTCTAGAGGGATCTCTCGACACTGGGGGAGTGGGCAAAACAGTGGCAAATGAGTTTCAACATTAGTAAGTGCAGAGTGATGCATGTTGGGGCAAAGAACCCCAATTACATTTATAAACTGATGGGGTCTGAACTCTCTGCGACAAGCCAGGAAAGGGACCTTGGTGTCCTGGTGGACAACTCAATGAAGGTGTCAACCCAGTGTGCCTCAGCAGTGAAAAAAGCAAACTCAATGCTAGGGATCATTAGGAAGGGTATAGAAAATAAGTCAGCAAGTGTCATTTTGCCTCTTTATAAATCTATGGTGAGACCCCATCTGGAATACTGTGTACAGTTCTGGTTGCCATACCTCCAGAAGGATATTATGGAGCTGGAAAAAGTGCAGAGGAGGTCAGCCAGAATGATTAGGGGACTGGAACACCTTCCTTACCATCTGAGGCTGCAACGGTTGGGCCTCTTCACTCTTGAACGACGACGTCTAAGAGGTGACCTGATTGAAGTTTATAAAATCATGCACGGTGTGGACAAAGTAGATAAGGAAAAACTGTTTTCCCTATCGCATAACACTAGAACTAGGGGATACTCCATGAAACTTTTGGGTACTAGTTCTCAAACAAATAAGAGAAAGTACTTTTTCACCCAGAGAATTACTGGTCTATGGACCTCCCTGCCAGAAGAAGTGGTGACAGCTGTCAGTCTTGACAGCTTTAAGAAAGGATTAGACAAGTTCATGGAGGACAAGAGTATCAATGGCTATAATTATGGATAATTAAGGACAACCTCCGGGTTGGAGAGATAGGCAGGATATCTCTCAATATCATTTCCAGGGAATCCTAAGCAGGTGAAGGCATCTGCTTGGGAATACCCTGAAGGAAATGGTGAGCCACTGTGTGAGACAGAATGCTGGACTGGATGGGCTGTGGCCTGTTCCAGCAAGGCTGTTCTTATGTTCTTATGTTCTTATATGTATGGATTGATACACAGATAGTCTATAAGAATCGGTGCTCTACAACACCATCACATCTGTGCTCATGTCACGCATAGGAGAGACATTCTTTGGCACTGTACAATAGAGACTTTGTAAACATTTTGAGGGGAATTCCCAAATTGTATGGAAGTACAAGTCTGTGTTTTCTTCTGAACTGCACAGGTTTAAAGAAAATAAGTCAAGAATAGACATTATTAGATGTAATGCTTGGAGTACAGCTATGGTTTAAAAGTGCCCATCAATTGCCACAGTTGAAGAGGTTGCATTTGAATTACCAATGCTTGAAAAGTTACTTTTCTGGATTGTAACTTCCAGTGTGGCCATATGGCTGGGGAGCTGTAGGAGTGAAAGTCTAGAAACATGACTGTACCATGTTCTGTGAGTTACTGCTGAATCTATAACAGTAACTTATTTATATAAATAAATAGTATTGTAAGGAAACAACAGAAAAGTGAGTTCCTAGACTGTCCTGAAGAAGAGAACATTGGGTTTTCCCTATTATTAGAATTCAGTA
The DNA here is from genome assembly GCA_035047345.1 of Bradypodion ventrale. Taxonomy (NCBI): domain Eukaryota; kingdom Metazoa; phylum Chordata; class Lepidosauria; order Squamata; family Chamaeleonidae; genus Bradypodion; species Bradypodion ventrale. The sequence goes on along the minus strand of JAWDJE010000003.1, from coordinate 36,146,328 downwards.
ATAACATTCTAGCAGATGTGCAGTGAGGGAATGTTGCTTTCAACAATCTAGGTCAGTTGACCTTCCATCCCTGATCTATTTACCTAAAACCGGAGTTCTCAACCTTTTAAAGCCGGGGGTTGGGTCAGGCTCCCTCAGACAGCTTCGGGATCCAGATGCCCATTTTGCCCTTCCTCCACCACATAGCACTTCCGGGTGTGGTGGAGGTGGTGGTGGCGCCACATGAAATGGCGCCGCAGGCAGCATCCAGCTCGCAGGCTGCAGGTTGAGAATCCCCGACCTAGAAAATAGTCATTTATAAAGGAAAACAAGGTGATGACTAGGGTGAAACTGTCTAAAAGGAAATTGTGAACTTGTCCCGATAAGACATATAGCCCACTCATTGGTGCTGTTGGAGGTAACCCCTAGTCATAGCACCCACACATTGTAGTTCCCCAAATTCCTCCCTTAAACGCTCTTTTTTACTACTGTGTTATGTATGCATGCTCACTGTACTGTTAAGATAAGAATGTAACCACTCCAAATACAATGTATCTCAGCTGTAAAGGAACGCGAGCAAGCAGCCCATAGAGGGCAGCTGCGAGCATTCAGTCTCACATGGTTCACATTGCTCAATCACGGACAGCTGCGGGAAAACCTTCCCCGCATTATCAGGAGGAGAAAGAACTACTGAAGAGAGGCGTGCCTGGGCGAGGCCACGCCGGTAGCGGCCAATGAGCTACCGTGCTACAAGATTCAAATGTACAATGCTACTGTATATATTGAGATGTATCACCGCCATTACCTCATGTTCCACCGGATCATCATGCAATAAACCTGTGTTAAGCCAACCCTTCGGCTGTTCTGTTGTCTTTGGTCCCATACACTAAACTGGCGACGAAGGTGGGATAATGGCAGCCCATGGGACCAAGACATGCGCCGGCTACGAGATCAGGAAGCCGGTAGATTTAGAGCTGTTCGAGATAGACTTCAATGGGACGCTGGTGGAGCTCGAAGTTACGGACGAGGCCAAAAAGAGGGCCATTTTTGTCCGGATGCTCGGGCACGAAACCAAGAGCACCTTGGTGGACCTGATCGCACCGAGACGGGTGAGCGACTTCAAAGCTAAGGAGCTCCTGACGTTGCTGCGCGCCCACCTCCGGCCCGCGATAGCGATGTTCCCCGCTCGGAGCGCATTTTGGAGGCGAGTCCAAGCGCCCGGGGAGTCGGTCGCCGACTTCGCAGCGGCCCTGCGACTGGCCGCCGGCCCATGCAAGTGGGAGAACCCAGAAGTCACCCTCAGGGACTGCCTGCTGTGCGGCCTGAGGGACACCGAGACTCAGCGCGCGCTGATGAAGCAAGAGCCTCCCCCCACACTGCAAGAGGTCCTAGACGCGGCACAGGCCGCGGAAGCCACGTTGGCCGGGGTGCAAGAGCTCCAGGACTGGCGGCCGAGGACGGCCAAGGCGGAAAGCTCGGTGCGCGCAGCCCGGCGAGCTTCAAACTCATCCGCGGAGAGCGGAGACGACGAGGACGTCTGGAAGGTCCAGAAGGAAGGCCGGCGTTGCGACGGCTGCGGAGCCGCCCACGCCCGCACCAAGTGCCTGTTCAGGAAGGCCGAGTGCCACCAGTCCTGGAGTGCCACCTTGGATTGGGACGGCCTTATTCCCTCGGGAGTAACACGGAACCCTAGGAACTCAACCTCAGTTGCGAAGAAAACGCATTTGTCTTTCCGCAACCGCAACCCCGCCTTTTCGAATATTGCCAGGACCTTTCCCAACCTTTTTGCCAATTCGGCCCGGCTTCCCCCCCCCCCCGTTATCAATACGTCATCAAAATAGGGCAACACCCCCTCCAACCCCTTCAGGAGGCATTCCACGAGTGACTGGAAGATCCCGGGCGCCGAATTCACGCCGAACTGGAGGCGCGTCACCTGGAACGCCCCTTTGTGGGTGACTATGGTCTGCGCAGCAGCTGCGGCGGGGGTCACCGGGAGTTGCTGGTAGGCTTGGGCCAGGTCGAGTTTAGCGAAACACCTCCCCCCATGTAACCTGGCCAGCAAGTGGCTGACTACCGGCACCGGATACGCATTAGGGCGAATCGCCTTATTGATGGTGCACTTGTAATCGGCGCATATGCGGACCTCCCCGTTGGCCTTGAGCGCTGTTACAATTGGAGTTTCCCACTCCGCAGAATCAACAGGAACAAGAATCCCCTGACCCACCAATTTGTCCAGTTCCGCCTCTATTTTGTCCTTTAGTGCGAAAGGCACTCTGCGCGGCTTTAGCCTGATTGGTCATACTCCCGGGTCCAGGTCGAAAGTCACTGGGGAGCCCTTGAATTTCCCCAGTCCCTTTTTGAAAACCTCGGGGTGCGCGTCACACACGCTCTGTATTGGATCAGTCCCGGCGGCATGTACTCCAACGGTGTGCACCCCCCCAATGAATAAACCCAGGGGCTGGAACCATTGAGTCCCGAGGAGGCTGCAATTACCCCCCTTGAGGACGACTAGGGGGAGCGTTGCGGCGTGTTTTTTGAATTGGACCTGGAACTTCATAACCCCCAACACCGGAATGCGGTTCCCTTGCACGTCCTTCAGCGTGGACCTCAACGCTTTGAGTTTGGGCCGCACGTGGGGGGCGATTTTCAGGAACTCTCCCTGGGAGACGATAGAGTAAGAAGAACCCGAGTCCACCTCCATCCTAACAGGGGCCCCTTGAATTACTACCTCAACGAAGTATCGGGGGTGTCCCGCGGACACGCTGAACACCGGGCGTCGTCCTCGCTGTCGTCAGAGATGCGCCCTACGCCGTCCTGCTTCCACGTGGTCCGGGTGCCGTCCTTGGGCCTCGTGGTGCGGTTCTCGTCCTTGGGCCTCGTGGTGCGGTTCTGCCTCGCTGAGCGGTCTGGCGAACTCCTCCTGGTCTCGCGCCGTTTCCTGCAGACCTTGGCGATGTGCCCGCGCCGGGTGAGCGACTTCAAAGCTAAGGAGCTCCTGACGTTGCTGCGCGCCCACCTCCGGCCCGCGATAGCGATGTTCCCCGCTCGGAGCGCATTTTGGAGGCGAGTCCAAGCGCCCGGGGAGTCGGTCGCCGACTTCGCAGCGGCCCTGCGACTGGCCGCCGGCCCATGCAAGTGGGAGAACCCAGAAGTCACCCTCAGGGACTGCCTGCTGTGTGGCCTGAGGGACACCGAGACTCAGCGCGCGCTGATGAAGCAAGAGCCTCCCCCCACACTGCAAGAGGTCCTAGACGCGGCACAGGCCGCGGAAGCCACGTTGGCCGGGGTGCAAGAGCTCCAGGACTGGCGGCCGAGGACGGCCAAGGCGGAAAGCTCGGTGCGCGCAGCCCGGCGAGCTTCAAACTCGTCCGCGGAGAGCGGAGACGACGAGGACGTCTGGAAGGTCCAGAAGGAAGGCCGGCGTTGCGACGGCTGCGGAGCCGCCCACGCCCGCACCAAGTGCCTGTTCAGGAAGGCCGAGTGCCACAACTGCGGCCGGCGCGGGCACATCGCCAAGGTCTGCAGGAAACGGCGCGAGACCAGGAGGAGTTCGCCAGACCGCTCAGCGAGGCAGAACCGCACCACGAGGCCCAAGGACGAGAACCGCACCACGAGGCCCAAGGACGGCACCCGGACCACGTGGAAGCAGGACGGCGTAGGGCGCATCTCTGACGACAGCGAGGACGACGCCCGGTGTTCAGCGTGTCCGCGGGACACCCCCGATACTTCGTTGAGGTAGTAATTCAAGGGGCCCCTGTTAGGATGGAGGTGGACTCGGGTTCTTCTTACTCTATCGTCTCCCAGGGAGAGTTCCTGAAAATCGCCCCCCACGTGCGGCCCAAACTCAAAGCGTTGAGGTCCACGCTGAAGGACGTGCAAGGGAACCGCATTCCGGTGTTGGGGGTTATGAAGTTCCAGGTCCAATTCAAAAAACACGCCGCAACGCTCCCCCTAGTCGTCCTCAAGGGGGGTAATTGCAGCCTCCTCGGGACTCAATGGTTCCAGCCCCTGGGTTTATTCATTGGGGGGGTGCACACCGTTGGAGTACATGCCGCCGGGACTGATCCAATACAGAGCGTGTGTGACGCGCACCCCGAGGTTTTCAAAAAGGGACTGGGGAAATTCAAGGGCTCCCCAGTGACTTTCGACCTGGACCCGGGAGTATGACCAATCAGGCTAAAGCCGCGCAGAGTGCCTTTTGCACTAAAGGACAAAATAGAGGCGGAACTGGACAAATTGGTGGGTCAGGGGATTCTTGTTCCTGTTGATTCTGCGGAGTGGGAAACTCCAATTGTAACAGCGCTCAAGGCCAACGGGGAGGTCCGCATATGCGCCGATTACAAGTGCACCATCAATAAGGCGATTCGCCCTAATGCGTATCCGGTGCCGGTAGTCAGCCACTTGCTGGCCAGGTTACATGGGGGGAGGTGTTTCGCTAAACTCGACCTGGCCCAAGCCTACCAGCAACTCCCGGTGACCCCCGCCGCAGCTGCTGCGCAGACCATAGTCACCCACAAAGGGGCGTTCCAGGTGACGCGCCTCCAGTTCGGCGTGAATTCGGCGCCCGGGATCTTCCAGTCACTCGTGGAATGCCTCCTGAAGGGGTTGGAGGGGGTGTTGCCCTATTTTGATGACGTATTGATAACGGGGGGGGGGGGGGGAAGCCGGGCCGAATTGGCAAAAAGGTTGGGAAAGGTCCTGGCAATATTCGAAAAGGCGGGGTTGTGGTTGCGGAAAGACAAATGCGTTTTCTTCGCAACTGAGGTTGAGTTCCTAGGGTTCCGTGTTACTCCCGAGGGAATAAGGCCGTCCCAATCCAAGGTGGCCGCCATCAAGAAGGCCCCTCGCCCCACCTCCAAGCCCGAGCTGCAGTCGTTCCTCGGACTGCTCAACTTCTACCACTCCTTCCTTCCTCGGAAGGCAGCCGTGGCAGAACCCCTACACAAGTTGTTAAAAAAGGACGAGGCATGGAAGTGGGGCGACGACCATGAGAAGGCTTTCAATGACCTGAAACGACTCCTGGCATCCGATGCCGTACTGACCCACTTCAATCCCAAACGCCCGGTGGTCCTGATATGCGATGCATCCCCGGTGGGGGTGGGGGCGGTGTTATGCCACGTGCTGGAAAACGGGAGGGAGGCCCCGATAGCGTTCTACTCCAGGTCCTTGTCCCAAGCGGAGAGAAACTACGCCCAGACAGACAGGGAAGCGCTAGGGATAATTGCGGGCTCCAAGAAATTTCATGATTTTGTGTATGGACGCCCCTTCACCATAGTGACCGACCATAAGCCCTTACTAGGCATTTTCACCGCAGATAAGCCCACACCACAAATCCTGTCCCCGAGAATGCTCAGGTGGGCCATTTTTCTCAATGCGTATCAGCACGCGTTGGTGTACCGGCCCGGGAAGGAGATCAGCCACGCGGATGCCCTATCGAGGTCCCCCATTCCCCGGGATTGCTGCCACGTGGGCGAGGAAGAGAGGGACCACCAGGTCTTAATGATAGAGGTCCTAGACTCCCCCCCGGTAGTACCGGCCGACATCGCCAAAGCGACCGGCAAGGACAAAACGTTAGCGACAGTTAGCTCCTGGGTGCAGAAAGGGTGGCCCGTGTCTTCCCCAGCAGCGGAATTCGACACATTTTTCAAGAAAAAATTAGAGTTGTCCCTAGAGAGGGGTTGCCTTTTGTGGGGACAGCGGGTAGTGATCCCCACGTCCCTCCGGCCGAGGGTGCTCAAACTACTGCATGTCAGCCACCCGGGGATCGTCCGCTCAAAGGCACTAGCCCGCAGTTACTTTTGGTGGCCCCAGCTAGACGCCGACATCGAGCATATGGTCGGCACTTGCGAAGCGTGCCAAAGCTCCAGGCCGGAAGAGGCTCGCTTGCCACATAGGGAGTGGGACGCAGCAAGGGGGCCCTGGTCCCGGGTACACGTAGACTTTGCTGGCCCGTTCAGGGGAGCACTTTTCCTCCTTGTGGTGGATGCATTCTCCAAGTGGTTGGAGGTCATTCCAGTCTCGAGCACCTCCTCGGCCACAACAATTAAACAGTTACGGAGGGTCTTTTCCACGTTCGGTTTACCCGACACCCTCGTCAGCGATAACGCTAGCTGTTTCACGTCCGCCGAGTTCAGGGCATTCATGGATCTCAACGCCATTCGGCACATCACCTCCGCCCCGTTCCACCCGGCCACCAACGGCCAAGTAGAGCGCCTCGTGCGCACCACAAAGGACACGATGCGGCGCATGGGTCCCGGGGATCTCGACCTACAAGTGTGCCAATTCCTGCTAGGGTACAGGGTCACCCCACTAGCGTCAGGGTACTCCCCCGCGGAGCTGTTAATGCGCAGGAAGCTGGCCATGGTACTCTCCAAACTAGACCCCACGAGGGTAGAGGACAAAGGGCGGAACGTAGGGATGGAACCCACAAAGAGTTTCAGCGTAGGTGCCCCCGTGCATTGCAGGAACTACGCCAGCGCGGGACCAGCCTGGGTGCCGGGCATTGTAATAGAACAAACCGGCCCCGTTTCATACCGCGTGGAGACCAATACAGGCCTCCTGTGGAGGCGGCACGCGGACCAGCTCAGGCGCAGAGTCCCCGGAGAGGAGGACGCGAACGGAGGAAACCACGACTCAGTGTTAGGGTACTCCCCCACCCGTTTAGCCCAAGGGGGAGGGAAAAGGGGCCATGGGTCCCCACCAAGGGGGGAGGAAAGGGAATCTGTCATTGCAGAGATCATGCGGGAGTTCTCGGCAGAAGGAAAGGGCCCCGAACTCATACATATCTCGAGGAATTGTCCCCCAGACTCAGATCCCCCAAGCGAATTAGATTTTGATTTTCCGTACCAGGGGGAGTTAGCGGAGTGGTCCCCCACCCGTCCTAGTGAAAAGAGGGGTTTCAGTTCAGCCCCTGGTACTTCCAGTCCCAACCCCTGCGAGTTAGAGTGTAACATAGCGCCAGCCCTCCGGAGACCAACACCCCCAAGACAGGAGGCGAGTGCGAGTCCGCCCATCACAGTCTCAAGATCCCCCGAACGGATATCAAGCGGTAGCGAGACCACAAGGGCATCCTCGTCGGTCCCGAAATTCGTAATGGGAGGGTCCCCAGGGTCCGCAGGCAACAGGCATGGGTTCACTCCCAGCTGTTCATTCCATTCCCATCCCCCAGCGTAAGGCAGGCACGGACGCCCCACAGAGCCACTAATGAATCCCCGTTTTCCGTTGCAGGACAAGCACCCACGGAGCCAGGGATCACAGGCTCTCCTGTACTAGGTCAGGCGCACGCACGCCCCAAGCGCACGTGCAGCAAGCCACAATGGTTGCGGGACTTCGTCCCATCCTAGGGGGGAGGGATGTTATGTATGCATGCTCACTGTACTGTTAAGATAAGAATGTAACCACTCCAAATACAATGTATCTCAGCTGTAAAGGAACGCGAGCAAGCAGCCCATAGAGGGCAGCTGCGAGCGTTCAGTCTCACATGGTTCACATTGCTCAATCACGGACAGCCGCGGGAAAACCTTCCCCGCATTATCAGGAGGAGAAAGAACTACTGAAGAGAGGCGTGCCTGGGCGAGGCCACGCCGGTAGCGGCCAATGAGCTACCGTGCTACAAGTTTCAAATGTACAATGCTACTGTATATATTGAGATGTATCACCGCCATTACCTCATGTTCCACCGGATCATCATGCAATAAGGGACAGGAAACAGAGGGTAGCACTAAATGGACACTTCTCCAAGTGGAGGGAAGTAAAGAGTGGGGTCCCCCAAGGTTCAGTACTGGGACCCCTGCTTTTCAACCTCTTCATAAATGATCTAGAGGTAGGAGTAAAAAGCAAGGTAGCCAAATTTGCTGACGACACTAAATTATACAGGGTAGTGAAAACTGTGAGAGATTGTGAAGAGCTCCAGAGGGATCTCTTGACACTGGGGGAGTGGGCAAAACAGTGGCAAATGAGCTTCAACATCAGTAAGTGCAGAGTGATGCATGTTGGGGCAAAAAACCCTAATTACATTTATAAACTGATGGGGTCTGAACTCTCTGCGACAAACCAGGAAAGGGACCTTGGTGTCCTGGTGGACAACTCAATGAAGGTGTCAACCCAGTGTGCCTCAGCAGTGAAAAAAGCAAACTCAATGCTAGGGATCATTAGGAAGGGTATAGAAAATAAGTCAGCAAGTGTCATTTTGCCTCTTTATAAATCCATGGTGAGGCCCCATCTGGAATATTGTGTACAGTTCTGGTCGCCATACCTCCAGAAGGATATTATGGAGTTGGAGAAAGTGCAGAGGAGGGCAACCAGAATGATTAGGGGACTGGAGCACCTTCCTTACCATCTGAGGCTGCAACGGTTGGGCCTTTTCACTCTTGAACGACGGCGTCTAAGAGGTGACCTGATTGAAGTTTATAAAATCATGCACGGTGTGGACAAAGTAGATAAGGAAAAACTGTTTTCCCTATCGCACAACACTAGAACTAGGGGACACTCCATGAAACTTTTGGGTACTAGTTCTCAAACAAATAAGAGAAAGTACTTTTTCACCCAGAGGATTACTGGTCTATGGAACTCCCTGCCAGAAGAAGTGGTGACAGCTGTCAGTCTTGACAGCTTTAAGAAAGGATTAGACAAGTTCATGGAGGACAAGGCTATCAATGGCTATAATTATGGCTACCTAAGGACAACCTCCGGGTTGGAGAGATAGGCAGGATATCTCTCAATGCCATTTCCAGGGAATCCTAAGCAGGTGAAGGCATCTGCTTGGGAATACCCTGAAGGAAATGGTGAGCCACTGTGTGAGACAGAATGCTGGACTGGATGGGCTGTGGCCTGTTCCAGCAAGGCTGTTCTTATGTTCTTATGTTCTTATGTAAACCTGTGTTAAGCCAACCCTTCTGCTGTTCTGTTGTCTTTGGTCCCATACACTAAATACTGTCAGGGCATTCTACTTTTTTGGGGGGATGGTTGCTGAGAATGGGCTAAAAGGGAGGACATATGCATATCTGAAAGTAAGCACTTCTCCTGAATATATTTTTAAAAATGTTTTAGAAACTATTGCTAAATTAACAGAGGTATAACATTGCTGAGCTTAGATCATTTACTGGTCTTTTTGTAGTTTCAAAATGTGCAAACACTTGAGTTTGAATAAACTTTTTAGTACCAAATGAGCATTCAGACCAAACTTTTACAAGTCTTTGTAATGAAGTTCACCAAGGATGTTCTCATGCACACTGTTCTAGTTGGCTTCAAAAATCCACTGCACCTTGCATGCATCCTATCCCTGAATGATATGCAGCTGATTCAACTCCCGCTGCTCCATGCAATCTTCATAAGCATCTTTTAAGGATAGGGTAAGCCAGATGTTGCTGGCTTGTGACCTCCACAGCAGCACTTGTGAGTAGTGAGAAATGTTTGGAGTTACAATCCCATAGCATCTGGAAGGCTCCAGTTTTCTCCTTTCTTGACTTAAGACCTGTTGTGTATGGAATTCCCTGAACACCAAAAGACCAGAGACTAATTAAACTTTAAATCATTGCACAAGTTGTCATGATTCATGTCCACTTCTTCAGGCATGCATCGGTTTCTTGTGGATTGTGAGCTCTAGATGGGAGGGGTAGCGTGGATTTTCCTCTCTCACCTCAGCCCTTTTCATCTCTTCAGACAAGACACCAAGCTGGAGACAGATGCTTCTTTTGCCTGAGCCATTTATTCACAGTTTTAAAAAGTCACACCAGGCATTCCTTGGCAAAGTAGTTTAAAAAGAAAAACTTCCCTAGAAGCCAACAGAGCTTCAGCTAAACATCTTCTCCCAGACAGAAGGACAGACAATCAATCCCCAGAATTAGTCTCTCTCTTGACCCAAAAATGGAGCACATACAGTATATCCACTTTCCCCTCAAAACCCAAGTTTCCCCAATATCCAATTCAGCTCTCTGAAGTTAATTATCAGTATAATTAAACTACTACCACCTTTCCTTCTTGCTCCTTCTCCAACTCCCCCCTCCCCTTGAAATTCCCTGCAGAGCTTGTTGCAAGTTAAAGGGATATCTCTATTCACACACCCCTCCTCCCAACCCTCTGGGCTGTCTCAACAGGAGGAGAGAGAGAGGCATGATGATTTTCAAAATAAGGGAAAGGGCTACTCACTCCTCCTCTTACATGGATAATTAAATTAAACTTTGTATCATAGAAGCAACCATCAAAAGATGGAGCTCTCTGGCACAGACATGCTTAAGAATGTAATTCTTATTAAAGGTAAATGTCACCCTTGCTTGAAAGCCAGTCCTATCTGACTCTAGGGTTCAGTGCTCATCTCTGTTTCATAGCCAAAGAGCCAGCGCTGTCTGCTTCTGCAGACATTTCCGTGGTCATGTGGCAGGCATACCTTCCCACCGAAGTAGTCCCTATTTATCTACAGTACTTGAAATTTCTTGCTTTTGACCTGCTAGGTTGGCAGGAGCTGGGACAAAGATGGGAGCTCATTCTGTCCTGCAGTATTCGGGTATTGAACTGCTGACTTTTCGCCTTCCAGTCAGCATCTTAGCCACTTGAGCCACTGCAGTCCCTGTAATTCTCATTACACGGCATAAATAAACATATTTTCCCCACAGGAGAATGCAATACCTTTTCTTTACCTTTCAGTGCCCACGCTCTACATGTAATGACAACTGCCAGCCTGGTTACCGGAAGGGAATCCTTCAGGGGAAACCTGCATGCTGTTATGATTGTATAAGATGTGCAGAAGGCCAGATCAGTAATATTACAGGTACGGATCACCTTTAGCTTGGTGGCAAACAAGGTGTGTGTAAGCAGTATTTTAAAATACTATTTTAAATACTAGGTAGTTGAAAGTTAAGAGTTTCATATCTAACCAGTACGTCATATATCACGGTAGCTGTGGTTAGGGTTTCCTGTTAACCATCAAATTAGTAGACAAGTCTGAAGAGGAGTGAAGCTGGATGAAGAAAAAGTTTGATTCCACTAGTGAGGTGGTTCTTGTTCTTGAGTCCATCAAGACAAAGTGTGGGGTATCAGTGCCATGACTCGGTGTGTTCTTGTTGTACAAGAGAAATACATAAGGATAAGAGAGTCTGTGCAGTGTTGGAGATAAACAGACAAGCACTCCAGAGGCTTGGATTCAGATCCTTGCTTGGTCATGGAAATAGGTTGTGGGGCATTTTAGTGTCTTGCACGGAAGACAAAGAAGAGCCGCAGTGAGGGCTAAAACACAGCTTTATTGCATGATGGTCAGGATGAACATGTGGTAATGGCGGAAGTACAGCTCATTTTATACTGCAACAATACGTTTGAAAAGGGTTGCACGGTAGCTCATTGGCTGCTACCTGCGTGACATCATTCTGAGTCACGCCCTTCTTCTCAAGGTGTTCCTTGCGCAGGAAGGTTCCTGCGGCTGCCGGTGATTGGGGGAATTTGAACCATGTGAGCTGAACGCTCGCAGCTGCCCTCTATGGGTAGCTGGCTCGCGTTCCTTTAACAACTGGGTTACATTGTAATCATTGTCAGGTTACATTCATACATTCTTAAAGTGATACAGTTACATACACAACACTCCTCCCCCCTAGGATGGGACGAAGTCCCTCAACCATTGTGGCTTCCCGCATGTGCGCTTGGGGCGTATAACTGCTTGGCTGAGCTCAGGGGAACTAGGGGCTCCGAGTTCCACAGACTCTCGTCCTGCAACGGAAAGGGGGGACTCATTAGTCGTCTGGCGGGGTCTCTGTGACAACCTTGCGTTTGGAGAGGGGAACGGAACATGTAACTGGGATGTGAACCCCTGCCTGTCGCTTGTGGCACCTGGCGACCCCCCCCAGCACGAATCTCAGAACCGATGAGGAGACCCTTGTTGACTCACCCCAGTTTCTTGCACCTGCAACTGGCGTACTAGTGCTACCCCCTGTTGCCTGACTCGGTGTTCTTGGGGATGGAGAGAACGAACTTCCCCCTGCTGCCTGGGTTGGGGGTCTCGGTGATGGGGTAAACTCTAGAACAAAAGGACTGGGAGGGCTGGAGGTACCAGGGGCTGAACTAAAACCTTTCTTCTCGCTCGGACGGGTGGGAGACCACTCCATGACATCTCCCTGGTATGGCAGCATAAAATCAAACTCATCCCACTCTCTCAAAGTATCCTCCTCCTCGTTTGAGAATCCAGGGTATGCATTTGTACCCGAGGACGTCCCCGTGTCTCCCCCTTGGGTTAAACGGGTGGGGGAGAACCCTAACGCTGATTCTCTTTCCCTGGTGACTCGCCTTCTGAGCTGGTCGGCGTGCCTTCTCCACAGTAGACCTATGCTAGTTTCAACCCTGTAAGACACTGGCCCCGTTTGCTCAATGACCGTTCCTGGAACCCACGTTGGTCCCGAGGTTGCGTAATTTCTGCAGTGAACCGGGTCCACTACCGCAAAGCTTTTGGCGCTCTCTATCTCTATATTTCTCCCCTCATCCTCCACCCTGATCGGATCCAACCGATCAAAAAGCGTTACCGGCCTCCTCCTCATGAGGAGTTCAGCCGGCGAAAGTCCTGAAGCTAGGGGAGTTGCCCTATAACAAATGAGGAACTGACACAGTTGGAGGTTCAATTCACCGGGACCCATGCGCCGCAGTGCGTCTTTCGAAGTGTGCACTTGGTGCTCTACCTGACCGTTTGTGGCGGGGTGAAATGGGGCAGAGGTAATGTGCCGGATGGCATTCCTCTCGATGAACGCTTTGAATTCTGCAGACGTGAAAGTACTGGCGTTATCGCTCACAAGGATGTCTGGCAGGCCGAAACAACTGAACACCTTGCGCAATTGTTTAATGGTTGTGGCAGATGAGGTGTTAGACATGGGGATGACTTCCAGCCATTTGGAATATGAGTCGACTATCAGGAGAAACATGGACCCGCGAAAGGGGCCAGCGAAGTCGACGTGTACTTGGGACCATGGCCCGCGGGCCGTGTCCCATTCCCTATGGGGTAGCCGGGTCTCCTCGGGCCGAGAGCTCTGGCAGCTCTCGCACGTGCCCACCAAGTGCTCTATATCCACGTCTATCTGGGGCCACCAGAAGTAGCTCCTGGCCAGTGCTTTGGAACACACTATTCCCGGGTGGCTGGTATGCGGTAACCTCAGCACTTTTGCTCGTAACTTCTCTGGAATGACTACCCGCTGGCCCCAGAGAAGGCAGCCCCTTTCAAGGGAAAGTTCTACTCTGCGTCTGAAAAACGATTTGAATTCCTCCTTGGGGGGAGTTGCAGGCCACCCTTTCCTCACCCAGGAATTGACTTGGAACAGGATTTTGTCGGCCGCCGTGGCTTTGGCGAGGTCTGCGGGAACTATGGGGGGTGAGTCGAGAGACTCGATCAGCAGAACTTGGTGGTCCTGCTCTACCTCGCATTCGGGGTCTCCTAAACTAGAGAGGGGAGATCGGGACAGCGCATCTGCATGGGAGATCTCGTACTGGTAGGCGTTGAGGAAAATCGCCCAACGCAGCATTCTGGGGGACAGGATTTGTGGGGTGGGCTTGCCTGTAGTAAAAATTCCCAAAAGGGGCTTATGATCAGTCACAATCGTGAACTCGCGGCCGTATAGGAAATTGTGGAACTTCTTTGTTCCCGAGATTATGGCCAGGGCCTCTCTATCTGTTTGCGCATAGTTGCCCTCCGCCTTTGAAAGTGACCTGGAATAGAAGGCAACCGGGGCTTCCCGCCCGCTCTCTAACACGTGGCACAGCACCGCCCCCACCCCCACTGAGGATGCATCACAGACCAAAGCTACCGGTTTCCTCGGGTCGAAATGGGTCAGGACGGCATCCGAGGACAAAAGCGCTTTAAGCTCTTTGAACGCTTTCTCCTGCCTATCTCCCCACCGCCAAACCGCATCTTTCTTTAGTAGCCCGTGCAGTGGCTCCACAACGGATGCCTTCCTTGGCAAGAAGGAATGATAAAAATTCAGGAGCCCTAGAAATTACTGCAGCTCCGGTTTTGTGGTGGGGCGAGGGGCGTTTTGCACAGCTGCAACTTTGGACTTGGATGGTTTGATGCCCTCTGGGGTTATTTTGAAACCGAGAAACTCAACCTCCCTCGCGAAAAACACACATTTGTCCCTTCTCAACCTCAGTCCCGCTCTCTCAAATACAGAGAGGACGTTGTCTAGTCTTCTCGCTAGTTCCGATTCGCTCCCCGCTGTTATCAAAACATCGTCAAAATATGGGAGCATGCCTGGAAGCCCCTTTAAAAGGTGTTCCACAAGGGATTGGAAGATCCCAGGGGCCAAATTTATGCTGAACTGTAGGCGCGTTACCTTGAATGCCCCCTTATGCGTAACGATGGTTTGCGCAGCGGCAGCAGCTGGGGTTACCGTGAGCTGCTGGTACGCCTGTGCCAGGTCTAGCTTAGCAAAACACCTCCCCCCGTGCAAGGTGGCCAGTAAGTGGCTAACTACCGGCACCGGATATGCATTTGGCCGAATGGCCTTGTTGATTGTACATTTGTAGTCAGCGCAAATCCTGACCTCCCCATTGGATTTTAAAGCTGTAACAATCGGAGTTTCCCACTCCGCAGAATCAACTGGAACTAAAATCCCCTGCCCTACCAATTTGTCCAGTTCCATCTCAATCTTGTCCTTGAGGGCGAAGGGGACTCTTCTTGGCTTGAGACGTATGGGCCGGATTTCTGGGTCCAACTCAAAAGAAACCGGGGGGGGGGGGCTTGTAAGTCCCGAGCCCCTTCTTGAAAACTTCAGGGTGCGCATCGCACACGTCCCGAATTGGGTCAGTCTCTATGGCGTTTATGCCGGGCAGTTTTATTCCCAGGGGAGCAAACCACTGGGTTCCCAAAAGGCAACAGGTCCCCCCCTTGAGAACTACTAAGGGCAGTCTTTCTGTGAACCTTTTGAACTTCACCATGAAGTTTCCCACCCCCAACACCGGGATCCCATATCCCTGCATGTCCCGTAAGTTCGACTTCATGGCCCGCAACTTTGGGCGTGCATTTGGGGGAATGCGCATGAACTCCTTCTGGGACAGGATGGAGTAGGATGACCCCGAGTCTATTTCCATCCTAACCGGGACCCCTTGTAACAGTACCTCTACGAAGAAACGCCAGTGCTCCAAACCCACGCGGTTCACGGCCGCCACATCGTCGTTGGCTGAGACCTTTCTGATGCCGGCCACCTTGCATTGGTGCGCTTTAGGGTGTCTCGATGAGCACTTGTCCTCCGTTCACCCACACCTGCAGACCCTGGTGATGTGGCCTTTCCGCCCGTAGTTGTGGCACTCGGCCTTCCGGAATGGGCACCTCGTTCGGTCGTGAGATTCCCCGCAGCCATCGCAACAGTGGTTTCCTCTCTCGCTGGTTTGGCGCTTTTCTCCGTGCCTCTTGACTCTCTGCACATCGTCATACTCGCTAGAGCAGGAGTCTGCAGTCGTGGACGACTCCTCGGAGGTTGCTGGGGTGCCTGTGGGCGGCCAGGGAGCCCACCAGGCCGCTTGTGCCAACGTCCACCGGGCCGCTTGCACGGGTGACTTGGCCCTCTCAGGTGCGGCCCCTCGGGACTTGAAGACTCTGACCCCGCTCCTCGCCACCTCGGCCTCTCGCAGTACCTTGTTGAAAGTGAGGCGATGGTCGCGGGTCATCAACTTTCTCTGGACCTCCTCGTCCCTCAGTCCACACAGCATACGGTCTCGAAGGGCTATGTCCAGGTCCTCCCATTGGCAGTGAATGGCCGCCAGCCTGAGGGCCACCATGTAGGCGGACACAGATTCTCCCGGGCGCTGGTCGTGTTCCGCCTGTGGAACACGACCCGGGCCGGAAAGATGGAGATGGGTGGCTAGAAGTGATCCCTCAGCGTTGTGAGGATGCGGTCAATGGGCACCACGTCGACCTTCCAGGGAGCCAGCAGGTTCATCAGGATGCGCAGCGTGGCCGGCCCCACTTGGGCTAGGAAGTGCGAGCGCACCTTCCCTTTGTCGTCGATGCCTGCAGCGTCCATCACGTGCCAAAACTGGCACTCGTACAGCTCCCATTGCTCTGGATCGCTGATGTCGAACTGGTGAGGCTTGATCTTGGGATACGCCATGGATCCCATCCTCGTCGCCAATTTAGTGTCTTGCACGGAAGACAAAGAAGGAGCCGCAGTGAGGGCTAAAACACAGTTTTATTGCATGATGGTCAGGATGAACATGTGGTAATGGCGGAGGTACAGCTCATTTTATACTGCAACAATACATTTGAAAAGGGTTGCACGGTAGCTCATTGGCTGCTACCTGCGTGATGTCATTCTGAGTCACGCCCTTCTTCTCCAGGTGTTCCTTGCGCGGGAAGGTTCCCGCGGCTGCCGGTGATTGGGGGAATTTGAACCATGTGAGCTGAACGCTCGCAGCTGCCCTCTATGGGTAGTTGGCTCGCGTTCCTTTAACAGCTGGGTTACATTGTAATCATTGTCAGGTTACATTCATACATTCTTAAAGTGATACAGTTACATACACAACAGGCATCCACAGCAAAACTATTACTTAAATATGTTTTATAGTTTTTTCTTCTGTGTCTAGGCCAGATGTAAAACTGGCAAAATGAAGCCACCAAATGAACTCATCCTGTATTTCCTTTCACTTGACCTAGTGTGAGAAAGATTAGCCGGCAATACAAGGTTGCCATTACCTAGGTGTGCCCAATTGTGCTTCAAAAATACCACAATCTTCGAGAAGGGTCTTTCCATGTACCCTATTACATTTATTGAAACACATATTAGAATTGGTATAAGTTGGATTCTCCAGTCTGGCCAGGTTATCCTGCTATGGTAATAGAGTAGACCATACTGCCAGTGACTCAATGCCGAGTGTCAGGCAGTGGTTAACTAACCTGACAACCCTGAGGACTAGTGGCCTTGGGTGCCAAAGTCCACAGGGAAGAGTGATGGTCCCCAAATGGATTAAATCCCATTTGAATCCATCTTGATGGAGTGCAAAAGCTTCATCACTACTGGCCTGGAGCCAATGAGGACTTTGTGTACCAAAAGGGCTCAGGACTAGAAAGTGTCACAAAGTCTTCATTGCTGATTGCCATGATGTTCACCACTATTCGGATTATGGATGTGGTAGAAGAAGAAGAAGAAAAGTTGGATATGACTTGACAAGACATAACAGAGAGATTAAGATAGGAAACGTAGTAGTAATTTTTCATTCTAGCTAATTTAGGTGAAGAAGCAGGGAGCCATGGCTGAACCTTCACTTCTCAAGAAAACAAAAGGCAAGATGCCCTTGTCATGTCCCAAGAAGGTCAAAAGAGAAATGTGAGAAGGAAAGGAAGTTACATCAGCACTCCTAAGAATACTGGTCTAGGCGTGAGTCAGATGAAGTAAAGGACTATCTAGGAAACTCTAGGAAGTCCTTTCTAAAAACACACTCTCCATAAATGCAAGCATCTGCTTTCATGGCAGCTGAGTTCCACTCACTCAGTCACCTCCAACCATTGTGGTGGGACCACTAGTAGTACGAAAAATGGGTGGAGGAATAAGATGTTTCTCATTGGGATATGTGTTGCCTACTCCCATTCTAAAGACATGAGAGGTAGCTAGAAGGACAGATTCATTATTGAAATGAAGCTCACTGTTTACCTCATTGGACATATCAAATGTTGCAATTTTCACAAAGACGATTTCATCTGTCTCATTCTTTTGCCAGTTGAGAATGTCATAGGGAGAATATACATCTCCTTTGTCGTTATATCAACATGCTCACCAAGAACATCAAATTGCATCATATTTTTCATGTAGTACATTAACTATGAATTAAAAACATGTTAAGGAAAAGGAAATCTGAAGTTCAATTTTCACTGGTCTTTTCTACACTTGTTCCAGCAAGTTAATACCACAGGCAGAAGCTGCTGAGATGCTTATCAATTATCTTCTGTTAGGTGACAGAGCTGTATGCATCACTACAATGATACTAGAATGAGACATGTATACCACTAGACTACTTTTTTTTGCCCTCAAGTGTGGTAGAGGATGGTGTCCTCCCACAAGTGCTGAAGTAAGACCCAGTTTTACTGGTCCAGTTGGTGTCTCTCTGTGGAATGGATGAAGCAAAAGAATCTTTATCTCTTGCCTCTAGCAGTTAAAAGTCTTGGGCCAAATTGTCAAGTAGTCCCTGGCCACTTTCCCACTACACTTTAGAACACACTGCAATATTTGCCTAAAAATGTTTAAAGGCATGCTTTATTCATCATATTGGCTTAATTCACCATATTGGAGCACATGAGAAATTTGCCTTCTGTGACAAGAAGGATTACTCAGTTCGCTGGATGTTCTCCTCACATAATTCAAACCAGACACATCACATTCAGATCAGATGCATCAAATTCCCTAGAACTGCAGGGTGCAAACATGAGGACAGATGTTCCATAGGTAATATCTATAGAACATGATGGACAGCCAAACTAAACCTCCTTGGAAGCCCTTGGACTCACAGGTTAGCACTAAGGCAGCTTCCTTTTTTAATCAGGAAGCTAGGAAGAGCCTTCGATGGGCTGGCCTTGCTTGTTTCTCCCAATAATCATTGATCATGATCAGTGCTTGATTGCTGCAAAGCAAGCACTCAGCTGGAAATAACACCTTCTGACATGGAAAAGTCTTTAGCAGAGGGATTCTGATTTTTGCTTTTGGGCTGCAATTCGCAGAAATGCTGCCTGGGAGATTCTGGGGATTGCAGTTCAGAGAGCAGAATTTGGCATATCTCTGCTCTATAGCTCCTTAGGTAAAGGTTGCCCTTGCTTGAAAGCCAATCATACCCAACTCTAGGGTTCAGTGCTCATCTCTGTTTATAGCCAAAGAGCCTGCATCTGTGCCTGGAGATGTTTCTTTGGATATGTGGCAGGCATGACTAAACACTGGAGTGCACAGAACACTGTTTACCTTCCCACTTGGGTGGTACCTATTGATCTACTTGCAGTTTCTTGCTTTCGAAGTGCTAGGTTGGCAGGAGCTGGGACAGAGACAGGAGCTCACTACATTGTGCAGTACTCAGATCTTGAACTGCTGACCTGCTGACTTTCCAGTCATCAAGTTCAGTGTATTAACAACTTAGCCACCACAGTCCTCTAGCTCCTTACCAAGGAGGAAATAACTGATGATATGCCTATAATATTTTAATCTAGCAAACATAGACTCACCCTATTACTAAAATAAGATGCAAACACTAAGAGTTTGGATCCAAATCGAGTCTTCTATGACTTTTAAAAAAATTGTTTCCTCTACAGATGCAAGGGAATGTACACCATGCCCAGAAGATTACTGGTCCAATGAGCAAAGAAGTGAATGTGCGCTTAAGGAGGTGGAATTTTTGGCTTATGGAGAGGCTTTAGGAATGATATTGATTGCTCTGTCCATTTTTGGAGCTTGTGTTGTTCTGTCTGTGACTGGCGTCTACATCAAATATAGGAAAACAGCTCTTGTGAATGCAAATGACCGTGACCTAAGCTTCCTCATTCAATATTCTCTTGTTGTCACCTTGTTGACTTCCATCCTTTTTATTGGTAAGCCAGAAGATTGGTCATGCCAGTCACGTCAGGTGGCCCTTGCCTTGGGTTTTTCCCTTTGCTTGTCTTGTGTCTTAGGGAAGACAGTGATGCTCTTTTTGACACACTTGGCCAAAAACTCAAAGGTTGCAGAGAAAATCCGGATGAGCTTCAAGCCAATTTTCCAGAAAATCATTGTCCTCCTTTCTGTACTGACTGAAGTTGGCATTTGCACAGCCTACCTCATCCTT
Source organism: Bradypodion ventrale (assembly GCA_035047345.1). Taxonomy (NCBI): domain Eukaryota; kingdom Metazoa; phylum Chordata; class Lepidosauria; order Squamata; family Chamaeleonidae; genus Bradypodion; species Bradypodion ventrale. Next base: position 36,126,594 of record JAWDJE010000003.1, on the reverse strand, counting down.
AATCCTCCCCATATGAATAAAAACACCCAGTTCACAACTCTGAAAATCATCTTCGAATGCGATGAGGGGTCCATATTGTACCTGTGTGTGATGTTTGGGTTTGATGTGTTTTTGGCCATCCTTTCTTTCCTCACTTCATTTGTTTCTCGAAAGCTTCCCAATAACTTTAATGAAGCCAAGTTTGTCAGTTTTGGGATGTTGGTCTTTTTTATCGTCTGGATATCATTTGTCCCTGCTTATTTAAGTACAAGAGGGAAGTTCAAAGTGGCTGTGGAGATATTTGCAATTTTGGCCTCCAGCTTTGGCTTATTAGGATGTATATTTGTGCCAAAATGTTACATTATTTTATTGAAACCTGCGAGAAACACAGAAGAGATTGTTGGTGGCCGAGCAGCTACTAATGACAAGAGCCCACCACCCACCTCAGCTTCTTGCACCAGTGAAGTTAATAACACTACAGTTTCCACGGTTCTTGAAGATTAGAACTTTTTAGCTCTTGCTTGTGAAAATCCCACTAGTTCTTACGCATTTTCACCCCTGCTGCTTTCAGGGAAGGCAGATGTCTGGTTTCGATACAAGTCACATTTTCTGTTTCTTATGGAAAAGCATTTCCAATTTGCTTGCTAACAAAGTGATATGAATCACTTTTTGCAGAGCTTTGCATTTTCAATATTCTATATACTGTATTGGCAGTGGGTCAAACCCTATGGATGCAGAATGGAAATGCAACTTGCAGAACAGAGGAGGAAACTCTGACTCCTACCTGTTCTCATTTGCAGCCACCTGCAAAACAGATGCACTGTTCTGGATACTCCCGGATCCTTAGGAACGGCTTTTCCAAGTGTTGCTAAAAGGGGCAGCAAGAAAGCAGGGGTTCTCAGCCTTTTAAAACCAGGGGCCAGGTCACACTCCCTCACACTTTCAGGGGTTGGATAGCCATTTTGCCATTCCTCCACCACATGGCACTTCCTGGTGTGGTGGAGGCAGCGTGGGGCCACATGAAATGGTGCTCTGGGCTGCACCCGGCCCATGGGCCACAGTTTGAGAATCCTTGAGACAAAGAAATCTCTGTTCTATTACTACGCTAATGGCTTGTATGATGCAGCCCCGTAAATCCAACTATAATCCCAGCTGACAGTTTAAAACAGAGGTTGACAATGAAAATAGGCCCAGGGACCAACCCTACCATGAACCAGTGTGTGTGTGTGTGGGGGGTATACTGCCCTTCCAAAATTTTGCAGTGTGGTGGCAGCAGAAAAGGTCCTTTTTTACACTTTCACTTTAAAACAAGGCATACATGGAACACACAGCCTATTTTAAAGTATATTTGTGCTTCTTGGAGAAACAAATCTACTTTTAAAAAGAGGGGTGTACTGCTCTTGGACCTTGCTTCAAAATAAAAGTGAGGGAGAGGGAAGGTAGTCTTTTTACGGTTGCTCCTCCATCAACAAGAGCAATGTAGTCAGTGTTGATTGTACGTATTCTCTGGAAAACATGTTGCCTACTATGCTTTTAAAACTATGTAATTTCTTGTTAACAGTAATCATCCCAACATATTATCATCTGATTGCATGCCAATGCCTGTAATATTTTCCAATAAATCAAATTATTTACACCTGCTTCATATGGTGTTTTCTGTTAATGGATCTTTTCAATTGATAGATTAATTTTATTATAAATATGAATAAAGATAGGAGAGAGTCAACCAGATCGCACTGCCAATGTGCATGGGATTCCAACTGAATATTATAGAATAAATAAAGTCCCCAAAACTAAGCCATCCAGCTGACTATAATCTGTTTTGAGCTTTTACTTTGACTTCTTTTTCATCTGAAGAAATTACAGGAAAACAGAATGGTCAAGAAATACCATTATTTCCTGCTGTTCACATACTCAGAGATACGGGCTTTTCTTCTCTTCATTTCTTTTCCCTTCTTTGCAGAATGCTATCATGTGCCTTCAGGTTGCTTCTGACTTATAGCACCTTTATGAATTGATGATCTCCAAATAGTTGGGTCATGAACAGCCATGCTTTAATCTAAAGACGGTGGCTTTATTGAATCTGTTGGGAGTTGCTCATATTCCACTGTCTTCATAATACTATTGTGAGTCTTGTATTCTCATGATATTTCCAAAGTATGATGGCCTCAGTTTAGTTATTTTAGCTTCTAGTGAGAGTTCAGGTTTTCTTTGATCTAGCATCCACCTCTTTGCCTTTCTTGCAGTACACAGTATTCATAAATGTCTCCACATTCCCCACAAATCCATTCTTGCCTTGCCAGGTTTCTTCACCTCTACGTAAAGGAATTGGAAGTGTCATAAAATAAATGATCCAAACATGTGTTTTAGAAGAAAAGAACAATAGGTGTGGGATAGACTGCCTCCTTGAAGGGGTGTCCAGTCTAGTTTAAAGCAATCCACCTGGTTATGATTGGTGGGGTAGAAGTTACAAGCAGACGATGGTGTATAGAGCTGGAAATGCACACTATGTCCATTGGTGGTGGTTGCTCCGATAAGGAGAAGGGCAAAACTGGGAGTCTGAACTTCCCTGGGACAGATGGTTGAAGACCCAACTAGAGGTACAAGAATCCTTGACTTGATCCTGAGTCAGGATCTGGTGCAAGATGATCTCAGGATCTGGTCCTGATCAGGATCTGATATCAGGATCTGGTTCAAGGTGTTAATGTGACTGATCCAATAGGGAACAGCGACCACAACTCAATTATGTTTAACTTGATCATAGACCGCAAGTCACTGATAAAATCTAACACAGAGACCTTAAATTTTCAAAAAGGAAATTTCCCAAAGATGAGAAAACTAGTAAAAAAGAAGTTGGAAGGGAAAATTGAGAGAGTCCAAACACGCCAAGAGGCATGGAGGCTGTTTACAAAAACAATAACAGAGGCCCAATTGGAATGCATACCCAAAAGGAAAAAGGGCACTGCCAGGTCCAAGAGGACTCCGATGTGGCTTACAGGAGCTGTTCAGGAAGTGATCAAAAGCAAGAAAAGCTCATTTAGAAGATGGAAGGCTTGTCCGAATGAGGACAGCAGGCAGAAACATAAATTCTGGCAGAACAAATGCAAGGCAACAATAAGGAAAGGAAAGCAAGACTTTGAGGAGCGTATAGCTAAAAATACTCAGAAAAATAACAAAGACTTCTTTAAGTACATTTGAAGTAAGAACCCAACTAGGAAGGCCATTGGACCATTAGATGACAATGGAAGGCAAGGGGTTATTAAAGAGGAAACAAAGATTGCAGAGAGACTCAATGAATTCTTTGCTTCATATTCACAGAAGAAGACAGAGACCACATGCCCAAAACAGAGCCTATCTTCGTAGGGAGGAAAAACGAAGAATTAAGCTAGATAGAAATAACCAGGGAGGAGGTCCTTGCATGTCTTGTTAAACTAAACACTAACAAATTACCAGGACCAGATGGCATCCATCCACGAGTTCTCAGGGAACTTAAAGATGAAATTGCTGATCTCCTAGCCAAAATATATAATCTTTCCCTCAAATCAGGCTTTGTGCCTGATGACTGGAAGGTAGTGAATGTGACACCACTTTTCAAAAAAGGATCCAGGGGTGATCCAGGAAATTACCGACCGGTCAGTTTGATATGTGTCCCAGATAAAGTGATGGAAATCATCCTAAAAGATAGAATTAATAGGCACATAGAAGAGAAGGCGCTGCTAAAGGAGAGCCAACATGACTTTTGCGAGGGCAAATCATGCCTCACTAATCTGTTGGAATTTTTTGAGAGTGTCAACAAGCATGTGGATAAGGGGGATCCAGTTGACATTGTTTATCTGGACTTTCAGAAGGCTTTTGACAAGGTCCCACACCAAAGGCTCTTGTATAAACTTACCAGTCAAGGAATAAAGAGACAGGTCTTGTCCTGGATCAGCAACTAGCTAAGGGACAGGAAACAGAGGGTAGCACTAAATGGACACTTCTCCAAGTGGAGGGAGGTAAAGAGTGGGGTCCCCCAAGGTTCAGTACTGGGCCCCCTGCTTTTCAACCTCTTCATTAATGATCTAGAAGTAGGAGTAAATAGCAAGGTAGCCAAATTTGCTGATGACACTAAATTATACAGGGTAGTAAAAACTTGAGAGATTGTGAGGAGCTCCAGAGGGATCTCTTGACACTGGGGGAGTGGGCAACACTGGCAAATGAGCTTCAACATTAGTAAGTGCAGAGTGATGCATGTTGGGGCAAAAAAAACCAATTACATTTATAAACTGATGGGGTCTGAACTCTCTGCGACAAACCAGGAAAGGGACCTTGGTGTCCTGGTGGACAACTCAATGAAGGTGTCAACCCAGTGTGCCTCAGCAGTGAAAAAAGCAAACTCAATGCTAGGGATCATTAGGAAGGGTATAGAAAATAAGTCAGCAAGTGTCATTCTGCCTCTTTATAAATCTATGGTGAGGCCCCATCTGGAATACTGTGTACAGTTCTGGTCGCCATACCTCCAGAAGGATATTATGGAGTTGGAAAAAGTGCAGAGGAAGGCAACCAAAATGATTAGGGGACTGGAACACCTTCCTTACCATCTGAGGCTGCAACGGTTGGGCCTTTTCACTCTTGAACGACGGCGTCTAAGAGGTGACCTGATTGAAGTTTATAAAATCATGCACGGTGTGGACAAAGTAGATAAGGAAAAACTGTTTTCCCTATCACATAACATGGGGACACTCCATGAAACTTTTGGGTACTAGTTCTCAAACAAATAAGAGAAAGTACTTTTTCACCCAGAGGAATACTGGTCTATGGAACTCCCTGCCAGAAGAAGTGGTGACAGCTGTCAGTCTTGACAGCTTTAAGAAAGGATTAGACAAGTTCATGGAGGACAAGGGTATCAATGGCTATAATTATGGATACTAAAGGACAACCTCGGGGTTGGAGAGGTAGGCAGGATATCTCTCAATGTCATTTCCAGGGAATCCTAAGCAGGTGAAGGCATCTCTTTGGGAATACCCTGAAGGAAATGGTGAGCCACTGTGTGAGACAGAATGCTGGACTGGATGGGCTGTGGCCTGTTCCAGCATGGCTGTTCTTATATTCTTATGAGGTGGGACAGGGCCCGATTTGCCTTAAAGGGACTTGCCACCACTAGTTGTTATTATTATATTTTAGTCTAGATAAACGACAACAAATCAATATTGGATATTGGACTATTTATTTAAGATTTAATATAAAACATAAAACAAATACAACTCATAAAAAAGGAAAAATACAAAAACAAAACAAAAAATATATAAAAAAGAATTAACAAGATAAGAAAAAATAAAAGAATTTAATCACTTCCCCATTCCCTTTTTTTACACTTCTTTTGCATTTTAATTCACATGTCAGTTTATCATTTAACACCACATCTCACAATTCTTTATACCAGTCCCCTATTCTAAAAGGTAAAGGTAAAGGCTTCCTTTGCTCAAAAGCCAGTCATATCCGATTCTAGGGTTCAGTGCTCATCTCTGTTTCAAAGCTGAAGAGCCAGCACTGTCTGCTTCTGCAGACGTTTTCGTGGTCATGTGGCAGGCATGACTAGACACCGGAGCGCACGGAACGCTGTTACCTTCCCACCAAAGTGGTCCCTATTTATCTACTTGCAATTTCTTGCATTCAAACTGCTAGGTTGGCAGGAGCTGGGACAAAGACGGGAGCTCATTCCGTCCTACAGTACGCGGGAATCTAACTGCTGACCTTCCGCCTCCCAGTCAGCGTCTTAGCCACTTGAGCCACTAAAAATCATACATATTTTCCAGTGTTTTGCTGTCAACAATCTTGCAGCTGACGGTTAGATTTCTCCTGTTTCTATCCAATATTATATTTCTATAATATATTAATAGAGCAATTCTGGGACACACCTGTAATTTTAAGTTTAATATTTGGCTAACTTCCTTAAAGTTTGTATCCATATTTTGTTTGCTTCCTTACATTCCCACCACATACAAAAATATGTTCTATTACACTCTTTGCATCTCCAGCATTTTTATATTATTAATTATAAAGGACAATTTGAATTGGAGAGGGGATGCTTTAAAATTTTCTTCAAACCACTCTTTCAACCCACAGTTAGCACATGGCCGTTAGGATGCTTAACGCCTCATCATAGTTTCCTTTCCTCTGATCAGTTGTATTATAGTCATATTTAAATTACAGTAATTATTTTCAACTTTGAATCCCTATAGCTTAAAAAGCATTTACCCATTTTATGCAAATCCTTGTTTTCTCTTGGTGATTCATTTCTTTTTCTTTTGGGTAATGTAATATTTTACATTTTACCTCAAACCACCATTTCCCTGTCTGCCAGGTCTACCACTTGTTTTTCTTTTCCCCAAAACTGCATCACTTTGTTAACCTATTTCCTTCACCGATATTGCTGGATTTGGCAGTTCTAAGACAAACCCTGACCAAAAATAATGCTGGTCTGTAGATCCAACTGAAGAATCAGCCATATGGGGGTGAGACTGTAAGAGTGTTTCAGATGGCTCGGCCCAATAACTCCAGAGACAGTATATTATAATTAAAGTCTTTTATTCTCACTGCCCGCATGGCGGTCAGTGGCTGTATCAAGGGTCAAAGATGGAAGGGAAGGGTATGAGGTTGAGGTGGTCCTTTAATAGGGTCGGATGAGGTCAGAGGCATAAGGTTCAAAGGAATAGGGTTACAGCAGCAAGGCATTGTGGTATATGTAGTTCAGGTCAGTTTGATATTACACCTGACAAAACCCCTTCTAATATCATATGGGCTGACTACATTGAGTGCATACCTGTTATGTATGCATGTTCTCTGTACTGATAAGAATGTAACCACTCCAAATACAATGTATCTCAGCTGTAAAGGAACGCGAGCAAGCAGCCCATAGAGGGCAGCTGCGAGCGTTCAGTCTCACATGGTTCACATTGCTCAATCACGGACAGCCGCGGGAAAACCTTCCCCGCATTCAGCAGCAGGAGAAAGAACTACTGAAGAGAGGCGTGCCCGGGCGAGGCCACGCCGGTAGCAGCCAATGAGCTACCGTGCTACAAGATTCAAATGTACAATGCTACTGTATATATTGAAATGTATCACCGCCATTACCTCATGCTCCACCGGATCATCATGCAATAAACCTGTGTTAAGCCAACCCTTCGGCTGTTCTGTTGTCTTTGGTCCCATACAGTAAACTGGCGACGAAGGTGGGATTATGGCTGCCCACGGGACCAAGACATGCGCCGGCTACGAGATCAGGAAGCCGGGAGACTTGGAGCTGTTTGAGATAGACTTCAATGGAGCGCTGGTGGAGCTCGAAGTCTCAGATGAGGATAAGAAGAGGGCCATCTTCGTCCGCATGCTCGGACACGAGACCAAGAGGACCTTGGTGGACCTGATCGCGCCGAGGAGGGTGAGCGACTTCAAAGCCAAGGAGCTCCTGGCGGTGCTGCGCGCCCACCTCCGGCCCGCGATAGCGATGTTCCCCGCTCGGAGCGCGTTCTGGAGGCGAGTCCAAGCGCCCGGGGAATCGGTCGCCGAGTTCGCTGCGGCCCTGCGGCTGGCCGCCGGCCCATGCAAGTGGGAGACCCCAGAAGTCACCCTCCGGGACTGCCTGCTCTGCGGCCTGAGGGACACCGAGACTCAGCGCGCGCTGATGAAACAGGAGCCGCCTCCCATGTGGCAACAAGTCCTCGACACGGCACAGGCCGCGGAAGCCACGACGGCCGGGGTGCAAGAGCTCCAGGACTGGCGCCCGAAACCCGCCAAGGCAGAGAGCTCGGTGTGCGCGGCCCGGCGAGTTTCGAACTCGTCCGCGGAGAGCGGCGACGACGAGGACATCCGGAAGGTCCAGAAGGAAGGCCGGCGCTGCGACGGCTGCGGCGCCGCCCACGCCCGCGCCAAATGCCCGTTCCGCAAGGCCGAGTGCCACAACTGTGGCCGGCGCGGGCACATCGCCAAGGTCTGCCGGAGACGACGCGAGGCCAAGAGGAGTTCCCCAGACCGCTCGGCGAGGCAGGACCGCACCACGAGGCCCAAGGATGGCACCCGGACCACGAGGAAGCGGGACGGAGTAGGGCGCATCTCCGACGACAGCGAGGATGACGCTCCGGTTTTCAGCATATCCACGGAGCACCCCCGATACTTCGTTGAGGTAGTAATACAAGGGGCTCCTGTTAGGATGGAGGTGGACTCGGGTTCTTCATACTCTATCATTTCCCAGGGAGAGTTCCAAAAAATAGCCCCCCACGTGCGGCCCAAGCTCAAAGCGTTGAGGTCCATGCTGAAGGACGTGCAAGGGAACCGCATCCCGGTGTTGGGGGTTGGGAAGTTCCAGGTCCAGTTCAAAAAGCACGCCGCAACGCTTCCCCTAGTCGTCCTCAAGGGAGGTAAATGCAGCCTCCTCGGGACTCAATGGTTCCAGCCCCTGGGGTTGTTCATTGGGGGGGTGCACGCCGTGGGAGTACACGCCGCCGGGACTGATCCAATACAGAGCGTGTGCGACGCGCACCCCGAGGTTTTCAAAAAGGGACTCGGAAAATTCAAGGGCCCCCCAGTGACTTTCGACCTGGACCCTGGAGTACATCCAATCAGACTTAAGCCGCGCAGAGTGCCTTTCACACTAAAGGACAAGATAGAGGCGGAGTTGGACAAATTGGTGGGCCAGGGGATTCTTGTTCCTGTTGATTCTGCGGAGTGGGAGACTCCAATTGTAACAGCACTCAAGGCCAACGGGGAGGTCCGCATATGCGCTGATTACAAGTGCACCATCAATAAGGCGATCCGCCCTAATGCGTATCCGGTGCCAGTAGTCAGCCACTTGTTGGCCAGGTTACACGGGGGGAGGTGTTTCGCTAAACTCGACCTGGCCCAAGCCTACCAGCAACTCCCGGTGACCCCCGCCGCAGCTGCTGCGCAGACCATAGTCACCCACAAAGGGGCGTTCCAGGTAACGCGCCTCCAATTCGGCGTGAATTCGGTGCCCGGGATCTTCCAGTCACTCGTGGAACGCCTCCTGAAGGGGTTAGAGGGGGTGTTACCCTACTTTGATGACGTATTGATTACAGGGGGGAGCCGGGCCGAATTAGCAAAAAGGTTGGGAAAGGTCCTGGCAATATTCGAAAAGGCGGGGTTGCGGTTGCGGAAAGACAAATGCGTTTTCTTCGCAACCGAGGTCGAGTTCCTAGGGTTCCATGTTACTCCCGAGGGAATAAGGCCATCCCAATCCAAGGTGGCCGCCATCAAGAAGGCCCCTCGCCCCACCTCCAAGCCCGAGCTGCAGTCGTTCCTCGGACTGCTCAACTTCTACCACTCCTTCCTTCCTCGGAAGGCAGCCGTGGCAGAACCCCTACACAAGTTGTTAAAAAAGGACGAGGCATGGAAGTGGGGCGACGACCATGAGAAGGCTTTCAATGACCTGAAACGACTCCTGGCATCCGATGCCGTACTGACCCACTTCAATCCCAAACGCCCAGTGGTCCTGATATGCGATGCATCCCCGGTGGGGGTGGGGGCGGTGTTATGCCACGTGCTGGAGAACGGGAGGGAGGCCCCGATAGCGTTCTACTCTAGGTCCTTGTCCCAAGCGGAGAGAAACTACGCCCAGACAGACAGGGAAGCACTAGCGATAATTGCGGGGACCAAGAAATTTCATGATTTTGTGTATGGCCGCCCCTTCACCATAGTGACTGACCATAAGCCCTTGCTAGGCATTTTCACCGCAGATAAACCCACGCCCCAAATCCTGTCCCCGAGAATGCTCAGGTGGGCCATCTTTCTCAACGCGTATCAGCACGCGTTGGTGTACCGGCCCGGGAAGGAGATCAGCCATGCGGATGCCCTGTCGAGGTCCCCCATTCCCCGGGATTGCTGCCACGTGGGCGAGGAAGAGAGGGACCACCAGGTCTTAATGATAGACGTCCTAGACTCCCCTCCAGTAGTACCGGCCGACATCGCCAAAACGACCGGCAAGGACAAAACGTTAGCTACAGTTTGCTCCTGGGTGCAGAAAGGGTGGCCCGTGTCTTCCCCAGCAGCGGAATTCGACACATTTTTCAAAAAAAATTAGAGTTGTCCCTAGAGAGAGGTTGCCTTTTGTGGGGACAGCGGGTAGTGATCCCCACGTCCCTCCGGCCGAGGGTGCTTAAGCTGCTGCACGTCAGCCACCCGGGGATCGTCCGCTCTAAGGCACTAGCCCGCAGTTACTTTTGGTGGCCCCAGCTAGACGCCGACATTGAGCACATGGTCGGCACTTGCGAAGCGTGCCAAAGCTCCAGGCCGGAAGAGGCTCGTTTGCCACATAGGGAGTGGGACGCAGCGAGGGGGCCCTGGTCCCGGGTACACGTAGACTTTGCTGGCCCGTTCAGGGGAACACTTTTCCTCCTTGTGGTGGACGCGTTCTCCAAGTGGTTGGAGGTCATTCCAGTCTCGAGCACCTCCTCGGCCACAACAATTAAACAGTTACGGAGGGTCTTTTCCACGTTCGGTTTACCCGACACCCTCGTCAGCGATAACGCTAGCTGTTTCACGTCCGCCGAGTTCAGGGCATTCATGGATCTCAACGCCATTTGGCACATTACCTCCGCCCCTTTCCACCCGGCCACCAACGGCCAAGTAGAGCGCCTCGTGCGCACCACAAAGGACACGCTGCGGCGCATGGGCCCCGGAGATCTCGACCTGCAAGTGTGCCAATTCCTGCTAAGGTACAGGGTCACACCATTGGCGTCAGGGTACTCCCCCGCGGAGCTGTTAATGCGCAGGAAGCTGGCCACGGTAATCTCCAAGCTAGACCCCACGAGAGTAGAGGACAAAGGGCGGAACGTAGGGGTGGAACCCGCAAAGAGTTTCAGCGTAGGCGCCCCCGTGCATTGCAGGAACTACGCCAGCGCAGGACCAGCCTGGGTGCCGGCCATTGTAATAGAACAAACCGGCCCCGTTTCATACCGCGTGGAGACCAATACAGGCCTCCTGTGGAGGCGGCACGCGGACCAGCTCAGGCGCAGAGTCCCCGGAGAGGAGGACGCGAACGGAGGAAACCACAACTCAGCGATAGGGTACTCCCCCACCCGTTTAGCCCAAGGGGGAGGGAAAGGGGGCCATGGGTCCCCACCAAGGGGGGAGGAAAGGGAATCTGTCCTTGCAGATATCATGCGGGAGTTCTCGGCAGAAGGAAAGGGCCCCGAACTCATACATATCTCGAGGAATTGTCCCCAAGACTCAGGTCCCCCAAGCGAGTTAGATGTTGATTTTCAGTACCAGGGGGAGTTAGCGGAGTGGTCCCCCACCCGTCCTAGCGAAAAGAGGGGTTTCAGTTCAGCCCCTGGTACTTCCAGTCCCAACCCCTGCGAGCTAGAGTGTAACATAGCGCCAGCCCTCAGGAGACCAACACCCCCAAGACAGGAGGCGAGTGCGAGTCCACCCGTCACAGTCTCAAGATCCCCCGAACGGATATCAGGAGGTAGCGAGACCACAAGGGCATCCTCGTCGGTTCCAAGATTCATAATGGGGGGGGGGGTCCCCAGGGTCCGCAGGCAACAGGCATGGGTTCACTTCCCAGCTGTTCATTCCATTCCCATCCCCCAGCGCAAGGCAGGCGCGGACGCCCCACAGAGCCACTAATGAATCCCCGTTTTCCGTTACTGGACAAGCACCCACGGAGCCAGGGATCACAGGCTCCCCTGTACTAGGTCAGGCGCAAGCACACCCCAAGCGCACGTGCGGCAAGCCACAGTGGCTGCGGGACTTCGTCCCATCCTAGGGGGGAGGGATGTTATGTATGCATGTTCTCTGTACTGATAAGAATGTAACCACTCCAAATACAATGTATCTCAGCTGTAAAGGAACGCGAGCAAGCAGCCCATAGAGGGCAGCTGCGAGCGTTCAGTCTCACATGGTTCACATTGCTCAATCACGGACAGCCGCGGGAAAACCTTCCCCGCATTCAGCAGCAGGAGAAAGAACTACTGAAGAGAGGCGTGCCCGGGCGAGGCCACGCCGGTAGCAGCCAATGAGCTACCGTGCTACAAGATTCAAATGTACAATGCTACTGTATATATTGAGATGTATCACCGCCATTACCTCATGCTCCACCGGATCATCATGCAATAAACCTGTGTTAAGCCAACCCTTCGGCTGTTCTGTTGTCTTTGGTCCCATACAGTAAAATACCTGAGCTTTTTTTATTTTCTAAGACACAAACTGCCAAACAGGTACTCGTGCTGAGCTGAGGGGAGTGGTTTGGTCAGTATGTCTGCCACTTGTTCCTTTGTCTCACAATGTGTTAGCTCTATAAAGCCTTCTCTTATCATCTGTCTCACGTTTTTGCACTTGATATCTATATGTCTAGATTTCCGATTTATAGTGTCACCTTTTGCTATCTCTATGGCCGCCTGGCTATCTTCGTGGATGGTGATGGGGAGCTTGGGCTTTTCCCAGATAAGGGAGATCAGTTCATTTATCCAGATAAGGTCACATGCAGCGTTTGACAGGCAGACATATTCGGCCTCGGCGGTGGAAGTAGAAACCAGTTTCTGCTTCTTGGTGCGCCAGTATATTGGGCTGCCATTCAACATCACCATGTAGCCGGATGTGCTCTTTCTGGTTCCTAAGCATCCGCCCCAGTCAGCATCAGCGAAGCATGACAGCTTGATTTCTTCGTCTATTCGAGGGGTGAGCAGTAATTCTGTCTCCATGGTACCCTTCAGGTATCTCAGCAGTCTCTTGACGGCCGCCCAATGAAACATCTTTGGGTTACTGGAATGGCGTGAGAGAAGGTTCACTGCCAGCGTAATGTCGGGCCTGGTCCAGTTGGCTATGTGTAACAGCGATCCAATGATGGATCTGTAGTGGCTGACGTCTTCGAACGGTTCCCCTTCCTCGTAGGCGTTTTTCAGGAAATCCGTTTGCATAGGCGTCCCACAGGGGTGAGCGTTTGACATGTTGCATCTGTCAAGGAGTTCAGCTATTTTCTCCTTCTGGGAGAGTCCAAAGCCATTGGGTATCCTTGAGACTTGTACCCCTAGGTATTTGTTCACTCTCCCCAAGTTTTTCAGGGAGAATTCATTTTGCAGTCCATGAGCGAACTCGTCGCATTTGGACTTACTTTTCCCAAAGTACAAAAGGTCGTCGACATAAACTAGGACCTTTTCAACTTCCTCTGGTGATTTTCTTAGAAATACACATTTGTCGGCTTCGGCCGGGAAGAAGTTCAATTGCCTCATTGCCTCGGCCAGACACTCGTACCACCTCCTGCCAAACTGTTTTAGGCCATAGAGGCTTTTGCTGAGTAGCCACGTTTCCCCTCTGTTGCGCCCAAAACCAGGTGGTGCTCTGACGTATATTTCCTTGTCAAGGTCTGCATGGAGGTATGCTGTCTGTACATCAAACTGGTACACTTGTTCTTCGAGGATGGTTGCCATTACTAAAGCGGCCTTTACGCTTTCTGGCTTCACTGTGGGGGAGTATGTGTCTTCGTAGTCGTCAGGGTATCGTTGGGTGAACCCTTGGGCGACTAGTCGCGCTTTGTACTTTACCCCTTCATTTTCCAACGATTTTACCTTAAACACCCACTTTGTTCCCACTGTCCTCTGTCCCTCAGGGACCTCAGCAGGGGCATACACTCCGAGGGTTTTGAGGCTCTCCATTTCCCTTTCCATTGCCGCCTGCCATTTGTCCTGTTCTTCGGGAGGCAGTTTGTCTATGTCATCAAAGCTTGCTGGTGTCTCGGGGTAGGTGTTTATGCCCAGCACATACTCCTTTAGCCCTCTGGGAGTTTGGCCTTTGGTTGACCTGGTTGACCTGCGGGGCGCCTCTGCTGGGTTTTTTGGAGGTTCAGTCTCCACAACACTAGTGGTATTTTGATGTGACTGCCTGGTCTCGTCCCTCTCTGGTGGCGTGTCTGCTGGTCTGTTGAGCCTTGAGTTGGATGAGGATGCTTTGGTTCCTTCTTGTACCGACTCATTTGTCAGTACCTCGTTTGCGTGTATCTTACTCCAGTTCGCGTGTTCATGGAACGTGGCCGACCTGGAAATCACTATTCTCAGGTTGTGGTCTAGGAAGCGATATGCCTTCGAGCCTGGTTTGTACCCCATGAACCTTAGCTTCTTCGTTATCTTGTCCCCTTTCTTCCTTAGTTGTTTTGGTATGTGTACGTCTGCGAACACACCGAAGACGTGAAGGTGGCTCAACTTGGGCTTCTGCCTGTACATGGCTTCATAGGGCGTTTTTCCGATAACACCAGACCATAGCCTGTTCAGTGTGTAGGAGTACAGCAAAGCTTCCCCCCAGTATGAGAAGCTTAGGCCTGCATCTTCAATTGCGCATCTGATCATGGTCTGGAGCACTCCGTTCCTTCGTTCGGCGACCCCATTCTGGAAAGCTGAGAATGGTGCGGTTTTGTAGTGTAGCATCCCCTTCTCGGTTATCCAGTCTTGGAACTCTTTGGACAGGAATTCCGATCCCCTGTCCATCATCAGTTTCTTTATGTTGGTGTTGTTCTGGGTTTGCACCCTTTGGTAGAACTCTTTGAACTTGCTGAAGGTCTCGTCCTTGCTTTTGAGTGTGTATACGAAACCGTATCGGCTGTAGTCATCTACTATCGTCAAGAAGAATCTCTTCTGGCCCAAAGATCTCTCGAGTGGCCCCACCAGGTCGAGGTGGACCAATTCGAAGGGGTGGCTTGACTTCCTGGAGGATGTCTTCGGTCGTGCCTCGGTTTTCGCCTTGGAGCTTTTGCACACGGAGCACTCCAGGTAGTTCTCACAATCCTTGATCCTTAGTCCTTCTGAACATCCTAGCATCTTCTTGACAGTCGGAAAACCTATGTGTCCCAATTTTCTGTGCAACAGATGCGCACACTCATCATGTATTTGTTTCCCAATGGATACCCTCAGTGTTCTATGCTTTGCGCTGCCAACCCCTTCATTTCTTGTGGGGCTGTTGTGATCATTGTTTTTCCCTTCTGGGTCTTCATGTTCGGGTTCCCTGGGGTCGTCTGCGGTGCAGTCCTGCATCTCTTCATCGTCAGTGCCGTCGATTAGGCCTATCGTGGCCTGTACATCCTCGGCTTCCTTGGCAATGAGGTACGGTAGGCTGCCTATGAGCTCCACTCTTCCAACCTGCTTTCCCCTTCTTTCAATGGACACCTTCTTGTTCTCGAAGACTATCCTGAGGCTGGGGTCTTCTGTGAGCTTGGTGGTGGCCAGGACATTATATGGAATTTCAGGAGAGTAAAGGACGCCTTTGACCTGACCAATTCCAGGGATGAGTACGTCGCCCCTGCCTGTTACTCTTGCATGTTCCTGGTTGGCGACTTTGATTCTGAAGGAATCTTCTTCAAATGAGTTGAATATTTCCTTGTGGCATGATGTGTGGGTGGTTGCCCCGGAGTCGATCAGCCACCGCTGTAGGTGTGCATTTGAAGACCTGTCTGCCTTGTGGCTGCTGGTCCCTTCACTGTGCTTGACCACGTTCACTGAGTCTGGCTTGTGTCTATCTTGCCCCTTCTGTGGCTTAAGCTCTCTCTTTGGGCTAGGTGACCTTCGTCGTCTGTCCCCCCTGTCGTTGTCGCCCTTGTGTCTGCGTGGGTATTCGTCCTGTGACTCACGTCTGGGTCTCGGAGTGTCCTCATGGCGTGTTAGATCGCGCGTGGGTTTGTGTTTCCTTGGTCCACATGTGTGACACTCGAAACTAGGGCTCCCCTGCTCAGGGAAACTGACTCTTTTGCGTGGCCTGTCCTCTCTGCGTATGGTGGCCCTACTTCTCCTAAGATTATCCTCAGCTATGAGTTTCTTAGTGATGTACCCCAATGTGGCATTGTTACTTCCCAAATTATCCAGCTGAGTCAGGAAGTAGTCCCAGCTTGAATCGAGGGAGTTGTATATAATGCTAATCTGGTGCTGATCTGTCACGATCTCCCCCCTTCTTATTAGGTCGGATCTCATGCTGCTTAGTCTCATCAGGTGCTCGCTCATAGTTGAGCCCTCTTTCATTTTGTATGCATACAACTCTCTCAATAGCAAGCAGGTCGTAGTCCTTTCTTTGCAATAAAACATTTCATACAATATTCCCCAAACCTCATGCACAGTTAGCCCATCAGGGATACTCCCATACATTGAAGTGTCAATAGAGCTTAAAAGCAAACAGAACACTCTGTGGTGTAGCCTGTCCACCTTTAGGGTCCATGGCTTTCTTGGTGGGTCCTGGATCAGGTACAGTGCCCCCTCCCTCATCAGAATTACCTGGAATTGTTGTGCCCAGTCCATCAGGTTCTCCCCAGTCATGTGAAGGATTGGGAAGTTGTGAGGTAGTTGGCTGTGCTGGCCGGCATTGCTTCCTTTGCTGGATCTGGCCTGGTGCCCTGGCCTGTCCTTATATTGGCAGTGGGGAATGGGTACACATATATTTGCTATTGGATGTCCCTTTTTCAGTTTTTCTGGTCGCCTGTAGAGAGAGTTTGCTGGTCCTCTGCCCATGGAGCGACCTGAGTTGACCTGCAGTTCCTCTTCTTCGCCAGAGAGGGAGTTTTCCTGCTCCTCTTGCGCCTGCGTGAATCTCATTGTTTGCTGGCTGCCGAGGTGAGCGGATCTCTGTCTCAGAGGTCCTGCTGCTTCAGGTTGGAGCGTTGGTGAGAAGTCGCTTTCGTCGCTGGAGCTGCTTTCCTCATCGGAGAGCCCTGTGGAGCTGTCGCGTGGAGGCCGCCATCTTTGCTGGACTGATGGGGGTTCGGGTCGTCGTAGCTCCGCGTGGAGTTCAGCTTCCTTCTCCGGACATTCCCTGCGCTTGGTTCGGGCAGACAGCGAGTCGTGGTAGGCCTCACTTTCTTTGTTCTGCCTTGCGTGTGCTTCCGGTCTTCCCGCGTGGATGTGTGCCTTGCGGGTCTCGCGCCCCTCCCGTTCGCGGTAGCGTGTTTCTGAAGGGGGGCTGCGTCCCCTTCGGTGTCTAGCTGGGAAGGATTTGCGGTGGCTTTCCTCCGGGGAGAGGTCGTGTCCCCTTCGGCCTTTGATTGCGAAGGGGGCCTCTGCCCATGTGAGGAGTTCGGCCCGGTTGTCAGCAGCGCCTCTCTTGGGGGCGTGGTGCCTGCTTGGGGGTCCCTGCTCCTCTTCTAGTCCCTGGGGGCTGAGGATCGGCATGCCCCGCATTTCTAGGGTCTGTGTGTCCACCCTCCAGGGTCCCAGGGCCTTTTCTTTTCTTCGCGTGGTTGGGGCGCGTGGGTTATCTGTGGGTATTGTTGTTCCGGTGGGCCTTCCCGCCGGTGTGTTCGAATCTAGGGCCACCGCTTGTAATTGGTCGGCTATCTCGGCTAGATTTGAACTCGGCGCGGTGCTTGGGGTTCCCGCCATGGAGGATCTCGGGGTAGAGCTTACCATGCCGTTGGAGTGGGATTCATCTCCGGTGTTCATCAAGGCCAGTAGCTCTGCCGTGGGGATCATTCCTCTCCCGGCTATCGCCCTGTGGATTTTGGTTGTCAGGCTTTCGTCTTGGACATCCCTTTCGGTGGGTGCCCCTCCGGTTTCAGCCTTCGTTTGGCCATCTGGGTCCATCTCCGTGATGGTCCGGTTCGGGTTGTCCTCTTCCATTACCGTTTGGGGTCGTGCGATTGCCTGTTCCGGAGTATCGGGTCCAGTTGGTCTGGCTCGTGTTCTGGACCCTCCTTTGTTCAGCCGGGTCCTTCTTTTGGTCATTTGTTTTAATTTTGGAGTTGTTTGTGGGCGAACCATCCTCTGCTACCATTTTGTAAGAGTGTTTCAGATGGCTCGGCCCAATAACTCCAGAGACAGTATATTATAATTAAAGTCTTTTATTCTCACTGCCCGCATGGCGGTCAGTGGCTGTATCAAGGGTCAAAGATGGAAGGGAAGGGTATGAGGTTGAGGTGGTCCTTTAATAGGGTCGGATGAGGTCAGAGGCATAAGGTTCAAAGGAATAGGGTTACAGCGGCAAGGCATTGTGGTATATGTAGTTCAGGTCAGTTTGATATTACACCTGACAGAGACTCTCTCCCTCAGCAACAGCTACAAACACAGCCTGATTCACAAGCAACCAGGGTTGTAACCTTATACTGTACAGTAAATCTCCTGCCATGTCTTTACGGTGACAAGGAGGATACTTTTTATTTCCATTTTCACCTGCAATGTCACTTATACAGTTTAAACCAGGAGTTCCCAACCTTTTCAAGTTGGGGGCCAGGTCACACTCTCCCAGTCAGCTTTGAAGGCCAGACAGCCATTTTGCTCTGCCTGCACAATAGGGGTGGCCATTTTGTTCCAACAGCTTCAAAGGGACAGCCATTTTGTTTCTCAAATGCCCTTGGAGGGGTGGGGAGCCACATGAAATGGTGTTACAGGCCAGATCTGTCCCACGGACCTTAGGTTGGGAATGCCTAGTTTAAACACAAACTTCCTATCTCAGTGCAGATGTTTAGAGAGAAGAGAGAAATGCAAAGCCAGATTTCCCAAACATGCTTCACTTTTAACCCATCGACACTGATTACCCCTCATCCAGAGTTGTCCCATTTATCTGACATATTTGGGTTAATCAGAGCTTTCAGAAATGACTCAATAAACACCAACCCTCTGTTCTATGCATTAGTACATTCTTTCTTCTTTCCTTCATTGTCCTTGCAAATTTATTCCCCATATCATTTTCCATCATTATCCTCCTTTGGTGCAACTGAGATTGCACTGGCATACATACCTGTCAAGTTTCGGGAAATTTCTGTCAACCCCCCATATTTTACACTCTTTCCCGCCATCATCCCATATTAGTTAGACTGCAATTAGACTGGAGTTAGACTGGAGGACAGCACAGGATAAGCATAGCTGTCCAGTTTCCTGTTTTGGCCGGGAAATTTCCCTTAACTTGACAGGTATGCTGGCATACAAGAAGTGTAGACATCATTAAAAAAATGGACCAGTCCACCCTGGATAGCAGACAAATGTCTGTCTGGACATGCAGTTATGTGCCTAGGTCAGGGTTTCTTAGCTTTGATCCCCCAGATGATCTTGGACTTCAATTCCCAGAAGCCCTTATCAGTAGGTGTGATAAGTTTCACCATCACTGCCCTAGGTTGAGACACCCTTCCCTAGGTTACTTGTGCATTGTGCCTGTTGGGGTTTTTGTGCCTCTTAACCTAGCAGTTTGAAAGCAAGAAATTGCAAGTAGATAAATAGGTACCACTTGGACATGAAAGGCAATAGCATTCTGTGTTCTTCAGTGTTTAGTCATGTCTGCCACATGACCATGGAAAATTCTGCAAATGCAGACAGTGCTGGTTCTTTGACTGTAAACGGAGATGAACACTGCCCTCTAGAGTCAGCCTTCCTGCCCGCTTTGCGCCAACAACAATCGCCTGGCTGAGAGAGAGAGCATGTGCGCAGGCAGTGATCCCATCATAGAAAGGAAACGAGGGAGGGGATATCAGAGAGTAAACAAAACAAAAAGACAAACCCCCCTTGTGGCACCTTAAAGACTAACTGCTGTATTTCAATGTGAGCGTAAAAATCCGGGATTTTAACATGATTTTTATTGAACTGGACGGGACCATTTTTCTGACCTTGAAATTGGGACAATCCTGGTTTTCCGTGACATATGGCAACCCTAGCCTGGACTCAAGTCTTGATTAGTCGCAGGTCACAGAATTCAAACAGATAGAGGGATGGAGCATTGTAGCAATTATATCTGCTAGATGAGACATAGGGCTATTTTGAGTTATTTTAAAAAAACAAATTGGGGGAGGTGTGGAGGTTCTAAAGAGGATGGAAGGATTTTGCATACATTTTTTCTTCTTTCAAGGCAACAAAAAAGTTTTAATACCTTTACTGCAACTGTATTGCCAAATTTCATTGGTTTACTGCCAATTATTTGTTGTTTTTTTAATGCAGAGAGCTAATCATCTGGAGACGTCCAGGAAGGCAAAAGGAAACTTACTGTCTATTAACTAGGAAATCAATTTATGGACAGTGCAGTGGCATAAAGAAAATGTTGCTAAACTAGTTTAGAGAAGACCCTAGTGATGGTTTACAATACACTTACAGGATTGTAGGCTTGCTATTCTGTCTAGCTAAAACAGAAGTGCAAAATGAAATACAAAGTGACCTCAGAGAAAAAAGAATGAAAGGAAACCTATGAGTAAAAACTGCATACTGATCTAAAAAGAAACAAGAGAGGGAAATATATCTGAGCTATTTATCTGCCTAGGCATATTTCCCCCCTCTTGTGGTTTTAAAATCTGTATGTAGTTTTTATTTTACGTTTACTTCCTTTCCTTTTCTGAGGTCACAGCTATTTATCCACTTAGCTGACTAGATAGCTCAATATGCATTTTCTTATGAATTTTAAGACTCACTTAAGACATACCTGTCAACCACGGCTCCGGAAAATCCGGGACCTGCGCAGAACGGTTCTGCACAGGTCGCTTTTTACGCATGTGTAAAAGCCTTCTACACATGCGTAAAAGCGACTTGCGCAGAACCGTTCTGCACAGCTCGCTTCCATGCATGTGTAGAATGCTTTTACGCATGCGTAGAAGGGTTCTACACAAGCGTAGAAGAGTTCTATGCATGCGTAAAAGCCTTCTATGCATGCATAGAAGCGAGCTGCAGAGAAGGGATGCGCAGTAACGCCTTTCCCCCGCTGCTAAATTCTGGGGTTTCAGCAGCTCCAGACGGGAAATTGAGAAAATTGGCGCCGAAAAACGGGAAATCCTAGCCAATCCGGGAAGGTTGACAGGTATGACTTAAGACAAATCTAAGGAACTGCAACACTTTTGTATTTATTGCTTTCAGTACAAGCTGACAAACATGTGTTCTTTTTTGCTATAAACTTTTTAAAGAGAGGTATTCCAAACTACTTGACCCAAATTGTGGGAGGCTACCTGGGCAGGAATGGATTAATGTGCTTGCATTCTCCATTACTGGCAAGCAAGGCTCCACCCCCAAGGATGACGCTGCCGGATATGGACTACTGCGCAGGTGCGAATGAGTAAAAGTGCTTACTCATGCTTTCATTTAAGGTTATGCTTGCTAGATTCTGATAGGCTGATGTGGCGCCTGATATATGAGCACCTGATAGGCTGATGAGGTATATGACGTATGTAACCTTGTATTCAATAAAACTTACTGTGCTGGGTGTGGCCAGTAGCCATTTTTCCTTTCTTGGTTTGAGTGCACCAGATATTCCAGACTGCAGTCTCCCTTTCTTCCCTGAGCGCGCCATTTTGTGCCGGGGCTGGACTCCCACACCAAATTTCAGTTTTTGATGAGTAGAAAGAATTGGACCATAGGATTGAATGGATCTGTGCACATAACCTTGCAGTGTGGTCTGGCTTATATTGCTTAGAGATGGGGGGAGAGGAGCTAAATGACATTTCAGCTATCAAAACAGCATCAGCAACTTATTTCCCAGTACAGTACTGTGAAGTGGTTGATGATCCATTTCTTAGTACTAGTAAATTGAAGACTTCCCCTAACCAGTGAATTTATTTATAAAATACTTCCCATTTAAGTAAAAAAATGTTTTTATATTGTGTTGATGATTGCTTCTTCTTTCATGTCCTGATCAAACTCTGGACTGCCAAAATGAAGCCATTTTCTTGGCTTTGTCGTTGGCCAAACTTAAGTCCTCGTTGGTGTATGTTTCTGGCAGTAATCGGCAGACCAGTAAATGAGCCAGATTCTGTATCTGTCCACATTCACACAGCATGTTGTTGTCTGCCAGCAGAATCCAATTGAGCATGTTGGTCTTACATTTAGGGACTCCAACCCTTAGCCTATTCAGAGTCCTCCAAATGACATAGGGGAGGTTGAGTTCCTCTATATCCTCCTGTATGATTGCTGTAGTGCTGCATCATGTATATTTTTGCAAAAATATTTTTTTACTATGAACAAAGTGATACAGTGATACAGTAACCCAATGTAAAAAATATCGCTTCAGCTGTCCAACTGGACACAATTTGGAGAAGTCTTCAATTTGCTAATGTCATGAAGCAGCTTGTCAGCCATTTCAGAAAACAGGCAATTCAGAAAGAAAAACAGCCTTTGCTACTTTGTCTGTCTGTGTATTGCTGATTAAGAAACTGCCTGCGGCAATCCACAGACAGGCAAAGAAACATTTTTTTTTAAAAAAAATTGCCCCTAACAATTAGGGAAGCTCCCAATTTCTTATATCCTGTTTATTGCATCAAGATTCTGAAAGTCAGCCACAAGGCTCACTATTAACCCCTTCCTAGCTTCCACATTCAATGAGATCAGAGCTAAAACAAGAGCTC
Organism: Bradypodion ventrale; assembly: GCA_035047345.1. Classification (NCBI taxonomy): domain Eukaryota; kingdom Metazoa; phylum Chordata; class Lepidosauria; order Squamata; family Chamaeleonidae; genus Bradypodion; species Bradypodion ventrale. The sequence goes on along the minus strand of JAWDJE010000003.1, from coordinate 36,104,348 downwards.
CCAAAATGTAGAATCCCCAAATGGTGGCTCAAAAAGTATGCTTTGGAGGAGAAGAACTGGCCCACTTCAGCATCTAACATGTGTAGACACTAAAAAAAAAAAAGAATGGGCCAGTCCAGCACAAACCCCCAGAGAGTGGCCTAAACACTTATCTGGACGACTCCATAGACAGGGCTATATACAAAGCACAGTTGGGGCAAAGCAATCATTGCTGGTGTGAATCACTTGCTTTGATATTAGCAATATCCCAAAGCCTTCTGCAAATCTTTCTTCTTGCCAACCCACTTTTTAATTTCACTAATAAATAATAGATCTGAGCAGACTACGGAGGGTGGCAGATCACAGAGGAACCTGGCGTGCAGTGGTCCATGGGGTCGCAAAAGGTCGAACTCGACTGTGTGACTGAACAACAACAATAAACAGTCCAAACAGCACAGTAAAAGGAAGAACAAACAGGTTTGTGGAGCAAGTGAAGAGTGAAGCCTTCTTGTTTGTAACGCACCATTAAAGCAAGTTGTTAAGCCAGTTTAAAACTCCTTCAAAGCTTTACGGATGAGCATCTGCTTTGGCCTTGTGCCTTAAGCAGACACAGGGGAAATTTGCTGACAGTATGGGACAGCTTCAGGAGCCAGCATTTTGTTTCTTCACCTCATTTGCACCCAGCAATTTGACACTTGTTCTTTTGATCTCACTGGGACCTTGGCGAAGGACAGGCAAAACTCTGACTTGGGATGCTGTGTCCGACCGCCAGGAAGCATGATGCCACGTTTCCAGGAGCATGCAAGTCAACTGTACCTTCACCTTTTGTTCTTGAGATACTTCATACTTCTGCAAGTTTTAGCAACCCTGCCTTGATACAATCATCAGTCATTCCCCTCCTCTCCAAAGTGCTTACCCATGAAAAGGTTGTTTACATTCCAATCAGTTTGGAATACTTTGCTGTGTCCCCAAGTGCCATCTTCACTCCCTCCTGATCAAATCAAGTATGACTTCATAATAAAAAAGTCTAATCTTTCTACTCTATCCTTTACTCATGTGTAAGCTTAAATTTGAGGGACTGTGGTAGCTTCATGGTTAAGATGCTGAACTTGATGACTGAAAGGTTAGCAGTTCAAGACCCGAGTGCTGCACGAAGGAATGAGGTCCCACCTCTGCCTCAGCTCCTAGCAGTTTGAAAGCAAGAAATTGCAAGTAGATAAATAGGGACCACGTCGTTTGGAAGGTAAGCTGCATCTCGTGCACTCTGGTCATGCATGGCACATGTCCACAGAAACATCTGAATATGCAGACAGTGCTGGCTTTTTGCCTATAAACAGAGATGAGCAACAAACTCTAGAGTCAGATATGATTGGCTTTCAAGCAAGGGCAACTAAGCTTAGTTTAGAGTTATGTTGAAGAAAGAGAAAACCTATGGCCCGGCCTTGATCTTTTGGGTAGTGAAAGAGGACTTCTCTTTGCTTCCTTAGAGGGAGGTGTAGAGTCAGGATAGAAGAGTTTGTTTCTCTAAGTGAACACCTATTTATCTGTAAATGGGTCTTTTAGCTAAACCAGAGGTTCCCAACCTAAGGCTCATGGGCCAGATCTGGCCCACAGCACCATTCCCACTCCTCCAAGGCATTCAAGAAACAAAATGGCAGCCCCTTTGAACCTGCTGGGACAAAACGGCTGCCCCCATCATGCATGCAGGGCAAAATGGCCACCCAGCCCTCGAAGCTGATGAGAGAGCGTGAACCGACCCCTGGCTTGAAAAGGTTGGTAACCCCTGAGCTAAATGAACCTTAATCCCCTTGATGTATCTTGTGGAGGAAGACATTGAAGGAATATACAAAATATCACTTGATTTATTGCCCCATCCATCTCTTTCTTTGATAGCAAATGTATATGGGATGGGTGGGTTATTCTATTACTGCTTTATCATTTAGTCACATTCAGTTGGTATCAGATGTTACCAACATGAGATGATAAAAATATTTATTTTGTAAATGTGTAAAATGCCTCTTTATATTTATTTTCTCTCACATTTCTCGTTAGCATTAATTGAGTCTTATCAACTGACCATATATATATATATATCCTTTCGATTTCCTGACAGTAAAGCATCCTCCAACTCATTAGAGTATTCATGTTTAGTTTTTTTTGTGTAAATACATCTTCTATTATTGACCTTACAATAACAATTGTGTGCTGTCAAGATAATTCTGATTTATAGTGTCTCTTCCAAGGTTTTCTAGGTAGAAAATACACAGAAATGGTTTATCATTTGCTTCTTGTGGGAGTGCCCTGGGACTGTGCAATTTGCCTAAGGCCACACAAACTGGCTTTGGAAGGCACAGTGAGGAATTGAACTCTCAACTTCTGGCTCTACAGAAAGATAACTAAACCAGTGAGTTATCCAGCCAGTTACTGACCTGCTTTTTGGTTTTTAAAATAGCTTCTTGTTGTTTTCTATATGATCTCTCCTTTCTTTTATTCAGTGACATTTAGCACAGTGAGAGAGATGCAAATTTACTGTCCCTATGCTCTTCCACAGGAGAATATGCTACAGAACTTTATATCCACTGCTGCTTTTAACAGAAATCTATTGATCTAGATTTATTTGTGCCTGGATGAATGCAGCTAACTGCTTTCAGCATCTCAGGCAATAAAGATTGGGGCAGTTTTTCAGGAGAAAAGTTGTTAGACTGATAGGTATGCACGCCTAGAGTTAACATATTAATGTCCTAGCATTCATAACATATCCTTTCTACAGAGAAATTTACTCCCTGTTTTCTCTCCCAGTTCTCTGTGTTGCAACTGATTGCATTGGCCTTTCTGTGAATCCCAGGGGTTCTTCTGGGAGCACCAGTACAATACACTGTGAATTGCTATAATAACCAAATGAACGGCTTTAATGAGCTTACTCTAATTCTCTAATCCCATGTGCCATCAAGAGATTTATCTACCGTAATATCAGTGCCATTTGTTACACAGTGCAGTTTTCCGCCAAGGACATGTGTGGATGGATAACTTGTTGTTATTATAAAATGCAGGAAATAAAACATGAATCTATAGCAGAACAAGGTGCAACCACTACAGTGGTTCAGTAGTTAAGGAGCTCGCCTTGTTAGCTGGAAGGCTGGCAAGTTGGCAGTTCGAGACCCGGGTACTGCATGACAGATTGAGCTCCCAGCTCTTGGGGACATGAAAGGAGCCTCATTTGGGCATTCCCTGGTCTAATCCAGGGGTGCCCAAACTATGGCCTATGGGCCGGATCCGGCCCCTGACGCCAATTCACCCGTCCGCAAAGCCCTCGAAGCCCGCAAAGCCCTCATTGCTCCCAGAAGTGGAAGTAAAATGTTTCCCATCACTATGGGCGATAGTGACTGCCCTCCTGAACCACATGACCGGCCCACAGCCTGAAAAGTTTGGGCACCCTGGTCTAATCCCTTGAAAGTCACCATAAATGTTTGTGGTAATTACAGAAAACAATCTTGATTATTTTTTTAAAGGTGAAAACTAATTTTTAATAGAAATGTTGTCAAAGGCACGCATTCTCTTTTTTGTTTGGCTAACAAAATGGACCTTTGACTTTTCTAAAGGGCTGTAGTTTGGAAGCAGCTCATATCCATAAATCTTTTAGATTGAGTTGAAGCTGGCTGGGATCACAGGCGTCTCCTGCTGTTGACATGACAACATCTTCTGTGTGGGATGATTAGCCAGCCAGCATAAGAACCCACTTTCTCCCTATAAATTCTGCTTATGTAATTTGTTGGTGGGATTCAAATAGATTGTCAAAGGCACCCTCAGGCTCCAGTGTCCCCTCATTACAAGAAAAGAAGCCTCTCTAAAGAGATACTAACTGGGATCTCCTGTTGCTCAGAAACTAGAGGAAGCACCTTTGTTTATAGCAGGGGTGCCCAAACTTTTCAGTCTGTGGGCTGGTTATGTGGTTCAGTGGGCCAGTCATGTGGTTCCACTCACCAGAAGTGGAAGTAAAATGCACCTCCGCATCTGCAAAATGCTGCTGTAAATGCACCCGTGGTTGTCGTAAATGCATTTATGACAGCTGTTGGTGCATTTATGGCAGTGTTTTGTGCACGCATGGTTGTGTTTTATTTCTGCTTCCAGGAGTGGCAAGGGTGGCGTGGACTGGATGATTTGGCACCATAGGCCTGATCCAGCCCACGGGTCATAGTTTGGGCACCCCTGGTTTATGACATCAAAGAAGAAAGTCAAACAATCAAAGTTATGATGGCTTTGCCAGTGGAATCCTAATGTGTGTGTGCGTGCATATGTGTGTGTGTGTGTGTGTGTGTGTGAAGCAAATAGATTTTGCTCCATCCATAGAACAAAGCAGTTTGAGTCTTGGCTCACTTAGTCCAAAATCTTATTTTCCTCATTAGGACTTGAGAAATATTAGCCCAGGGCATCTGAACATATGTAGAGTGCCACCAGCTGCACACATAGAAATCACTTTCTGCTCAACTTTGGATTTAGAATAGAGCTTCCAAGCTATTCCTCCCCCCAATGAAATAAATGGTACAATGAAATGTATCAAAAGGTAGAAAGCTGCTCCCCAGATGTGCCTATGGCAAGGTTACAGCTCTGCTTGCTACTTTAAGCTCTGTAGATATGTATCTGATTACAGCTTTCTGTTCAGGATAAGGTTGTACAGAGATCACAGTGCCTGCTGGAAAAAAAATCAGTTTATATGACTTTGGGCCAGCGACAGAGACGGTATTTGCTTGTTGCTTGGATAAAACACCAAGATGTTTGCAGCTCGCACTGGTGGGACAGTGAGAAACAAAGTCCCAGACTTAAAGAAGCCATCCGGTATTCCAAAGGTCTCCTCAGAGAAGGAGAATCGATGCAGTGCCTCTACGCAAATGCAACAAAAGGCCCAAAGGCTAGCCCTTCTACATGAACTGGAAACTAACTGGTACCTCCAGACATGTGAGTTATCCTATGAATATACCATAGCCTATGCAAGTGGCATGCCACACAGGTAAGCACTTGAAACACGCCCTCCATGAATGAGCAATGTTTGAAAAAGAATGTCATTTGACTCCATATATGAAGCATAAATGTTATTCTTGTCATGATGCTTCTATATCTTTCAAAAGCAGATTTTTCTCTTGGTTAAATGTAAGAAATGTTTTAATGTTTTGTGACTGCTTTTATTGTGAGTTTTATTGTCATTTACTTTTAATAATTCTTGATTGTTTTATTGTTGATTTTATGATGATAGCCGTCCTGAGTAGGAATGATTTTTTCCTAGAGAGGCAGAATATAAGTGTAAATAAATAAATAAATAACAGCTACATAATGTTCTTGAACCATTTATTAGTTTTATTTATTGATTGCTGCCTACAGAGTGCAATTGTGAAGAGCTGCAATTCTAAGGACATTTGCATGAAGTAACCACTGTTGGACTCAAGGATATTTCCTTCCAAAGAGATATACATAGATTGTACTCTCTCTAAGGATCAAGCTAGACTAGGGGCAAAGTGCAACTCTATAAATTATAGTTATTAGCATTCCTTGTTATTGATTATGCTGGCCAAGGGTGATGGTAGTAAAGCTCGTGAACATGGGTGGGGCAGGAATGTTTTTAAAAATCAGATGTTAGATCTTTAAAAGTACTGTACTTGTATAACCCTCTCCTTATTTTTGAAGTGGTATCTGTGTTAGTCTGTGCAAGCATATCAGAGAATAAACAAACAAACAAACAAACAAGACAAAAATGTAGTGGCACGTTAAAGACTAACTCCTGTATTTTAACGTTAGTTTTTGTGGATCAAGTCCACTTCGTTGGACATAAATGTGAGTTTTCATAGTATTAATTTATACATATCAGGTACAGAGGTACACAATGGTTGGTAGGCATAACAGAATGGCTTGCAAAACAGTGTGCTATTTACAAGCAGTAATAACATACTATCCACGTGGCTATTTACAACAGTAATAACAGAAGAACCCTGATTGGGGTTAGTTTGATTATGGTGAAGTTTGGTTCTATTAAGTTGTAAATGTTTGGTGGGTACAAATTAACCAGTCTGACATTACACATGTGTTGAGTCCGAGTATTAATTGCAAAGCGACAGCAGATCGGGGGTTAACCAACAAGTCATTTATTATAGCTCAGTTCAGACTGTTGGAAAACATGGATGAGGTGGCAACTTAAATACAGACAGAACGGCAGTTACAGTGATACAGTGATACGGCCTTTAACTTAACGCGGGAAACCTGTGTAAACCAATCAGAGTACATTGGGAACATATGAATTAGGCACCTTATAGAAATGGCGTGCGATTAGAGCAAAGACTTAATGGTGAAAGCAACTTAAAGCAATATACGTTACTAAACCTTTGGACACAACAACATGCTAATGAGTTAATTGAAGATTTAATTTAATTTAATAATTTAATATTCAAATTTTTATGTCGCCCACTCAGGCGAACCCGACTCAGGGCGGCTACCAGCAGATTAAAAACATATAAAACAATTATAAAACCCCGAAAATCACCCACACACCTACCCACCCTACTACACCCACCCTATTCATAAAAGAAATAAAATAAAAGAGATGCAAGAAATACCGAGGGAGGGAGACTCTAGATTTAGCTTATGAGCCAACAGGCAGGGGGCGTACTTCCATTAAGGCCCCACACCTGCCCTGCCAGCCAGGTTTTCAAACCCTTCCTGAAGGGCAGTAATTCTGTCTGTAACCTTAACTCTGTTGGCAGGAGGTTCCAGAGGGCTTGTGCGGACACGGAGAAGGCCCTTCTTCGTGTGCTAGAAAGGCGAGCCCCTCTAGCTGATGGTACAACTAGGGAGGCCCTCCGGTCTGCTCTGGTTGGACGGGCAGACACTCTTTGGGCGATGTGGTCTCTTAGGTATCCTGGCCCACTGCCATATAGGGCTTTAAAGGTCAAAACCAGCACCTTGAATTGCACCCGGAGGCAGACTGGTAACTAGTGCAGCTCCTGAAGTAGTGGGGAGGCGTAGGCATAACATCTACACCCCATCACCACCTGGGCAGCTGCATTCTGGACCAGTTGTAGCCTCCAAATGGTCGTCAAGGGCAGCCCCATGTACAGCGCATTTCAGTAATCTAGTCTGGAGGTGACCAGAGCATGCGTGACCATGAGTAAAGAGTGCTGCTCGAAATTGAGCAGAAGCCCTCCTGGCCACGGCCGCCACCTGCTCTTCTAGCAGCAGTCGCAAGTCCAGGAGGACTCCCAAGTTGTGCACTGGGTCTGTCTGGGGCAAAACTGCCCCATCCAAGACCAGAGATAGTAGCACTCCGGATAACCCGGGGTCCCTCACCCACAGCCACCTGGTATTGCCAGAATTCAGCTGAAGCCCATTGTCCCCCATCCAGACCACGACAGCCTCCAGGCCTCCAGACAGGACTTTGACAGCATTGTTGGGATCACCACAGGCCGAGATGTACAACTGAGTGTCATCCACGTACTGGTGGTACCGCACCCCGTGGGAACGGATGATCTCACCCAGTGGCTGTGTGAGAGATCCAGCTAGAGGTCAAACACCCACCCTGCTCTGTTAGCTGTTCTGAGGAACAACGCCCCACCCCCCACCCTCCCCACCCACATTTGTTGTTGTTGTTGTTGTTGTTGGTTCTCCTTATTTGGCACAGATCCCATACTAACTACAATAACTCTGCCACGTACAAATAGGGACCACTTCGGTGGGAAGAGATCTTGAGGACATGAAAGGAGCCTCATTCAGGTGTGCCTTGAGCAGAGTTCCTTTAGCAAAAAATCTTTTCAACCCAGAAAGCACCTTTGTGTGCTTCTGAAATGATTAAAAAAATATGGCCCTTATTCAAGAACCCATTTAAAGGTTTGGCCTGCCTCCTTCTATCAGAAATTACTGCAGAATATTGATTTGACTGGTCAGGAAATAGTCTGGGCATTAACATTGAATATTTTCAGCTATGCTACTGAATGGAAGGCAAATAGTAACGTCTGGCCCCTGTGGAGTTTATGTATAGTATTGGGTTTCCAAGCAGATGTTGAAAACAGAAATTGATTCTAGAAATTATAACCATTCATTATTTGAAACTAGAAATAAGAGCCTGATGAAATTTTATAACAACTGGTGTTGGCAAGGTCATAGAATTCCACCAATCCTGGGTCAACCTCTGCTTGCAAAGCACTGAATAATTATCCCCTCTGCAACACAGAATTATAATCTTTTCCAAAACATGTTTCTCTTTGCAAGATCAACCCTGGCTGATCTATTTTTGAAAGAATTAAGGATTAGTTGATCCTATGAGACATCATCTGATGAGTTGATTATTTAATCATATGTCACTTGGTGGATTAATGACCAAAGGAAGGTTAGGATTCAGAAAGGTTAGGCTATTACAGTGCAGCCCTCCAAAACACTCAGGTCTGGAGAGAAGGTTTATTATATCTTCTTTACTCTGGTTGTTCATGCTGAAGAGGAGAGCTTTCATGTGGCCAGGTTGAGGTCTTGTTATCGAGAAAGTGAGCTGTGCAGCACAACTGCAAGAGGAATATTAGTGGCTACAGATAGACTGGGTTACCATATAACATAACCAGAGTTTTTGAGGCACAAGGAATATTTTTTTAAAAAACAAATAGAAATCACCTGCAGAAGCTGCTAGGAAGTTGACACAAGCATTTAGAACACCACGGAGAAGCATAAGAGACATATAATCATTCTAATAAAAGAGGTTTTCTTGCAAATGTAGAAAAAAACATTATTTGCACTTTAGTAATAGTGCAATATTTCAATGTGTATCTTTCAAGACCCGTTGCATTATATTTAATTTACACAAAAGGACTGGGCAAAGGAACTGATCAAATTGATGGCTCCGTAAGAGAGAAAAACAGGTAGAACTTTAATCTTTTTTTATTTTTATTTTTTTTACAAAAGTGGTAGGTCATGAGTTGAAGGCTTGCAGTATCATGAAGTACTGTAGGATGAGGCAGCCTCTTTGGGTAGCAGACATAGAGACTCGTGGAAGGGAAGCAAAGAGTTAGATGATCTTTCATTCTTTTATTCATTCATTCATTCACTCACTCACTCATTCATTTTTGATTGATTGATTGGTTAGTTGGTTGGCTGGCTGGCTGGCTGGTTGTTTTTTATCCTGCCCTATTTAGTTTAAAACACTACAACTTTAGAAAGTTCACAATATACATGAAACAACCATACAAAAACCAAATACAGAATAAACAATACAACATCATAACTTTAAAAACAATCAATATCAAATAAATACAATCAATAACAAGACAATAATTTTTTTGTTGTTCAGTCGCACAGTTGATTCCGACCCTTTGCGACCCCATGGACCATTTTCCTCCAGGCACCTCTGTCCTCCACCATCCTCCTCAGCCCGCCCAGCTCTGTGCCCAATATACATACCTAATTGGTGCTACTGGTCTGCAATTCTATTAATACATATAACTTTTGTCCTGAAATACCATGACTGCATAGGTGGCCAATGGTCTGAATAGAGGGGACTAATTTTGAAATGTTGGGGTTCAAGTGCCTCCACTACATAGACAATAAGAAGCCACTTTTTCATTGGCTTTGGTTGTGCTGTATGATTTAAGTGGATGGGCTATCATTATGTTGGACTGACCTTGTATCTTGGAGGCATTTAGTTGGAAGGAGGTAGAAGGTTTACTGGAATTTGCACTGTCAGCATGTGTGTACTCTCATGCAAAGCTTATGTAAATTCCCTTGTTCCTAGTAGTACAAAGAATGAAGGCCAGTCTTTTCATCAGGGTTGAAACCCTTTCCAGATTGGGGTTCAAACTCCAATGCTTATTTTCTGTAGAGATAAAGTAACTTTAATTGACTACTAATGCAATGCCTGTGGTGGCTGCAGTCGCTTAGTGGTTAAGATGCTGAACTTGATGACTGGAAAGTCAGCAGCTCAGCAGTTCGAGACCTGAGTGCTGCACAACGGAATGAGCATGTGTCTCTGTCCCAGCTCCTGCCAACCTAGCAGATCAAAAGCAAGAAATCACAACTAGATAAATAGGTACCACTTTGTTTGGAAGGTAAATAAACTTTCGTGCACTCCAGTGTCTAGTTATGCCTGTCACATGTCCTTAGAAACGTCTGCAGACACAGACAGCACTGGCTGTTTGGCTATAAATGGATATTAGCACCGAACCAAAACAAAATCATGTCAAGACTGGCCCATGACAAACTCACGAATTGAAATTTCCTTGAAGGAAAGACATCTGGTTCCTTTCATCACTTAAATAAGTCTTCTTTTACTGACATGTTTTTTGTAATTTAGCTCACAGTGTCCTAAAGTACTTAAAAACAGTGCAAAAAGATAATCTATGGTAGAAGGAGATGTCACCCACACAGGAGAGCAGGGAGACCAAGCAAAAATTAATTAATTGGTCATTATTATGGAAAACAGATATGCCATCCATCTTAATCTAGTGATCTACTTGTCCAGTGCTTGAGAATCACTGAGTAAGTGATTGCCTGTTATAAGTTACAGTGGTCCTTGGGCAACGCATCTGTGTCAGATCGACCCATTAGACAGACCAGATGCCTTTCTTCCACTCTTTTACCTTTCACGAATTCCCTTCCCTTAGGCCTAATAAATATGGCTACTGAGAAAGAATTGGAAACCTAGAGATAGGCAAAGGCTGATATATCTCATTGTTCCTGTCATAGACTCTTGCTCAAAATGGCGAGGCAAATAGACAGTGACAATGAGGAAATGTGACAGCTAAGCCACAAGGCTCCAAGGATTTGCGCTAGGGCCCTACTTGTTTGCAGATCTTAGCCTCTGTTGGACAATGCTCGCGGCATCAATCCCAGGTTTAATAAAAGCTATTCATACCTCACTTTATTTAGTTTTCCCTTTTAGCCCTGAATGTATAAATCCCTTGAAATTATAGATTACTCCCCCTTATTTTTCCATAAGCACAGTCTTCTGATTTGCTGACACAGCCTGGATACCAAATGCTCCCTGCATTTCATAAATTAGGCCATCTGTACTGGGAACTGGATATTGTCCTCTGCATTCTGAGTCTTGCTGATTCCCATGACAGTGTCAGCTAAGAGTAGATAGTTATTTAGGGCATGACAACAAATGACAAGATGCTGAGGTTTTTCTGGATTGGCTGTTGATATTCAGCTACAGTCAACAAGGAGTTGGACAGACAGGTCTTCTGGTCTGTGTTATATGGCAGAGTGGTTATTCCCCATATGTATTTTATTGGACATACATGCTGTGGGATAGAATGCACCATGTTTTGATCAAGCAAGCTACTACTTGAGGATTAGCACTGTCTTAAACCCCTGTGCCTAAATTATGAGAATCTGATACACAGAATGTTCTTATCTATTTCTCATCCAGACTGTCCTTTCATCTGAGGTCACACCGGGTGAGAAAGCAAGCTATAGAGAGAGGAAGGAGGAAGAGGAGTAATAAGCAGGTATGGTAACAAGGTGGCAGAAAGGAAGTAACTTGAGGTGGCAACAATGATGGCTTCCAAAATGAGAAAAGTAATAGAATTAGCCACTTCTCTGAACAGTTTAGGACAGTGGTTCCCAATGTGGGGCCCACGTCCCACAGGGAGACCTCAATTCCCAGAAACCTAAGTTAGTACACTGGCTGATCAGTGCTTTGGGGGAATTGACTTAGGCTTCTGGGAATTGAAGTCCAAAAACCAAAGTTTGGGAAACACTGGTTTAGGACCTCTTTACATGGTGGAGCACCACTCAGATGAATATGGTCCAGACAAACAGGTCTTATCAAACATACAGACTGTGGTAACCCACCCCAAGAGTGACCAGTACAACATCCTCCAGAAATAGGACCTTCTTGGTGGTGGTGCCATCTCAATGGAACACTCTTCCACCATATGTCCACCAGGTCTCTACGTTTCTTAAGTTAGCCAAGGCGGAATTGTTTAAGATGGCATTTGGTGACATCCTGCCCCCAGTTGTATTTTATTAGGTTGACTGTGATTGTGAAAATAAAATGTGAACTATAATTATGAAAAGTCTTCTTCTTTCGTGTTCCAATCAAACTCTGTACAGTGCTGCCAAAATGAAGCCACTTTCTTGGCTTTGTTGTTGGCCAAACTTAAGTCCTAATCAGCACATGTTTCTGACAGTAATCGGCAGACCAGTAAATGAGCCGGATTCTGTATCCCACAACATTCACAGTGTGTGTTGTTGTCTGCCAGTAACTCCCACTTGAGCATGTTGGTCTTGCATTTAGGGACTCTGACCCTCAGCCTATTCAGGGTCCTCCAAGTGACAGGGGAGGTTGAGTTTCTCAGCTATATCCTCTTTCAATGTTGTTCCTTCTCCAGTGAGCTTCTTTCTCCATCTTCTAATTTGGGCTTGCTCTTGTGTACCCTGGATCTGAGCTGTTGGACTTGAGGCTCATATCCACTCAGAGAATGTCAACAGTCACACTCTCGCTTAGTTCTCTCAGTGTCTGCTACTACTTATGCAAAGTGATAATTGACTAATGTTCATAAGCCATAAGAAATCTTGTAAGATTTCACTGTAATTTTCTAACATAATTTCCTTTTTAACACATGCGGACTCCCAATAACTCTATGGAAACCAAGTATCACATATTTTTATACCTCTGAGAAAATAGCTCAATTAGGTCAAGAGAAAGCAGACTTTATAGAACATTGTGAGTTCATTGTCAGTTTCTGCTTTTATTGAACTTTCAGTACCCTATCACAAAAAAGAGATGAAGAGGAAGAATATCATCAAAAGATTTGATAGGGGTTTATGACCAAAAATGAGCCAAGAAAATGAATGGAAGCATTTACTGTAATTTCTACCATTCAAAAATAAGCTGAATTAGCAGGATTTGTTCACATTACAAGTGGGGGGACAAAAGCTATTCACTGCATAAATAGTCTATGAGTATTTGATAAGTATTCCTTATTAACAATTCATTATTTCCCATACAAAATTAAACGGCATGAAATAACATATGGCTTTCCTTACAACCTATGGTTGAATGAGGGAATCTTTATTTCTTAGTGTAAAAATCACAAAAGTAAATATGTCAAATGCACATGCTTTTAAAAAAATCTAAACACAGCATGAATCTAATTCTGAATGCTTAGTCATGTATCAATTAATAAGAGATGTTCAAGAAAATGAGAAACTGCAGAAACAATGTCATGTTAAATGACATCTCCCCAACAGGATTCTTCTGGATCCAAGTGAGACAGCCCTCTACTTCTTCCCTGGACCTGCAGTAACACACAGCTATATGCAGTAAAACATTTATTATGGAAAATTATAAACTGGCTGCATGAGTTGTAGATAGCAGAATCAGATGACCTGCCTGTCAGCCAATGCAACCCTCCCAGCTGCTGCTGAACAAAGACTGAATACCAAGTGGTTATTGGTGCCTGACGGGCAATGGTCCATAGGATTGCAAAGGGTCAGAATAGACTGTGCGACTGAACAACAACAAAAAAATTCCTCCAGGGTGCAATACCGCTAGAGCAGTGATGGCGAACCTTGGCACTCCAGATGTTCTTGGACTTCAATTCCCAGAAGCCCAAGCCCCCGTGAATCCACACAAATGGGTTTGCTGCAATTCATCCGGCCCGCCCCGCCCCGCCCCGCCCCCATTGCTCCTGGAAGCGGAAGTAAAATGTGCCCATCTGGGCACATTTTACTTCCGCTTCCAGGAGCGATGGGGGCAGCGCGGGCCGGATGAATTGCAGCAAATCCATTCGTGTGGATTCACGAGGGCTTGGGCTTCTGGGAATTGAAGTCCAAGAACATCTGGAGTGCCAAGGTTCACCATCACGGCACTAGAGAGTGGCCCATTGCCACCTTTTGCAAGAGACTGTGGCTGCCCTCCCAAGCCAGTCATGCCCCTATCTGAACCCCACTCTTCAGCAGGTCAGCAGTTCGAGACCCAAACTCTGCGTGATGGAGAGAGTTCACAACGTCTGTCCCAGTTCCTGCCAGTCTAGCAGTTTGAAAGCAAGAAATTGCAAGTAGATAAATAGGTACTGCTTTGCCAGGAAAGGTAACAGCATTCCATGCACTTCAACATCTCATCATGCCTGACACATGATCACAGAAATGTTTACATGTGATGAGCACATTCTGTATAACTCAATGGCTGAAATCCAATAGTAAATTATAAATTAGAGTAAACCCACTGGATTATATGAGATAAGTTCCTCTGATACAACGGGACCACTGTAGTTGTAATTTACTACTGGGTTTCAGCTCAAAGGTTGTTTGAGGATTGACTGGGGATGAGCACACAACCAAGCCCCATGAATCTGCATGGCAAAGTGACAAAATTGTTTTCATGATGTGTACCAAGCTATGCTAGCTTGTCCTTGGTTTTTTTACAGCACGGATGCCCAAACTTTTTTGGCCATGGGACGGTCACGTGGTTCAGTGGGCCGGTCATGTGGTTCCTCCCACCAGAAGCAGAAGTAAAATGTGCATTGCAATCTGTTTTGCAACAGGATGAGATAGATTTTTAGGCTACCATTTTCTCTGCTTAAACCAGGGTGCCCAAACTATGGCCCATGAGCTGGAGTCAGCCACTGACACCAATTCATCCAGCTCTTGCTGCTCCTGGAAATAAAAAATGCGCCCATATGGACATGTTTTACTTCTGCTTCCAGGAGCAGCAAGGGTGGCCTGGACTGGATGAATTGGTGTTGGGGGCCGGATCCAGCCCACAGGCCATAGTTTGGGCACTCCTGGTTTACAGCCACTCAGCTCAGGCATAGAGACCTAGTCCTTTTGACTAGGTTGAGATGTTCCATTTGACCAACAGAGCTGCAAGTGTTCTTTAATGCATATTATGAAAAATATCCTTGCCTGAGAGAAGTAGCTGCTTCACTTGTTGCCTTGAAAAACAAAGAACTTCATCTGTGGAAACAGACCAGACTGGGCAAACAATAAGAGTAAATGGTTCCTTTCGGCTGTAGGGTTGTCACTTTTTTGCTGCTATAATCATTTCTCCTCAGCAGGTGGCGCTGCAGAACAGCACAGTATGAGTATCAAAAAGTACTACGTTTGCATTGTTGGTTTTGCCATGTTCAAAACTGATTAAAAGACCAAGGAATGCACAATACACTACCAAGAAAGAAGTGCATTATCCTACCAGGGTCATTTAGTTTGCACCAATCCCTGTATTTTTCTGTGCGTGTGCATGTGTCGGTGCATATAGTTTACCCTATAACATTTGCAGGAATCCCCAAACAACCAAAAAATGGTTTCCCCCGATCGTTTCAGAGAAGAAAGGAGAATCTTAGTGCTGTTAAAAAAACAGTGATAGAAGGAAGATAAGAAATACAATTTACTGTGCTTCAAGCAGAAACAAGATTTCTTCTGTTCCTATTAAAGCTTCAGGCTTTTTTTTTTTTTTACCAAAGCAAAATTGTAGTCTAATGCTTCAGAATTTGCTGCCAGAGAAAGTAGGAAACTGGGGTGGGTGGGTGGTGGATGCTTTTCTCCAAACCCTCTTATCTTGTAAGATACTGTAAAAATATAAAATGCAATTGTTGCCAAGGAAACAAGTTCAATAATAATAATAATAATAATAATAATAATAATAATAATAATAATAATAATAATAATAATAATAATAATAATAATAATAATAATAATAATAATAATAATAGAAAATGAGAGGTAGTTGAATGAGTGATTCAGATATATCCTTGTTGACAGTACTTTTTGACAGTAATGATTTTAAAAGACTGCAGGTTCTCAATGAAAACTGCAAAGTAATTGAAAATCATGGAAGTATGGAAGGTGTGGAGCAGGAGTATGGTGAGGCATGAGGGACTTCGGAAGGGAGGGGCAGAGTCTAGGCAGTAGTGGCAGGTGTCCTTCTAAGTGAGAGGGGTTGGTAGGATTCACCATCCCTTACATTTTCCTTCCCGTCATCAAGTTCAGTGTCTTAATCACTAAGCCACTGTAGCCCTTGGGGAGGTCTTATACACATACACAAATACATACTGTCACAGATAAAGATAGAAATCATACATTAAATGATTTTTGTTCATTTCTGGTACAGTAAAACTTCTACTTACGAAAAACGTCCATTCCGTAGGCTTTTGCTTAAATTGGTTTTTTATGCAAATGGAAGCAAACCCATAGGAAAAATTATGTTTTTACGTAACTCAAAGCAAACCCAAAGGAAAAATGAAATTTTTATGTAAATTGAAGCAAACCCGTAGGGAAATGAATTTTTATGTAGCTCAAAACAAACCCATAAGAAAAAGAATCTTTATGTAACTCAAAGCAAACCCATAGGAAATCGTGTAAATAGGGACATGGTTTTAGCACAAAATCATTATGTAAGTTGAATTTTATGTAACTCGGGGCATTTGTAAGTCAGGGTTTTACTGTACTCATAGTAGCTAGCCCTGTCTGTGTCTGCAGACATTTCCATGTGGCAGGCATGACTAGATGTCAGTGTGTCATGGAACGCTGTTACCTTCCCTGCCAAAGCGGTACCTAGTTATCAACTTGCAATTTTTTGCTTTTGAACTGCTAGGTTGGTAGGAGCTGGAGCAGATGACGGGAGCTCATTCTGTCCTGCAGTACTCAGGAATCGAACTGCTGACCTCCCGCCTTCCAGTCATCAAGCTCAACATCTCAACCGCTAAGACACTGCGGCTTTTAAGTTGTGTTACCCTCCTGTTATTCAGTTGACTAACTCAGTTTATTTTAACTGTTAATATTGATCTTTGGATGCTTTCTACCTAACACCTCCGCCCACACATACTTGCTGATACTCTTGGTGGCTTGAAGTTCACTGCCACTTCTATGATTTTTTTTATTTTTTACCATGGTAATATAAGAAGGAAGCTTATCCAAAGTCATAACATTGATCCACCAAGTTTATTTTCATTAATGCTAGCTGACAGCATCTCTCCAGGGTCACAGATGGGGATGTCTTTCCCAGACCTTTTTTGGATATGGCACGGATGGCACTATGGATGTTCATCATTCTCTTCCTGTGAGTGCACAGATTTGGGAAGTGTGAAATGTGACATCCATTAACAATGTGTCTTAGCTGGGGACTCAATGTGAAACAGATGTAACAGGATTTATATATAATATTTAAATTTATAAATGTAGACTATTTATCTAACATGGAAACTATCTTTAGATAAGTGGGGGAATGACATGTAATGCACCTCATCAATTTTAAAACATTCAGCAATATAACATCCTCTTGTCTGAATTGCTTGACTAATGTGAAGTTACCAGGCAGCAATTTGAGACTCCAGGTCAGAATGAAATGTTTTAACTGAAGTTCACTTTGCATTCAATGTAATATCTACTCCAAGCTGATAGGGTGGTATAGGAATCTCTTTTACTGCGATGTTTAATACTTGCAAATGAGAAACTGCACAGAAACGGGCAAACACACTAAAAGATTCATAAAAAGAAGTTGCATACCCATTAATCTTTCTTGCCAACAAGCATATATACTAATTTGCATTAATTAATTTGTTTCTACCCCAGCAATTTATGGCAGGAGCTTTTGGCATTAAACTTCTAGAAAAGGCTTTATAAAGTATGTTTGATTGAGTAAATGCCAGTGAATTTTTTAATGTATTTCGTCTGAAATCCAGGTTATGTATCTTGTAGCCCGGTGATGGTGAAGCTTTTAGCGACCAAGTGCCCAAACAGAGGGGCAGTGCAAACTCTGTGCTGGGGACGGGGAGGAGGAAGCGCTCCCATTGGGTTGATGGGCAGAGGGGCAGGGCAAACTCTGTGCTGGGGTGACAGTGCATGTGCTCACAGATACTGAGTGCCCCCTCTGGCATGCGTGTAATAGGTTTGCCACCACTACTATAGCCAGAATACACACATTTCCACCCTGTTCTAGGTTTATACATTGAACAAATAAATATCTGCATATTTAGGATCACTTAATACCAGAGATTTTTTTCAGAGACATTTGTACATGTGGACTGGGGAGGAGAAGCAAGTGTCTTCATGTGTGCTTATTATAATATCTGAATGAGCTGCTTTATGAACAGTACCACAGACTAGGGATTCTCTATGCTCATTTAGGTTTTACTTACAGAATACCTGTACAGTAGACTGGTCCTGAGCTTATGACCCCTCAGCATGAGTACTTATTCTGGAGCACAGGATGGGGCTTTCTGATCATCCTCTGCTTTTTATTTTATTTTATTTTGTTGTTGTTCAGTCGCATACTCGATTCCGACCTTTTGTGACCCCATGGATCACCTTCACCATCCTCCTCAACCCACCCAGCTTTGTGTCATTGCGTCAACAATGCCATCAAGCCATCTCATTTTCTGCTGCTCCCTTCTTATTTTGCCCTCCACCTTTCCCAACAGCAAGGCTTTCTCAAGTGAATCCTCTCTTCTCATTTGATGTACAAAGTACTTTAGCTTCATCTTTACTATCTGAGCTTCTAAGGAGCAGTCAGGGTTGATTTCTTCTAAGATCGACCTATTTGCTCTCCTTGCTGTCTAGGGTACTCACAAAACTCTCCTCCAACCCCAACACTTCAAAGGCATCTATTCTTCTGCACTCAGCTTTCCTTATGTTCCAGCTCTCACAGCCATACATTACCCGCCGGGAACACCATTGCTTTGACTATGGGGACTTTTGTTTGCAAGGTGATGTCTCTGCTTTTACCTACGTCTCATAACTTGCCTCCCAAGAATTAGTTGCCTTTTTATTTCATGGCTGCAATCACCATCTGCAGTGATCTTGGATCCTAACATACCTTTTAGATACCGCTAAATCAACTCTACATATATTTAAAAATATGTAGATTTGATTTAGTCATCAAGTTCAACATCTTAACCACAAATCGGCTGCAGTCCCTTTAATGCAAGCCACCCCTGCCAAAATGTCATTTACCATGCAGCTATTAATGTAGAGCAGGGATTTTCAACCTGTGTCCTGTGGGCCGGATGAGGCCCATGGCACCATTTCATGTGGCCCCCACTGCCTCCATCACATCCATTAGTGCCATGTGGTGGAGGATGGGCAAAATGGCCATCTGGCCCCTGAATCTGTCTGAGGGAGCATGGATCTGGCCCCTGGCTTAAAAAGGTTGAGAGCTCCTGATGTACAGGTTCCCACCCTCTCTTTTATTTGCTCAACCTACTGGAAAGTCCTTCATCCGAGATTCCCCTTCCTTGCTTTTGCTTCTTGAATTTTTCAATATCTTTATTTTGTTTTTCCAGATGCCTTTCTTGCCTTTCTCTCTCTCCTGCTGCAGTTTTGGAGCAGCAAGAGCAATTCCTGGCTTTAAAACTAGCTAATATTTTTCCTTTCCCCAAAGTCCACCATAAGCTCCCCTCTCCTCCTTCAACAAATAGCACCCTCCAAGCCCTCCTCAGCAAACCAGTTGTGTTATTTTCCATGATACCCCGATTTTCCAATAAACCTTCATTTCTATTTACTGGGAACAGACAGTTTAATTTATCCATACTTCGTTCTGAGAAAAGACAAATTCTCACAGGACAGTTTCTGTGTCTCTGTTGGAGTGAGGTAAACTAAAGAGTAGGGGGAGATTTAGAAGGCTTGAACAGGCATTCTGAAAGCCAGGTCTTTCAAAGGAAGAATTGACTTAACTCATTAGTTGTTTGCCACAGGGACATTACAACAGATGCAGCTCTTTGTTGAAGCTCAACCACTAGAGTTATTTATAGCCACCCAGCTGTGTAACTGTGCATTTAAAAGGAACAATAAGAGCAAATATTAATGAATTATCATCCATCCTGAGGGGACGATATTTATTTATTTTATTTATTTATCATTCACATTTGTAAATGCCGCCCACTCAGGCAGAACCCGACTCAGGGCGGCATTACAACAACTCCAAAAAATACATAAAAACATTATAAAACCTTATAAAACCCACCCAATAAAAAAACCCACCCAATAAAAAATCTGACATCCACCCCCATTTAAAACCCATATCCCACTCACCCGTCCCACCTACCACACAGAGGGAAAGAGAGAGAGTCTTATAAAAGCCAGCCGGTGGGGGCCATAGTCCCGTTCGGGCCCCACACCTGCCCTGCCAGCCAGGTCTTTACTCCTTTCCTGAAGGGCAGCAATTCACTTTGAAGTCTTAGATCTGTTGGTAGGAGGTTCCAGAGGGTTGGTGCGGACACGGAGAAGGCCCTCCTTCGGGTGCTAGACAAATGTGCACCCCTCATTGATGGCACCATTAGAGAGCCTCTCCGGTCCGCTCTGGTTGGACGGGCAGTCACTCTTGGGACGATGCGGTCTCTAAGGTATCCTGGCCCCCTGCCATATAGGGCTTTAAAGGTCAAAACCAGCACCTTAAATTGCACCCGGAGACAAACTGGTAACCAGTGCAGCTCCCGAAGCAGCGGTGAGGCATGGGCATATCGCCCACACCCCATCACCACCCGGGCCGCCGCATTCTGGACCAGCTGCAGCCTCCGAATGGTCGTCAAGGGCAGCCCCATGTAGAGCGCATTACAATAATCTAGTCGGGAAGTAACCAGAGCATGAGTGACCATAAGCAAGGAGCCCCGGTCCAGGAGCGTGCGCAGTTGGCAAATCACCCGAAGTTGGGCAAAAGCCCCCCTGGCCACAGCTGCCACTTGTTCTTCCAGCAAGGAGCCGTGAGTCCAGAAGGACCCCCAAGTTGCGCACTGGGTCTGTCTGGGGCAAAACAGCCCCATCCAGTACCAAAGATGGTAACTCCTTGGATAACGTGGGGCCCCTTATCCACAGCCACTCTGTCTTGCTGGGATTCAGCCGAAGCCCATTGGCCCCCATCCAGACCCCAATGGCCTCCAGGCATCCGGATAGGATTTCAACAGCATCACTGGGGTCCCCACGGGCCGAGATGTACAATTGAGTATCATCCGCGTACTGATGGTACCGCACCCCGTGGGAACGAATGATCTCACCCAGCGGCTTCATGTAGATGTTAAATAAGAGAGGAGAGAGCACAGATCCCTGAGGCACCCCATATTTGAGAAGCCTAGGGCTGGACCTCTCACTCTCTAACCACACCGACTGGGTACGGCCCTCCAGAAATGAGGAAAACCAGGACAACACAGTGCCCTGGATCCCCATTCCTTCGAGCCGTTCCAGCAGGATACCGTGGTCGACGGTATCGAAGGCCGCTGAGAGGTCAAGAAGAGCAAGGACGGATGGACAACCCCCGTCCCGCTCCCGCCAGAGATCATCCATCAGTGCGACCAATGCCGTCTCCGTTCCATATCCGGGCCTGAATCCCGATTGAAAGGGGTCTAGATAATCCGCTTCCTCCAGGACACTCTGCAGCTGGCGCGCCACCGCCTTCTCCAAAACCTTACCCAGAAAGGGCAGGTTGGAAACCGGCCTGTAGTTGTTAAGGACAGCTGGGTCGAGGGACATTTTCTTCAGGAGGGGGCGCACCAAAGCATGTTTTAGCTGTGCAGGAAATACCCCCTCCCGTAAAGAAGCATTTACTATCCCCCCAACCCAGCCCCCTGTTACCCCCCTGGATGCTTTCACCAACCAGGTGGGACAGGGGTCCAGAGGACATGTAGTGGCACGAACATCTGCAAGGAGCCTGTCCACTTCATCAGGGACAACAGGATCAAACCGATCCCAGATCGTACAGCAAGACTGTGCTCCGGCACCCCCCCGACCCTCCCCATCCACGCCAGGATTCAATCCTGAATGAATCCGATCGATTTTCTCCACCAGATGGTCAGCAAAGTCCTCAGCCGACCCCTGCCAACCGGGCACCGATCTCCCTCTACCGAGGAGGGACCTGGTTACCCGGAACAGGGCGGCTGGGCGATTATCAGTGGAGGCAATAAGGGTGGTGAAGTATTGCCGCCTCACCACCCCCATCGCCACTAGGTAGGCCCTAATAGCGGCTCTAGCTAGTGTCCAATCGGAGTCATCCTGGGTCTTCACCCAGCGGCGCTCTAGGCGTCTCTTTGCCCGTTTGAGTTCCCGTAGTTCCTCTGTGAACCACGGAGATGACCTAGTTCCCCGGGCGCGGAGAGGCCGCAGTGGCGCGATTTCATCCAAGGCAGCTATTGTCGTCCTATTCCACAGGTCGACGAGTGCCTCGGGTGAATCGTTTAGCCGATCCAGAGGTACATCCCCCAGTTCCCTCTGGAAACCATCTGGATCCATTAGTTGCCGAGGGCGGACCATTTTAATAGGCCCTGCCTCCCTACGGTGAAGTGTCGCCCCCAGGAAGTCAAGAGTCACCAGATAGTGATCCGACCATGGCACAGGTGAGATGACTAAGTCCTGTAATCTCAGGTCACTCTGCCACTGCTCCGACAGGAAAACTAAGTCTGGCATGTGACCGCTGCCCCTGGTCGGACCCCGAACTACCTGAGTCAGGCCCATGGCTGCCATGGAAGCCATGAACTCCCTTGCCCCCTCAGAAGCCATCCCCAACGATGGCAAATTGAAGTCCCCCAGAACCATAAGCCTCGGGAACTCCAACGCCAGCATCGAGGCAGCCTCGAGGAGCTCAGGCAGGGCATCCCTTACCCTGCAAGGGGGCAGGTACAGGAGCAAGATCCCCAACTGACCCTTGGGGCCCAACCGTAGAAGCAGGGCCTCACAACCAGACACTTGTGGAGCAGTGGCCCTAGCGACTCCCAAAGACTCCCTGGCAACAATGGCGACACCACCGCCCCTCCCCTCACCTCTAGGCTGGTGCCAAATACCGAACCCAGCTGGACACATGTCCGAAAGAGGTACTCCATCCTCAGGTGTCAGCCAGGTTTCGGTGATGCATGCCAGGTCGGCCCGCCCATCCTGGATGGCATCTTGAATCAGGGGGGCCTTATTACAAACCGACCTGGCATTCACCAGCAGCAGCCTAAGGGCGGGGTCACTCTGGATCTGCTGCTCAGGACCCAGAGATGTACCTGCAGGGCTGGAATGAGGGACCGCACTTAAACATCGGACCCGCATTCCCCGAGTGCGGCCCGCCCCACGGTACCCGCCATACCGCCCCATGCCCGTCACAACACCTATATTAATCTCCGGAACCTCCCTAGACGGAATGCTGCCCCTCCTTCCTGGCTGGCAAGGCCAACACTCTCTCTTCCCTCCCCCTCCGCCATCCACCCCCAAATCCAGCACCGAACAAGATTTCCGGGCCTCCGGCGGCGCCTCTCCTTTAAGCCCCCCAACAGGCAGGGTCCAAAGGGAGGTGGGACACACCTGCCTCCCATTCCCGGGCCGAATAGCGTGGGCCCCCGGGAAGAGGCAGCGCCTCTTTATCTCCCCGCCGGTGGTGGGGGCGGGGGGAGTGCGGCTGCGGCGGCGTCGGCGTCGGCGTCCCTTTTTGGAGCCTCCCGGGCCACGGGAGGCTCCCTTTATCTCCCCGCCGGTGGTGGGGGCGGGGAGAGCGCGGCGGCGGCGGCGGCGGCGGCGGCGGCGGCGGCGTCTCTCTTCGGAGCCTCCCGTGCCACGGGAGGCTCCCTTTATCTCCCCGCCGGTGGTGGGGGCGGGGAGAGCATGGCGGCGGCGGCGGCGTCTCTCTTCGGAGCCTCCCGGGCCACGGGAGGCTCCTTTTATCTCCCCGCCGGTGGTGGGGGCGGGGAGAGCGCGGCGGCGTCGGCGGCGGCGGCGGCGGCGGCGGCGGCGGCGGCGGCGGCGTCTCTCTTCGGAGCCTCCCGGGCCACGGGAGGCTCATTTTATCTCCCCGCCGGTGGTGGGGGCGGGGGGAGCACGGCGTCGGCGTCAGCGTCGGCGGCGTCCCTTTTTGGAGCCTCCCGGGCCACGGGAGGCTCCCTTTATCTCCCCGCCGGTGGTGTGGGCGGGGAGAGCGCGGCGGCGGCGGCGGCGGCGGCGTCTCTCTTCGGAGCCTCCCGGGCCACGGGAGGCTCCCTTTATCTCCCCGCCGATGAAGGGGGCGGGGAGAGCGCGGCGGCGGCGGTGGCGGCGTCGGCGTCTCTCTTCGGAGCCTCCCGGGCCACGGGAGGCTCCTTTTATCTCCCCGCCAGTGGTGGGGGCGGGGAGAGCGCGGCGGCGGCGGCGGCGGCGGCGGCGTCTCTCTCCGGAGCCTCCCGGGCCACGGGAGGCTCCCTTTATCTCCCCGCCGGTGGAGGGGGCGGGGAGAGCGCGGCGGCGTCGGCGTCGGCGTCGGCGGTGTCGTCGTCTCTCTTCGGAGCCTCCCGGGCCACGGGAGGCTCCCTTTATCTCCCCGCCGGTGGCGGGGGCGGGGAGAGCGCGGCGGCGTCGGCGTCTCTCTTCGGAGCCTCCCGGGCCACGGGAGGCTCCCTTTATCTCCCCGCCGGTGGTGGGGGCGGGGAGAGCGCGGCGTCGGCGGCGTCGGCGTCTCTCTTCGGAGCCTCCCGGGCCACGGGAGGCTCCCTTTATCTCCCCGCCGGTGGAGATAAAGCACTCACTTGCTTCTTGCCCCCAGAAAATGGAGGACACTTATTTCTTCAAGTAGACTCTGAACTATGGTGACCCTTCCCAGTTTTTTTTTAAAGTATCAAATCCTACTCTGAAGGTTGTTGGGCCACAATGACAGCTGCACACATTTTCATTCAGGCCTCTCTATTATTTATTTATTTATTTTAAATAATTTGTTTATTGCCTTTCTCCATAAAAGGGCCCCTAGGCAGCTTCCATCATAAAAAATATTTAAAAATAATAGAATATAAGGATGGTTCAAATATTACAATATTTAAAATGACCAATAAAAGCAAAACAAAAAGAAATTTAAAAATACCACCAAAAGAAAATCACCATCCCTACTTAGTTAGTTTGGACCCAAGCCATTTAGGGCTTTATAGGTTAAAACCCAAACTTTGAAATGTGTTCAGAAACAATCAGCAGCAAGTGGAGTTGCTGTAACGTGTGTGTGTGTGTGTGTGTGTGTGTGTGTGTGTGTGTGTGTGTGTGTGTGTGTGTGTGTGTGTGTGTGTGTGATCCCTGTAAACAGCCCCAGTTAACAATTTGGCTGCAGTATTTTGGACTCAGCGATATTATTGGAGCTAGGATTGTTGATGTAAATGGTTAGCAGAGTGGTATGCAGTGGCCAGCACGAGGTTCGCACCTGGCAAGGTGGTCCCTTGTGAGAAAAACAGGCAGACAGATATTGGTGCAGAAGAAAACTCAACATACGTTTACTCAGGAAGTAAAAAGGTACAAGTATATACAGTGCAACAACAACTGTAATAGGTAAAGGTAAAGGTTTCCCTTGCTCGAAAGGCAGTCGTATCCGACTCTAGGGTGCAGTGCTCATCTCTGTTTCTAAGCCGAAGAGCCAGCGCTGTCTGCTTCTGCAGACATTTCCGTGGTCATGTGGCAGGCATGACTAGACACCGGAGCGCACGGAACGCTGTTACCTTCCCACCGAAGTGGTCCCTATTTATCTACTTGCAATTTCTTGCTTTTGAACTGCTAGGTTGGCAGGAGCTGGGATGAAGACAGGAGCTCATTTCCGTCCTGCAGTACTCGGGAATCGAACTGCTGACCTTCCGCTTCCCAGTCAGCGTCTTAGCGACTTGAGCCACTGCAAAACAGATATATTCTCTTGGGCTCTTCAGTTGACCTCACTGAGACAGTTCAGTTGTGCTATAGTATATACAAGTCCATACAATTCAGTAGCAGTCCAGTCCAGCAGGGTAAATGCAAGATGTAATTACAGACAAAGCCAAAGAGTTCTACAGCTTCTGCCCTCCTGGTGGAGGCTTACCCCAAGTAGTCCTTCTTTGTCCAGCAAGCACAGATGGCATATCAGACAAAAGCCATCATCAGGATCAGTGCAAAGATTCAGTCATTGCAGCAGGTTCTGGAAGATGCAGGAATCTTTGTCCAGACTGTCAGCAGATGAAGTTGAGCATTGTAGTTGGAAGTCTGCAATCCTGCTCTGACCTAAATACACTCATCCATGGAGCACACCTGTGGATTCCGCATGCCCAATTGGCATAATCAGCCCCTGGCAGAGGTTACACCGGCGAAGAAGGTTCCTGGTCATTGGCCCTTGCCAGTATGGAAATCAGGGGGTGGGGGGGTGGATTAATAATCAGAGGGTTGATTCACCCACATCTGACCTGACCGGCGATTCCGCTGAGGAAAGCAGATCGCTAACCTCCGTTACCCATTAGGCAATTACTCACTCGCAGTTAAACCTAATCTTTGGTGCAAATAGAGGCCATATTTACTCTGGTGCAAGCCTCGAACAATGGTTTTCCCCTGTCAGTGTTTGCCCGAGTTAATTAACTTCCCCAAGAGAGATTTCCCATTAACCCGAGTAAATGGGTGATGTGATTTTCTGTCAGATGACGATTCTATCCCTCATTGCCTTCTGGTCTATATATGATGATGCTTTTTCCTCAATAAACCACTGATCTGATCTCGCTCCATACTGCCTCGTATCGTTATTTGAACAGTCTCCTCCGGGACCTCACAGCCATCCAGCGGCCCCGATTCTACACACACCAGGGAAAAGTCCCAGCACCTGTGTGCCCCTGCAGTAGGGTCTTAAAGGCATCAAAGACACAATATGCCTTGCAACCAGTTAGGGTGTGAGGTGAAGACTTGCATCTCCTAACAAGGATCATATGATGATGAATCATACCAAATTTTAACAGAATGTGAATTTTACAATTAAACTGGTTGACCTTTTCTCACACACACATTGGTATTTTATTGACACAGCCACAGCCATCAGACTTCTTTCCAATGACCAGTCTCAAGCAGAGCATGATAAATGTGAGATTTGTAGGTGAAGAAAACCACAGATTCAGACAGACATCTTTCATCACTTGGGGATCAACATTTCACAGAAATGAAAGGAAGATATTGCTCAGTTTTTCAAAAGAAAAACAGGTATTCGTGGCTCAGTTTTATGTTATGCCAGAAGTACAATTTTTTTAAAAAAACCATGGCCAACCAAAATGGCCACATTATGGCTAAGCATGTCTTTTGCCTCCAGGAGCTGTGTAACGCTGAAGTTAGGACTTCACAACTGATAAGATCTTGGGAAAGGTTCTTTTGGAATCTGAGAACACATTACAGTGTTTTAAACTCATCTCTTACGTATTTCTTGTACAGTGTTAAGTCAATTCAGTCTTGGCTATGCTAGAGCATCAAATGCAAGCGCGGCGCCAAAAATGGCCGCCGCGCTCTTTGCGGCCCCCCCCACCGGACGAAGGCATCCGGGTAGTTAGGGGGCGTGGCCAGCACCCTTATAAAAGGGGTGGCCACGAGGCAGCCGAGCTGCCATTTTGCGAAGCGACGGAGCGGAGAAGTTTTCCCCTCTTACCTCCGTCGCTCTTGCCTTTCACCGGGAAGCCTCTTGGCTGCTGATTTTCTTGACTTTCTCCGGCTTCCCATCGGATAGCTGCTATGCCAGAAGAAGGCAACTGCGAACACGGCTCGTTCTGCGCGGAGGCGCCAGCCGGGTCGGAGGACCGCGGCTGCGCCTCTCCAGCAGCCTCCTTTGCCTGAGCCCACCGGGACCGGTGGGATGGGGTTAATTGCCCCTTGGCACGAGGTGGGGTGTCCGCGTACTGGCCCAGTAGGGGCCGCGGCCCCGGCCCGCCAGCAGTGGCTGCTGCTCCTGGCGTGGCCCATGCCGCAGGGCCTTCTTCCATTGGTGCGCAGCTTCCTGCGGGGGGTTTCAGCCATGGGGGGTGGCTGGGTTCCCTCCCCTGGCAGGGTACTCCCCCGGCCCTGCAGGGGCCAGGCCTGGGATCGTGGCCGTATATGGGCCCCGGGGTCCAGGGACCTGGACCGGTGCCTGCAGCTAGTGGGCCGGCCGGCCCTTTGCCCCCCCTTGGTGTAGGGGGCTACGTTAATGTTGAGGCCCTTCTGGCCCGCGTTGCGGCCCTCGAGGCATCCCTCGCGAGGGTTCACCACCTGGGGGCGCCTTTTGGGGTGCAGGTTGATGCTTCGTCTGCTGGGCAGCGGCAGGCGGCAGGACGGGTCGAGCTGCCTGAGGCGCGGGGCCCGGCATCGGCCCATGCCTCGCAGCTCCCCGATCAACAGGCTGGTGCTGGTCAGACCCCATCGACGAGCTCAATTGCGGTCGTGAGCTCCGACACCCCCAGTGGGCCGGAACCCCCGGTGGGGGCAGCCCATGGGGGTGCAGCATGTGAGTATGCGGTTCAATCTAGCGCACCCACACACCTAGCCACGTTGGGGGGGGGGCATTTCAGTGGCCTTGGCCTCGCACGGGTGGTGCGACGGTTCAGTCGCCGACGTCCCACCCGGTGACTTCACCTCTCACCCAGGGCCCCATTTTGGGGGGTGCGTCTTACTCAGTCGGGAATGGGTTAGGGGTGACCGGGTTGGTCCAGGCTCCTTTTCAGATGCCCGCAGTTCCCACCGTGCCGGTGTCGGCATTGCTGACAGCGGGGTATTTCTTGCCCCTGGGGGACCATTTGGCCCAGGCCACCAAAGAGTAGATCTGGCATGGGGAGTATGTGGACATCTTCTCCCTTCTTAACAGAGAGCCCACCAAAGAGGAGAGGGAGGGGCAGGATGAGAAGGATAAGGAACAGGCACGTCGTCGTAAGCCGCCACGTACGTGGGCCAACTGGTTCCGGCGTACCTCATATACATGGCGGTCTACCTCAGGGCCCGGCTGGATTTGGCAATTCCGATGGTCCAGTATTTGGACAACATTTACCGGGCGATGGTCGACTTCCCGGGCCCGTCGTGGTTGGCTTACGACGAGGAATTCCATATGCGTATTCCCCTCCACCCTGAGATGAGGTGGGATGAACCCTGCCAGAAGCTGTGGCTTCTGTACATGACGCCCACGCGCCCTGCGCCTGGGGAAAGATACCATTGTGGACATGCGGTCCAGCGAGCGGCCCCAGCACAGACACCCCGCCAGGTGGCGGGGCAGGGGGTTCCAGCCCGCCTGCTGTGCTGGACCTTCTCGTCTAATGGTTCCTGCAACAGGAAGAATTGCAAGTACAGGCATGAGTGTCCCTCTTGTTCTGGCCCCCATGCTGCCTCCGCCTGTCCCAGGCCTGGGGGACTGCGAGGTAGGGGTAGGGGTGGTCAAGGGGCCGGGAGGACTGCCGCTGAGGGAGCAGGTCCACCGAAAGGCCCCCTCACCAATTAATGTGGACATGCTGGAGCGTTGGCTCGCATCGTACCCTAGGAGGGCAGACGCAGTTTACCTGCTTCAAGGCTTTCAAAGGGGGTTTCGTATTCCTTTCACGGGAGATAGGTCCCCCCAGGATGCACCCAATCTTTTGTCACTCAGTGGAAGGGAGGAGGTGGCTGCGGCCAGCATTACTAAGGAGGTTGATGCGGGCAGGGTCGCTGGCCCTTTCCCTGCACCCCCGTTTCCCAACCTTAAGGTTTCCCCATTGGGCTTAGTGCCCAAGAAGTCGCCGGGCGAGTTCCGCCTGATTCATCATTTGTCCTACCCAGCAGGCCGATTGGTCAGTGATGCTATACCTGATGACCTTTGTTCGGTCAGGTATACATCCTTCGACCAGGCGCTGCGCATGGTGCGCTCATGTGGCCCGGGTGCACTGTTAGCTAAGTGCGACATTAAGTCGGCATTCCGTCTCCTGCCGGTGCACCCGGGTGACTTTGAGTTGCTGGGTTTTAAATTTCGGGGTGAATATTACTTTGATAAGGCCATGCCTTTTGGCTATTCCATTTCATGCTCGGCCTTTGAGCGTTTCAGTACCTTCCTACAGTGGGCTTTTGTCCGCAGGTCAGGGTCTCGGTCTGTAGCCCATTACCTGGATGATTTTTTGTTCGGGGGTGAACGGGGCTGGGACATGTGCACACGTCTCCTCAACACATTTCAGACGCTAATGGAGGAACTCGGTGTCCCTTTGGCGCCCGAAAAGACCGAAGGCCCATCTACCAAGCTAGTATTCCTGGGGGTGGAGATTGACACGATAGCGCAGGCTTCTAGGTTACCAGGTGAAAAGGTGTCCAGGATAGTGGCCCTCATATCGGACTTGCTGGCTAACCGCAAGCAAAACTGTTTTCCCTATCGCATAACACTAGAACTAGGGGACACTCCATGAAACTTTTGGGTACTAGTTCTCAAACAAATAAGAGAAAGTACTTTTTCACCCAGAGGATTACTGGTCTATGGAACTCCCTGCCAGAAGAAGTGGTGACAGCTGTCAGTCTTGACAGCTTTAAGAAAGGATTAGACAAGTTCATGGAGGACAAGAGTATCAATGGCTATAATTATGGATACTTAAGGACAACCTCCGGGTTGGAGAGATAGGCAGGATATCTCTCAATATCATTTCCAGGGAATCCTAAACAGGCATCTGCTTGGGAATACCCTGAAGGAAATGCTGAGCCACTGTGTGAGACAGAATGCTGGACTGGATGGGCTGTGGCCTGTTCCAGCAAGGCTGTTCTTATGTTCTTATGTTCTTATCCCTTCGGGAATTGCAGGTGCTTCATGGTCACCTTAATTTTGCTTGCAGGGTGGTCGCACCTGGCAGGGCATTTGCTCGGCGCTTGTGCGATGCCATGACAGGCTTATCTAGGCCCCACCATAGGGCGAGACTGACCCGGGGCATCAGGGCAGACATGCTCATATGGCTCCAGTTCCTGAGGGAGTTCAATGGGGTCTCATTTTGGAGGTCTGACCTCCTGGCTTCACCTCGTTTCCAGATACAGTCTGATGCCTCTGGATCCCTGGGTTATGGGATGTACTTCAATGGGAAGTGGGCCTATGGTGGGTGGCCTCCAGCCTGGTCGGGCACGGGTCGTCTCAGAGATCTCACGTATCTGGAATTTTTCCCATCCTGGGGGCTTTGATGCTATGGGGTGAGGAGTGGGCCAACTCGGTGGTGCATTTCTGGTGTGACAATGCGGCTGTTGTCCACATTGTCAACTCACAGACCTCTAAATCGCCCAGGGTCATGGACTTGGTGCGCCAGTTTGTATTGTGCAGCCTGCGCCTCAATGTACTGTTCCGGGCCAGGCATGTCCCGGGGGTTAATAACGATATTGCTGACGCTTTGTCCCGCCTGCAGATCTCCCGGTTTCGCGCCTTGGCCCCCGATGCGGAGGAATTTCCCTCGCCACTCCCGGAGGAGATTTGGACCCTTGGCAAGGAGAGGTGAACCGGGCGATCGGCATGTCGCTGGCGCCACGCACGCGTAAGGCGTATCACCATGCATTCGTGTCCTTTCAGGCATTTTGTGCCCAATTTCGACTGCCAGATACCTGGCCAATCCCGGTGGCCCACATCCTCCGATTCATGGTTTACCTGCATGCCCAGGGCCTAGTACCCCGCACCATAGCATCCAGGCTGTCAGCGCTGGGTTTTATGGCCAAAGTGGGCGGTCATGCGGACAGTACCGCTGACTTCTGTGTGAGACACGTTTTGGAGGGGTGGGTGCGGGAGCGTGGGCGTAGCCTGGAAGACCGCCACCCAATTTCCCCAGGGGTACTTACCCAACTGGCACGGGGCTGGCATGACCTATGTTTTGATAGGTGTGGGGCAGCCCTGTTTCATGCGGCTACAACGGTGGCCTTTTTTGGAGCGCTCCGCATCAGCGAGCTTGAGATGCTGTATAAGGCGGATGCAAGTCGTAGGGCCCTGGAACTCGAAGATGTCTATGTTTGCAATGATTGGGCTCAGTTGAGGATACGCTCCTCTAAAACGGATCAGCACGGCGTAGGCAGTGGAGTAGACTGCTACGATGTTCCTTGGCAGACATCTGTCCGATTGGTGCCCTACAGGAGTTCCTTGCACTGCGTGGCACGCACCATGGCCCGTTTTTCTGTCACCAAGGTGGGTCTCCCCTTACTAAATTTCAATTTTGGAGGGTGACCGGGAAGGCACTGGACAGTGTTGGCCTCCCTGGGGCTCGTTGCGGCATCCATCCATTCGGGATAGGGGCGGCTTCTACTGCAGCTGTTTTTTGGGTACTACGGGGCTGAAATACGCCGCATGGGAGGGTGGGGATCACAATGTTTTCAGTTTTGTGTTCGCCCTCTACAACCGTGAGTACCGGTTTAGTCACTGCATTGTTTCTCCCCCCCTTTTTCCTTGACAGACCCTGGGTGTCGTTTTACACCGGTGACAGTATGGCTGGTGGGCCATAGCCATGTGCACAGGGCAGTGTGTTATGCTGCACAGGGCAGCGCGTTACGCTGCGGCGACAGAGTGGGGACCCCGACTGGGACTGGGTGCATCCGCACGTCTCAGGTGGTACGGTAAGCGCGGCATGTTATGGCGGGAACTGTTGCCATTCCTTTTCTACATCAAGGATGCTGACTCGCTGGATGTCCTGGTTATGTACCTTGGGGGCGATGGCTTGGGACAGGTCACTGGCCTATCGCGGAAGCTTGCGATTTGCAGTGACTTGGCCTACTCACCTTGTGTGTGGCCTGCCACAACCCTCAATTGGTCGGACATGATACCGCGGTACGCTTACAGGGGAGCGTTCGGCCTCCGGGCTCTTGCCCGAGCTCCACGCTCTGTGAACGGGGCTATTGCCTGGTTCCTTTTCGACAAGGGTGGGGGTCGCGTCATTCGCCTCCCTACCATTAGTATGCAAAATTATGAGCCTTACTCAGGGGATGGGGCCCATCTGTCGCAGGGAGGTATGGACCTCTTGTTAGTGGACTGGCGAGCAGGCCTGTTGACCGAGCTGACGGTCTGGGGGCGGGGCGGTGAGCCTTTTGGGAAGCCTCCCCGTGTGGCGGGTAGCACTGGTAGGGTAAACATTTATGACCCACAGGTATCCGGCAGGTTCGCAATTGACTGGACAACACTAGACAGGCATAAGTTGGTTAAACGTTGTCCGGTCAACGACAAACCAGGCGACGGGGTGATGGCTACAGCTAGACAGCATGCATCACCCCGTGATTTTACAGATACGCGTCAGAGGGTGGGGTCATTAGTTAGATATTGACTACGGTCAACAATTTGTTTGTTGTCAACAAACAAATTGATACAAATAGATACATTGTAACAATTGCCGTTGGCAATTTTGGGTGGTACCTTACCAGTGTTACTTCGGCCTGCTTGCCTTAAGAATTATGATTGGTCAATTACCAATAGAAATTTATAATTCGGACTAGGGCATGAATCAATAAATGTGGCCCAATGCCATCATCCACTTTCATCAGTGTCTGAGTCCTTTATTGGGGGGTGCGCCTGCAATGCAAGTGCGGCACCAAAATGGCCGCCGCGCTCTTTGCGGGGGCCCCCCACCGGACGAAGGCATCCGGGTAGTTAGGGGGCGTGGCCAGCACCCTTATAAAAGGGGTGGCCACGAGGCAGCCGAGCTGCCATTTTGCGAAGCGACGGAGCGGAGAAGTTTTTCCCCTCCACCCCCTCCCTAGTTAACAGTGTGATATTTTGGTCGCTTCGGGGCCGGGTGGGAATTTTTGGCTGGGACTCACAATTGGCTCTCGGGTCCTGGCTTTTTTGCCCATCCCACACTGTTGCTATGGTTTGATATAGGGGTTTCTGTTGCTGCTGTTGACTTTGGTCACATGGGCGGGTAGCACTGGTAAGGTAAACATTTATGACCCACAGGTATCCGGCAGGTTCGCAATTGACTGGACAACACTAGACAGGCATAAGTTGGTTAAACGTTGTCCGGTCAACGACGAACCAGGCGACGGGGTGATGGCGACAGCTAGACAGCATGCATCACCCCGTGATTTTACGGATACGCGTCAGAGGGTGGGGTCATTAGTTAGATATTGACTACGGTCAACAATTTGTTTGTTGTCAACAAACAAATTGATACAAATAGATACATTGTAACAATTGCCGTTGGCAATTTTGGGTGGTACCTTACCAGTGTTACTTCGGCCTGCTTGCCTTAAGAATTATGATTGGTCAATTACCAATAGAAATTTATAATTCGGACTAGGGCATGAATCAATAAATGTGGCCCAATGCCGTTATCCACTTTCATCAGTGTCTGAGTCCTTTATTGGGGGGTGCGCCTGCAAAGACATTATTATCCATGGGACCTTACAAATGAGTCAATTCCACAGTGGATTCTATTCTGGGAATTCTATGACACCTTCCTTATACTGCCTCTGCTGCCCTTGTATTAGTGATATAAAGCTTTATCATCTTGGCAGCAGTACTTGTGTTTCGAACACAGTAGTGCAAGTTCAGCAGGAATGGAAGAATTGGGTCATGACACTTGTCCCTTGGGCTGCATTGTGTGTGAACCCTCTGTTCTTTTCTACAGACTTTCTCTTGCTTCTTTCAAGAAAAAGTCTGAAACAACCATAAATTATTATCCTGAGATAACTATATGTGCCTATTTCTCCCCGTCCTGTTGTCCTCATGGATGGTAGGTCCAAAAGTGCATTAAAATATGTGCTAATTATTCAACTTATTTAAAACAAATAGTAACTCTGAAGCCTTTTATTCCATTATCTAGATTTCCAAGCTTGACTGCCTTAATCTTCTCTTTAAACTTCTACTGTGTATTATATTTTCCTCGTCTGCAAAAAGCATAATGGCCTTAATTTGTATGTGGCATTTATGGGAGCTGTATGAAAACCTTGGATGTATAAAGTGGAAACAAGGAGAGCCATATGTGAGGCCTTCTGCTCACTGAGCTCACTGGGAGATGGTGGGATATAAATATAGCTAATTATTAATACTGATAGTAATAGTAGGGTGAGCTAGGTATTGTGTATTAGCCACCAGAACCTTTTTGACATTCACCAAAGGTTTATACAACTCGCTGCAGTTAATGTTAGCTGAGTGACAAGCTGCCATTGTTGTACACCTCAATTATGTAATTGGGTGCATGATCAAGTTTGTGACTAAGATGCACTCTGGCATCTTGTCCATGAACTGCAATTAGTCTTGACAAGTTATACAAATGCCAAAAGGACTCTGGCTATTAATTTATTGCAATCACTTACTAATAATTTACTCTCTGTTAAAAGGTTTGCAGTGGGGCCTCTTAGCATTTTCAGAACCCTGTCCCTCATAACCTCAGTTGTTTTTCAATATCAACACAGAAAGAGACACCTATAGTTGTGTGTGTGTGTCTCTGTCTGTCTGTGTCTGTCTCCCTCTGTGCGTGTGTCTGTCTGTGTGTGTCTGAAACTCATAATACCTAATAGTTCATGAATGTCACACCAAGAATTTCACTCCCCTCCAGAGTTTGCAAATTAGCTTGGTTTGTGAAGCATGGAGTTCTAGTTTGACTCAACTTCAATAGTTTATCCACTAAAATTCACAGAAGCACTTATGGAGGGCACCTGGTAATAATAATAATTTCATTTCAGAAATTATTTTGCGTTGAAAGGATTTTTGTGGGAGAAACTCCACTCAGGGGATGCGCGAATGAGCTTTCATGTCCCCAAGAGCTGGGAGAGAGACGTGCTCAATCTGTCATGCAGTACCAAGGTCTTGAACTGCTGACCTGCCAGCCTTCCATCTAACAAGGCAAGCTTCTTAACCACTGAACCACTGCACCCTGAAAGTAACCAATGACAGTGTTAGTCAGTCAGTCAGTCAGTCAGTCAAGAGATGAATAAATAAACAAGTAAGCCAGCTGGCTTGGGATACATTTCTATAATGCAGGAGTGGCCAAAGGACTTGCTACTGGGAGCCTTGATATCTTTGTAGATGTGGTCTACCTTGCATGGTTGGTGTAAAGATTCTAAGCATTGCTGTTGTGGATTTTTGGAACTTCCTGAAAGCACTGCCCAGTTGGGATAGATTAGTGTGTTGGGAGGCCCTAGGCTAGACACTTTCCCTAGCCATCACCAAGTTTTACTCTCCTGGGGTTGCACACTCCAGGTATTTCGAAAGAAAGGACTCTCTGAATCTGGCAGTGAAATCACCCTCACGCTCCTTGGAGATCCCTTATATAAAGGTACAAACCATTTTAATTAATACTTAATAGAAGATATTCAAGTTTAGTTTACTGGCAATTAACAATCACTATAAATAAACTTTTGAAATGTGGATCTACAGACGGCTGTTAAGGATATCATGGGTTGTCCATGTGACTGATGAAGAAGTGTTGTGCTGGATGGATAAAGAACAAGAACTGTTTAAGACCATTAAACAAAGAAAGCTACAATACCTTGGCCATATCATGAGGAACAACATAAAATATAGAATACTCCAACTTGCTCTGCAAGGGAAGATCCCTGGGAAGAGAGGCCCTGGACTGGTGTGGAATGTCCTTGGAAGAATTGTTCTGAGAAATTAAGAACAGGAAGACTATCGCCATGATGATAGCTAATATTCGGAATGGATAGGGCACCTGAAGAAGAAAAAGAAGAAGAAGAAGAAGAAGAAGAAGAAGAAGAAGAAGAAGAAGAAGAAGAAGAAGAAGAAGAAAGCAAGGAAATGTTATTCTTTTGGACTACAATATCCAGAATTTTCCAGGCAGAATTGCCATGCTAAAAGCCTTAATTTCCCCCAAAATTGTTCAATCTTTGTTGTTAGCTTATGAAATGGTTGGTCAGATATTTCAGCAACAGCTGAGGAAATGGAAATTCTTACTGAGTATTCACTATTTTTATACAGACACCTTTGCCTGCACATTTAATAAATTAATAAGCCCTATATGGTAGTGGGCCAGGATACCTAAGGGACCGCATCACCCTAAGAACGTCTGTCTGTCCAACTAGAGCGGACAAGAGGGGCTCTCTAATTGTACCATCAGCTAGCGGGGCCCATCTCTCTAGCACAAGAAGGAGGGCCTTCTCCGTGTCCGCACTGGCCCTTTGGAAACTCCTGCCAGTAGATCTACGGTTGCAGATGGAGTTGCTGCCCTTTAGGAAAGGTCTTAAAACCTGGCTGGCAGGGCAAGTATTTATTTATTTATTTATTTGATTTCTATCCCGCCCTACTCGGCACTGGCTGACTCAGGGCAGCTCACAACATGTCAGTCAAAATACAATATAACAAAAACAAAGTTACAATATAACAGAAGCAAAATACAAGTACAATGTGAGAGTAACAGAATACAATACACTAAATACAGTACAGCATCTCACTGAAAAATGGCAGTGGCAAAAGTCTTTTTGCTCCAAATGAGAGCGGGGGATGCCGGCGGTGGTGGAAACTCCCAGAGTCCAATGGTGTAGGGGCTGCTCCACCTCGCCAGCAGAGAGACCAGGGCAGTGACAAAAGTCCTGCTACCTCACCAGTCTTTAACCCCCCCGATGGGGGCGGGGCCCAGAGATGCCAGCGGTGGTGGAAACTCCCGGCGTCCGACACTGCGGGGACCGCTCTGCCTTGTCTGCAGGGAGACCGGGAAGCGACAAAGGTCCTGCTGCCTCACTGGTCTTTAACCCCCAACGGGAGTGGGGCCCAGAGACGTCGGCGGTGGTGGAAACTCCCGGCGTCTGATGCTGTGGGGGCCGCTCTGCCTCACCTGCAGGGAGACAGGGGCAGTGACAAAGGTCCTGCTGCCTCACTGGTATTTAACCCCCTGACAGGGGCATGGCCCAGAGATGCCGGTAGTGGTGGAAACTACTGGTGTCCGATGCTGCGGGGGCCGCTCTGCCTCGCCCACAAGGAGACCGGGGCAGCGACGAAAGTCCTGCTGCCTCTCCGATCCTTAACCCCCTGACGGGGGCGGGACCCAGAGATGCCGGCAGTGGTGGAAACTCCTGGCGTCCAATGCTGCGGGGGCTGCTCCACTTCACCCGCAGAAAGACCGGGGCAGCGATGAAAATCCTGCTGCCTCACTGGTTTTTAACCCCCCAACAGGGGTGGGGCCCAGAGATGCCGGCAGTGGTTGAAACTCCTGGCATCTGACGCTGCAGGGTCCGCTCTGCCTTGCCTGCAAGGAGACCGGGGCAATGACGAAAGTCCTGCTGCCTCACCAGTCTTTAACCCCCTGATGGTGGCGGGGCCCAGAGACGCCGGCGGTGGTGGAAACTCCTGGTGTCCGATGCTACGGGGTCCGCTCTGCCTCGTCCACAGGGAGACTGAGGCAGTGACAAAAGTCCTGCTGCCTCACCGGTCTTTAACCCCCGATGGGGGCGGGGCCCAGAGATATCAGTGGTGGTGGAAACTTCCACTGTCCGATGCTGCGGGGGCCGCTCCGCCTCGCTTGCAGGGAGACCAGGGCAGTATGGGGGCCCATTGGAAATGTGGCCCATGCTCGCTGGCTCGTTTAATAAGCAGGACCCTCCCTCTCCCTCTCTCTCTTTAAGAATGGGGTGAGTGGGTTTCTTTTTTATGTGGGTGGTACTTTATCTGTTTTTATATTTTATGTATGTATTTTAGACTGTTGTAAGCCACCCTGAGTCGGGCTTGCCTGAGTGGGCGGCGTATAAATTCAAAAATTAAATTAAATTAAATTACTATTACTATTTGGCTGAAATCATGTTGCTTAGTGCAGTAAGTCACACTCGGCCAATTGATTTAGTGAATTAATGCCTTCATAATTCTATTGTTTCAAATGGACCCACTATAGTTGTAATCTACTTTAGTGTAGTAAATCACAACCCATTGGAATAGCCAGAATTTATATAGAAGTTTACTCACAAAATCCCCACTGACTCAATAGACCTATTCTAGTGCAATTTACTATACAAAGTAACAGGATTTCAACCTTTGATTTCAGTGTTAAGGAAGGCCATCAACAGTTATAATAACAATTGTGTGCCATCAAGGCAAGTCTTCCAGGGTTTTTTAAAGGTAGAAAACACACAGAAATGGTTTAACATTCCCTTCCTCTGATTTGCCATAGGACTGTGCAGTTGCCCATTGCCACACAGGCTGGTTCTTCTCCAGGGAGACACAACGAGGAATCCAACTCCCAATCTCTGGTCCCACAACCAGATACACAAACCACTGTGCTATTAGGACATCGTAATCATAATCCTTACCACTAATGAGAAAAAAGTTTCAGACAGTAATCTAAGGCTGGATATGTAATATATTATAACATGGCATCATGATCTGGATTATGTGATAATCTCTGCACTAATCAGATTTATGCATTAATTGGTTGTAAACATCTGGTAACCTTGAAACTATAGAACAGCTGATGAGTAATGATGACAACCATTCACTGATGTTTCCCATATCTGAGCATGTGGATTCCTAATTAATTTCTTCATGGGTTCACAAAAGCAGATGGTATTGTTCTTTTACAGAATGTAATTAAGAGGCTTGGCAGATTTAATAACTCTGAAGTATAATCTGGTCAAGAGCAATCTAACCTGAAAGCTTTTGCTCATGTGATCAAAGGGCACCTTTAAAACCATCCTGCACTATTTTTGAATACGTGTGCATGTTGAACAGACATTAAAAGAAAACGGTTTTGCCACATTGCACGAAACGTCTAAAGCTATTGTCCATGTTCAGGCAAAGTACATGGTAGCAAAGGCAGTCCTGTAGCTCTCCTAGACCCCAACCTTCCTCCCATATCATCTCCCATTAAATAAATTGAATGATATTGTTCAAAAAGTCCCCTTCTACCTTCTAGGAGGAGTCAGGACAAATGTGCTGTGTTCTGAGGGCAGCACATTTGCCCTTAAACTCTAAATATTATTTTTGTAAAATAACAGTCACTAGTAGAAGACAAAGGATGCAGCCCTCTAAAATTGCTCATCCTATCTTTCTATTCCACCCATTTAATAATAATAATTTCGTGTCAGAGATTACTCTGGGTTGAAAGGACGTTTAGGGGATTCTAGAATGAGGCTCCTTTCATATCCCCAAGTTTAATGATAAGACATTTCCGTATCCTAGTTGGTTGAAAAATCCCAACCACAATCCCAACCCAGTAAATGAAGATAAAAAATACAGAATACAGCACTACTAAATCAAATAAAAATAATAAAACCAAGTATTGACTGTTGGAATAAAACAAATCATAAAATGCATGGTTTTTCCGAATTTTTTTATTTAAATAATTAAATATTGGCAAAGGAAAATGAGACAAATAAAGAAAAATACATAACAAATAACAACATCAAAATAAAATACAAAACTGTTAGTAGATACCACTCTGAACATGCCCAATCTCATCTAAAACATATGGTTGACCAAAAAGAAAAAACAACAACCAACCACACCAACTTCTAGAAGCCATACATTCACCAATCTATGTATTTTCTTATCCTCTCTTTGCTAAAATCATCCTCTGAAGCTTCACGTTTCAAATTCAATCCTCACCTGTGATTCTTATAATCTTTCCCTACTGAAATGTTCATCTTCCTCACTACATCTGTGAGAGAGAGATTATTATTAATATCAAATGTGTAGCCATATTAATTAAAAAGTAAAATCAAAATTATATAAAGGGAGTCATCACGTGGGTAAGAATGTGCGTTGTGGTTAGTTTAGTGTATGAGAACCAAGACACAGGAAAACAGCCAAGGGCTGGTTTAACACAGGTTTATTGCATAGTGGTCAGAGGGAACATGAGGTAATGGCGGATGTACAGCTCTATATATCAGGTAGTAAAACATTTGAACGTGGCTCCACGATAGCCCATTGGCTATTGTCTGCGTGACGTCATTGCTGGTCACGCCCTTCTTGTCCAGGTGTAGGTAGTGGCGGGAAACTTCCCGCGCTGTGGCACTTTGATGAGTTCGGACCAAGAGAGCTTGGACGCTCGCTGCTGCCAGCTGGTGGTCATTAGCTCGCGTCCTATTACAGGGTTTATAGTGATGCAGCTGAAGGTTACATTGTTACCCGTAGGCAAGGTTACATTGGTTAAGATACATTGTTATCACATATAGATGGTTACACTGTTAGAACACAACAGTTAGGTCACATTGACCAGACAGAAAAGAGGAACCACAGCAGGTGACTCAAGACTACAAAACGTGTCTCATGCTGACCACAAAATGTGACTAATGCTAACCGTAAAACGTGACATGATCTAATTTACTAAAAAAAAGAGACAGTTTCAGAAGGTATAAAAAGGAGAAAAGAGAGAGAAGTGGGCATTGCCAACATGGGATCCTTTTGGAACCTGTCTTTGCTTTGTCCCTATGTCTATATTATCGACCAATCTTTATATTACGTGTATCTCTTTATTGTTAAGGTAATGTAATTTATATATTGTGTTCTGATTTCATTTG
This sequence comes from Bradypodion ventrale, assembly GCA_035047345.1. NCBI lineage: Eukaryota > Metazoa > Chordata > Lepidosauria > Squamata > Chamaeleonidae > Bradypodion > Bradypodion ventrale. The sequence goes on along the minus strand of JAWDJE010000003.1, from coordinate 36,063,335 downwards.
GCTTATGCATACAATAAACTGCTTAATAATATTTTAAGATATCATGCCTAGAATCCTTTTGTATGTAGCAGCTAGAAATAATAGGAAATAAAAACTTCCTTGACATATCTTTTCCAGGAAGCAGCTGTCTTTAATCTTAGAATCATGGAATGGTAGAGACGGAGAGGTCTCCGGGATCATGTCGTCTAAGCCCTCTTCCAATGCTGGAATTTTGAATGGGGAAAAAGATTCCATATCTGAAGAGTGAAACATAGTTTGCATAAGGTGGATATTTGAAATAGAACAAGGCCCTATGGAACCTCTTGCCAACCGAGTTGCATCTCCAAATGAGTTGCTGCCCTTCAGGAAAGGTTTAAAAACCTGGCTGGCAGAGTAGGTGTGGGGAACCGGCAGTGCTGTGGCTCCAGACTGCAGGCTGATTTAAGAATGCTCTATCCCTCTTTTTAAACATGTGGGAGGGTAGGGAATGTTTTGTGGTAGTTTTTAATAGAGTTTTAATTGTGATTTAAAAATTGTGATGGTTTTAATATCTGTACGCCACCCAGAGTCTTTGGAATTGGGCAGCAATACAAATACTAAAAATGAATAATAATAATAATAAATAAAATAAATAACAATTTATTAAAACCCTCGACCTTGCCATTAGTCTGTCAAAATTCATTGTGTGTGTGGGTTTCCGGGAGCTCTTCTATATAAAGGATACTATAAACTGGTGCTGGATCGGGCCCATTCTCAGGTAGTGGTACCCTGCTAAGGGCCCTCAGGATATTTCAGGTGCTTGTAGAATGCCTGCATAAGGGTCTCCCCAGGGTCCTGCCCGATTTAGACGACATGTTGATAACAGCTGGGGATGAGTCAGAGCTAGCCCAGAAGTTAGACGAGGTACTATCCTTGTTTGAGAGGGCTGGGCTACGCCTGAGAAGGGACAAATGTGTGTTCTGTGCAAACGAGGTTGAGTTTCTGGGGTTTTGAATCTCCCCCAATGGGGTAAAGCCATCAAAATCCAAGGTTGCGGCAGTAGAGAACGTCCCCAGACCAGTCATTAAACCAGAGCTGCAGTCTTTCTTGGGACTCCTGAACTTCTACCACTCATTCCTCCCATGGAAGGCTTCCATGGCAGAGCCACTGCACCACCTGATGAAGAAAGATGCAGTCTGGTGGTGGTGGTGGGAGGGACAGGAGCGAGCGTTCAATGAGTTAAAGCGGCTCCGCTCTTCCAAGGTGATATTAACTCATTTCAACCCCAGGAAGCCCGTAGTGCTTGTGTGTGATGCCTCACCAGTGGGGATCGGGGCTGTCCTCTGCCACGTGCTCGAGAACAGGAAGGAGGCACCGATTGCGTTCTACTCGAGATCCCTCTCAAAAGCGGAGCACAACTATGCCCAGACGGATATGGAAGCCCTCGTGATCATCGCAGGGACTAAGAAATTCCATGACTTCTTGTATGGGAGGGAGTTCACTATTGTCACAGACCACAAGCCCCTCCTGGGAATTTTTGTCACAGCCAAGCCCACTCCCCAGTTCCTGTCCCCAAGAATGCTACGGTGGGCGATTTTCTTAAATGCGTACCAGTTCACGCTGGTACACCGCCCAGGGAAAGATATCGCTCACACGGATGTGCTTTCCAGGTCCCCCCTGCCAGAGCTGTGGGAACCTGAGTGCGAGGTCGAGCAGGATCACCAGGTGCTGCTCATCGAATCTCTCGACTCGCCCCCCATTGGGCCTTCAGATATTGCCAGGGCAACCGCGAAAGACAAGGTTCTGTCCCAGGCATTGGCATGGGTTAAGAAGGGCTGGCCTGAAACGTCCCCATCCAAGGAACTTGCATCATTTTTCAGGAAACGTTTCAAGCTTTCGCTCGAGAGAGGATGCCTCCTCTGAGGCCAGAGGGTGGTAATCCCTGAGGTTTTCCTAAGCAAGGTGCTTTGCTTGCTCCACACGAGCCACCCGGGGATCATGAAGTCGAAAGCTCTGGCAAGGAGCTACTACTGGTGGCCCAACATAGATAGGGACATCGAGCAGTTGGTGGGTGCATGTGAGAGTTGCCAATACTCATGGCTTGAAGAGCACAGATTACCCCCCAGGGAGTGGGACACGGCCCGTGAGCCATGGTCAAGGGTTCATATGGACTTTGCGGGGCCCTTCCGGGGAACAATGTTCTTGTTAGTGGTTGATGTGTTCTTGAAATGGCTGGAGGTCATTCCAGTGTGAAATACGTCTTCCGCAGCCACAGTCAAACACCTGAGGAGGCTGTTCACATGCTTTGGCCTGCCCAACATATTAATTTTGGATACCGCAACCACATTCACGTCCACCGAATTCCAGGCATTCCTTGAATGGAATGCGATCAGGGATGTAACCCCCACTCCATTTCACCCTGCCACAAACGGCCAAGTAGAGCGCCAGGTCCACACTACAAAGGAGGCACTGCGGAGGATGGGGCTGGGGCATCTGGAGCTACAGCTCTGCAAATTCCTCCTCTGTTATAGGGTTACTCTGCTTGCGTCGGGGCAGTCCCCCACAGAGATTCTGATGTGGAGGAGACCCATGACATTGTTTGACTGTTCAGATCCATCCAGGGTAGAGGACAGAGGCATGAATGTGGCGGTAGAACAAAGAAAAGTGTTCGGGGCAGGCGACCTGGTGTACTGTAGAAATTATGCAACCTCTGGGCCAGCGTGGGTACCTGGGGAGTTGGTGGAACAAACCGGACCTGTATCGTACGAAGTGAAGATGGAAATGGGTTTGTTGACACACCGATCAGCTTAGGAGAAGAGTCACAGAAGCAATGGGGGAAAGTGGGTATCTAGATGAATCAGCGTTAGGGTCTCACACCCCCACCCGTGTAACCCAAGGGGGGGGAAAGGACTCAGTTTAACAGGCAGCATAAACCACCAGGAGACCGTCACCCAACCCGGGGTAGCACAACCCCACTTTGATTTTCTGTTACAGGATGGGGGGAGTTTTTGTGAGTGTTCCCCCACTTGTCCAAGTGAGCAGCGGGGTTTTGAGTTGTCCCAGAGGTCGCCCCCCACCCTCCCCGACACATAGATACCCCAGCCCTGTCCCTGCTGGGTTTCAATGTGACCCTTCAGTTTTCCCGGGAGGAAGAGTCGGGCACCACAGCCGACTCAGGCGGCACAGCTGCGGGGTCCAGAGGCGGCAGCACCGCTGAATCAAATGGCCGGTCGCAGCGTGTCCACCGGCCCCCACAATGGTTGAGGGACTTCGTTCCATCCTACGGGGGAGGGATGTTGTGTATACATGCAGTTCAGCTGTTCGCCGGTAGCGCAGCTGACGGAGCTCACATTACTCCAATTCCTCTAATGGGTAACTACCACGGGAAACCTTCCTGCCACAGGTGAAACTATGTCAGGTATGCATTATGTCAGAAGGACACCACCTATACTGTAACCAATAGTGCGCCTCCGGGCAAAATTCAAATGTACTGTGTACCATATATAAGGAGGCAAGGCTCCGCCATTGCCTCATGTACAGATTGTCCATGTTACAATAAAGTAGTATTTAGCCCGCCTGCCGGCTTGTGTGCATTCAATCTGCCTACATTAAAACCTCCATTATTTCTTTGCTGTGATTTGCTTTTGCTAGACTGTATCCTGATTTGCTATGCTTACAATATATTTCTAAAATGCCTGAATAGACAATGGAGTGATAACTTGGCACACATTACCTGAATCTTCTCTAGTTGCAGTGCACCCTTTGTTCACTACCTAGATTTAGGTCAGTAGTGTCTGGGCACAAAAGTTCTGAACTGCTGGGTCCAATCTGGACCAGGGAAGCAGGATCAGGCACAATCCCTTCTCCAGGAGGCCGGAAGGTGCTACCTGGGAGTAAGAGGATTGTTATATCAGCTATATGTTGATTCATGTAGATATAGTGAGTTTTTGCCAGTACTCAGTTAAGTGTGTCCAAAGTTAATAAGCTGCAAACATGAATCCTCTGTGTGTGTGTGTGTGTGTGTGTGTGTGTGTGTGTGTGTGTGTGTGTGTGTGTGTGTGTGTGTGTGTGTGTGTGTGTGAATAGAATTCAGAGCAAATTTTCAAATATTCTGTCAGAATCTGCATCCGTTTTTCTTCTTTCAAGGTGTGTTGTGGAAACTGTACATTGCATGATGACCTCCAGGCTTGTGGATATTTGGGTAGAGTTGAGTGTTGTGAAGATCTGGTGCCAGATTGGTTCCATAGTCCTCCCCACAACTGACTCTCCCCTGGGATCACCCACCCCAGCACAAGCAGGGTAGTGTGGCTGAGTGGCTTAGAGGAGAACCTTTTGAATTTGGGCACTGTCACACCACCAATGACATAGTAGACCTCTATGTGACCTTAAGAACCCCTTATTTAGCTCAAACTAACAAGTTCCAATTGAGCAGACTACACAAGTCCTTACTCTGGGTCTTCAGGCAGGAAAATATGTCTCATAACAAGCAGCACTAGAGGGGGGAAAGTACCATAAAGTACCATAAAGATAACTTTAAAGTCTGGGCTTCTTCATTCAGTGCTAGTATGCATTCTGAGTCTGCTTCATTCTCTATCATTGCCTGCCCCACTTCCGTGTTGTTGCAAAGTACTGTTCCAATCCCAGCTTTGGCCCTAACATCCCTGGGAATTGGACATTGCTCTCCTGGCAGTCCCCACTCTTCTCTATGAGGAACGCATTGATTGGATACATACTTTAATACTTTTAAAAAAGAAATCTCATAGTAATCTAGCAACAGACACAAGCAAACTCTGTTTACAAAACAATAAAAGTAATGAAAAAAGAAACTGAAAACCAGAAGATGGGGCATGGGAGAATGCATAAACAAACAAGAAAAAATAATAATAAGGAATAGTGACTGCATGTTCTTATATAGAAAAAGAAGCAAGTGCTTGTATATTATATATTGAAGGACTGGCAGGGGATTAATCTTTTGAGTGCTGGAGTATGAACTTTTTTGGCATCCAGGTGTGCTTGGAAAATTCATTTTCATCAGCCATCCGACTGTTTCCAGATCTAATGGATTATTATTGATGTTGGTCACTCTGTGTGCTTCCACAGAATTGGTAAGGCAGAGTATAGAATCCTTTGGCAAATCTAAAAATACTAATCAAACTGTCTTTCTGAAAATGGAGGTAGTGCGAAGGGTATAAAGTTAATCCAGTGCAACTGATTGAGGGCTGATGTGTATCAGAATACACGCGGTCCCAGTAATACACTCATCCCTCCAAATTGTAAGGAGGCGGCGGCCACCCAATGTCCACCCACACAATAACATCAGACAGTAATGGGTCAGTCTTTGAGGCTGCGGAAAAGTTCAGGGACGTTTTGAGTGAAACAATGGCCTATTCGTCCCAAAAATCAGGATTTTCCCAGTCCAGTGCATCAGGCGGCAAGCGTTCTTGCGAGTCAAAAGCATCTGACTGTCGAGTCTCTTTCGCAAGGCCACTGTCCTTATGCGCAACCTGCGCTTGTCGAGAAAACAATGCATTTAGTTCTTCCATGGAGGAATTGCTTCCAGAGGGCCCTTGGGACAAACCTTTCCTGGGAAGTAACAATGCTTGGGTCTTGTCCTCGATACAAAGGATGGGCTCTCCCCCACAACTGGATTCCCGTAAAGTGGATGCCCAGGACCCCAAACCAGTGGGACCCTAGAATGTTAGCCTTTCCCAGTTTTGCAATAACGAGGGGTAGGCTCACGTGGACATAGTTATAATGGACTTCAAAGTTCCCTATTCCCTGAACTAGAACGTTGCAACCCCGTAAGTCCACTAACTTGCCTGGAAGACTTTAGTATATGGGACCAAAGACAATGAACAGCCGAAAGGTTGGCTTAACGCAGGTTTATTGCATGATGATCCAGGGGGAACATGAGGTAATGGCGGATGGGTAGCTCAATATATACAGTGGCTATACATTTGAATGTGGCTCCTCGACAGTCTATTGGTTACTGTCCGCGTGACGTCACGGACGGTCACGCCCTTCTTGTCCAGGTGTAGGTGATGGCGGGAATCTTCCCGCGCTGTTGTTTGCTGGTGAGTCTGGGCCAGGAGAGCTTGAACGCTCGCTATTGCCACCAGGTGGTCATTAGCTCGCGTCCTATTGCAAGGGCTACAGTTAAGCAGCTGCTGGTTATAATGTTACACAAGCATGGTTACATTGGATACACGTGAATGGCTACATTGTAAAAGGTACAGTACAGAACACAACATCCCTCCCCCCTAGGATGGGACAAAGTCCCTCAGCCAAGATGGCTTATTGCACACGCGTTTGGGCCGCGATGTGGGCTGACCTGCCCCGGGGGCGCTACTGCTTCCTCGTTCCCTGGTCCCTTGTCCTGAAACGGGAGAGGGAGACTTGTTAGAGGCTTGCCGTGGTTTGGCGGTTTTGGGGGAAGGGAAAAACTCCATTGTGGGCAGACCGGAGACACTCGGGGCTAACGAAAAACCCCTCTTCTCGCTTGGACGGGTGGGGGACCACTCCACAAAACTTCCCCGGTTCTGAAAATCAAAATCTAACTCTGTTGGGGTATCCGTATTAGTGGGGGGATCCCGCGGGATATCTATGAGATCGGCTTCCCTTCTCTCTGCTGACCGATCCTGCAAGATATCTACGAGGACAGATTCCCTTTCCTCCCCCCTTGGTGGGGACCCATGGCCCCCCTTTCCTCCCCCTTGGGCTGAACGGGTGGGGGAGAACCCTAACGCTGAGTCTTGTGTCCCGCGGTCCGTGCCCTGTTCGCCGGGGATCCTGCGCCGGAGCTGGTCCGCGTGCCGCCTCCAGAGTAGACCTGTGCCGGTCTCGACGCGGTACGAGACGGGGCCAGTCCGCTCTAGAATGACGCCCGGTACCCAGGCCGGACCCGCGCTGGCATAATTCCTGCAGTACACGGGGGCACCCACGTCGAAACTCTTTGTGTCCTCTATCCCAATGTTCTTCCCCTTTTCCTCTACTCTCGTGGGGTCTAGTCTAGTTAGTATGGTGGTCAGCTTCCTGAGCATCAGTAGTTCTGCGGGGGAGTATCCTGACGCTAGGGGAGTCACTCGGTAGCCTAGCAGAAACTGGCACACTTGATGGTTTAGGTCCCCGGGCCCCATGCGCCGCAGTGCGTCCTTGGTGGTGCGCACAAGGCGCTCCACTTGGCCGTTTGTGGCAGGGTGAAAAGGAGCGGAGGTGATGTGCCGAATGGCGTTGATTTCTGTGAATGCCCTGAACTCAGAGGACGTGAAGCAACTTGCGTTGTCGCTTACGAGGGTGTCGGGTAAACCGAACGTGGAAAAGACCCTCCGCAAATGCTTTATGGTTGTGGCCGTGGACGTGCTTGCAACCGGAATGACCTCCAACCACTTGGAGAAGGCATCCACCACAAGGAGAAACAGCGTCCCACGGAACGGGCCAGCAAAGTCTACATGAACTCGGGACCACGGCCCCTTCGCCGCGTCCCACTCCCTGTGAGGCAGGCGGGCTTCTTCTGGCCTGGAACTTTGGCAGGGCTCACAAGTGCCGACCATGTGCTCAATGTCGGCGTCTAGCTGGGGCCACCAGAAATAGCTCCGTGCCAGGGCTTTGGAGCGCACAATCCCAGGGTGACTGACGTGCAGGAGTTTGAGTACCCTCGGCCGTAAGGACGCCGGGATCACCGCTCGCTGGCCCCACAGAAGGCACCCCCTCTCCAGGGACAACTCTAACTTCTTTCGGAAAAAGGGGTCGAACTCCGCTGCCGGGGAGGACGCTGGCCACCCTTTCTGCACCCAGGAGCTAACCCTTGCTAAAATGTTGTCCCTGCCGGTCGCCTTGGTGATGTCGGCGGGCAGTATTGGGGGCGAGTCGAGGACTTCTATCATCAGCACCTGATGGTCTGGCTCCCTCCCGCCCACGTGGTTGTTCTCCTGGGGAAGAGGGGACCTCGATAGAGCGTCCGCATGGCTGATCTCCCTCCCGGGCCTGTACACTAGCGCGTGCTGATACGCGTTGAGAAAAATGACCCACCTAAGCATCCTAGGGGACAGGATCTGTGGCGTGGGCTTATCTGCGGTAAAGATGCCTAGCAGGGGCTTGTGATCGGTTACGATTGTGAAGGGGCGGCCATACAGGAAGTCGTGGAACTTCTTTGTTCCCGCAATTATCGCTAATGCCTCCCTGTCTGTCTGGGCGTAGTTTCTCTCCGCTTGGGACAGGGACCTGGAATAGAACGCTATCGGGGCCTCCCTCCCGTTTTCCAGCGCATGGCACAGCACCGCCCCCACCCCCACCGGGGATGCATCACAGATCAGGACCACTGGCCGCTTGGGGTCGAAATGGGTGAGGATGGCGTCAGACGCCAGAAGCTTCTTTAGCTCACTAAATGCCCTCTCTTGCTGGTCGCCCCACTTCCATGCCTCGTCCTTTTTAAGCAGCCTGTGCAACGGCTCGGCCACGGCTGCTTTCCGGGGAAGGAAGGAGTGATAAAAGTTCAGCAGCCCCAGGAACGACTGCAACTCGGGCTTGGAGGTGGGGCGAGGGGCTTGTTTGATGGCGGCTACCTTAGACTTGGACGGCCTTATTCCCTCAGGAGTGACCCGGAACCCTAGGAATTCGACCTCGGTCGCGAAGACGACGCATTTGTCTTTTCGCAGCCTCAACCCCGCCTTTTCGAATATCGCCAGGACCTTGCCCAACCTCTTTGCCAATTCAGCCTGACTCCCCCCCGTTATCAATACGTCATCAAAATAAGGCAACACCCCCTCGAGCCCCTTCAGGAGGCGTTCCACGAGTGACTGGAAAATCCCAGGCGCCGAGTTTACGCCGAATTGAAGGCGTGTCACCTGGTACGCCCCCTTATGGGTGACTATAGTTTGGGCGGCAGCGGCAGCTGGGGTCACCGAGAGCTGCTGGTAGGCTTGTGCTAAGTCGAGCTTAGCGAAACACTTTCCCCCATGTAACCTGGCCAGCAAATGGCTGACTACCGACACCGGATACGCATTAGGGCGAATGGCCTTGTTGATGGTGCACTTGTAATCAGCGCATATGTGCACCTCCCCGTTGGCCTTTAGTGCTGTTACAATTGGAGTTTCCCACTCCGCAGAATCAACAGGAACAAGGATCCCCTGGCCCACCAATTTGTCCAGTTCCACCTCTATCTTGTCCTTGAGCGCGAATGGCACCCGGCGCGGTTTGAGTCTTATTGGGCGGACCTCAGGGTCTAGGTCGAAAGCTACTGGGGGTCCCTTAAATTTCCCAAGTCCCTTTTTGAAGACTTCGGGGTGCGCGTCGCACACCTCCTGGATCGGGTCAGTCCCAACGGCAACGGCATGCACCCCCCGATGAACAAACCCAGGGGCTGGAACCATTGAGTCCCAAGGAGGCTGCAATTCCCCCCTTTGAGAACAACTAGGGGGAGAGTCACGGCGTGTTTCTTAAATTGAACCTGAAAATTCCCAACCCCCAACACCGGAATGCAGTTCCCTTGCACGTCCCGTAGCGTGGACCTCAAAGCTTTGAGTTTGGGCCGCACGTGGCGGGCAATTTTCAGAAACTCCTTCTGGGGAATGATGGAATATGAGGAACCCGAGTCAATTTCCATCCTAATGGGGGCCCCTTGTACTAGTACCTCAACAAAGTAACGGGGGTGTCCCGCGGACACGCTGAACACCGGTGCGTCCTCCTCGCTGTCATCGGCGACGCGGCCCACGCCGTCTCGCTTCCTCGTGGCCTGGGTGCCGTCCTTGGGTCTCGTCCCGCGGTCTCTCGAGCTCTTCCGGGCCTCGCACCGCTTCCTGCAGACCTTGGCGATGTGCCCGCGGCAGCAGCAGTTGTGGCACTCGGCCTTTCTGAAGGGGCATTTGGCACGGTCGTGGTTCGCTCCGCAGCCGTCGCAACGCCGGCCTTCTTTCCGGACCTTCCGGACGTCCTCGTCGTCGCTGCTCTCCGCGGATGACTTCGAAACTCGCCGGGCCGCGTGCACCGGAACGTACACCGAAGTCTCTGCCTTGCCTGTCTTTGGCCGCCAGTCCTGGAGCTCCTGGACCCCGGCCTTCGTAGCTTCCGCGGCTTGTGCCTCCTTCAGAACCTCCTGCAATGTGGGGGGTGGCTCGCGGTTCATCAATGTGCGCTGAGTTTCGGCATCTCTCAGGCCGCACAGCACGCAGTCTCTTAGCGTGATCTCTACGTTCTCCCATTTGCATGGGCCGGCCGCCAGTCGCAGGGCCGCAGCGAAGTCGGCGACCGTCTCCCCGGGCGCTTGGACTCGCCTCCAAAACGCGCTCCGAGCGGGGAACATCGCCGTCGTGGGCCGGAAATACTCACGCAACATGTGCATGAGCTCCTTCACCTTGAATTCACTCGCCCTCCTCGGCGCGATCAGGTCCACCAAAACTCTCTTGGTGTCTGGCCCCAGCATCCGGGTGAAGATGGCCCGTTTCTTTGCCTCATCCGTGACTTCGGATTCCACCAGGGCTCCCTGGAAGTCCATCTCGAAGATGTCCCAGTCTGCCGGTCTCCTGATTTCGAAACCGGCGCATGTCTTGGTCCCGTGGGCAGCCATATCCCACCTTCGTCGCCAATTTAGTATATGGGACCAAAGACAACGAACAGCCGAAAGGTTGGCTTAACGCAGGTTTATTGCATGATGATCCAGGGGGAACATGAGGTAATGGCGGATGGGTAGCTCAATATATACAGTGGCTATACATTTGAATGTGGCTCCTCGACAGTCTATTGGTTACTGTCCGCGTGACGTCACGGACGGTCACGCCCTTCTTGTCCAGGTGTAGGTGATGGCGGGAATCTTCCCGCGCTGTTGTTTGCTGGTGAGTCTGGGCCAGGAGAGCTTGAACGCTCGCTATTGCCACCAGGTGGTCATTAGCTCGCGTCCTATTGCAAGGGCTACAGTTAAGCAGCTGCTGGTTATAATGTTACACAAGCATGGTTACATTGGATACACGTGAATGGCTACATTGTAAAAGGTACAGTACAGAACACAACAAAGACTCTTGAGCTTGGGCCGCAGGTCAGGCGGAATGTGATGGTACTTCTCGTCGGTCACGATGGAGAGAAAAGATCCAGAGTCCATCTGAAGACAGAAAAGTACCCCTTCGATGTGGAGGTCCATGCTGTACCCGTCCCTCAGGTCACACTGCTTGTCGTCGACCCCATAGCTAGTGAAGACCTTGGCAATGCAGAACTGGAGCTTCGGCTGGAGTTTTGGCGAAGTTTCGACACATTGTTTACAGACCTTGGAGATGTGGCCTGTTTTCCCACAACGGTGGCACTGGGCGCTCTTGAAGGGACACTTTGTGTGAAAATGGCATTTCTTGCATCCTCAGCATGGCGCAACCGACCCTGGCATTGGCATTGGCATCCTCGTTCCCTATGGTGAGCTGTCTTGGTCTTCGCGGACATGGCCGGAGGCTTCAGAAAAGGCGGCCTGGTCATAGCTGGACTCTTTATCTTTGAACGTCGACCTGCACTGGAAATGCTCATGCAGGGTGTGTAGCAAGGCCGGTAAGGAGATTTTCGAGAGCACGTCGGGTGGCAGAAGTTTCGCAACAACATTGAGAGTCTCTAGCCCGCAGTGGGCCAAGAACATTGCCTTCCACAACGCCGGCTCAACTTTCCTTACTGTAAAGTAGCTTTCCAGCTGGACTTCGTAGTACAGCCACAGGCGAGGTTTGCTGATGTCGAACAGATGCAGCCAAAGGTGGACTTGGTCAGCAATCTCATCGTTCTTCAATCCCACCTTCATCGCCAATGCTAGCCCTTATAAACACCAGTCCAGGACAATGATGAACAAACAGCAACAGGCTTTATTCAACAGTCAAATAGAGATGAGCTTACAAGGTGTTCCGGATCCCAAGATTGCTATACAATCCTAGCGGAGTCAGTCCCTCCTGTCTCTTACCCGGCATTAGGCAATAAACTAGCTACCATAGAAGCATAGCATAATGGAGGGACCCAGGCTTAGTGCTACCTGGCTACCTGTAGGGAGTAGGAAGTATAGATCCGGTCCGGCCCCACCCTTGTTTACCCATGGGGCTTATATAGTGTTTCCCCGGTGGTGGTTCCTGGATATAAGGTAGCGACCCACCGGACAAACGTAACTAACCAATCATAACAGGGAATATATGTAGTTAACCAGTGGAGAACAGGATTCAAAACTGTAACCAATCACAGGGCTTGGTTTAGCCTAACAAGCACACCCTTTTGCAGGGGTTTCTTGCCACTTTGAGCTTCTAATTAGAATGGCAGGAAATCGCCATTTTCCTCTTGCAAGAGTGCTTCCTGCTCTACTTGCAAATGTGCCTCAATACACAACAACTGCTCAATGTGTTTTCAGTCAGGGGTACTGTATATCTCAGCTGAAAAAAAGGTAGATGTCACATTGATTCATAACATTTTTCATATCTTTCCTCAAGACTGGCTATATTTTGTCAATCTAGTTAAAACATAGGCAAAACCAAGTCGAGAAACTCTTGAATTTTTTTTTTAAAAAAACTTGATTATGAAAGCTGGGAACGAAAGCAGCTGCCTATTACTCCCCACCCCCACCCCCCTTAACTGACTTGTCAGCATTTCTTGCTGTTTTTAGTTCCCCTGGAACACCAGGTGGTGATCTATTTTATGCCAATTGCAATTTCAAAGTTTTCATTCTTCCTGTCACATCAAACACTGGCTTCTCTGCTAGGACTACCAATTATATTTTCTTAAAGAGTATAAAAGAAGACATCTCAAGGGCACCTATGAGACATTTATGAGTCTTTACAGTTCAGTTAGTAATAGAATCATAAAATACAGTAACTGAGTTGTAAGGGCCCTATGAGGCCATTGAGTCCAACTTTCTGCTCACTGCAGGAATCTGAATCAAGGCAGATCTGACAGATGGTTGTCCAATTTTCTCTTTAATGCCTCTAACGTTGAGCACTCACCACCTCCCACAGTAATTGGATACATTGTTATACTGCTCTAATAGTTAAGAAGGTTTTCTCTGATATTCAGCTTATATCTTGCTTCAGTTGACCTGAGCCCGTTATTATGTGTCCTGTACTCTGGGATGATAGAGAACAGATCCCCCCTCTTCTCTTTATGACTATCAAGTACTTGTAACAGTGCTGTCATATCTCCCCTCACTCTCCTTTTCTCAAAGATAAAAACACCCAGTTCTTTCAGTCTTTCCTCATAGACCTTGGTTTCCAATACCCTAATCATCCTTGTTGCCCTCTTCTGAACTTGTTCTAGTTTGTCAGTATTCTTTTTAAAGTGCAGTGTCCAGAAATGGACACAGTACTCTAGATGAAATCTAAGTCATCATTGACTCCAACTTGTATCCGAGAATGCATTTCCCCCCTGAAGCAGGAAAAATGTCACTGGAGTGAATTTGTTTAAGGTGGATCCCAGCTTGCCAATACTGTAAGTGACTCACACACTATGATCTCGGAGTCACTGATTCCCAACGGTCATGGAGGCAGAAGAGACCATGCCGGATGGACTGGCTGTAAAGGCACACCTTGTCAATATCCTCAAGGCTGTGGCAGTCCATTGCAGTCCCGGTGTTGAATCCTGCATGTCTCATTTCATGTGAAGTCTAAGTAGTGTCAAATAAAAGTGAATTGGTACATCACAGGTTTGAGGCTACGTCTGTTAATGCAACGTAAAATAACATTAAAATAGCATTTGCCTTTTTTGCAGCCACATCACGCTGTTGACTCATATTCATATTGTAACCTACAATTTCAAGACTCACTTGTAGTATTACGGAGCCAAACATCTCTCACCTTGTAAATGTGCACAGGTGTAGAACTTTGCTATTTACTCTGTTAAATTTCATTCTTTTGTTTTCAGGTCAGAGTTCAAGCCTATCAAATTATTTTTAATTTCTGTTTCTGTTTTCCAATGGTATAGCTATTTTATGTTGTCTACAAATTTGATCAGCATCCCACACATGCCCTCATATACAGGTACCTGTAAGTCATTCATGTCAAAACAACACAGGGTGTAGCCTATGGCACTCACCTGGAGTAAACTAAAGAGCAGTGGTGCACCCTGTCACTTCGCATTTCCTAGTATCAAGGCTTTCCCAAGTGAATCCTCTCTTCTTATTTGATGTCCAAAGTACTTCATCTTCATCTTCACTATTTGACCTAAGGAGCAGTCAGGGTTGATTTATTCTAAGATCGACCTATTTGTTCTCCTTGCTGTCCAGGGTAATCTCAAAACTCTCCTCCAACACCACATTTCAAAGGCATCTATTCATCTGCGCTCAGCTTTCCTTATGGTCCAGCTCTCACAACCATACATTATCACCGGGGATACCATTGCTTTGACTATGCGAATTTTAGTTTGCAAGGTGATGTCTCTACTTTTGTTGTGTCCAAACGTATATTAACATCCTGGATCAGCAACTGGCTAAGGGACAGGAAACAGAGGGTAGCACTAAATGGACACTTCTCCAAGTGGAGGGAAGTAAAGAGTGGGGTCCCTCAAGGTTCAGTACTGGGACCCCTGCTTTTCAACCTCTTCATAAATGATCTAGAGGTAGGAGTAAATAGAAAGTTAGCCAAATTTGCTGACGACACTAAATTATACAGGGTAGTGAAAACTGTGAGAGATTGTGAGGAGCTCCAGAGGGATCTCTTGACACTGGGGGAGTGGGCAAAACAGTGGCAAATGAGCTTCAACATTAGTAAGTGCAGAGTGATGCATGTTGGGGCAAAAACCCCCAATTACATTTATAAACTGATGGGTTCTGAACTCTCTGCGACAAACCAGGAAAGGGACCTTGGTGTCCTGGTGGACAGCTCAATGAAGGTGTCAACCCAGAGTGCCTCAGCAGTGAAAAAAGCAAACTCAATGCTAGGGATCATTAGGAAGGGTATAGAAAATAAGTCAGCAAGTGTCATTTTGCCTCTTTATAAATCTATGGTGAGGCCCCATCTGGAATACTGTGTACAGTTCTGGTCGCCATACCTCCAGAAGGATATTATGGAGTTGGAAAAAGTGCAGAGGAGGGCAACCAAAATGATTAGGGGACTGGAACACCTTCCTTACCATCTGAGGCTGCAACGGTTGGGCCTTTTCACTCTTGAGCAACGGCGTCTAAGAGGTGACCTGATTGAAGTTTATAAAATCATGCACGGTGTGGACAAAGTAGATAAGGAAAAACTGTTTTCCCTATCGCACAACACTAGAACTAGGGGACACTCCATGAAACTTTTGGGTACTAGTTCTCAAACAAATAAGAGAAAGTACTTTTTCACCCAGAGGATTACTGGTCTATGGAACTCCCTGCCAGAAGAAGTGGTGACAGCTGTCAGTCTTGACAGCTTTAAGAAAGGATTAGACAAGTTCATGGAGGACATGGGTGTCAATGGCTATAATTATGGATACTTAAGGACAACCTCTGGGTTGGAGAGATAGGCAGGATATCTCTCAATGCCATTTCCAGGGAATCCTAAGCAGGTGAAGGCATCTCCTTGGGAATACCCTGAAGGAAATGGTGAGCCACTGTGTGAGACAGAATGCTGGATTGGATGGGCTGTGGCCTGTTCCAGCAAGGCTGTTCTTATGTTCTTATAACGTATATTGCTTACGTTGCAATCACCATTAAGGCTTTGCTGTAATCGTGTGCCCTTTTCTGTAAGGTGCGTTATTCATATATTTTCAATGTACCCTGATTGGTTTACACAGGTTTCCCGCGTTAGTAAAAGCCTGGGCAAATGTATCACTGTAACTGCCATTCTGCCTGTATATAAGTTGCTACCTCATCCCTGTTTTCCCCAGTCTGAACTCAGCTGTAATAAATGACTTGTTGGTTAACCCCCGATCTGCTGTCGCAATGCAATTAATACTCGGACTCAACAACTTTTAACTATGTTCCCCAGATTTCTCATAGCTTGTCTCCCCAGAATAAGTCTCCTTTTACTTTCATGGCTACAATCACCATCTGCAGTGATCTTGGATCCTAAGAAAGTAAAATCTGTCACTGCTTCTACTTCTTCTCCATCTATTTTCCAGGGACTGATAGGGCCTGTTGCCATTATCTTGGTTTTCTTGATGTTGAGTCTCAAACTCTGCT
The DNA here is from genome assembly GCA_035047345.1 of Bradypodion ventrale. Classification (NCBI taxonomy): domain Eukaryota; kingdom Metazoa; phylum Chordata; class Lepidosauria; order Squamata; family Chamaeleonidae; genus Bradypodion; species Bradypodion ventrale. The sequence goes on along the minus strand of JAWDJE010000003.1, from coordinate 36,047,290 downwards.
TAACCAGAAAGTCACTGGTGATCTTGGATCAATTAATTATCCTTCAAGCTAAATTAACTCAGAGGGTTATTGTCCTGGTGATTAGAAAGGGGACTCATGTGTATAATTTGAGCTTGTTGAGGGGAAGAGCAGGACATGAAATTATGATAATGTGATGATAATGATGCACTATTGCTGCAGCTTAATAAAGCTGTAGAAATGGTACATCATCCTCATCATCATGCCATTATAACCTGTTTGTGCAATTTTCTTGCAACCAGAGATAAGGTGGTCAACTGTTCCTACTGCTTCTTTTTATACCCAACATTTACTATCACCATATGATTTTGCAATTATGAGCTTTAATGGGATTTATTCAAAGTCCTTGCGCATGTGCTCCAAAGATAAGCCCTTTGGTTTCTTTCTTCGGTGTTTCTTTTCTCATCCACTGACATGTCTTTGTAATTGGTGCTTTAGGTGCAATACCAAAAGCCCTAGAGAACCATCTTTGCACTTTAGGCATAAATGAGGTCATGACAGACCAAGTGCAAAAGCCTGCCTTACTTAGAACAGCATACTGGAGGAAGGTAATGAAAGCAACATCTTCTCTTGTTCCCTAGCAATCTTCATGGAGGTCATTGTTCCTTCATTGCTGTTGGTGGCAGGAAAGAGTGCTCCTACTTCAGGAAACAGCACCTGCACCCGGCTAATGGGAAAAGTAGAAAAGGCTACCAGTCCATTTCCGTTCCAATTCAGTCAGCTTGGTATTACTGTTATCAGGTTTGGGGCAGCTGCAGTAAATCAAATCAGCAGGACTTTCACCCTCACAGTTGTACTGTATATTTAAAGTGGCTTCCTATTTCACATCACGGGTTCATTGCACTAACTAGTCAGTTTTGGCACTGGAAATTAAGGGTGTGACTCTGAAGAGGAAATAAACATGCCATTCATGACTTTGGGCTATTTCTATCATGGCATTTCAAATTACTGAGGCACCTGGCTTTTCCATGGATTCCTGTCTTTTTTCAACCCAATGTGCTGCTGTCTTCAGTGTGTCAAGTATTGCACTTTGCATTACAAAATATACATAATTATAGCACCACATCACTAGGTAACAATTTTGATTGATTTTAATTGGACTCCATTTCGCTTGCCTAGTATGTATGCCAAATTGAAGCCTTGCCCCCTGCTAGGAAGCAGATGGCATCTGTATTCCTTTGTCTGACACAAAAGGAAGCTACATATACTTCAGAGAGAGTCACATGGGCTGGGAGCAAATGCCCAGCTTCCTGTAGGAGTGGCATCCTAACTCCATGAAATATCTTGCTGTTCTTAAGATGAGAGCCTGGCAGACCACCACACCATGATCATTTTAATACATGCCTGAAGAAGTGGTCTTGAACCACAAAAGCTCACACAATGTTTTGCTTCCTGCATCTTTTGCATCTTTACATAATTATAGCAGTTGCAGAACTGGAAAATGGAATTAAAGGCAAGAGCAGAGATAAGAGTAGTAATACACACTTGTCAACACACCCAATATGCCCAAACCAGAGTGAAATTAACTTTCAGGTTTTGAACTCCATTTCCACATCCCCAAACTGGTTAGTTCTTCAGTCAAAAAATGCACATATATTAAGGATGCCTACACTGGTAAAACTATAAAAGAGTATAATGTTTGACAAAGTTGTATAGAAAAATATTTATATGTTGAGGATATATGAAAATGTGTAGCAGTTTTAAATGTACATGTTTGTTTGATCACAAATTGATGTTAAATTAAATGATTAAATTAAGGATGATGTTTATCCAAGTTGCGGATAGCACTGGCTGGAATAGCTAATCCACTGAAAGACCAAAACAAAATTAAAAACGAATCTTTATAGAATACAACATTGGAAAGAGACAAAACAGAATAATGTTAGTTAGTTAGTTAGTTAGTTAGTTAGTTAGTTAGTTAGTTAGTTAGTTAGTTAGTTGGTTGGTTGGTTGGTTGGTTGGTAGGTAGGTAGGTAGGTAGGTAGGTAGGTAGGTAGGTAGGTAGGTTGGTTGGTTGGTTGGTTGGTTGGTTGGTTGGTTGGTTTCATTTGTATAACAATCATCTGGAAATCTCCCACTCTGGGTGGTTCACATGATTAAATGACAACAGCCAAATACAAATATTCTATAATAATGCAAAAATGACCATGATAAGGGACAAAGATGGAAGGGAGTTAGCTGATGTAGAAGAGATTAAGAAAAGATGGAAAGAGTACACAGAGGAACTCTGCAAAAAGGACCTTAACACCCTCGATAATCATAATGATGAGAACATTGAACTTTAGCCAGACATCCTAGAGAGTGAAGTCAGAAAGGCCCTAAAAAGCACTGCAAACAATAAAGTTAGTGGAGATGATGGTATCCCAGTTAAATTTTTCAAAGCCCTAAAAGATGATGGAATCAAATTATTGCATTCTATATGCCAGCAGTTTTGGAAAACAAAACAATGCCCACAGGATCGGAAAAGATCAGTATACGTCCCAATCCCAAAAAAGGGTAATGCCAAAGAATGTTTAAATTATCGAACAATTGCGCTCATCCTACACGCTAGCAAGGTTATGCTCAAGATAATACAGGATAGACTGCAGCAGCACGTGGAGGGAGAATTACCAGAAGTGCAGACTGGGCTTCAAAGAGGTAGGTTGACTAGAGACCACATTGCCAACATACGTTGGATCATGGAGAAAACAAAGGAATATCAGAAACAAGTCTACTTTTGTTATATTGACTACACCAAGGTCTTTGATTGTGTGGACCACAACAAAATGTGGCAAGTAATTAAAGAGATGGGAATACCAGAACACCTTATATGCCTCATGAAAAATCTGTACATGAGTCAAGAAGCAACAGATAGGACAGAACACGGAATGACAGAGTGGTTTGGAATAGGAAAAGGAGTAAGATAAGGCTGTGTTTTAGCACCCTGCTTATTAATAAATAAATAAATAAATAATCTTATACAGCGAGCACATAATGTGCAATGAAGGGATGGAGCAATCACAGTATGGGATCAAAATTTCTGGGAGAAACATCAACAATTTGAGATAGGCAGATGATACTACCCTAATGGCAGAAAGTGAGGAATACCTAAAGAAACTGCTGCTTAGGTTGAAAGAAGAGAGTGCAAAAGCTGGCTTGAGACTCAATATAAATAAATAAATAAATAAATATTTTTTTATTTTTTTTATTTTTCACGCTTCTATACCGCCAACTCAGGTACAAGCCAACTCAGGGCGGTTTACATAGCAGACAGTAAATACATAAAAGACACATGATAAAACAAAGTTAAAAGTTAAAAAACCCACCCCTAAAAGGTGTGCACGAACTGAAGGGACCTTGGGGGAAGGCACACTTCTCTATACCAACCCCATCCCCACCCGCACCCCAAACTTGTCCCGCCAGCCAGGTCTTTAGTTCCTTCCTAAAGGGCAACAACTCCGTCTGGAGATGCAGTTCCACAGGGCCGGTGCGGACACGGAGAAGGCCCTCCTCCTTGTGCCAGAGAGGCGAGCCCCCCTGGCTGATGGCACAATTAGAGAGCCCCTCCGGTCCGCTCTGGTTGGACGGACCAGAGAGAAAACCCCTCAAACAGGATTTGAGTACTTCTCACATGCCCGAGCAGGCTGCTTAAAGCCATTTACTTACCTAATTCTTTTAAAACCCATATAATGTATTGTTGATTACCATGTCTTGTAACGCTGAAATTGGTAAGGTCTTATTTGAGAGTTGCTTCCCTAGAATTCATTTTGCACAATGCAGGAATAGTTAGGCCATATGGGATCAAAATAGCTGGGAGAAACATCAACAATTTGAGATATGCAGACAATGCAGACAATACAACTCACAGAAAGTGAGGAAGACCTAAAGAAGATCTTGATTAGTTTGAAAGAAGAGAGTGCAAAAGCTGGCTTGAGACTCAATATCAAGAAAACCAAGATAATGGCAACAGGCCCTATCAGTCCCTGGAAAATAGATGAGGAAGAAGTAGAAGCAATGACAGATTTTACTTTCTTAGGATCCAAGATCACTGCAGATGGTGATTGCAGCTATGAAATTAAAAAGTGACTGATTCTTGGGAGACAAGCTATGAGAAAACTGGGGAACATAGTGAAAAGTAGAGACATCACCTTGCAAACCAAAATTCGCATAGTCAAAGCAATAGTATTCCCAGTGGTAATGTATGGTTATGAGAGCTGGACCATTAGGAAAGCTGAGTGCAGAAGAATAGACACCTTTGAAATGTGGTGTTTGAGGAGAGTTTTGAGAGTCCCCTGGACAGCGAGGAGAATAAATAGGTTGCTCTTAGAAGAAATCAACCCTTACTGCTCCTTATAAGGTCAAATAGTAAAGATGAAGCTAAAGTACTTTGGACATCAAATGAGAAGAGAGGATTCACTTAAGAGAGCCTTGATGCTGGGAAAGGTGGAGGGCAAAAGAAGAAGGGGGTGGCCAAAAATGAGATGACTAGATGGTATTGTAGACACAATGGGCACAGAGTTGGACAGGTTGAGGAGGATGGTGGAGGACAGAGGTGCCTGGAGGGCAATAGTCCATGGAGTCGCAAAGGGTCGGAATCGATTGTGCAACTGAACAGCAGCAGCAGCAGCAGCAACAGCAGCAGCAACAGCAGCAGCAGCAGCAGCAACAGCAGCAGCAGCAGCAGCAACATAATAACAATCATAACAATAATAACAATAATAATAATAATAATAATAATAATAATAATAATAATAATAATAATAATAATAATAATAATAATAATAATAATAATAATAATATTTAACAGAGATAAGGACTAAATTCTACACCTGGGGGTGGTAGGAGAGAACAGTTATATGCACAGATATAAGATGGAGGATACATGGCTCAATAATATTTCAAATGAGAAGGATCTTGAAATTAATGTAGAACACGAGCTGAATATAAGCCAAGAGTGCGATATGGTTGAAAAAAAGACAAATGCTAGCTTAGGCTCGTTAACAGAAATGTCATCTCTAAATTCCACAAAGAATTAGTTTCTCTCTATTAGGCACATTGATTTCTGCATTGTGCAAGAGGTTGGACTTCATGTCTTTAGAGGCCCTGTTGCGGGAGGAAATCCTGATACCATGAAATGCCCAGGCAGAGATACGGTCCAGCTGACTGCCTGGGGAGAGCTCTCTCGAACCACCCCAACCAGTATCTTTTATTGCCAAAATTCAACAGCAGATAAGAATACAGGAACAATAGTGCATTCAGTAGAAAGGGAACAAAATGGGTTGCATGGTGAACAATAGAGAGCATTCAGCCATAGGTTACATTTGGCATACATTGTTTCTAACTTTAGGATACTATGTGAGAATCATGCAAACTACAGTACGTGATCCTGATTGGTTAGAGCAGCTAAGATAGCATACTAGCCTCGTGAAACCTGCGTGATCAGTCTCTCTATAGTAGAAGCTTAGACCTTGATTACACGTGTACTGGCATTTTTTCAGGGAAAGATTGAAACATAGTAAAGGGATGCAGGACATCTCTCGGGGGAAACTCAGAAGCCAAACTGGAGTGTTTGTACTCTCATGAACTTGGCTTATGGTTCATCCCTATCAGATTCCCACATGCCCCCATCATACTCCAACAAGGCCCCTTCCAACTTCATTATTTTATGATTCAAAAATTCTGTTTAAAACTGTGAGAAACTGAAATTTCATGGATGTATCCTTCCAAGCTTATTTAAAATATATTCATGTTGTTCATTGGGAGGCCACAGAGGCCACAGGCAAATAGATATTTCCCTTCAAGATCCAACATCAAGTTCTATATCTGATATATCTGATTTCTGATATCATGATTTCTAATGTTTGGAGAGGTAAAGTGAGGGCATATCAGGATCACAATGTGCCAGATTATAGATCATCTGAGGATCCAAAGCCCACCAACCTACCCCATTACCTGGATGTATCCCTAAAAATGAATGAGGGAGTTGGAGTGTATGGCTCAGGCTGATCTAAATTATTATTATTTTTAATTATCATGTGCTATCACGTCACTTCCAACCTATAGCAACCCTCTTCATGGTTTTCAAGGTACAGAATATTCACAAGTGCTTTGCCATGTTCTTCTTCAGGAAGTAAATTGGCTTTTCTCCCAGAAAGCACAGTGGGGCATTGAACTTCTAACCTCTGGCTCTGAGGCCAAGTACCTAACTCACTGAGCTATCCAGCCAGCCCTAAATTATTTATCTACCCCTTTTTCTCAGTGGAAGTGAAATAATAGTATAGGAGGGAGAGAAACAAAAGGCAGAAGATCATTTCTGAGCTTGGCTGAGCTTGGCATGTGTCAGATTTAAATACCTTTGTCCCACAATTGTCTTTTTCTTTGGTCATTCAGCAAAAATACAAGGAAAAGCAGAATCATGTTTTAGACTGAATCTGGATGTCTAAAACTCTATCCACGGACGAGTCCTTAGTTATCTCTTCAACACTACTGGGAACATTGGCATCTTGCTTTGAGTCAGCATAGAATTATTATTATTATTTTACCAAGCAGCTGTGAGTGTTTGCTATCAAGGGTGCAGCAACCTGTTTATTTTAAGACATTCTTGCTCTACTGATCTTGAATTAGATACCCCAAGAGCTGTTTCATGAGAATGGTTTAGGGGCATGTTTGATGAAAAGGGATTAAAGTAATTTAATTGGTATGCAAGCATAATCTTTTTCAAATGAAGTCTGTGCCTGAATTTTGTGTTTCTTTTAGAGGACAGACGTGCTCATTCATATATGTGCACAGTAACATATACGCCTCGTTCTGTGCAGAATTATTACTATCAGTAATTTGTACAGGATCAAGATGGGAACTGCTTTCTCTAAGCTACAAAGGTGTTGAAAATTTACTGTCTAGATGTGGTTAAATTGCAGTATTGCAGCCAAAACTGCATTGCAAATTCAATCTTGACCAGAATCAAGGTTGACTCAGCCTCTCATCCTTCCGAAGTCAGTAAAATGAGCACCCAGCATGTTGGAGGCAAAATGCTAATTACCTTGTGCTATGGCGCAGTAAATAAGCATAATTGCTATTGATATACCGTATTTTCCGGCGTATAAGACGACTTTTTAACCCCAAAAAATCTGTGCCAAAGTCAGGGGTCGTCTTATACACCGGGTACTATGGAGCCAGGGGCCGCCCGGTGGGGAAAGCCATTTGCCGCCGCCGCCGCGAGGCCTCCAGAGCAAGGGGACGCCCGGATATCACCACCCTCAGCCTGGTGGCGGGGGCGGGTGTCTTTCCCCGCCGGTCAGCTGCTGCTGCTGCTCCTCCTCACACCCCCCCCCCCAGGTGGTGAGGTGGAGGACCAGCTGACTGGCGGGGAAAGCCATCTACCACCGCTGCTGTGAGGCTAAGGGTGGTGATATCCAGGCGGCCCCTTGCTCTGGAGTCCTCGCGGTGGTGGTGGGGGCGGGTGGCTTTCCCCGCCGGTCAGCTGCTGCAAGGTCTCCGGAGCAAGGGGCCGCCCGGATATCACCACCCTCAGCCTCGCGGCTGTGGCAGGTTTCCCCACCGGTCAGCTGCTGCTGCTCCTCCTCCTCACCCCCCAGGTGGTGAGGTGGAGGACCAGCTGACTGGCGGGGAAAGCCATCCGCCACCACTGCTGCAAGGCTGAGAGTAGTGATATCCGGGCGGCCCCTTGCTCCGGAGACCTTTCCGTCGCTCCTCCTCCTCACTCCCCCGGCTAGGGTGCAGTGCTCATCTCTGTTTCAAAGCCAAAAGAGCCAGCACTGTGTCTGCTTCTGCAGACATTTCCGTGGTCATGTGCACAGAATGCTGTTACCTTCCCACCAAAGTGGCCACTATTTAGTAAAGGTAAAGGTTTTCCCTTGCTCGAAAGCTAGTCATAGCCGACTCTAGCATGCAGGGAGGGAGGGAAGCGGTGCCCTTGCCCAAGCTTTGCTGCTGCTTTCTCATCCACTTAAAGCGGCTGCTAATCGCCGCTCTGCTCTGAGTCTGCCCTGACGTCTCCGAGTTTCCCCACTGAGGGGAAAAGAGGAGGAGGAGGACGGGGGAAAAGGTGGGTCTCGTCATGCTCAGAGGGCGGGAGGGAGTCCAGACTCCCCCCCACCCCTCCACTGACCCATCTCTTCCACGGGTCCCTATTTAGTAAAGGTAAAGGTTTTCCCTTGCTCGAAAGCCAGTCGTAGCCGACTCTAGCGTGCAGGGAGGGAGGGAAGCGGCACCCTCGCCCAAGCTTTGCTGCTGCTTTCTCATCCACTTAAAGCAGCTGCTAATCGCAGCTCTGCTCTGAATCTGCCTTGAAGTCTCCGAGTTTCCCCGCTGAGGGGAGAAGAGGAGGAGGAGGACGGGGGGGAAAAGGTGGGTCTCGTCATGCTCAGAGGGCAGGAGGGAGTCCAGACTCCCCCCCACCCCTCCACTGGCCCGAGTCGAGAGACGTCTATCTGGTTTACTTACAGGTCAAACTCGGAAAATTAGAATATCGTGCAAATGTTCATTCATTTCACTTAAAAGGTGAAACAAATATATGAGATTGACTTATTGCACGCATAGTGAGATGGTTCAAGCCTTACTTTAATATTGATGCTCATGGCTTAAAGGTAAAGGTAAAGGGTTTCCCTTGCTCGAAAGCCAGTCGTATCTGACTCTAGAGTGCAGTGCTCATCTCTGTTTCAAAGCCAAAGAGCCAGCGCTGTCTGCTTCTGCAGACGTTTTCCATGGACATGTGGCAGGCATGAAATTTTGTGAGAGCTGATGTAAAAAGTGGCAGATAGCATCATAGGACATGAAACGATCTGTTGACTTCAGAACACAGGAGTGCACGGAATGCTTTTACCTTCCCACCAAAGTGGTCCCTGTTTATCTACTTGCAATTTCTTGCTTTCATGATAATAATAATAATAGGTAAAGGTTTCTCTTGCTCGAAAGCCAGTCGTATCCAACTCTAGGGTGCATTGGTCATCTCTGTTTCAAAGCTGAAGAGCCAGCACTGTCTGCTTCTGCAGACCTTTCTGTGGTCATGTGGCAGGCATGACTAGACAACAAAGCGAACAGAACGCTGTTACCTTCCCTATTTATCTACTTGCAATTTCTTGCTTTCGAACTGCTAGGTTGGCAGGAGCTGGGACAAAGACGGGAGCTCATTCCGTCCTGCAGTCCTCAGGAATTGAACTGCTGACCTTCCGCCTCCCAGTCAGCGTCTTAGCCACTTGATAATTACCGGTAGTTATTTCTAAGCTTTAGAATAAAAGCTTGGCCCCAGTGGCCCAAGGCCCTTTATCCCTCCTGGTAGGAGCAGGGAGGGAGAGGCAGGACCCCTTGCAGCTGTGGCGGCGCTCCTACCGGGAGGAATAAAGGGCCATGGGCCGCCTTAAAGGGGCAGTTTAGGCAGGTACTGGCTGTCTGCCGGCGTTGGAAGAGGGGTAGTCTTATAGGGTGAGTATATTCCAAACTCTATATTTTAACTTGAAAAGTTGGGAGTCGTCTTATACGCCCAGTCGTCTTATACGCCTGATAAACTGATTTTGTTTGTTTGTGAGGAATGTTATTTGTGGTGTTTTTTTCTGATCTCAGACCTCTGAGAGTCTACAACAGGCGTTCTCAACCTTCTTAAGCTGGGGGCCAGGTCACACTCCCTCAGACAGCTTTGGGGGCCAGGTGGCCATTTTCCCCTTCCTCCACCACATGGCACTTCATGGTGTAGTGGAGGCAGTGGGGGCCCACATGAAATGGTGCCATGATGAGCCACATCCAGCCCATGGACCCGAGGTTGAGAATCCCCGGTTTACAACAATAAGTTTCTGGATAAAAGGAATTGCAGATGTATGTTCCTTTGTATATCTGAATCCCCAGTAAAATATGGATGCCTGTGTAACTTAGTCCCAGCGATAATATTTTTTTAAAAAAGAATTAGGACAACTGGTTCTCACTCTTTGCAAATAAGGTAATGTCTGAGTCCGGTTTCTGGTTTGGTGGTTTCAGATGTTAGGAATAGAGAGTTCTTAAATATTATAAGCAGATATTAAGAACATAAGAATAGCCTTGCTGGAACAGGCCACAGCCCATCCAGTCCAGCATTCTGTCTCACACAGTGGCTCACCATTTCCTTCAGGGTATTCCCAAGGAGATGCCTTCACCTGCTTAGGATTCCCTGGAAATGGCATTGAGAGATATCCTGCCTATCTCTCCAACCCCGAGGTTGTCCTTAAGTATCCATAATTATAGCCATTGATACCCTTGTCCTCCATGAACTTGTCTAATCCTTTCTTAAAGCTGTCAAGACTGACAGCTGTCACCACTTCTTCTGGCAGGGAGTTCCATAGACCAGTAATCCTCTGGGTGAAAAAGTACTTTCTCTTATTTGTTTGAGAACTAGTACCCAAAGGTTTCATCGAGTGTCCCCTAGTTCTAGTGTTGTGCAATAGGGAAAACAGTTTTTCCTTATCAACTTTGTCCACACCGTGCATGATTTTATAAACTTCAATCAGGTCACCTCTTAGACGTCGTCGTTCAAGAGTGAAGAGGCCCAACCGTTGCAGCCTCAGATGGTAAGGAAGGTGTTCCAGTCCCCTAATCATTCTGGTTGCCCTCCTCTGCACTTTTTCCAGCTCCATAATATCCTCCTGGAGGTATGGCGACCAGAACTGACACAGTATTCCAGATGGGGCCTTGCCATAGATTTATAAAGAGGCAAAATGACACTTGCTGACTTATTTTCTATACCCTTCCTAATGATCCCTAGCATTGAGTTTGCTTTTTTCACTGCTGAGGCACACTGGGTTGACACCTTCATTGAGTTGTCCACCAGGACACCAAGGTCCCTTTCCTGGTTTGTCGCAGAGAGTTCAGAACCCATCAGTTTATAAATGTAATTGGGGTTTTTTGCCCCAACATGCATCACTCTGCACTTACTAATGTTGAAGCTCATTTGCCACTGTTTTGCCCACTCCCCCAGTGTCAAGAGATCCCTCTGGAGCTCTTCACAATCTCTCACAGTTTTCACTACCCTGTATAGTTTAGTATCGTTAGCAAATTTGGCTACCTTGCTATTTACTCCTACTTCTAGATCATTTATGAAGAGGTTGAAAAGCAGGAGTCCCAGTACTGAACCTTGGGGGATCCCACTCTTTACTTCCCTCCACTTGGAGAAGTGTCCATTTAGTGCTACCCTCTGTTTCCTGTCCCTTAGCCAGTTGCTGATCCAGGACAAGACCTGTCCCTTTATTCCATGACTGGTAAGTTTATTCATATTATTCTATGAAATGTAGAGAAAAAGCATTGAATTGGCATGAAATGTGGAATTCATCATTCTGATCTTAGCCTCCACTTCCTTTTAAAAAATAAAACAAAAGTAAAGATTTTAGTGCTCAGAACTATTAACAGATTGTGATAAAAACTTAGGTGACAATTTTGAAGCCAGAGATTTGTCAGTAGGCTTTGCTTTTTGCCATCCTCTGTGTCATAAGAGAATCAGAATAAATGATACAAAATGTAAATCTGATTGTAATGTACAGTGAAGCCCCAAGTTACATAAAATTCAAGTTACATAATGATTTTGTGCTAAAACATGTCCCGATTTACATAAATTTATATAACACGATTTCCTATGGGTTTGCTTTGAGTTACATAAAAATTCATTTTTCTAATGGGTTTGCTTCGAATTACATAAAAATTCCATTTTTCCTATGGCCTTGCTTAGAGTTACGTAAAATTTTTTTCCTATAGGTTTGCTTTGAGTTAACATAAAAACCGATTTAAGCACAAGCCTATGGAATGGACTTTTTACGTAAGTAGGGGTTTTACTATATATGATAAACACTAGTAGTAGGTTTCCCCTTCTACCATTTTCTTCCTGGTATGTATATTTTCTAGCTTCAAACAATTTCACCAGATTCCAAATGTTACAGCCTTAGGGACTAAAAACTTATTTCTCATCATTGTTATTTTGGTATGTGTTATGTACTATCAAGTCAGAGCCAATTTATAGCAACTCTAATAGAGCTTTCAAAGCAAGTAAGATATTTAAAGGAGTAAGTTTAAATAGTAAGTTTCCATAGTCAAGCTGGGATTTTAACCCAGGTCTTCTGAATTTATCATTCTACCCATTCCACTCCACTGGGTAGAATTTTGATTTAAGAACTAAACACACATTTATGAGTCTGGGCTGCTGTTTTTTAAAATTTACCCATATCTCCAAAATAGCTATTAGATTCCTTTGATCTACAACCCTGCTGTTCCTCCCACTCTTGAACACTCAATTAACTCTTTGATTTCTCATAGCCCCTTCAATTTATATGAATGGGATAGCCAGTTATCCACCTGCGCAGGCAGTTGTTTTTCATTACTATTCTGTGTCACAACGTTGGATGAGTAATGATATCAGAGGGGTTTCATGGCCAGACTATTTCACATATTTTAAACAGTGTATACAGCAGTTGCAGACATGTTCTAAGCTCATTTCCAGTGCAAAGCATCCTCTCATCTTTGAGATTTTAGCTACATCCTCTCTTATAGGCAAAGCAACTGGGTAAGTCCTTGGTTAACCTCCCTCCCTGTTAGACAAATATATGCAGCTCCTTTGTTCATCTGAGGAACACATCTGCAACTCTGACAAACAAAGGGCATCTCCTTTTGCCTATGCTTTTAGGTTTTTTTTGGTGAGGAAACTAGTGAAATCTGTCTTTGCTCCAGGCTCTATTTTATGAAATGTGAATTCAGGCAAGACGAAAACTGCGTTCCTAGAGAATTTGTAGAGGACTACATAATTGGCATTGTTTTGAGAGGAAAGGAAGACAATCCCATACCGCTGAACACAAGCTCTATTTTATGTTTCTTCGGTATGTATTTGAAAAGTCGGTGTGTAAAAAAGCAGATGTTGGTCCTTGTGAAAAGAAAATCCAAGATCAAGCAATACACTATTAGGACCAATGAAGAAAGCCCAGAAGCCTTTTAATTCTCAAGATTTATTCATTAGGTTGGATGTTATATAACAAAAGGATGGAGAAATATTAAAGCAAATTAAATGTTATTTAAATGCACTCAATCACTTTGGATCAGGATATGCCTTCTCCCTTGACATCAGGGCTGATTCCTCACGTGTTCTGAGAAGGTGTTCCTAGTATTTTTACATAGGTCTGAGATTTACTTGGCTTCCATGCAGAGAAGGGCCTTAAGTGCTTTAGCTCCCACTTGGACCTGTAATAGAAGGTAACACAACAGCTGCCTTCCAAAAATCCTGGCACTACCCCTTAATGAACTCTTTGACCCAGCCCAGCATTTGTTTTCCTCAAATCCAAAATACACTCACTCTTCCTTCCACATCTTTTTCTGCTGCTGCTTCTTTGCCCACTTTTCCCGCTAGTATGAAATTTACTAATCATTCACCAGCTTTTTAATGGGTACCAACGTTAGCTATGGTGCATTAAAATGTGCATAGTTTGGGGATTGCCCATCTTTGTCACTGGAAGCTTATATGAGCTCAGTGGCTCGCCATGACTGGGATATGCTTTGTTTAGTTCACCCATCTGGACCCATCCCTAGACAAATATAACCTGGCCCAGTAGTCCATGCCTGAGCAACTACCCTATTAGACTGCTGCAACACACTCTATGTGAGGCTACCCTTGACTATGACATGGGTGCTGCAGAAAGTTATTCCTTCAGAACCAATATGGAACCAGTTCTAAAGGGTTTGCATTGGTTTCCGGTCTGAGCTCAAGTTGTTGACAATGATTTATGAAGTCCTAAATGGCTAGGGGTCTGGATATTTGAAGGAACACATCCCTCTATATCAGTAGTATGTAACTTTAGGTTCTCAGATGTTCTTGAACCACAGCTCCCTGAAATCTTGGTCAGTACAGTCAATGGTGAAGGTTTCTGTGAGCTTAAATCCAAGAATATCTCAGGACCCAAGGTTGGAAACCAGTGCCCTATATAAACTTGCCCAGTCACCAAGATCTGCTGGAGAGACATGAGAACAATTCATTATGTGGAGACAAAAGGGTTACCTTTGTTTGCTGTTGCACCTCAACTGTGGAAGGCCTGCCCTTGGAGGTTTGATTAGCATTGACACTGGGATCATTGCAGTGCCAAGTCAAGACATACTTGTTTATTAGATCCTTTGGTGGTTAAAGATTGTTGTCTGCACATGTTTAAATTATTTAAAATATCTTATATTTTACAAGTTTTTTTATACAGTTTTGTAAAAATAATAATAACTCTAATATCCTATGATATGGGAGAGCTATAAATGTTTTAACAAACAAAACCTTAAATGAATCAATCAGCTTTCTGTCACCGGACAGAATATGCAAACAAAGACAGCCATGTGATCCATACACTAAACAAACACAGGAAGAAGGTGATACCTTTATTGGATCACTCAAAAAAATCAATCATTGTGCAAGCTTTCACGATTCAAGATCACTTCCTCAGGCAGGCAGACATCGGTTTCTTGTGAATAAAGGAAATCAATCAAAGTCCCATTCATGGCATGAATAACAGAGTATGTTATTACTCTGTTAGAACTATTTGCCTTTTTACTCCCCAAGCAGAAGGTAACAAGTCTTCCAGAATTAAGTACATATTGTGGAAAAGTTTTAGAAGCCAAAATGGTCTTTCCAGGAACTGGTTTTACCTATCTTTCTTTGTTTATTCATATCAGAACCCTGCACAATTTAAAACTACAGACATATATGGAATATAGGTAAAATTCAAAGAACATTAAAATATTACTATAACTGCATCTAATTTAATTTAATTTAATAGTCATACTTTTATATGCCGCCCACTCTGGTAGAACCTGACTCAGGGCGGCATTACAGCAAATTCTAAAAACATATAAAAACACTTAAAACCCCATATCCCACCCATCCATCCCACCCACTATAAAAGGGAAGAGAGGGTTCTTAATTGTTTACATAAGCCAGCAGGCAGGGACCGTATTCCCAATAGGGCCTCACACCTGCCCTGCCAGCCAGGTCTTCAATCCTCTCCTGAAGGGCAGCAAATCTCTTTGAAGTCTTAGATCTGTTGGCAGGATGTTCCAGAGGGTTGGTGCGGACACGGAGAAGGCCCTCCTTCGGGTGCTGGATAGATGTGATCCCCTAGTTGATGCCATTATTAGAGAGCCCCTCCGGTCCACTCTGGTTAGATGGGCAGACACTCTTGGGATGATGCGGTCTCTTAGGTATCCTGGCCCACTACCATATAGGGCTTTAAAGGTCAAAACCAGCACTTTGAATTGCACCTGGAGGCAAACTGGTAACCAGTGCAGCTCCCGAAGTAGCGGTGAGGTGCAGGCATATCGTCCGTACCCCATCACCACCCGGGCAGCTGCATTCTGGACCAGCTGCAGCCTCCGAATGGTCGACAAGAGCACATTACAGTAATCTAGTCGGGAAGTGACCAGAGCGTGAGTGACCATAAGCAAGGAGTCCCAGTTCAGGAGCGTGCACAACTGGTGAATCACCCGAAGTTGGGCAAAAGCCCTCCTGGCCACAGCCACTACCTGTTCTTTTAGCAGCAGCCACAAATCCAGAAGGACCCCCTGGTTGCGCACCGGGTCTGACTGGGGCAAAACAGCCCCATCCAGAACCAAAGATGGTAGCTCCCGGGATAACATGGTGCCCCTTATCTATAGCCATCTATAGTCTTGCTGGGATTCCCTCTAGCCACAAAGGAAAGCTGATGCTTCATAGAGGGCCATATGGGAGGAACAAACACCTGGTTTTTTGTAGGGGGTGGGGTGATGCACCAAAAAGCCTTTTACTGTTGTTCTACATGCATTTCTAAGATTTGTACCTGGCAAGAAGACATCATGTCATGCCTAAAGAGGAGATCTCGGTTCCCCAGAGCTTGCAACGTTTTAATTTTCAGTGATCCAACAAAGGTATCATCTTTCTCCTGAAATTTTTGCATTTTAAAAAAAATTGAATATGGATCACATGGCTAATCTCCTTTGTTTTCCTAATATAACTAGACTATTTTTGACCAGAAGTGGTCTACATCAATAGCATTATCTTGGCCATTCACTAGATCTTCTTTTGTACACTGTAAATTGATCATAGTTCTCTGGTTGAGGGGCAATCAGAGAAATATGATCAATTTGTAACCTCCATTTTGCAAATGTATTGAAAGTTGCTGTTCAGAAGAACCAATGAAGTTTGCAGGTCTCTGGTTGAGGGGGAGGGGGCATTGAAGGAGCCCCCAGAAGACTGAAAAGCATTGCCAGTACACTTCGGTGTCCCATTGGAAATGACATAGAGCCAGCCGATCCTTCCAATCCAGAAGTGTTGCATTGTAACTTTGCTGATGAACGAATGATCAGACAGTTCTTTTTAGGACCACTAATGACAATAACTTCTATTGATATAGAAGGTATCTCTTCATCTAAGAAGAAACTCTTAGCTTCAGTTTGCTGCAATTGGAAATGTAACCTCCTTTGTATCCAAGAAAGTCAGAGAGGAACTAATCAGCATTGAGCAAAAGTTCCTGAACTGTGTCTAGCTGATACCCATTATCTACTTAGATTGAGGAATGCCATTCTTCATTTTCTATGCTCAGAATGCAGGAGATAGCATTACTGAAAACTTCAAGAGCTGTTCTGAACAGCAGCTTCAAATACCATTTGGAAAATGAAGCTCACTGTCATAAGGGCATAAGGATAACAACAGGTTGTGTGAATGCAGAGAGATACAGAATCTGGCTCATTTACTGGTCTGCCGGTTACTACCAGAAACTTGTACTAATAAAGATTTAATTATGGCCAATGACAAAGCCAGGAAGGTGGCTTCATTTTGGCAGTCCACAGTTCAATCAGGAAACAAAAGAAGAAGAAGAAATAAGGACATTTGGCATTAATTCATATCATCACTGGGACATAACGTCCTAAATAAGAATGAAGATCGGGAATATGTTGGTATGGTTTTGGCTACTTCCTGATATGTATGTACAGTATTTTAAAAAGATTGATACACACACACACACACCACAGCAGGCACCCACTTAACACCTTTGCCATAGTCTAAAGCAGGGGTACCAAACTTTTTGGGCCATGGGCCATTCATGTGGTTCAGGGAGCTGGTCACTATGGCCCAGGGGCCAGATCTGACCCCAATGCCAATTCATCCGGCCCACAAACCTTGTCACTCCCGGAAGCAGAAGTAAAACACGCCTGTATGGGTGTGTTTTAATTCCACTTCCGGGAGCAACAAGGGCTCCGTGGGCTGGATGAATTGGTGTTGGGGGCTGGATCCGGCACCCAGGCCATAGTTTGGGCACCCCTGGTCTAATGAGATGATCTGGTATTAGAACAAGCCACGATCTAAATTCAGACTGCACGCACAGGTATCTATTTTAACTGTGACCGCCTTTGTGCTGAGAAGAGTTTAACCCTGTCATGACTGGCAACGCACAGGTTTCAGGCAGAGGCTTAGCATGTCAGATGCATGGGATTAATGAGTTAAGTCAGCTACACACAGTCAAATAGTAAGGCTCTTCCCCGCCCACAACACATCGAGACATTGGCATGCTTCCACATCCATTTGCTCGATCACTTGGAAGGAGCACTTTGAAGCCATTTAGCAGCACTGTCAGTGATTTGGGCAGCCCGAATCCATTGAAAGTGCCTGCCTTTATATTGCACACAAAGGAAGAAAGCCAGGCACCCACTCATGCTTTCTGTAAGCTTCTTAAAGGGAGCGCAGCACATTTGACTGAAACAGCTGCATTCGCCGTTCTCATCAGTGCAGAGAGGCTCTGGAGCTGGAGAGGGTTGAAAAGCTTGGGGGGGATCTTGAAAAGGCATTGAGTTTTGTGGCAGCTGTGACAAAAAAGGTGGATGGATATCCTTGGTCTTCTGAGACTTGTCTATGCTTAAATGGTTATTCGGCTCTGTAAGCTTTGCATGATCAGCATTTCGTGGTCCAGTGGGTGTTCGAGTCACCTCTTGCAGCATGCCTGCATTAATTTAAATCCAGCAACCACAGGAAAGCCAGCATTAAGACAACGTGGAAGCTGCTAATGTGGGTTTAATCATGAAGATGTACGTTCAATGTTCCTGAATGCATTTGACCCAATGGAAGGTTCTGTCTAAGCACTTGGCAAAGGTATTTTTTTTTAAAGAAAAGAATTGGGGAGCACATTGTCTGCTTTTCTGATTATAGCAAGTTCAAGACTTCACTTGTCTCTTCAGGGAGTAGACATCACCTTGCTCATATCTGACCTGCTTCACATTCAGCTTGAGTTGGAGCATACCTTGACAGACATCGTGGGCAGCACTAGAGATTGAGATCTTCAGCTCCCTGCGGTCCTCTTGTCTCCCGTCCAAAAGAAGTTCTCTCTGTTCTGCAAAGGAGGGCTTGGCAAGAGAGAAATGCAAGTCTCCATAGCATGCACAGAGCATAACCTCAAAAATCGGAATGGGGACGACAGACTTAGCAAACAGAATACCAGCGGCTCAAATGCAGTCAATGCGGCCCGGGCCAGGTTTCGGACAGTGGCGATTATCGCTCGTAGTTTGGGTTCCTTTACCCCGCAGCACCATATTTCTTTAAAAGAGTCCACTGCAAAACAGACTGGCATGAAATATAGGTATGGAGAAACTTATTTATTCTTCTGGTGATTTTTTTTGTCTTTCTTTACTCTTCCCCATAGCTTTGCAACCCATACCTTTCAAAGATCTGGAACAAAGACCCTTCCCCTTTCCCCCCTCAAAAAGCAAAACAATTCATCCTGGAATCCTTTTCTAGGAATGGAAACATCAAAGAAAGCTTAGAAAGACATTCTAGCATGGAAGGTTGCCTATTTCTTTCCATGCCATGCAATTGGTGTTACATGTTTTTGGTATTCATGGGGATGAAATAAAATAAGTGTTTGTGGGAGTAACATCACAGGCGGTACTTAATGCAAATTCACTTGTACCTCAGGGCTTTGAATTAGCAAATGACACTATGCTTGGGAGAAAGTTTGCCTCTTAAGGCACTTGCTGGGAGTTTAAAAACCAGCAGCTGTCAAACTCGGTTAGAGACTCTTTTGAATTCTAATTGCCACCCACAATCCTGTGATTGACTTACTGTCAAAGGGCAGGGAGGGGTTTGCTTTGAGTGAAATGCACCCTTTGATGGAGATAAAGTAATAAGTATTTTAAAGTATGTTAAGTGATTGCCTACATTCAAGGAAGATAAAAGATTGAGTGCAATGAAAAGCCACAGCTAATGTCTCAAGTGAGCAGGTGAAGTGTTTATCTTGATTAAGATTATAAGAGGATATTTTGATTGCTAAGCCAGTTAAATGTAATTATTTTCATGTACTTGATACAACTGGTTCTAGAATTTGTTTGCTCAGCCAGGCATCAAATGCTTCATTCAGTTGATGTCAGAATGGCTTATTCTCATAAAGAGAAGTGGGCAACAGAAATATTTAGATACTCTTAGAAATGAAATTATGACTCAGTTATCAACAAGCCACTTATTTTTGCAATGGCATAGTGCTTAATGTTGTATTTGGAACTCAGGATGTGTATATTTGTGTTTATGGATGACAACTCATAGAATTCCCTAGGCAGCAATGCTGTTGTCAGCAAAACACACAAATTTGTACACCTCTGGTTTAACTTTTAGGATAAATCAGATGATATTTGGGAATCAGGCATAGTTTTGTAGATCTGACCTTACTTGATTCCCAATAACCAATACCAATCATAAAAGGTGATCTATGTTGAGAATCAATAAGTCAAAGATGTTGAAACTGTATGCTTGCCTTAAAACATTGCATTATTTAATAAGTTTTCAACAGGTGGTGGATTTTGAGATAATAGAAATGTGCCATCAATGTTTTTGGTGGTTTTTAAAATAGGTTGTTGATAATTGCTATATCAAACAGCAGATGAAATCTTGTTCATGATATAATACAGTCTACGAGAGGGAAGGTAAAAAAATTGGTTACCCTCATTACTCCTCTGCAAAATTGTCCCTTTTACACTTTCAAAGTCTGGCAATGGGACAATGTGTTTCTTGCCACAGAATCCTGTACCTTTCCCAAACTTTTGGAACAGGTTGGTGATTTTTAAAAATTGCACTCCAAAACTATTCTTATAGTTGAAAAGAAAAGCGCAGCAAAAAATGTTTATATCTGAAAAATGACTGTGATGATGCTTTATTTAACAGGGGAAATGCCAAAAAATTGCCTGTACAGTATTTAGAGGGAGAAAGGTGTACAAAATCTACAGGAAAAAAGGTAATTGGCAGAACCTAATCTGGGACTGGTATAATATAGACATACTGGTAGGATTCTGAGAAACATTCCAAAAATGAAACAAATGTTCATTTTTTTCACTCTGGAGCATATTTCCTTTGAGACATAACAATAGAGGATGGTCTATAAAATCACTATGAAACCCTTATAATTAGTCCTCAGTATGTAAGTAGTAGGTTGGTTAGATAGTGCAGTGATTTGGGTATCCAGCTGTAGAGTCAGAAGTTGGGAGTATGATTCCCCACTGTGCCTCCAGGAGAAGAGTTAGTCTTTGTAGCCTTAGGTGTGCTGCACAGTCCCAGGGCTCCCACAGAAGAAGGGAATGGGTATTCTCTACCTGGTAAGCCACTTCTGGGTATTCTCTACCTGGAAAACCCTGAAAAGGGTTTGTATAAGTCACACAATTATTTTTATTTAAGTTGGCCATTATCTGCAAAATTAATGTCCTTTAAAAGACTGTCCCTTGGGCAGAGAACCTTTTTGCTGTCTTCCATCAGTCTTATTAGTTAGAATCTGTTTAATTTGCTCCTCTTATCTCAGTGAGAATCTAGCCCACTCTTCGTTGCATAGCCCTGCTCTGTCATTTGTCTACTCTCGACTCATGGTTGTATGTCTTAGTCACACTAGGTAAAGGAAAAGGTTTCCCTTGCTCGAAAGCAAGTCATACTAGTGTGACCAAAAGAAACCCCCACACAGAATCACATTTGTACATGTGAATAAAAGGTCTTATATTGTCACAAGAATAATCAGCAAAGCATTGATACAGTAGATCTAATGGCAATAAAGAATTTAGGATTGAACCGCCTGATAAAAGGTTTTCTAAAGACAAAGCTGTGAATACCAGGTATATCTCTCTGGGGAGATATTATTTGGACTGGCCTTTGGTCCACATACTGATGTTGAAATAGAGTGACTGCAGCCAGACTCCTATTGCTAGTTAACAAGTCATGGCTTATATTCCTTATGTCAAGTGAATTAATGAGTCTGGCATGAAGTGAAGAATGTAAGGAGAGGATCATCAATTAGTAGCAATTCTCTACAGCACTTATTTTAGCATTAATAAGCAGTGATAAGAATTAATGAATAAAAAACTTCTTCCCAAAGTTTTGGTCTCAACTAGTTGACTGTTCAATTGTATTGATACTCTGTCAGGTTTTGTAAATGGGATATGTTATTGTTCCACTTTTTATTATGTTTTATATTGTTTATATTAGTGTTACTTGACTTGACCACAAAGAGTGAAAGGAAGATACAATTTTAATAACCAGTGGAGGCAGGAATAAATGAAGAGCAGAAGGGAATATATACTTACATATAACTAGTTTCTGAACAAAATCAGAAAGGTTATTAATATCTTGTGATGAAAGGTGTGTATGCTTGGCTGGGGCATACCACAATCTCCAAGGCCTTGGCAGAGGTGGGAGTGGTTACAAGGAAACCAAGACTTGTAGCAAGGAGCATATTTGAGTCTTCCACTCTATTCATCTGCCTTCTCTTCAGCTTAACTTTGTGTCTCCAATTCCTTTTTCCAGCATTGGCTACAATTGGTGTAGCATCCCAAATTATCATTCTGGCATAGTGAGTAAGTCAATTTAGCACTACCGCCACCCATGCAAAATTTCCAACATCACGTAGCAAAGGCAGGGCAGCCAAAAGTTCCAATGAGGGAAGAACTTTAGTAGCTTCATAAATGATCAGCCTCCAGGATAAAGGAATCATGCTAGGGAAAGGATATAAGCTGGAAAGTTCATCTTCTAAGAAGGTTGTCTACACAGGCTAACAAGTGCAAAAACAGTTATAGCCCATAGTCACAGATAAGTTCTCCTCATTGCTTGGATCATAGGTTTATAATTCTCCCAGTTCTTCCTGGAAGAAGCCCCTCTGGAAGCTCTAACGGCCATCTTTTGCATTTGGTGAAACTGGTAGCTACTTGCAATAGCAATGTTGTGCAAAATACAATATCTTCCAAGGGATGTGAAGTAGCAACAGCTGTTGCTCCAAGGTGAGGCAATAAATTTTCTATGAAAATAGTGTGGCTTTTTTCTTCTTTGAAGGATATCTGGCTGTTGTCTGTTGAGTATTTTGATGAACATATAACACATAATTTCATTGCATTAAATTTGCCTTATTAATTCTCTTTCTCTGTAAACTCAAAAAAGGGTTTAAAAGTTTCTTATATGACATTATATAGACAGAGAAAATTTTGTATCATTTGCATATCTCAAATTGTTGATGTTTCTCCCAGCAATTTTGATCCCATACTGTGATTCCTCCATCCCTTCATTGCACATTACGTGCTCTGTTATAAGTTGAATAAGCAGGGTGATAAAACGCAGCCTTGTCTTACTCCTTTTCCTATTCCAAACCACTCTGTCATTCCGTGTTCTGTTCTAACTGTTGCTTCTTGACTCATGTACAGATTTCTCATGAGACATATAAGGTGTTCTGGTATTCCCATCTCTTTAATTACTTGCCACATTTTGTTGTGGTCCACACAGTCAAAGACCTTGGTGTAGTCAATGAAACAGTAGTAGACTTGTTTTTGATATTCCTTTGTTTTCTCCATGATCCAACGTATGTTGGCAATGTAGGCTCTAGTCAACCTGCCTCTTCAGAACCCAGTCTGCACTTCTGGTAATTCACCCTCTACGTGCTGTTGCAGTCTGTCCTGTATTATCTTGAGCATAACCTTGCTAGTGTGTAGGATGAGCGCAATTGTTCGATAATTTGAACATTCTTTGGCATTACCCTTTTTTGGGATTGGAACATATACTGATCTTTTCCGATCCTGTGGCCACTGTTTTGTTTTCCAAATCTGCTGGCATATAGAATGCAATAATTTGATTCCATCATCTTTTAGGACTTTGAAAAATTCAACTGGGATACCATCATCTCCACTAGCTTTGTTGTTTGCAGTGCTTTTTAGGGCCTTTCTGACTTCACTCTCTAGGATGTCTGGCTAAAGTTCAATGTTCTCATCATTATGATTATCGAGGGTGTTGAGGTCCTTTTTGTAGAGTTCCTCTGTGTACTCTTTCCATCTTTTCTTAATCTCTTCTACATCAGCTAACTCCCTTCCATCTTTGTCCCTTATCATGGCCATTTTTTGCATTATTATAGAATATTTGTATTTGGCTGTTGTCATTTAATCATGTGAACCACCCACAGTGGGAGATTTCCAGATGATTGTTATACAAATGAAACCAACCAACCAACCAACCAACCAACCAACCAACCAACCAACCAACTAACTAACTAACCAACTAACCAACTAACCAACCAACTAACTAACTAACATTATTCTGTTTTGTCTCTTTCCAATGTTGTATTCTATAAAGATTCGTTTTTAATTTTGTTTTGGTCTTCCAGTGGATTAGCTATTCCAGCCAGTTTTGTGCTACCCGCAACTTGGATAAACATCATCCTTAATTTAATCATTTAATTTAACATCAATTTGTGATCAAACAAACATGTACATTTAAAACTGCTACACATTTTCATATATCCTCAACATATAAATATTTTTCTATACAACTTTGTCACACATTATACTCTTTTATAGTTTTACCAGTGTAGGCATCCTTAATATATGTGCATTTTTTGACTGAAGAACTAACCAGTTTGGGGATGTGGAAATGGAGTTCAAAACCTGAAAGTTAATTTCCCTCTGGTTTGGGCATATTGGGTGTGTTGATAAGTGTGTATTTCTACTCTTATCTCTGCTCTTGCCTTTAATTCCATTTTCCAGTTCTGCAACTGCATTAATTATGTAAAGATGCAAAAGATGCAGGAAGCAAAACATTGTGTGAGCTTTCGTGGTTCAAGACCACTTCTTCAGGCATGTTTTAAAATTGTGATTATCTGGGGTGTTGAGGTCCTTTTTGTAGAGTTCCTCTGTGTACTCTTGCCATCTTTTCTTTATCTCTTCTGCATCAGCTAACTCCTTGCCATTTTTGTCCCTTATCATGGTTATTTTTGCTTTAAACGTTCCCTTGATTTCCCCAATTTTTTTTAAAAAAAGATCTCTAGTCCTATCCCTTATGTTGTTTCCCTCTATTTATTTGCACTGTTCATTTAGGTAGGTTTCCTTATCTTTCCTTGTTTTTCTTTGAAATTCTGTATTCAATTGATTGAATTTTTTCCTTTCTCCTTTGCCTTTTGTGTTCCTTCTTTCCTCTGCTATTTTAAGAGCCTCATCAGACAACCACTTTGCTTTCTTATGCTTCTTTTCTTTTGGTATGGTTTTCCTTGCTGCCTCCTGCATGATGTCCAGCGCCTCTGTTCATAATTCTTCTGGTACTCTGTCTATCGAGTCTAAGCCATTAAATCTGTTCCACACCGCCACCATGTATTCCTTAGGGATGTTGTCTAGTTCATACCTGTCTGGCCTAATTGTTTTCCCTATTTTCTTTAGTCTAAGCCTGAATTTTGCAACCAGTAGATTATGATCTGAACCACAGTCAGCTCCATGTCTCGTTTTTGCTGACTGTATGAAGGTTCTCCATCTTTGGCTGCAGAGTATGTAATCAATCTGGTTTAGATGTTTGCCATCTGGTGATGTCCATGTGTATAGTCACCTCTTGTGTTGCTGGAATAGGGTTTTGCTATGACTAGTGCGTTCTCTTGGCAGAACTCTATCAATATTTGCCCTGCTTCATTCTGTGTTCCAAGGCCAAACTTGCCTGTCGTTCCATTTACTTTTTGAATTCTTACTTTGGCATTCCAATCTCCTAAAATAATGTGGACATAATTTCTTAGTGTCTGTTCTATGAGGTGTTGTAGGTCCTCATAGAACTGGTCAACTGTGGCTTCATCTGCACCAATGGTTGGTGCATAGACTTTAATTACTGTGATATTGAATGGTTTTCCTTGGATTCGGACTGAGATCTTTCTGTCATTTTTTAGATTGTATCCCAATAATGCTTTTCTCACTCTTTTATTAACTATTATCGCCACTCGATTTCTTCTAAGATTTTCTTGTCCACAGTAGTAGATATGATGGTTTCCAGAGCTGAATTCACCCATCCCTGTCCATTTTAACTCACTGATCCAAAAAGTGTCAATGCTTATTCTTTCCATTTCATTTTTTACCACTTCCAGCTTGCCTTGATTCGTAGATCTAACATTCCATGTTCCAATGCAGTATTGTTCCCTGCAACATCGTATTTCTCTTCCCACTATATCCTATCCATACCTGTGAAGCGCAGCTCCGGAGATTGCAGGACCAGTGCAGAACGTTTCTGTGCAGGTCCATTGTACGCATGCGTAGAACGTTTCTGCACAGAACATTTCTGCTCAAGTCCATTCTACGCATGCGTAAAAGCCTTCTTTGCATGCATACAATGGATCTGAGCAGAAACGTTCTGCGCAGCTCACTTCTACGCGTGTGTAGAAGGCTTTTATGCATGTGTAGAAGGCTTTTACGCATCCCCTTCTGCACAGAAGCCTTCTACGCATGCGTAAAAGCCTTCAACATATGCGCAAAAGCCTTCTACGCATGCGTAGAAGTGAGCTGTGCAGAAGGGATGCACAGTAACTCATTTCCCCCTGCTGCCAAATTACGGGGTAGCAGCAGCTCCAGGCGGGAAATGGTGAAAATCGGTGCAAAAATACGGGAAATCCCGGCCAATCTGGGATACTTGACAGGTATGATCCCATCCCCTCCCCCATCTTCCGACCTGGTGGGCTCAACCTCCTGTTCCATTTATTTTGCCTTTTTTTAGCCTTTTGTTCCTGTCCATGGAGTTCTCTTGGCAAAATTCATGACGTAGTTTGCCAGTTTCTATACCAGTATTTTACACTCATACATGTTATCACAATACAAAATAACACATTCTAAAGTTAAATTGGTTAGTACTGAATATATGAATTAAGAAGTTATATACCTGTATGTAGTCAAAAGATAAATATATCTCATTAGCGATTTCAAAACTAGTCATCAACCTTGATATCAAAAGGAAAACCTTGGTATGAAAAGGAAAGTTCACTAAGGAAAGTGCACTATATAAAGGTAGCAAAATATAAAAATTTGATTAAATGGTGATACAGTAAATCAGTTACTTATCACATGCATGCAGTTAGGAGTCTGAGTTTGAAACATCAAGGTTTACATTTCAATAAATTCAAACACAGATGAATCTTCATCCATCCCTAGCAGACTTTGTGGTAGTGCTCAATATTCTTATATATAATCTTTCCCTCAAATCAGGCTTTGTGCCTGATGACTGGAAGGTAGCGAATGTAACACCAATTTTCAAAAAAGGATCCAGGGGTGATCCAGGGAATTACCGACCTGTCAGTTTGACCTGTGTCCCAGGTAAAGTGATGGAAACCATCCTAAAAGATAGGATTAATAGGCACGTAGAAGAGAAGGTGCTGCTAAAGGAGAGCCAACATGGCTTTTGCAAGGGCAAATCATGCCTCACTAATCTGTTGGAATTTTTTGAGAGTGTCAACAAGCATGTGGATAAGGGGGATCCAGTTGACATTGTTTATCTGGACTTTCAGAAGGCTTTTGACAAGGTCCCACACCAAAGGCTCTTGAATAAACTTACCAGTCATGGAATAAAGGGACAGGTCTTGTCCTGGATCAGCAACTGGCTAAGGGACAGGAAACAGAGGGTAGCACTAAATGGACACTTCTCCAAGTGGAGGGAAGTAAAGAGTGGGGTCCCCCAAGGTTCAGTACTGGGACCCCTGCTTTTCAACCTCTTCATAAATGATCTAGAGGTAGGAGTAAAAAGCAAGGTATCCAAATTTGCTGACGACACTAAATTATACAGGGTAGTGAAAACTGTGAGAGATTGTGAGGAGCTCCAGAGGGATCTCTCGACACTGGGGGAGTGGGCAAAACAGTGGCAAATGAGTTTCAACATTAGTAAGTGCAGAGTGATGCATGTTGGGGCAAAGAACCCCAATTACATTTATAAACTGATGGGGTCTGAACTCTCTGCGACAAACCAGGAAAGGGACCTTGGTGTCCTGGTGGACAACTCAATGAAGGTGTCAACCCAGTGTGCCTCAGAAGTGAAAAAAGCAAACTCAATGCTAGGGATCATTAGGAAGGGTATAGAAAATAAGTCAGCAAGTGTCATTTTGCCTCTTTATAAATCTATGGTGAGGCCCCATCTGGAATACTGTGTACAGTTCTGGTCGCCATACCTCCAGAAGGATATTATGGAGCTGGAAAAAGTGCAGAGGAGGGCAACCAGAATGATTAGGGGACTGGAACACCTTCCTTACCATCTGAGGCTGCAACGGTTGGGCCTCTTCACTCTTGAACGACGACGTCTTAAGAGGTGACCTGATTGAAGTTTATAAATTCATGCACGGTGTGGACAAAGTAGATAAGGAAAAACTGTTTTCCCTATCGCATAACACTAGAACTAGGGGACACTCCATGAAACTTTTGGGTACTAGTTCTCAAACAAATAAGAGAAAGTACTTTTTCACCCAGAGGATTACTGGTCTATGGAACTCCCTGCCAGAAGAAGTGGTGACAGCTGTCAGACTTGACAGCTTTAAGAAAGGATTAGACAAGTTCATGGAGGACAAGAGTATCAATGGCTATAATTATGGATACTTAAGGACAACCTCCGGGTTGGAGAGATAGGCAGGATATCTCTCAATATCATTTCCAGGGAATCCTAAGCAGGCATCTGCTTGGGAATACCCTGAAGGAAATGGTGAGCCACTGTGTGAGACAGAATGCTGGACTGGATGGGCTGTGGCCTGTTCCAGCAAGGCTGTTCTTATGTTCTTATGTTCTTATAATATTCACAGCTGAGAGCATCTGTTAAATTGCAGCTACCTCTTCCATCTCATAAATTAGTCTTGCGACTTGATCCAGTGTTGGTAGTAATTCTTGCACTACGAGGATTTGTGAATGAGAAGGGTTTTTAGCATGCTGAACACCTTTTGAAGCACTTTGGGTTGGGAAGGTCATATTTCAATAAAAAGACATGAAAAACTCCTCTCTGCTTCATCTCTAGTTCAAAAACATGTTACAGAGCAGTATTTAAATCTCAGAGGAACTGCCATTGTTCAGACTAGAATGGGAGGAAGTTGTGTAATCCGGTGGTCTGACACAGGGTCAAATTAAACAATATATTGATCTCATTTTTTACAGAGGTGCTTTCTCAAGTGAGGAAAGATGCTGCTTGTGATATTATTCCCCCACCCCCTCTCTATGGGTCTTGCATTTAGCAAACTTACTTGTGATTAATCCTTAAAAGAAAAGTACCAGCTTAATTTATAGCTCTGCTGAGGCTGCTGTCATCAATTAAACCTATTTGCAGAAGGGCCAAATTTATTTACATTCCTTTTTTATGTCTCAGTTTTATTCTTATTATAAAGCAGGTTTGTATGTTCAGGCAGAGTAATTGTAAAACACTCCTTGGCAGAAACAACAAAAATGGCCGATTTGATGTGATGTGAAAATGAGAGTAAACATTCAGAGGTCAATGAAGAAATGATAATTTTACGGGTACCTGTGCTTTGCTAGCTGGTAAAGCACCCAGAATGGCCAAAAGGCTAGCATGGAGGATAAGACAGGGCAGGTGGGGTGGGGTGGGATGGCAGAAGGAACCATGGAGTCCAGAAGAAGCAATGTTGTTATTGTGCATTTTCTAAGAAAAGGACAGGAAAACAACAGTAGATGGTGCCACTTGGGACAGGAATTTTTTTTTTGGGTCTGAGGGGAAATGCCTTGAGGGTGATAGCAGGAAACAAGAAGATTGGCAGGCCAAACATAAATTGTTCAGGGACCTAATGCAGTCTACAGGCTATAGTTGGGAACCCTTAATACAGGGGGCCCCAAACTTTTCCTGCAAGGGGCCTGGCCATGCCCCCTCAAACAGCTGGGCAGGCTGGTCACATGGTTCCTTTTGGCAGCAGTGGCAGTGGTGCATGAATCTGTGTCATGTTTTGGGCGTTTTCCCTCCTCTGCCACTTCCCTTGGAGGTCGGAGCAATGCCAAAACATTTTGGCGCCATTTGTGAATTTTTCGCCGTATTTCCGGCACTTCTGGTAATGTTGGGGCACTTCTGGCATTGCCGGCAATCCGGCCTGCGGGTCATAGTTTGGGCACCCCTGCCTTAATATATAGGACTGGAAAGCCTGTGGAGTCTTTTGGGCTAAGATGGCACTGATACAGATTCCTTCTGAAGCACAAATTTCATTGGGTTGATTTGGGTTGGTCATCATCTCTCAACTTCATCAAAATCAAATTATTGTTGTGAGCATAAAGAAGGACCATGCCCACTTCCACACACCCTTCAGTGTTTTTTTTAATGTGTTAAGTAATAATCGTGTTTAGTACAATTGCTCAGAGCAATTAAAGTTTTTAATTCAGTAGTTAGTATCTGGAGGATCTTGACATTCATTTAAAAAGAAAAAAGAACGTTTCTAGCCTTTAAGGCTGTGTATGATAAGTTTGGAGTTATGGAGCTTGTTCCTTGTGAAATAGCAAGAACTCAATAGTGGATGGAGTTCCCATATTCAACATAACACAGCTGGTAAATAAATATTAGTTATAGAGAACATGCAAATACACATGTCAAGGTCGTTATGGAGACTGATGTTCAGAATTACTAGATTACCAAGATACAAGTCTTGAAGCAATGTCATCCTTTAATAACAAAGGTTCCTGTATTTCCTGCATTTTCTAAACCATCAGAGTTATGTAACCGCTAGAGAATGTTAACTGCTGTTGAGAATGATGTACTACAAATTGTGCTTTTGGCTTACATTAAGGAGAAAACTCCTCCCTCCCCTTAAAAGTCTTCATGAAATTTGCTAGATAACATCAAAGTGTGGCTGTTTTATTTAAAAGGAGGAGCTTTGATTGCTTTATTATTTTAATCTTTCCTTTTCTTTCACAGTACTTTGCCTCCTACATCTGATAGGCAGCTTTTGAACTGCTACAGCTGAAAAGAGCTGCACCATCAGTGGTTTTATATAAAGGCGGAGGTGGGGGGGGGAGTGGAGAGAATTAATGTGTGATGCAAAAGCATGAGC
This sequence comes from Bradypodion ventrale, assembly GCA_035047345.1. Lineage (NCBI taxonomy): Eukaryota > Metazoa > Chordata > Lepidosauria > Squamata > Chamaeleonidae > Bradypodion > Bradypodion ventrale. The sequence goes on along the minus strand of JAWDJE010000003.1, from coordinate 36,017,018 downwards.
ATTAGGCATATAACAAACTATGGGGATTTATTCCTGATCACAGATCAGTTTCAGATTCCAAAGGAAAAATATATATATGAGAAAGGGATGTTATTTGCATTTCACTGAAGTGAATGGCAAGACACCTGTAGATTTTAATAGATATACACTTAGGCATTTCCTCTCTCTGTTGTGAGGTTCTGGGTGCATGTTTATCCTTGTAAAATTGCTGTTGAAATTAATGAAAGCTCATTTGGCTTGGTGTTTATGTGTGTGATCTTGAGCGGGGGAGGGGAAGCTAGGACAAAAATGCTTATACATACATACAGATGCAGCTTCAGTTTATGGGAAATCAGTACATTCCTGTGGCGGGGCAATGCCTTTGTACTGCAGCCATGCACTGTGTGTGTGTGTGTGTGTGTGTGTGTGTGTGTGTGTTGCTGAATTCCAGGCTCTGCAACACAAGGTATTGCAGAATATTGAGGACTCCGTCCTTTGGTTGGATGACTCTGCATGCATTCTGAACTTTCCTTTCTAACACTTCAAAAAAGTTACTGGGGTGTTTCTGTCAGGTCCAAAGTATTGTTAGCATGCCATCAGAAGAACAAACCATGTTGGTGTTTCAGCAACCGGATCCCTTCTGAATGTTCTCCTTGTGTCTCTGCCAGTGGCTCATGTGTCAGGCGGTGGTTAACTAACCTACAAACACTGAGGACTCATGGCTTGGGTGCCAAAGTCCACAGGGAAGGGAGATGGTTCCCAAGGGGATTAAATCCCACTTGAATCCAACTTGATGGAGGGTAGCAGCTTCACCAATAATGGCCTGGGGCTGACGAGGACTTTGCATGCCAAAGGGCTGAGGACCAGAAAGTGACTTGCGGAACTGGATCAGTGGTACAGGTATCACGCTGCGATGAGGAAGGCAGATAAAAGGCCACTACATTATATTCTCAGGACAGTCTTCACGGCTGATTGCTATGATGATCGCTAAGATTTGGATTTGGATAGGGCGGAAGAGGAAGCAGAAGCAGAAGAAGCAGAAGAAGAAGCAGAAGAGTCTCCGCAGTCCGAATGCAAATGCATCTGGCATCTTAACCCTGATGACCAATCTAAAAATGAAGTAAGCTAATTTGCAAGTTGGATGAGATCCAAAAAGCTTGGGGCTGGTGTGTTTTGCAATCAGATGGCTTTTAACACTCAAAGAATTGTCACTTCTGTCAAGAAGCTCTCTATAGATTCGACTTCAGTCCTTCAATTTATACACCATTTATACACCGTGGCCTTCTTCTGACAGCAGGACATTTTGCTCAGTCTTTGCCGGCAGAGATAAATCTGATACAGGAACTGGCTCACTGTTGCCCTGCTTGGACAGCTGCCTCCGTTTCTTGGCTGCACAGACAAACTGAGTTGGGAAATAAATCAGTTCAGCACACGGTCGCTTCGTTTAAGAGCACCACACGATACCTTGTCTAAAGTAGCATGAAAGCCTGCAGGAGTCCCCGATTTCACTCTTTGTGTGATGGCAGCAACCTGACAAGCGAGTGAAAATATTTTCTGTCCTTCTAGCACTATTCATAGCATGCTTCATTAACTCTGTGGCCCAGAAATGGTCCATATGCTCAAATTCAGTTTTACCAGGTGCTGTAAAACTTTTGAAGAAGATTTTTATTGAAATGTTTAGCTGGGGAAAAACAAACTCTCCAATTTCCTCCTTTTTCAACAGTGGATACAGTAACTCCCTTCTTCCTCCATCAGTTGTCTTTCCATAACTATGTTCCTTAAAACGTTCCCAGTTTGTCCACACAATAAACTGCCAGTTTCAAGGGACAATCTGTGCTTTGGAGGTTTTTCTCTCTTCTGGTCTAGTTTTTCAGACTTAACATAAGAACATAAGAACAGCCTTGCTGGAACAGGCCACAGCCCATCCAGTCCAGCATTCTGTCTCACACAGTGGCTCACCATTTGCTTCAGGGTATTCCCAAGCAGATGCCTTCACCTGCTTAGGATTCCCTGGAAATGGCATTGAGAGATATCCTGCCTATCTCTCCAACCCGGAGGTTGTCCTTAGGTATCCATAATTATAGCTATTGATACCCTTGTCCTCCATGAACTTACATACCTCATCAGTGGTGGGCTCCAAAAAAATTTACTACCACACTGTGGCCGTGGTATGGTGGGCGTGGCCAGGGGGAAACCCTGTTTGCACCTGAATTAGGTATACTTTATTTCAAAACTTGGATGGGTGGGGCCAGTCAGAATTTCTGCTACCGGTTCTGGCGAACTGGTGTGAACCTGCTGATGCCCACCACTGTACCTCATAGATTTATTGTAAGGAGATAGTGGGTAGGAGAAGAACCATATGGGTTCTTCAGTGCCCAATTCAAGGTTTGGGTTATGATCTACAAAGCCCTGGGTGGTTTAGGACCTCAGTACCTGGCAGAGCATTTCTTTCGGATGAATTCTGTCCAGGTAACCAGACTCTGTCAAAACTGTGAACTTGGGGTGCTTACTCTGAGCGAAGTCAAGAAGACCTATACCAGGGATGATTTTGAATATGTCCATCAGGTTCCATTCCTTTCTGTATTTCAAATGTTAGCCAAAACAGACCTTTTTCAAAAAGAAGTACTAGTTGCTTCTCATGCTGTGAAGTGCCCGCCTCCACCATTACAGAATATCAGGCAATGAATCTCAAGTAAACACAAAAATGAGTAAACACAAAAGCACCAGTTTCTTGCTTGCAAAGATATGGACAACCCAGCTAATTCTCTTTCTGTTTTATAGTTCATGCCACCAGGCAGCTGCAAACACTGAACTCTGATATTACATTTGCAGAACATTTGTGGTCTCCCTTGCATGTAAGCTGATGAAACTGATCCCTGATTCCTTTGCCACATTGCATCAAAAACAAACAGAACTGAAACCCCCAAGGGTGTAAGCATCGCTTTCCCTAGAGACAGAGAAACAGCTGGCTTTAGCTAGAATCTTTCTATAAAACCTTTCAATACAAAAGTGCTTTCCACCTTTGAAACCAAGAGACAAGGGTTGAGTTGAAGGTTATGTGGCAAAATAACAGATTGCAGCATTGTTCAGCATCAAAATACCTCGGTGTAATGCTTGATGGGACACTCTCTTTTAAGCAGCACTGCCTGAATTCCAAAGCCAAAGTTAGTATAAGGAACAATATTGCTTCACCTAAGATAAGGAGAGAAGTAGCAGCAGATGCTGAGAGAACTAAGGAAGAGAATGACCCTCGACATCCTAGGAATGGATATGAACCTCAAGTCTGCCAGCTCAGATCCAGGAAGAACTTTATGACAAGAACAAACATTCTTGAGGGTACACAAGAGCAAAACCAAATTAGATGGTAGAGGGAGGAGTTCACTGGACAAGGAACAACATTAAAGAGGGATATAGCTGAGGAACTCAACCTCTCCTACATCACTTGGAAGACCCTGAATAGGCTGAGAGCCAGAGTCCCCAAATGCAAGACCAACATGCTCAAGTGGTTACTGCTGGTGGAAAACAACATGCTGTGTGACTATGGAGAAATACAGAATATGGCTCATTTACTGGTCTGCCAATTACTGCCAGAAACATGCACCAATGAGGACTTAAGTTTGGTCAACAACAAAGCCAAGAAAATGGCTTCGTTTTGGCAGTCCATGGCTTGATTGGGAAACAAAAGAATAATAATACAGGGGTGTGTCAAAAAGTCTTTGCATCAATTTATTATTATTTATTCTCCAAAAATGAGTAGGTATTCACTGTTATTCTATGTTGTTACTTACTTGTCAAGTCACCTCTGATATGTTCTGTCCTCAACAACCTTATTCAGTTTTTGTAAACTCAAGGTCATGCTTCCTAAGGTGTTAATCCATCTCATATTTGGTCTCTCTTTTTTCCTGCTGTCTTCACACTTTTCCATCATTTCTAATTGTTCCAGTGATGATGTGTATGACAGTTTCTGGGCAGCAGTGGTAGGTGAAGGTGATACTGGGAGAGGAGGCAATGTCTGTCACATGCAAGTTAATGTTTGTTAATACTGGACAGAAGGTTGAAATAGTCAATCCCTGCTGAACTCTCCTTACCATGAAAACTCTATGATGGGACCATCATTCTATACAACAGTACATATTGTGGAACTATGATCAGATTGCTTCTCCACTCAGTCACTGGGCTTGTTTAGACATTTATCACAGCACGGCATCAGTAATATGCGCAAAGAGGGTTTGATAATACCATTACATAAGCCCTCTTTGTAAGAGCTTGGACTGTTAATATTGTTGAATGATGCTGGAGACAGCTGTTTATGCTGCAGCTCAAAATAATTTTGTTTCACACTTCCTATTTCCTAGAAACAGACTTTTATAGGGTCAACCTCCTAGTGAATTGGGGACCTTTATTTCTGATGTATGATCTTGAAATAGCTGTTTATTTAAAAATATCAATGCTGAGTTTGGGGAAGCAGGCAAAGACTCAGACAGAGGGTGCTACTTTTTAAAGAAATATTGCCCTTGGGCAACAGCATGCAGCTGGCTAATCTTTCCTATCCAGAAGTGTGGCACTGTAAAAATGCTGCTGAGCAAAATGACCCAATGGTTCTTTTTAGGACTACAAATTACAATAATTTCTATTAAGTTAGAGGGCATCTCTTCATCCAAAGAGGAATGCTTAGCTTCACTTTGACTATGAATGGAGAAACTGATCAGTTTTGACTGAAGGGTCCTGTATTTAGTTACTAAAAGGCTCCACAAACTATATGGAAGTGCCATTTTTGTGGAACAGATATTATAGTCCTCTCAAAAAAACTATACTGAAGAGGACAACATAGAAACCTTGACACTCAAACTGGCTGTGTACACAATAAGATTGATTTATAAACCACCATTCTGCCTTAAGAAACTATCTAAAATAGAAAAACCAAAACATTCACTTTCTAGTTGGAGATTTCAACAACCACTGCAACATTTGGGACTATGAACATATGACAAAAATGAGGAAGCGGACCAGAGGGGCTCTCTAGTTGTATCATCAGCTAGAGGGGCCCATCTCTCTAGCACATGAAGGAGGGCCTTCTCCATGCCTGTACCAGCCCTCTGGAACCTCCTGCCAACAGAGCTAAGATTACAGACAGAATTGCTGCCCTTTAGAAAAGGTTAAAGGGAGAAGGGGGTGGATTTCTCTGACAGGCATGGGTGAAACGGAGCTCTGCATTCGGCCCTTGCCTGTCAGAAAAAGCAAGCCCCTTTTCTGACAGGTAAGGGCCGAATGTGGAAGGCACTCACTTCCCTCCGGGAGGCGAAGGCAGACAACGGAGGGCCGTTCTCTGCCTTTGCTTCCCAGGGAAGTGGCTCACTTCTTTCAGTTGGCAGGGGCTGAAGGCAGCAGTGCCTTCGGCCCTCACCCCCTGTGGAAGGCACGGCTGAGAGCGTGAGGGGCAGAATGGCAGAGGCAGCGTGTCTTCAGGTGGCGTGGCTGAGGACGGGAGGGGCGGCAGGGCAGAGGCAGTGCCTATGGCGCTGCCTTGCCCAGCCATGCCCTCAGGCAGACCGTTTTCTCAGCCTAGGCTCTGTCTGCCTTGGCTGAAGTTCTTTCGGTGCGTGTCGGCCGTTTTTTTTACGCATGCACTGGCTGTCCCGCCTTCTCCATGCTCATGTCCTTCAGCCTGATTGGATGAAGGGTGGCGCAGCACAGAGGACACTGGGAATCATAGATTTTTTGGTTAGGGTTCATGGGCCGTTGGCCCCACTCTCGGCTTCCGGACCCTTGCGGGGTTGATGTCTGGGAGTTAAGGTAAGTGTTGCTGGCTCATTATGGGATAGGCTGGACATGTGCAGACACGCATTCTAGACACGCACGGCCACATCCCATTTTTATAGATATAGATAGTGGCGAATAATATCCAAAGCCACCTAAGACAGAAGGTATAATCAGACAATGATATAGCTAACATTTTGGACCATTTGTAGGTATGGGTTGTTTGGAGCTGTCTTCTGGCAACTGCATGATGTACAGGAAGCCATGAACCAGCATAATCGTGCCCAGTCAGAACTTTTTTTGGTCTAGTGTCAGAACTGCTCCAGTTTGTCAACTAGGCTAGAGCAATGGGGACTGGATCACACAAGCACAGAAGGGATTGCTTCAAAGAAGATTGCACTCAACAAAGTCATCCTTTTCAACACAATCTGATTGTACTCAAGAGAATGCAGAAAGTGCTCCCCCCCATTCCTTGCCAGCAATTCCTGACACAGCGAGTCTTATTTTAAAAAAACCCTGAGTCAGCAGGCTTTCAGAAAGATACTCTATAGGGCAGGGCCCCCGCAAACTACGGCCCTGGGCCGGATCCAGTCTCTGATGCCAATTCATCTGGCTTATGAAGCCCTTGTCACTCCTGGAAGTGGAAGTAAAACACACCTGTATGGGAGCATTTTACTTCCGCTTCCAGGAGCGACAAGGGCTTTGCGGGCTGGATGAATTGGCGTTGGGTGCTGGATCCTGCTCCTGGGCCATAGCGACTGGCTCCCTGAACCACATGACCGGCCCACAGCCCGAAACATTTGGGCACCTCTGCTTTAGGGGAAAGCAAGGGGAGTAGTTTTGGAATAGTCTTTGAGACTATGGTTTCCCAAATAATGAAAGTTATAACCCAAAATGTATTTTTCCCCAAATGGTGGTGCTGCTACAGATTAAGCCAATGGACAGCCATAAAGTTTATAGCCATATAACTTGGCATATGCAGATTTTGCACCTCATTCGCCCTCCATTTTGCAGTTGGCTCATGCAAAAGCTTGCAACACATGTCTATCTTGACATATAGTCGTAATGGGCAACAAGCGTTAGTGGGCACAAGGGACCAATATTCTTGTCCTGTATAAGCCCCCTCTCTCCCTATGTTCCCCCTTAAAAAAAACACAGACCTTTCCTTGCCTACATTGTTTTGCTTGCTATAGTTCAGTTTTCCCTAAATGAGTTTGTTCAGTTAATTAGCAAGCAGTTACTATGCTATTTTATGCACTAAAGAAACAAGCTTTCCATTTGAAAGATGTATAGAAAATTACTGGAAGGTTTGGATTTTCGTTTTTAAAAAAGAGCTCAGTGAATTAGGTACTTCACTGCAGAACGAGCAGCTGGGAGTTCAGTTTCCCACTTGGCATAGCAGATGAGTCATCCTGTGTGGCCAAGGCAAAGCTCCATAATCCCAAGATGCCCCCAGAAGGGAATGGCAAACCTCTTCTGTGTATTCTCTACCTAGGAATCCCAGGAAGGGGTCTCCATAAGGCGGAACTGACATGCCAGTACACCATTTTTATTCTTGTTTTAAGTTTTAAGCTTGTGTCCTTTATTAAGAAAGGAACTATATACACAAGGTAAAGGTAAAGGTCTCCCTTCCTTGAAAGCCAGTCATGTCCAACTCTAGAGGGAGGTGCTCAACTCCATTTACAGCCAAAGAGCCAGTGCTATCTGCGTCTTCAGACGTTTCCATGATTATGTGGCAAGCATGAGTAGGTGCTGAAGTGCACAGAATGCTGTTACCTTTACTGCCAAAGTGGTACCTATTTATCTATTTGCAAATGACAGAGTGGTTTGGAATAGGAAAAGGAGTAAGTCAAGGCTGCATTTTATCACCCTGCTTATTCAACTTATACACAGAGCACATAATGCGCAATGAAGGGATGGAGGAATCACAATATGGGATCAAAATTGCTGGGAGAAACATCAACAATCTGAGATATGCAGATGATACCACCCTAATGGCAGAAAGTAAGGAAGACCTAAAGAATCTCCTGATTGGGCTGAAGGAGGAGAGTGCAAAAGCTGGCTTGAGACTTAATATTAAGAAAACCAAGATAATGGCAACAGGCCCAATCAATCCCTGGGAAATAGATGGGGAAGAAGTAGAAGCAGTGACAGATTTTAAATTCTTAGGATCAAAGATCACTACAGATGGGGATTGCAGCCATGAAATAAAAAGTCAACTGATGCTTGGGAGACAAGCTATGAGAAACCTGGGGAACATAGTGAAAAGTAGAGACATCACATTGCAAACAAAAATTCGCATAGTCAAAGCAATGGTATTCCCAGTTGTAAGGTATGGCTGTGAGAGCTAGACTATTAGGAAAGCTGAATGCAGAAGAATAGGCGCCTTTGAAATGTGGTGTTGGAGGAGAGTTTTGAGAGTCCCCTGGACAGTGAGGAGAACAAATATGTCAATCTTAGAAGAAATCAACCCTGACTGCTTATTGGAAGGTCAAATAGTAAAGATGAAGCTGAATTACTTTGGACATCAAATGAGAAGGGAGGATTCACTTGAGAAGGCCTTGATACTGGGAAAGGTGGAGGGCAAAAGAAGGGGGAGGTCAAAGATGAGGTGGCTAGTGGTATTGTAGACACAATGGGCACAGAACTGGGAGGGCTGAGGAGGATGGTGGAGGACAGAGGCACCTGGAGGACAATGGTCCATACGGTCGAATAGGGTTGGAATCGACTGTGCGACTGAACAACAACAACAACAACAACAAAGTTGACAGGAGCTGGGACAGATGATGGGCACTCATTCCATCATGCAGCACTCGAGTCTCGAATTGTTGACCTGCCAACCAGGTGTAGAAATTGTAGCATCCAGTTTTGTTATATTTTTTGTTTGGGTGGGCCAAGGGCTATAGTTGAACTATATGATCTGGTATACATTTGAATATGGGTCTCTCCCATATAAAATGTGATTTGCAAAAAAGAACTTGGACTACTTGCTGTTTCTTGCTAACCAGGTAGCTGTTAATCTGTTGTTCAGGTTGTTCTATTAATTCATTGTGATACATGTTACTGATACATTGCTGATGTGATTCCTTCTAATAGCCAATTCTGAGACTGCATTTTGCATTTTGCAAATATTTACCAAAAAATACAGCAAAACAACAACAACAAAAACCAATTAATATTTCTGCCGTTATTTAAGATTGAGAACAGAATAGCACAAAAATTGGAGATTTGCCGTCAAAATGCCTCTAAAATACTTTATTAAATAAGTTAACAAACAGTTTATTAAATCTGTTATTAAATAAGTTACTTACCTTTTATTTGATGTTTAAAGTAACTCAAAAACTTTCATTGTTAACTTTATAACTGCTTATGGTTCTCATCACCCAACAAATAATTAGTTACATACAACTATCTTGCTTGTAACTAGTTGCTTCCAAACTCTGCTCCCAAATGTAGTCTGGTACGTTAGCAGCCACATTTGCTCATGTCAGCACTGATAAAAACTATTTGAAAACTAAGAAAGAGATGAAATGCTACATGTTGTCTCTCACATTTCCACTGCATGTTTTTTTAAAGTTGGGCAGAACACAATTGGGAAATAATTGCATTCTCCTCCACGCAGATATCACTAAAAATGTGTGGGAAATGCCTAATACAACCATGAAACCTTTTCAGTCAGCAGGCTATTTGATCTATTTCAATGGCCCACACACTCCCAGTCACTAAGCCTCCCGCTCCGTGGTGCCTCCATAATGTGTTTCCAAAGCAATCAAAACACTTTGGATGCATGAGCTCAGTAACCTGTACATTAATGCTGAACAGAAGGCTATTATTATCGTACCATATAAAAAATGGAGGGGGTAGAGATTGAGGGGACAATGTTGGGGATTCTGATTACTTATTTAATAGATACAGTGACAAACTTTTAGTCTCTTACCTTCACAATGCAGCTTCTCATAACTAATTAGAACTATGAAAACAATGAAAATATAAAATATATAACCAAGAAAAATGCCAAATACCAACACCACATATAAAATTATAAAGCATATCTACATCTATAAAACAAAGGTATAGTCTTGTATGTCCGTGATGGGCTCCCACACCCCTGGACGGATCCGGCTGAAACTTGACACACACCTTCCTTGGCCTGGCGAGATGGCCACTGGGGGGGTCATGAACCCAATTTGGTGGTTTGTGCCCTCCCAAAAGGGTTGCAAAGGGGACACCCCCACTGGCAGGACAAAACGTGATGAAACGACAGTACTGCACACGCACAAGCCTACATTTCCCAGATGCTTTTGTGCGGGTGAGTGGCTGGGTGGGATGACCTCCCTGTATTTTTGTGCTGGGACTGTGCTTTGCTCTGACCTATATGGATGGGTGAGAGGGGGCAGAGGAGCAACCGAAGCGCTTGATGAGAATCCGGGGGTTGGAGGCAGCCGTTAGATGTGGCAGAGAGCCTGCAAGAGGCGGTGTATGACCCTCCCAGGGGCCGTGGGCTGGCCCCATCACCTTCTCTCCCCCACCCACCCAGGCAGGTACTGCTGCTGAGGTAGCTGGCCGTGGTTTGACTTTACAGGGGAAAAACAACCCCAGGTAATGCTGGGTAATCGGCTAGTTATCTATAAACTAGGAACCACCAAGCAAGGGAAATGCAAATTCACTTGCTTTCAATCTCTGTGAACTTGCACTGGGGAATTATAGCTCTTGTTTGCTTGCAGCTTTGTAGGATTGGATTGAGGCTGGGGGTGGATTTTTGTTTGTAAACTGCCCAAAATAGTAGATTGCACTAAAGTGAAAAAAAAAAAACCAGCACTTTTAATTACTGTAAGATACACCACAGAGGTAAAGGTAAAGGTCACCCATGCTTGAAAGCCAGTCATATCCGATTCTAGGATTCAGTGTTCATCCCTGTTTATAGCCAAAGATCCAGCACTACAGTCATTTCTGTGGACATGTGGCAGGCATGACTACACACCGGAGTGCACGGAATGCTGTTTATCTTCCCACCAAAGTGGTCTCTAGTTATCTACTTGCAATTTCTTGCTTTGAACTGCTAGGTTGGCAGGAGCTGTGACAGAAATGGAAGCTCACTCCATCATGCAGAACTTGGGTCTTGAACTGCTGACCTAACAACCTTCCAGTCATCAAGTTCAGCATCTTAACCACTAAGCCACCACAGTCCCTAAGCATCTGTTTAAGGATTCACAAAAGAGTTGTCTAACACTTGAGGGCAAGCTGTGAAGAAAGAACACTATAATCACTTAGGGAACTGATGGAACTGAAGAAGGGGGAAATGCCATTATCCCGGCTGGAATCTAGGATTGCATTTGATACTTCAAGGTGCCAGCAGAAACTCTTGTTTTCATCTTGTCTACAAAACAGATGCAGAGCACCTTCTTCTAACATGCAGAGGCACTGCTTTCCTTGTCTGGTCGAAGCTGTCATAAGAACATAAGAACAGCCTTGCTGGAACAGGCCACAGCCCATCCAGTCCAGCATTCTGTCTCACACAGTGGCTCACAATTTCCTTCAGGGTATTCCCAAGCAGATGCCTTCACCTGCTTAGGATTCCCTGGAAATGATATTGAGAGATATCCTGCCTATCTCTCCAACCCGGAGGTTGTCCTTAAGTATCCATAATTATAGCCATTGATACTCTTGTCCTCCATGAACTTGTCTAATCCTTTCTTAAAGCTGTCAAGACTGACAGCTGTCACCACTTCTTCTGGCAGGGAGTTCCATAGACCAGTAATCCTCTGGGTGAAAAAGTACTTTCTCTTATTTGTTTGAGAACTAGTACCCAAAAGTTTCATGGAGTGTCCCCTAGTTCTAGTGTTATGCGATAGGGAAAACAGTTTTTCCTTATCTACTTTGTCCACACCGTGCATGATTTTATAAACTTCAATCAGGTCACCTCTTAGACATCGTCGTTCAAGAGTGAAGAGGCCCAACCGTTGCAGCCTCAGATGGTAAGGAAGGTGTTCCAGTCCCCTAATCATTCTGGTTGCCCTCCTCTGCACTTTTTCCAGCTCTATAATATCCTTCTGGAGGTATGGCGACCAGAACTGTACACAGTATTCCAGATGGGGCCTCACCATAGATTTATAAAGAGGCAAAATGACACTTGCTGACTTATTTTCTATACCCTTCCTAATGATCCCTAGCATTGAGTTTGCTTTTTTCACTGCTGAGGCACACTGGTTTGACACCTTCATTGAGTTGTCCACCAGGACACCAAGGTCCCTTTCCTGGTTTGTCGCAGAGAGTTCAGACCCCATCAGTTTATAAATGTAATTGGGGTTCTTTGCCCCAACATGCATCACTCTGCACTTACTAATGTTGAAACTCATTTGCCACTGTTTTGCCCACTCCCCCAGTGTCGAGAGATCCCTCTGGAGCTCCTCACAATCTCTCACAGTTTTCACTACCCTGTATAATTTAGTGTCGTCAGCAAATTTGGATACCTTGCTTTTTACTCCTACCTCTAGATCATTTATGAAGAGGTTGAAAAGCAGGGGTCCCAGTACTGAACCTTGGGGGACCCCACTCTTTACTTCCCTCCACTTGGAGAAGTGTCCATTTAGTGCTACCCTCTGTTTCCTGTCCCTTAGCCAGTTGCTGATCCAGGACAAGACCTGTCCCTTTATTCCATGACTGGTAAGTTTATTCAAGAGCCTTTGGTGTGGGACCTTGTCAAAAGCCTTCTGAAAGTCCAGATAAACAATGTCAACTGGATCCCCCTTATCCACATGCTTGTTGACACTCTCAAAAAATTCCAACAGATTAGTGAGGCATGATTTGCCCTTGCAAAAGCCATGTTGGCTCTCCTTTAGCAGCGCCTTCTCTTCTATGTGCCTATTAATTCTATCTTTTAGGATGGTTTCCATCACTTTACCTGGGACACATGTCAAACTGACAGGTCGGTAATTCCCTGGATCACCCCTGGATCCTTTTTTGAAAATTGGTGTTACATTCGCTACCTTCCAGTCATCAGGCACAAAGCCTGATTTGAGGGAAAGATTATATATTTTGGCTAGGAGATCAGCAATTTCATCTTTAAGTTCCCTGAGAACTCGTGGATGGATGCCATCTGGTCCTGGTGATTTGTTAGTGTTTAGCTTAACAAACATGTAAGGACCTCCTCCCTGGTTATTTCTATCTGGCTTAATTCTTCGGTTTCCCTCCCTACGAAGATAGGCTCTGTTTTGGGCATGTGTCTTCTTCAGTGAATACTGAAGCAAAGAATTCATTGAGTCTCTCTGCAATCTCTGTTTCCTCTTTAATAACCCCTTGCCTTCCATTGTCATCTAATGGTCCAATGGCCTTCCTAGTTGGGTTCTTACTTCTAATGTACTTAAAGAAGTGTTTGTTATTTCTCTGAGTATTTTTAGCTATACGCTCCTCAAAGTCTTGCTTTGCTTTCCTGATTGTTGCCTTGCATTTGTTCTGCCAGAATTTATGTTTCTGCCTGCTGTCCTCATTCGGACAAGCCTTCCATCTTCTAAATGAGCTTTTCTTGCTCTTGATCACTTCCCGAACAGCTCCTAGGCCTCACACTTGGCATTGTCAGTCATAGGCTTCACACTTGGCATTGACCTGGCCTTATGATTGAAGATGAGAGGATGGAACTGCATACAAGTTCAAGCTACTTAGCTAACTTTTTGGAGCCACATTGAAGGAAACATTTGGAAAGGGGCCATTTTACTATCACTCCTCATTGGGTGTATGACTTTGCTTTCATTTTCTGACTCTCCAGCTCCTTTGTGGGTCTTAAGCAGCCATTTAAAGAAAGCTCTGTGTCTGTTGACCTAGCGAGGGATGTGTGACATTAATGCAGTGTATAGTGTCTATGTTTTGCCTTGTTTATACCTTTTGAAGGTCCCTTCAAAACTTCAACTTCCGGGAGCGACGAGGGCAGCGCGGGCTGGATGAATCGCAGTAAACCCATTCGTGTGGATTCACAGGGTGTTTGGGCTTCTGGAAATTGAAGTCCAAGAACATCTGGAGTGCCAAGGTTCACCATCACAGCCTTAGTCCATGGAACAGCGAAGGATGCAGGCTGCTGTCCTGCCACTAGAATTCATGTAAAGGTCATCCATGGGTCTTGGTGGCTTTTGTATATGGAGTAGGGATGGGAAACACACTGTCCTTGTTGTCTATTGTAGCACAGTAAACTCTAGTTCATTCCTTAGAAAAATGAAATGTAAACAAGATGGAGCATAGTGGTACAGCAGAACGGACACACAATACTGAATATATGACTGGAGAACATCACAGAAAAGCATCCCTTCCACCTGCACTATGTTAAAGCAGAGGCAAAAGTAACTTTTCCAAACTGTGCATTGAACTTCTCTCTCTCCTAATCAGTTGTGGCTGGCAAATATGCTACAGCACTGTTGTATAACTATGATGTCCCTACAAGACATTTCTCATTATATTAGGTTATAATCTGGACCATTAGGCCCAGATAGCTTCTGCTGTTTCAGTAAATGGTAAAATGTCTGAATTACTTGGCTGGACATCATTAATAATTTGTTGGCTTTTCACTTTGTTTGCAACCCCCATTCTTCCCCATTTTTCAATTTAACTCTTAATTGGGTTTAAAGGTCACACAAACACCTTCCCTCGTCCACTACCACTGTTCTGCCTTCCCTTATGCAAGTGTTTCAGGCAAGAAAACTTTAATTTCACATTACAATGGGGGCGGAGGGGGGGGCAGAACCTTTCATTCAGTTTTTGATTTTTTCAATGGCCTTGAAATATCTCCTTGCAACTTTCTTATACCACCTCTTTGGACCACGCCCCACCGGTTGACTTCAATTCCCAGAAGCCTCAGTCAGTACATTGGCTGATTAATGCTTTGGGGAATTGATTTAGGCTTCTGGGAATTGAAGTCCAAAAACCAAAGGTTGGGAAACACTGTTCTAATCAGATTCTCAGGTCATTACACAGCACACAAGATTGTTGCCTTTAGGAATCTCTAATTCATTTTAGATTGTGTCTTCTCTGCTTCCCCATGTATCCCTCACTCAGAAGCAAGGAAGGTTGATGGAGGTAGCATATAAACACAATGTAAAGAAGACTTAAGGTCTACTGAATTAGGCCAAAGATAGTCAATACACTGCCTGCAGACCACTTGTTTCTGCGTGTTTCCATTTGCTTTTGGTGCCTGATGACAATCCACACTACTGAAAAAGAGATCACTGCTAGAATCACAGACCATTTCGGTGTGCCTATGAAAACTGATGGGCAAATTGCTGCCAACAGATTAGCCCAACTCCAGCTGTTTACCTTCCCTTCTGAAATGGGAGGAGGAACTTGGCTGTACGAGTCTGCACTGATGCCCCCCCATGGGACTCTGTGTTGGTATACTCTCACATCAATGTAAGCTGCTGTAGTTGCTGTTTAGTTTTAGTGACAACTGTAGTGATAGCTACAGGGACAAATACAATTGTGGTCTGCCTTTCAGTGGGTTGTGAGGTTCTGAAAGCGAACACCTCCACTCAAAGGTTTGCACACCTGAACTAGACGTTGCAGAGGGTAGACAACAGGCTGCCATTTTAATTTTTTAACTGTAGCTTTGTGTAAAATATAGTGTAGACTTGGAATGGAAGTGATTACATCCTGGAAATGTAATAGGACTCATGTGTTGTGGGGTTTCTCCCACATTTCTAGAGGTGACTAACTAACCAAGAGAATATACATATCTTATCCAGTATAGACATATCTCCTCTGGAGTTTATAAGGTTAAGGTTGTCTCATTCATCAATGTGGAAGCAAAAATAACAATTAATTTTGGGTTGTTCTTGGAAGACATCCTGCTGTGAGGTGTTGTTTTATACATATTTTCACAGTTTTCTTTTGTATTTAAGTGACAAAACCACTGGTTAATGACAAAATGATGATAATTATTTGCCTGCTTTTTAACAACAACAGTACAATTTAGGCTAGAAAGTTCCATTTCTACCACAACTGTCCAATCTCTTCATGTTGGATACCAGCAATGTTTATCTTTACTTTTTAAATACCAAGGTATGTCTCGGCAAATCTTCAAAATCCCAATTGCAGATTTATTGAAAGTTCACTTCAGAAAATTAAAGTTCAGTTTCTGTGGAATGCTGTTGTCTTAGCTGCTTTAAGGGAGCATGCTGCACTTTCATTTTGACCTCTGTGTGGAAAATTTTTCATTTAGTTCTAGCATTAGATCTGAAGTTAATATTTGCAGGTGCTATGCAGAAGCACTTTAACCTTAGCCCAGAGAATGTTTATAATGTACAGGATTCTCCATTCAATTTTTAAAAGATGTCATTAGCATCTTTACGCTAGCAAGCACAAAGCACTTAAATCGATACACTTGAAAAATGAAATGTCACCAGGCACACAGTTACCTAAGAAACACACTGGAGCCTTCCTTCCTGATAAATGCTTGTTATGATGACTTATATTTATTGTGTTGAAGCTACATTGCATTTATATAGGTAAAAGAAATACACTGGATGAGAACATATTAAGAGTGTAATTTGTGGAACTGTCCTTAAAATCCAAATCAATTAACTTTTGGAAATCTTACTTTTGGGGACTGCACCTGACAGAATTCCCCAGTCACTGCAAGGATTCTGGAAGCTACCTGTATAGGCTAGTGACGGCAAACCTTTTAGAGACTGAGTGCCCAAGGAGGAGGCGGCGACATGAGGGCAAGCACACAAGTGCCCACACACCATGTGATGTCACCGGCATGCCTCTGGTGAAGTCACATGGTTGCAGATGCATGCACTGTTTGAGGCACGCTGGTGGCACCACATGTGCACCTGTCCCCCTGTGGGTGCTCTCCACCCCATGGGTGGTCCCCCCATGGAGCCTCCCCACCACCTTAAGAGTGCTCCCCACCCTGCTGCAGTGCTTCTCCACCCCCCACACAAGTGCGCTTCTCCACCCCCCACACAAGTGCTCCACAACCCATTGGTTCACCACCAGGGCTACAGGCCAAAAAAGTAACTTTCTCAAGCTCTCATTATATAGCATGCATTTTCTTCCTAAGGCCAGCATTGTTTTCTATGTGTCATCTCATCTAGGAATTTCAGTGATCACATATGATCTTGGCTTTCATTTTCATGACCCACATTTCTAAATGTAGTCTCTTTTTCATTGAATTTCTGATAGACAGGCTTACCACATATACCTCTGTCCTTCAGTTTTCTGTCTCTAGGTCTGCTCATATGCCCCTTTATTTAATCTCTGGTGCTTTCCAATATAAAAAAACCAACCAAAGAAACAAAAAGCAAACAAAAAAGCAAACAAACAAACCAACCTCTGTCCCTGAATTCCCTTTCAAATCAATAATATTTATGCTCTTTACATTGCACAAAAACGTTTCATTTTCTGCAAAAGCGCCAAAGCAAATATTTCATGTCTCACTGCATGAGACTGTTTGAGAGTATTTATGTGTATACTGTACATGTGTTTGTGTTGTGCATTTATGTTATGTAACACTCCATCTTCCTCACCGGCCTGATCTCTTCTGAATAAGCATACCCCAGATCTTCATTGAGAAAGCCAGAGTGCTACTGAGTTTAGGCATTTTTGCAGCTGCGCAGAACTAATGTGTAAAGGTCAAACAGTATGAATCAGTAGCTTGAAAAGGAAGGTAACTAGTAGTTGTAACTGGCTGCTGCTGCTAGTTTTAACACTTGCACAAAAATAGAACATGCAGTTGCCCCAGCAACCAAGCTAATCAGCAGTCTCCACTTTTTAAAAAAACACCCAAAAGTTTTAACAGATATTTCATGCACAATCACTTTTTCAGTCACTACATCGAGATAACAATTTGGTGGGAAAGTTAACAGCAGTCACTACATCTACCCTGGTCGCCTTGCCCCACTTGAAAATCTGTGTGTGGCTAAAAGGTCACAGTGGGAACCAAGCTCCTCTCTTGAAATTATGGCACATTTGGCAGGCTCACATCTGAAATGTCATGCAGAGAAGAAAGAAAGATCAAGACCAAACTGGAGTTTGAGAAAGTTGGTTTTTAAAAAGCACACACAACTAAAGGTCTCCTTTTCTCAAAAGCCAGTCGTGTCCAACTCTAGGGAGCAGTGCTCATCTCCACTTACAGCCAAAGAGTCTCTGTCAGCATACATTTCTGACTAGACACCATAGCGCACAGACTGCTGTTAACTTTCCCACCAAATTGTTAGCTGTTTATCTACTTGCAATTACTTGCTTTTGAACTGCTAGGTTGTCAGGAGCTGAGGCAGACGATGGGCGCTCACTCAGTCATGCAGTACTTAGGTCTCGACCTGCTGACCTTCAGGTTGTCAAGTTTAGTGTCTTAACCACTAAGTCACTTCTACAGCTCACAAAATCTCCTAGCCTGCATCACTGACAGTTGTTCTTCTGAGAGATTTTGGGAGCTATATTCTTAAAAACACAATGGTTCCCAAATACCATTTCAGTGAAATCCATCTGCAATGGTGTTCTGCAGATGTTGTACTACTGTTCTACTGCATTGCAGTGTTCCCCTTCATTGCTCTTTCTATGAACTTAATCGATTAATTAACGAGCTGGTCATAAATGTTTTGCTGCCTGAGCCAAAGGACAGAATAGTACCTACTGCCAATTTCTACAGAAACCAGCTAGCCTGTAATATGGATAGCTGGAAAACATTACGATTTCATTCACCCTCTATCTCCATCTTTTGCTACCAAATCCCAGAATTCCCTCTTCTTGCTGGCTGAGCATCCTGGGAATTTCAGTCAAAAAATGTACATTTTCATATCTCTGACAAGGACTTTGCATAAAAAGTGACAGAGGTTGACCATAACAAGTTTGGCAGCAATATATTCTTTCTGTAGAACACCTGGAAAATCTTATCTAACAAACTATTGATCAATTTATTGACAGTGTTTGTGTTGTCTCATAAAATTGGTTCCTGCTTGAGAGGTTTGCAATCAATGGTGTTGTTTAGGCAGACAGGTGGAAAGGAAATAACCAAGGAGCTGTGAAGCCAAAAAGCATTTAGAATTAAAATTAATGACATTTCCTTCGTTCTTGACTCATTACTGGTTTTGGTTTAAAAAGCCAATATTGTTGTAATATCTGTATATAAATCTATAGTGCAGCCACACTACGGATATTTAGAATCTGCTCAGCATTAAAACTATATCATGGATTTGAAAAAAGAGCAGAACAGGGCAAGCATTGCAATCCAGGGGGCAAAGAATTTTTCCTCTCAGCACAAATTTTCTTCAAAAACACAAATTTTCTTCAAAAACACACAGATTGAAAATATACAGCAAGTGTGCATGGAAAACAACAAAATATTTTAATCTTCTTGTACACTTATTCTTGTGCAAGCCTATTAATTTGTAAAGACATCCCTATCTTATTTCCTTCCATAGGGCAATGTTCCTAGACCCCATTGTGCTCCTTCAAGAGAGATGGATGTAAGATATGTCCCTTCTCTGGGAACATCACTTTTCAATAACAATTGGCCATTTACCCTGGATGACTCTTGAGTGGTCCTTAATCTCCCTTCATGTCTTTCTTCCAGGAAGACATGACCATTTCTTCCTGACTTTTCATTGTTATTACAAACACATTCTGGTCTTTCTGGTTTTTCAGAGGACAGACATTATCTTTTTAACAGATGGCTCTTGGGTGAAACATTCCTCCTTAATAGGTATTTCACATTTCAGCATTTACAGAGGGGTGTATTTTTTGCCTTCCAGAGCTTGACTTTGCCTTATCTTGACTTGAGTTTACCTGCCTAATCCGTCTGCATCTTCAATGAGTCGACTTCGTCACCCATGATCAGAATTTACTTGTTGCATCTAACTGTGCCTGGACTTTACTACCTTGACTAGGTGCTGTCAGATATTCCCAGCTTCTACATGTTTTACTGACCTGTAAATTGGGACAAGGGCTCATTTATGAAATGAGATGCATTGTACTAGAAGCAATGAAAAACATGACCTAGATCAGGGGTTCTCAACCTTTTAAAGCCATGGGCCGGACCCTGCCCCCTCAGACAGCTGAGTAGGCCAGACTGGTGGTCCTCCCCGTAAATGCTGCCGTAAAATGTGTCCACTTCTTCTTCTGGTAGCGGCAGTGGTGACGCGGGTCACCTGAAATGGTGCCATGGGCTGGCCCTGGCCTATGGGCCATAGGTTGAGACCCCCTGACCTAGAGAGAAAAACTGGAAAGTAGCCTTTAAATATGGGACTTTTTTTTATAATTGGGCATGCCCAACAAAGGGAATCATGCAGAAGTTGGAGATCATTTAAGACATCTCAGTCTATAGCTCTTCCTGGTCAATGCCACTTTTCTCAGAGGAGCTCTGGCAGTAGGCCAGTGCTTGCTTAGGTAAAGGTCACCCTTGCTCGAAAGCCAGTCATATCCAACTCTAGGGTTCAGTGCTCAGCTCTATTTATAGCCAAAGAGCCAGCATTGTCTGCAGACATTTCTGTGGACATGTGGCAGGCATGCCTCAACATTGGAGTGCATGGAACGTTGTTTACCTTCCTGCCAAAGTGGTACCTATTTATCTACTTGCAATTTCTTGCTTTCGACCTGTTAGATTGGCAGGAGCTAGGACAGAGATGGGAGCTCACTCCATTGTGCAGTACTTGGGTATCAAACTCTGACCTTCTGGTCTTCAAGTTCAGTGTCTTAACCACTTGAGCCACTGCGGTCACTTGCTTACAGACAGCTTAACTTGGAATATTTACTGACCAGAGATAGAAAAACTCCAGACCCTGTGGCAGAGCCAGATACCAACTCCAAATGCCAGTTCTATTTGCCAACTATGTAAAAAACAAACAAACAAAAAAAACCAGATGCCAGAACCTATGTTACTTTGGAAACACTGTAATAGGATCAAATAGTATACACATGACATGAGTGGTTCATAACATCTGCTCAGCTTGCAATGTGATAGATCCTGTCATTTGCCAACAATACTATATGGCATTTTATGTATGACATACAGTATGTATAAGCCAGTCTCTAGGCAAGAGAATGAATTGCAATGTTTTTCAAAAGTGACTGGACATTTAAGTCTTCTAGGACACTGTTCTTGACTTTGAAGCAACTATCCTGGAGCATAAAAACTTCTGAGACAGATTCTACTGGAATCAGCTAAATAAAAATGCATTGATTTTATCTTCTGTGACTTGAATTGGGCCAGAGACATTTTATCTTATGACATGCATCAACTGGATCATCTACTACAGGGGTTCCCAACCTTTTCAAGCCAGGGACTGGGTCATGCTCTCTCAGTCAGCTTTGAGAGCTGGATATCCATTTTGCCCCACCTGCACAATGGAGGTGGCCCTTTTATCCAAATAGCTTCAAAGGGGCAGCCATTTTGTTTCTCAAATGCCCTTGGAGGGGTGGGGGCCCACATGATTTTTGCAATTCTGTTCTTTCTGTCTCTTTTGATGGCAATCACTCAATCACACAGTCTGTGTCAATTGGTCAGTCAGTCCCTCTGTATGACTTGGATTGGACTTTTCATCACTATACCTGTGTGAATTTGTTTTATTTTTTGCTATGATTTCTTTGTCACTTCCAATCACTGCTTAGCAAATGAACACTATTGAGATAACCATTAATGTTGCTACCTTTTGTATTTCCGTTCCAATTCATCTTCCTTCCACTCAAGCATGTATATTAATATCTGCTTCCTCAGGTCATGCTCCGTGCCTCTGATGAAGTGGGTACCAGTCCATGAATGCTTATGCCAAATAAATTTGCTAGTCTCTAAAGTGCCACATAGCTATTTCTCCATTAAGACTCTTTGTGCATTTGTAAGTATGAAAGTAAGACTCAGCATTCTTTTGCAAATACAGATGTAGAGTAATATGCATTGTAAATATGCATTTCAGGGGTGGGCAAGTATTGTTAGACAGCATTGCTTAGCATTCTTACCAATGCCTATGCTGGCTAAGGTTGATGGGAGTTGAGGTCCAACAAGATATGGTGGGCCCACATTTTGTCTGTTCCTGTTATGGTGAAAATGATAGAAAAGATGGTCACAAAGGTGCTTTGATCTCTCCTTAGGCATGTCTTGCTTTCCTCCTCTTGACTGTCTCAAGATATGCTGGTTTTAGCTTCCTTAGATGTTGTTGTCTTGATAATAGTAAGCACATGAACAAGCATACTGTATCAAATATATATTAGAAGGAAAGGCAAATGTTTTATTGTGTTGAATATGGATTCAGATTGGTTAACTAATCATTTTATTGTGCAATATTCATTGAATCTTTCCAGAACATGTGGAATATATGGCACTCAATTTTTAAAACTGATGTATTTTTTCCAATGATCTGTTCATCTGAAAATTGGCATGCAGTGTAAACCCACCCTGAATCTTCTCAATTTACAGTCAGTATTTGATAAAAGATGATAGCTGGCTTGCAGTAGCTTTCAGAATAGCTAGTTATGGGAGACACGAAAGTAAAAATTTCATGGTTAGGGTCAAACTTCAGCGTTATAGGCAGAAATGTGAAATGGATCTTTCTTTTGTCCATGCATAAAGCCATTCGCTCCTTGTTTAATGCAGAAATAGCCAGTTCATCATAATTTCCTATTCCTCCTGATCTTAGTTACCGGATGCAGAATAACTTTGCTTCCTTCATCAGTTTCAAACTTTGGTTAAAAAAAGACCCTGGTCTGCTCCAAAGATGGAAACTCAAATTTCCTGTTTTAGAGAAAATGGGAAACTGTGACTAACTGCAGACATTTCACTAAATTGTGCTACAAAAGGAGATGAGAAGGGCTTGCATGTGCAAATTAGGTTTCTTTGCAATGCAGCATATTATGTTAAGATGAGGTCAACTAAAAACAATCACATTTTTCATATGAACATAATATTAGTAAGCATTTCCCTTATACCACTCTGTTTCTCAACAGATAAAATAGCATACACCACAGGACTTTGAGTTTAGATGACCATTTTCAATTCTGTGATTTTGCTTATGAATTTCAACACTGGGATATTGAGAGTTTCTAAATTTAATTTCAGCCACACTTTATGTACAAAGTATGTAAGTCTTTGATGTTGGCAGATTGATACGCAGCAGTCAGCAGTTACAAAGCTAAACACATCTTTATTTGGTGGTGTGCAATCTGAACATGTGGTAATGGCGGAGGTACAGCTCCTTTTATACAGCAACAATACATTTGAATATGGATACATGGTAGCTCATTGGCCACCGCCTGCGTGACGTCATTCAGAGTCACGCCCTTCTTCACCAGGTGTAGCTGTGGCGGGAATGTTCCCGCGGTTGACAGTAATTGGGGAATTTGTACCATGTGAGCTGAATGCTACCCTCTATGGGTAGCTAGCTCGTGTTCCATTACAGCTGAGAAACATTGTATTCATTGCAAGGTTACATTCTTACATTGGAGTGGTTACATTCATTCTTAAAGATATAGAACAAAGGCTTAACCAAGTAACAGATGTCCATAAATTTGTTTGCCCTTAATCAATAAGGCATCCAGCAGGATGTTTCACTCTTTTTTAAAACAAGGACAGAAAACAGCAGTCATCATCATCAAAAATAATTTTTGCACAAAAGATACATTTTGCTGCACAATACCCATATCTGTGAAATGTTACCAAAAAAATTCCAAACACAAACAACACACAAAAGCCTTCATGAAATTACCTATTGAGGAGAAAACAGTGAGGATGAAATAAGCAAAGATTTACTATATATCCCTAGTCTTGGTCTTATGAGAATGTTTGCTTTCCAAAAGAACTGCTTAGTACCATACTGTGCTTAACAAAGGCAAAACAAATGCCTGCAGTGTACTAGCTCAACAGGCTGTGTGACAGCCAGAGGAAGAAATAGATGATGAGTGTGTGGGTACACAGACACATCTGTGAGTATACATGCACAAGTGCACCTCTGTTCACTCATGCATGCATGCACAAGTGCACTCCTGCCCTGAGGAGCAAGTTCTAAAAGCTGACACTTTTTGGCTCTGAATCTCTTTTCATGACTTCTGTGAGCAAGTGAGGACTGTGAGGAGAAAATTAGGATTGATCCAGACTCCCACATATTTTCTTGAATAGGTAGCAGGTATAGATGCCAATCTAGCTTGGAAATTCTAGAAGTTATAAGATAGTAACTATTTTGCAAGAGGTTTACATTAACTGTGATGAAACTATGATATTTCCAGTACAAACTAATACATCAATTCTTGTTTTTCCAATATATTGCTTGTAACTTGTTGTGCTTGGGCACCACTGTTTACATTTCCTGGAATGGAGATCTCATTATTATAACCAGGGAAAGTGATGTGAAGAAAGAAGCAGGGTGCTGCCTACACACAGCTGATTAGAATGCTGTAGAAATGTGAAAAATGCTCAATAAATTCCTCATGTACATTGTTTTTGGCTTTTTTTTTACTTGACTGGATACCTTTATGCAGATTCTGAAGTCTCCATGAGATTCATTGTGTCCAGCTAAGAATAAGATAAAATGTTCCTACTGCCACTTCGTGTCTTCCTAATTTGCACATAGCTTTTGAAACCACATTAACCATCATGGTTCCACCTTGTGGTATTCTTGCCTTCATCGTTTTTGCAAGATCCTTAGACTTCTCTGCTGGAAAAATTCCATGGACTTTCCTGAATGAGCCTGAGAGTTGGGAAGTCTAGTGAACTGTAGTCTCAAAAAGTGACTTTTTAAAACTCTGCAACAGAGGGTCACAGCTCAATATTAGACCACATGCCACATACGCAGGAAGTGTCTGGTTCAACTCCTAGCATTTAAAGATAAAGTAGCAGGTGAGCTGCAAAACCTCAGCCTTGGACTGCCTAGTGAGCCAATGCTGGGCCCAAAAGTCCATGTTGGTCTATAGATAACCAGGCCAGGTCCAAGACAATCTATTATATTCTTAAACAACACACCACCATTTTAACTGTCCTTTAAACAGACACAGAGTATCTTGACTTCTGTTATTGTTCCCAGGGTACTGTGGTGGCTCAGTGGTTAAGAGGCTGAACTTGACAACTGGAAGGTTGGCAGGTCAGCAATTCGAGTACTGCATAACAGAGTGAGCTTCTGTCTCTGTCCCAACTCCTGCCAACCTAGCAGTTTGAAAGCAAGAAATTGCAAGTAAATAAATAGGAACCACTTAAGTGGGAAGGTAAACAGCGTTCTGTACACTCCGGTGTCTGGTCATGGTCCATGGAAATGTCTGCAAACACAGACAACGCTGCTCTTTGGCTATAAACAGAGTTGAACACTGTACCCTAGAGTTGGACACAACTGGCTTTTGAGCAAGGGTGACCTTAACTTTACTATTGTTCTCAGTGTATTTTTCAGTGTCTTCAGTCTTCTTCATTCCCATGCTGGTGCTTTGCCTTCTTTTCTGTAACTTTAATTTTGTTCAGCCATTCAGAACTTTGCTTCTTTTAAAATCTGGATTTATGTGCTACACAAACCTTTTTACAATGAGAGATAAAATAGAGTGGAAGCTTTATTGTACTCAGGCTAAGCAATGAGCAAGTTGTCTCTATACATATATTTTATGAAAGCATGGCTTGTCTAGCTCCATGTTGTACTTCAGTTCTGAATCTGAAAATTATGGAGGCTTCGAGCATGTTTGGATAAAATGATCCAAAGGTTTAAAGAACTGAATACATCAGAAACTATTATGAGGTTAAGCTCTGTCTGTATAATACGCTCAATTTCAAAGAACAACTCTCAGATTTTTTTTTCATTTGAACTAATCTGTTTGAACATGTTCCCAGAAAAGAAAACATCATTGTGCAATAATCTAAGTTGGGAGAGGGGAGAATGTAATGTATTCCAATAAATGTCTGGATGCCTTAATCTTAGGTAAGAGTATTAAAGGGAGAAGATACAATCTCCTCAAGTAATAAAGGCTTTGTATTGAATCACTACCTGATGGTTCCATCACTACTTCATTACTGGTGACCTATAACAAAAACAGGCTTGTTGCTGTATTTAAAAATAAAGCATGCCTGCCTGCACAAATGCATACACAAACAAGCTGGGCTACCGTGTAGGAAGAATTTGATTAAAAGAAAAACTGGCATGTGACTTCATCGCCTCCATTTTCTCCACAAGCTCCTTGCAAGGAAGCATATCTTAAAAGAAAAATAAATTCTGAGAAGAATCTCTCCCACTCACTCCCAGTGTTAGGACATGCAATATTGTTATTCCCCCAATAAATACTGGCCAATTTCAAGGAAACAAATGATCATTCTAGCTACTTTCCCAGGAAAAAAGAATCCCAACCCAGTACTTATATTTCATTTGGTTTCAATTGCCAGACCAACAGATGCTCTCCCCTCAGAATGCTCTGCCTACCTCCCAGCCCTGTCACATATTATAAGGTGCTTAGTGGGGATGTGACCATTTGGGGCGGGGGGGCACACAGACCTATCTGCGCTCCAGGGGTCATTTCCAGTTTTGAACAAAGATTCCCCCAGGGCTAAGAAATCAACTCCAAGCTCTAACCCCCTCAGATTGTTCACTCAAAAAACTTTCGATTTCAATTTCAATTTTTATTTATATCCTGCCCTACTCAGCTTGTGCCGACCGAGGGAGGCTCCAACATATCAATAATACACACAATCAGTACAGCAAGAATTTAAAAACAAACATCAACAATATCCCCAATAAATACACAATGTTTCAATATAAAAATCCCAAATACAAAGTATCCATCAATACAGTATAAAAAATACAATATTCAAATCAATAATGAGGTATACAAATCACCAGCCCAGCAACAAACATGGTGAATCCCCCCCTGTACCTACTAGATGTCCTGTGGCTTTTCAACTAAAAGTTTTAAGTTGTCTGTGGATTCCCTCAGAGGCTACACTGAAGATCATAGACTGTACTTTGGCCACCTGTCATAGATTTTAAAAACTGTACTGCATTTTGATGAATGAAAGGAAGGAAGAAAAAAATCAGTGGCATGCAACATATTTCAATATGAAAGAATGCTTCAGGGTTTTTGTCAGTTGTGCATGTGTATAAGTTTCAGGCAGTGCAGTCAAAATGCCCTTTATATTTCTTACATTTATGCCATTTAAAAAACCCTCCATATACTAGATTTTATATTGTGTTTCAGAATGGCTTTTTCCCATTCCAGTAATAATCACATATAGATATAGACAGTACAAGGAATACCAAAATGGTGAAATTGATATGAACTGATACATTTGTATGAAGATAAATTATATATATATGTACAAATATGAGCAATATAAACACTTTGGTGAAATAATTTTCTGGAGAGTCATTAGAGCAAGGAAAGGTAAAGGTCTCCCTTGCTTGAAAGCCAGTTGTATCTGACTCTAGGGGGCTGTTCTCATCTCTGGTTACGGCCAAAGAGCCAGCCCTGTCTGTATCTGCAGATATTTCCATGGTCATATGGAAGGCATGACTAGACGCCGGAGCACATGAAATGTCGTTACTTTTTCTGCTCAAATGGTACTTATTTATTTACTTGCAATTTCTTGTTTTTGAGCTGCTAAGTTGGCAGGAACTGGGATAGACACGGGAGCTCACTCTGTCATACAGCACACAGGTCTCAAATTGCTGACCTGCCAGCCTTCCAGTCGTCATGTTCAATGTCTTAACCACTAAGCCACTAGTCCTACAGCAACGAAAAAGGGTTGACTAAATGCAAACATTTGAGAAATTGCATGCAAAAGGGTATTGTTGTGTCCAAAGCTTAAATCTGTTTCAAAAGTCAAACCGCGCCGAGACTGGAGAACAGAAGTGCGCCCTTTCTAGAGGCGCGAAATTCAAATACATGTTAGCGTGGGAAATATTGAACTTTGTTTGTCCTCCAGAAGCCCGCCTAAATGTATCTTGTTTTGTAACGGTCAAATCACTGTATATATAGAGGCCACCCCTGTACATAGGCCCCAGTCCGAAGTATGAGCTGAATAAAGATCCTACTGGTTAGAGTACCAGTACTTCTTGTTCTGGACTCAACAGGTATTATATTATGGAAATAACTTTTGCAAAAATGAAAAAAGTGGCATCTGCACTTTAGTGTTTGGGAATCAAGACAATGGAGGCGGCTGTAAGCTAGCCTATCACATCTTTATTGCATGGAGTACAGCATGAACATGTGGTAATGGCGGACAAACAGCTCTTTTTATACGGTGGCTATCCAGTTGAATATGGCTCGTCGACAGGCATTGGCTGCTGTCCAAGTGACGTCATCCTTGGTCACGCCTTTCTTGTCCAGGTGAGGTGAGCGCGGGAATCTTTCCCACGCAGCTGAAGGCATTTGAGTAATGTGAACCATGTGAGCTGGGCGCTCGCTATTGCCCCCGGTGGCCACTAGCTCGCGTCCTCATACAGAAGGTTACAGTGTTACCTGTACCCATTCGTGTGGTTACAAATACATTCAATACACTACATTCAATACACAACATCCCTCCCCCCTAAGATGGGACAAAGTCCCTTAACCAAACTGGTTTCCCGCATGTGCATTTTGGCCGTGCGGCCGTTATGCTTGACTCGGCCATGCCCCCTCGTCTGTGTCCTACTGGTTCTTGTCCTGCAATTGGAGAGGATGACTTGTTAGTGACTCACCGCGGGCTTTCAGCTTTGGGATGGGCAGGAGAAGGGGGAGGAAGGTTTTCTGATGTGGATGTGGACAAACCGGGGGCACTAGGGGCTAAAGAAAACCCCCGCTCTTCGCTTGGACGGGTGGGGGAACACTCCGAAACCCCCCCCCCCGGTTTGGTAACTCAAAATCTAATTCAGGGGCAACAGTGGCAAACTCATTCCCCTCCTTCGAGGGACTGGGTAGAACTACAGGGGCAAACTCGTTCCTCTCTTTCAAGGGACTGGATAAAACTGGCGTATGAAAAGGATATGAGTTTGAACCTATGCTCCCCCCCTTGTTTGGGACTGTTGCCCTTCGTTTTCTCCCCCTTGGGATAAACGGGTGGAGGAGGACCCTAACGCTGAACTTTGCTGTTGAGCCCCTCTGTCCGGCCCCCCAATCACTCGGTGCCTAAGTTGGTCAGCGTGCCTCCTCCAGAGGAGACCCGTGTTGGTCTCGACACAGAATGAGACTGGTCCTGTTTGATCAATGACTACCCTCGGCACCCATGCTGGCCCTGTGGTGGCGTAGTTCCTGCAATGAACAGGCTCTCCTATCTGGAAGTTTTTGGTGGGGCTGTGCTCAATGTTTCTTCCTCTATCCTCGACCCGGGTGGGATCCAATCTAGTTAATAATGAGTGTAACTTCCTTTTCATGAGGAGTTCCGCGGGAGAGAATCCCAACGCCAATGGCGTCACTCGATATGCCAACAGAAACTGGCAGAGCTGCTGGTCCAGATCCCCGGGACCCATGCGCCGCAGCCCTTCTTTCATTGTGCGCACCAGACGTTCCGCCTGGCCATTTGTTGCAGGGTGAAAGGGGGCTGAGGTAATGTGCCGAATGGCGTTGGACTCTAAGAACGCCTGGAACTCGGCTGATGTGAAACAACTCGCATTGTCACTAATAATGATGTCAGGTATCCCGAAGGTGCATATCAGTTTGCGCAGTTGTTTTATGGTCCCAGCTGATGAGGTGTTGCGCATTGGAATTACCTCTAACCACTTGGAGTATGCGTCCACCACAAGCAGAAAAAATGAACCCCTGAATGGCCCTGCGAAGTCTATGTGGAGGCGGGACCACGGCCCCCTAGCTGTGTCCCATTCTCTGTGTGGGAGGCGGGACTCCTCAGGCCGAGAGCTCTGGCAACTTTCGCAGGTGTTCACCATGTGTTCAATGTCTGCGTCTAGCTGAGGCCACCAGAAGTAGCTTCTGGCCAGCGCCTTAGAGCGCACAATCCCTGGGTGGCTGACATGTAAAAGCTGTAGCACCCTCGCTCTTAATGCTTGTGGGACCACCACCCTTGTGGGACCACCACCAGACACCCCCTTTCTGAGGACAACTCAACCCTCTTCCTGAAAAATGCAGCAAACTCGTCTGCGGGGGGAGCTGTGGGCCACCCCTTCTGTACCCAGGATCTCACAAGGGCCAAAGTTTTATCCTTGGCCGTTGCGGCAGCAATTTCCTTGGGCAAAATGGGGGGTGCATCTAGGGCTTCTATGAGGAGGACTTGGCTATCCTGTTCTACCTCACACTTTGGGTCCCCCAGGTGGGGCAGAGGAGACCTTGAGAGGGCGTCCGCGTGGCTTATCTCTTTCCCGGGGCGGTACTCTAACGAACCCCTGTATGCATTCAGAAAAATCGCCCACCTAAGCATCCTGGGGGAGAGGATCTGTGGAGTGGGCTTGTCTGAGGTGAAGATACCCAACAGGGGCTTGTGATCGGTTATAATGGTGAATGGGCGACCATACAAAAAATCATGGAACTTCTTTGTACCTGCGACAATGGCAAGTGCCTCCCTATCTGTTTGGGCGTAATTTCGTTCTGCCTTGGACAATGATCTCGAGTAGAATGCAACTGGGGCTTCTCGCCCCCCCTCTAGCACGTGGCACAGGACCGCCCCCAGCCCCACTGGTGAGGCGTCGCAGACCAAGACTACCGGCTTCTTTGGGTCGAAGTGGGTTAGAATAGCCTCTGAGGAGAGGAGCTGCTTGAGTTCCCTGAAAGCCCACTCCTGCTTCTCTCCCCACCACCAAACCGCATCCTTCTTCAGCAACCCATGCAGGGGCTCTGCAATCGTCGCTTTCCTGGGCAGGAAAGAATGGTAAAAATTCAGCAGCCCCAGGAAGGACTGCAGCTCTGGTTTTGCGGTGGGGCGAGGGGCGTTTTGAATAGCTGAGACTTTGGACTCAGCGGGTTTCACCCCCTCAGAGGTTATACGGAACCCCAGAAACTCCACCTCCCTGGCCAGAAACACACATTTGTCCCTCCGCAGCCTCAACCCCGCGGATTCGAAAGCTGTAAGGACCCTATCTAGTCTCTGGGCCAGTTCTGATTCGCTCTCCCCAGATATCAATATGTCATCGAAAAATGGCAAGACCCCCGGGAATTTCTTTAACAAACGTTCCACAAGAGACTGAAATATCCCCGGCGCCGAGTTCACGCCAAACTGTAGGCGCGTCACCTTGAATGCCCCCTTGTGAGTTACAATGGTCTGCGCAGCAGCTGTGGCTGGGGTTACTGGAAGCTGCTGCTACGCCTGCGCCAGATCTAGTTTAGCGAAAACTTTTCCCCCATGTAAAGTAGCCAGCAGATGGCTAACTACCGGCACCGGATAGGCATTAGGGTGGATCGCCTTGTTAATTGTACACTTGTAGTCAGCGCAAATTCGCACCTCCCCATTTGCTTTCAACACTGTAACAATAGGAGTCTCCCACTCTGCAGAGTCCACCGGCACTAAAATCCCTTGCCCCACTAATTTGTCCAGTTCCGCCTCAATTTTGTCCTTTAGGGTGAATGGGACCCGACGTGGCTTGAGTCTAATTGGGCGGACCTCCGGGTCCAGGTCGAAAGAAACTGGGGGGCCCTTGTACTTCCCGAGTCCCTTCTTGAATACCTCTGCGTGTGCGTCGCACACTGCCTGAATCTCATTCCCCCCGATGGCATGGACGCCGCCTATGAAGATGTCCAGGGGTTTGAACCATTGTGTTCCCAGGAGATTACACCCCCCCTCTCTTAGGACTACCAGGGGGAGTTTCCTTCGGAGTCCCTTGTACCGTGTCTCGAAGTCCCCAATCCCCAATACTAGAATTACATTTCCCTGCACATCTCTTAAGTTCGCCCCCATCTCCTTGAGTTTGGGTCGCTCCTTGGTGGGAATCCGCAAAAATTCCTTATGGGAAATGAGGGAGTATACAGACCCCGAGTCTATCTCCATCTTAACAGGGACCCCTTGCAACAGTACCTCAGCATAAAAACGTGGTTGCCCTAGAGGCACGCTGTGGATGGCCACGTCGTCTTCCGCATGCACTCGCAGGCACACGTGGTTCCCCTCTGGGTTGTCGCTGCCATCGCAGACTCTCCCGACGCCATCCCGGCTCCCCGTGGAGCGCTTACTCTCTTCCCGGCGTTGCTTGCAGACCCTGGCGATGTGGCCCTTCCGCCCACAGTTGTGGCACTCAGCCTTCCTGAATGGACACTTGCTCCTCTCGTGGGACGCTCCGCAACCATCACAGCGCCGACCCCCCTTCCCTTTCTTCTCGCTCAGCCCTTTCCTGACCTTCCGGACCCCCTCATCTTCGCTGGAGGCTGGGGTGGCAGAAGCCTCTGAGGATGTGGGCGAGCGTGGGGCAGGGGTCGCCCTCCAGGCCGCCTGGACGGCGGATGCAGCTGCTTCGACTGGTGGGGGCTTTGCCTTGAGAAGCTTGTACCCGGCCCACATGGATTCAGCTGCCAGGGCCTCTTGCAGTACCTCTTTAAAAGTGAGGTCGTGGCCTCGGTTCATGAGCTTCCTCTGAGTCTCCCCATCTCTCATCCCGCAGAGCATCCTGTCCCTTAGGGCCACGTCTAGAATCTCCCGCCATTCGCATGGGGTTGCCAACAAACGGAGGGCCGCTGCATACTCGGATACTGACTCATCCGGATTTTGGTCCCTCCTCAGGAAGGCTGCCCTGGCGGAGAAGAAGGACACCTTGGGCTTGAAGTGGTTCCGCAGAACCGCCAGTATCTCCGTTACCGAAACCTGGTCCACCTCTCGTGGTGCCACCAGATCCATCAGCGCTTGCATGGCGTGGAAACCGAGCATCGTGATGAGGAGACCCTTCTTCTTTCCAGCATCGGTGATGCCGGCATACGCCACCGTACTCTTAAAATGCATTTCAAACCAGTCCCATCGCTCGGGATGGGACACGTCGAAAACTGGTTGCTGTGATCTTGTCTTGTCCCCGTGGGAATCCATCATCCCACCTTCGTTGCCAATTTAGTGTTTGGGAATCAAGACAATGGAGGCGGCTGTAAGCTAGCCTATCACATCTTTATTGCATGGAGTACAGCATGAACATGTGGTAATGGCGGACAAACAGCTCTTTTTATATGGTGGCTATCCAGTTGAATATGGCTCGTCGACAGGCATTGGCTGCTGTCCAAGTGACGTCATCCTTGGTCACGCCTTTCTTGTCCAGGTGAGGTGAGCGCGGGAATCTTTCCCGCGCAGCTGAAGGCATTTGAGTAATGTGAACCATGTGAGCTGGGCGCTCGCTATTGCCCCCGGTGGCCACTAGCTCGCGTCCTCATACAGAAGGTTACAGTGTTACCTGTACCCATTCGTGTGGTTACAAGTACATTCAATACACTACATTCAATACACAACATGCACAGAAATATAAACTCATTTCTCAGCGGGTGTTTTATGTGGATGAAAGTTGCTGGTTTCACAAACGGAAGGGTACACAAATCAAAAACGAACTCAGGATATGTACACTGCTGGGAATTCTGTGATGGATAATATCTAAAATCCCCTGAAGTCCCTCCCATCATGCCTACAAGCTGGATTCTGCCTTCATCCTTCTGCAATTACTGGACATCAGCCTCATTTTCTCTCTGCAGTAGTAGCAATAACTCCTCAAAGAAATTAGGGCAAGATTGAATGAGCAGCTGGTGCCTTTCCAAGCACACAGAACTAATATAAAGCTAAATAAGAAGAGCCTTGTGACGCTGTTAATACATTCAAAGCACTCATCAGATCTGTTGGGAAGAGGAATGGCAGATTGTAGTGCTGCTGCAGTTCACAGGACTTCTCCATTACCTGCAGGCTAAACAGTGTACATTTTAATCATTGTACTGATTGGTTGGAGCAGACATGAATAGAATGGTTGAACTGGATTGTAATTATTTAAAGCAAACCTTGCCAATAGGCAGCCATTCCGGGCAGCAGGTTCTGAATGTCTTGCAAGCTAAATGAATTGTTAATTTTAAAATATATATTGTAATATTAATATTTTTATAGCTAGGGATGTGGAAAAGTGTTTGTGAGCTAAAAGTGCTTGTGACTAAGTGGCTGTTGTAGCTTAGTGAAAGTTGGCAAGTCAGCAGTTTGAGACCCAAGTGCTACGCAATGGAGTGCGCTCCTGCTGCTTGTCTCAGCTCTTGCCAACCTAGCAGTTTGATAGCAAGAAATTGCAAGTAGATATATAGGTACCACTTTGTCAGGAAAGGTAACATTGTTTTATGTGTTCCAGCATCTAGTCATGCCTGCCACATGACCACAGAAATGTCTGCAGACACAGAGAGTGCTGGCTCTTTCACTTTAAATAGAGATGATACAATGAGGTTGGTAAGCCTGTTTATGACAGTCACTATTTACCCTTTTGAGAGGCCTTTCTTAGGATTAATATTTTAGCCTTTGTAACTGGTATTGCTTTTAAACAAACAAACAAACTTCTCTCTCTCTCTCTCTCCAGGGATCAACCATTCTAGATAAGCAAGGTTTGTCTTTTCAATTTATATGAACTACTTTAAATCTGGGGACATACATGAACAGGAAGGTGTTTTTTTTAAAAAAAATCATAACTTTACTGTATGGGACCAAAGACAACAGAACAGCCGAAGGGTTGGCTTAACACAGGTTTATTGCATAGGGATCTGGTGGAGCATGAGGTAATGGCGGTGATACATCTCTTTATATACAGTAGGGTTATACATTTGAATCTTGTAGCACGGTAGCTCATTGGCCGCTACCTGCGTGGCCTCGCCCAGGCACGCCTCTCTTCCGTAGTTCTTCTTTCCTGCTGCTGAATGCGGGGAAGGTTTTCCCGCGGCTGTCCGTGATTGAGCAATGTGAACCATGTGAGATTGAACGCTCGCAGCTGCCCTCTATGGGCTGCTTGCTCGCGTTCCTTTACAGCTGCTACATTGTAATTGGGGTTGTTACATTCTGACAGTACAAGACATGCATACACAACATCCCTCCCCCCTAGGATGGGACGAAGTCCCGCAACCAATGTGGCTTGCCGCACATTCGCTTGGGGCGTGCTTGCGCCTGCCCTAGTACCGGAGAGCCTGTGATCCCTGACTCCGTGGGTGCTTGTCCTGCAACGGGAAACGGGGATTCATTAGTGGCTCTGTGGGGCGTCTGTGCCTGCCTTGCGCTGGGGGAAGGGAATGGGATGAACAACTGGGACGTGAACCCCTGTCTGTTTCCCTCGGACCCCGGGGACCCTCCGATCGTGAACCGCGGGACCGATGAGGATGCCCTTGTGGTTCTGCTCCCTTCTGTCCCCCGCTCGGGGGACCTTGAGCCTGTGGCGGACGGCCTCGCCGTCGCCTCCTGCCTTGGGGGTGTCGGTCTCCGGGACATTGGCGCTATGTTGCACTCTAATTCACAGGGGCTTCTGGGACTGGAAGTACCAGGGGCTGAACTGAAACCCCTCTTCTCGCTAGGACGGGTGGGGGACCACTCCGCTAACTCCCCCTGGCACTGTAAATTACAATCTAAACTTTTTGGGGATTCTGTATTTTGGGAACGCTCTCGGGGGATGTGTGTGTGTTCGGGGCTCTTCCTTTCCGCCGCAAACTCCCGCAAAAGATTTCTGAGGATCGATTCCCTTTCCTCCCCCCTTGGTGGGGACCCATGTTCCCCTTTCCCTCCCCCTTGGGTTAAGCGGGTGGGGGAGTGCCCTAACGCTGGTTCGTTGCTACTCTCGTTTTCGTCCTGCTTTCCGGGGACCCTCCGCCTGAGTTGATCTGCGTGCCGCCTCCACAGGAGGCCTGTATTGGTCTCCACGCGGTATGAGATGGGGCCGGTTTGTTCTATTACAATGCCGGGCACCCAGGCTGGTCCCCCACTGGCGTAGTTCCTGCAATGCACGGGGGCGCCTACGCTAAAACTCTTTGAGGAATCCATCTCTACATTTCGCCCTTTGTCTTCTACTCTGGTGGGGTCTAGCCTGGAGATTACCGTAGCCAGCTTCCTGCGCATTAGCAACTCCGCGGGGGAGTATCCTGACGCTAGTGGGGTGACCCTGTACCTTAGCAGGAACAGGCATAGTTGTCGGTCTAGATCTCCGGAGCCCATGCGCCGCAGTGCGTCTTTAGTGGTGCGCACGAGGCGCTCTACTTGGCCGTTGGTGGCCGGGTGGAAAGGGGCGGAGGTGATGTGCCGAATGGCGTTGAGATCCATGAATTCCCTGAACTCGGCGGACGTGAAACAGCTAGCGTTATCACTGACGAGGGTGTCGGGTAAACCGAACGTGGAAAAGACCCTCCGTAACTGTTTAACTGTGGTGGCCGAGGAGGTGCTCGAGACTGGGATGACCTCCAACCACTTTGAGAACGCATCCACCACTAGGAGGAAAAGCGTTCCCCTGAACGGCCCTGCAAAGTCTACGTGTACCCGGGACCAGGGCCCCCTCGCTGTGTCCCACTCTCTATGTGGCAGACGAGCCTCTTCTGGCCTGGAGCTTTGGCACGCTTCGCAAGTGCCGACCATGTGCTCGATGTCGGCATCTAGCTGGGGCCACCAAAAGTAGCTACGGGCTAGTGCCTTAGAGCGGACGATTCCGGGGTGGCTGACGTGCAGCAGTTTAAGCACCCTCGGCCGGAGGGACGTGGGGATCACTACCCGCTGTCCCCACAAAAGGCAACCCCTCTCTAGGGACAATTCTAATTTCTTTTTGAAAAATGTGTCGAATTCCGCTGCTGGGGAAGACATGGGCCACCCTTTCTGTACCCAGGAGCAAACTGTAGCTAACGTTTTGTCCTTACTGGTCGCTTTGGCGATGTCGGCCGGCACTACTGGAGGGGCGTCTAGGACCTCTATCATTAAAACCTGGTGGTCTCTCTCTTCCTCGCCCATGTGGCAGCAATCCCGGGGAATGGGGGACCTCGACAGGGCGTCCGCATGGCTGATCTCCTTTCCGGGCCGGTATACCAACGCGTGCTGATACGCGTTGAGAAAAATGGCCCACCTGAGCATTCTCGGGGACAGGATTTGGGGTGTGGGCTTATCTGCGGTGAAAATGCCTAGCAAGGGCTTGTGGTCTGTCACTATGGTGAAGGGGCGGCCATACACGAAATCATGAAATTTCTTGGTCCCCGCAATTATCGCTAGTGCTTCCCTGTCTGTCTGGGCGTAGTTTCTCTCCGCTTGGGACAAGGACCTAGAGTAAAACGCTATCGGGGCCTCCCTCCCGTTCTCCAGCACGTGGCATAACACCGCCCCCACCCCCACCGGGGATGCATCGCAAATCAGGACCACTGGGCATTTGGGATTGAAGTGGGTCAGCACAGCATCTGATGCCAGGAGTCGCTTCAGGTCATTGAAAGCCTTCTCGTGGTCGTCGCCCCACTTCCATGCCTCGTCCTTTTTTAACAATTTGTGTAGCGGTTCCGCCACGGCTGCCTTCCGAGGAAGGAAGGAGTGGTAGAAATTGAGCAGCCCAAGGAACGACTGCAGCTCGGGCTTGGAGGTGGGGCGAGGGGCCTTTTTGATGGCGGCCACCTTGGATTGGGATGGCCTTATTCCCTCGGGAGTAATGCGGAACCCTAGGAACTCGACCTCGGTTGCGAAGAAGACGCATTTGTCCTTTCGCAACCGCAACCCCGCCTTTTCGAATTTTTCTAGGACCCTTCCCAACCTTTCTGCCAATTCTGCCCGGCTCCCCCCTGTGATCAATACGTCATCAAAGTAGGGTAACACCCCCTCTAGTCCCTTTAGGAGGCGTTCCACGAGTGATTGGAAAATCCCGGGCGCCGAATTCACGCCGAATTGGAGGCGCGATACTTGGAACGCCCCTTTGTGTGTGACTATTGTCTGCGCAGCAGCCGCGGCGGGGGTGACCGGGAGCTGCTGGTAGGCTTGGGCCAGGTCGAGTTTAGCAAAACACCTCCCCCCGTGCAACCTGGCCAACAAGTGGCTGACTACCGGCACCGGATACGCATTAGGGCGGATCGCCTTATTGATGGTGCACTTGTAATCAGCGCATATGCGGACCTCCCCGTTGGCCTTGAGTGCTGTTACAATTGGAGTTTCCCACTCCGCAGAATCAACAGGAACAAGAATCCCCTGGCCCACCAATTTGTCCAACTCCGCCTCTATTTTGTCTTTTAGGGCGAAAGGCACCCTGCGCGGTTTAAGTCTGATTGGACGCACTCCAGGGTCCAGGTCGAAAGTCACTGGGGGGCCCTTGAATTTTCCGAGTCCCTTTTTAAAAACTTCGGGGTGCGCCTCACACACGCTCTGTATTGGATCAGTCCCGGCGGCGTGTATTCCCACGGCGTGCACCCCCCCGATGAACAACCCCAGGGGCTGAAACCATTGAGTCCCGAGGAGGCTGCATTTACCTCCTTTGAGGACGACTAGGGGAAGCGTTGCAGTGCGCTTTTTGAACTGGACCTGGAACTTCCCCACCCCCAGTACCGGGATGCGGTTCCCTTGCACGTCCTTTAGTGTGGCCCTCAGCGCCTTGAGCTTGGGCCGCGCGTGGGGGGGTATCTTTAGGAACTCTCCCTGAGAGATAATAGAGTAAGAAGAACCCGAGTCCACCTCCATCCTAACAGGGGCCCCTTGTATTACTACCTCGACGAAGTATCGGGGATGCTCCGTGGAAACGCTGAAAACCGGAGCGTCGTCCTCGCTGTCGTCGGAGATGCGTCCGACGCCGTCCCGCTTCCTCGTGGTCCGGGTGCCGTGGTCCTTGGGCCTCGTGGTGCGATCCTGCCTCGCCGAGCGGTCTGGGGATCTCCTCTTGGCCTCGCGCCGCTTCCGGCAGACCTTGGCGATGTGCCCGCGCCGGCCGCAGTTGTGGCACTCGGCCTTGCGGAACGGGCATTTGGCGCGGGCGTGGGCGGCGCCGCAGCCGTCGCAGCGTCGGCCATCCTTCTGGACCCGCCGGACGTCCTCGTCGTCGCCGCTCTCCGTGGACGAGTTCGAAACCCGCCGGGCCGCGCGCACCGAGCTCTCTGCCTTGGCGGTTTTTGGTCGCCAGTCCTGGAGCTCTTGCACGCCGGCCGTCGTGGCTTCCGCGGCCTGCGCCGTGTCGAGGACCTGTTGCCACGTGGGAGGCGGCTCCTGTTTCATCAGCGCGCGCTGGGTCTCGGTGTCCCTCAGGCCGCAGAGCAGGCAGTCGCGGAGGGTGACTTCTGGGGTCTCCCACTTGCAGGGGCCGGCGGCCATCCGCAGGGCCGCGGCGAACTCGGCGACCGATTCCCCGGGCGCTTGGACTCGCCTCCAGAACGCGCTCCGAGCGGGGAACATCGCTATCGCGGGCCGGAGGTGGGCGCGCAACACAGCCAGAAGCTCTTTGGCTTTGTAGTCGCTCACCCTCCTCGGCGCGATCAGGTCCACCAGAGTCCTTTTTGTCTCGTGTCCGAGCATGCGGACGAAGATGGCCCTCTTCTTGTCTTCATCTGAGACTTCGAGCTCCACCAGCGCTCCGTTGAAGTCTATCTCAAACAGCTCCAAGTCTCCCGGCTTCCTGATCTCGTAGCCGGCGCATGTCTTGGTCCCGTGGGCAGCCAAATCCCACCTTCGTCGCCAATTTACTGTATGGGACCAAAGACAACAGAACAGCCGAAGGGTTGGCTTAACACAGGTTTATTGCATAGGGATCTGGTGGAGCATGAGGTAATGGCGGTGATACATCTCTTTATATACAGTAGGGTTATACATTTGAATCTTGTAGCACGGTAGCTCATTGGCCGCTACCTGCGTGGCCTCGCCCAGGCACGCCTCTCTTCCGTAGTTCTTCTTTCCTGCTGCTGAATGCGGGGAAGGTTTTCCCGCGGCTGTCCGTGATTGAGCAATGTGAACCATGTGAGATTGAACGCTCGCAGCTGCCCTCTATGGGCTGCTTGCTCGCGTTCCTTTACAGCTGCTACATTGTAATTGGGGTTGTTACATTCTGACAGTACAAGACATGCATACACAACAATAACTCAAATTTTTTTTTGCTGAAACTTCTGCCAAATTTGATGGAGATCTGAAGTCCACTTTCAAAATTGCAAATTTTTGTTTCTGGTGCTTTGATTTTTAAAATTGCCTTGTAGAACATAGTTTTGATGTACAGCACAACAGCATAGTATACGTCAGCAAGTATTCTCTGATATATGGTGACCCTAATAGGGTTTTCAAGGTATGGGAGATGTTCAAGTAATAGTTTACCATTGCCATCTACCAGTTTAGTGTCTTGCACGGAAGACAAAGAAGGAGCCGCAGTAAGGGCTAAAACACAGCTTTATTGCATGATGGTCAGGATGAACATGGGGTAATGGCGGAGGTACAGCTCTTTTTATACTGCAACAATACATTTGAAAAGGGTTACACGGTAGCGTATTGGCTGCTACCTGCGTGACGTCATTCTGAGTCACGCCCTTCTTCTCCAGGTGTTCCTTGTGCGGGAAGGTTCCCGTGGCTGCCGGTGACTGGGGGAATTTGAACCATGTGAGCTGAACGCTTGCAGCTGCCCTCTATGGGTAGCTAGCTCGAGTTCCTTTAACAGCTGAGTTACATTGTGATCATTGTTAGGTTACATTCAGACATTCTTAAAGTGATACAGTTACATACACAACAACCAGTGAGTTTGAACATAGATATCCTGAGTCATAGTCTCTTTTACATCACACTGGCAGTATAATTGGGTATGTTTAAGTTTGGATAGAAGACAGCAAGGAAGGTCAGGTTGAGTGTGTGACAGGGCAATGATCCCCCACTTATTTTGATGGTCAAGTGAATCCTAGGCCAACACTTCTAACCTAGGGTACTGCCACCACACCATACTGCCTCAATGTGTCATAGAAGTCAATGAGCATTATTAGCATGAAGCAGGATCTGTTTATTTTAATATGGTAAAGGTCGCCCTTGGTCGAAAAGCCAGTCGTATCCAACTCTAGGGTTCAATGCTCATCTCTGTTTACAGCCAAAGAGCCAGAGTTGTCTGCATTTACCTTCCCACCAAAGTGGTACCTATTTATCTACTTGCAGTTTCTTGCTTTTGAACTGCTAGGTTGGCAGGAGCTGGGACAGAGATGGTAGCTCACACTATCCTGCAGTACTTGGGTCTCAAACTGCTGACCTGCTAACCTTCCATTGTCAAGTTCAGCGTCTCTGTTTCTGCCTCTTTATGCTTCCTTCCCTTTTCTCCCTCATTGCCTGCTTGCTCTTTTTTTCTTACCCCCTGCCTGAATCCTTTCTCTGTGTCTTTCTCTGCACATCAAACACCTCAAAATTTGTTTATACCTTCCCTACAACCTTGTTGTGTCCTAATGGTTTGATCCTCCACATGGATAACAATGTATCTGAACCAATGTAACCTTGCCTATGGGCAACAATGTAACCTTCAGCTGTATCACATAAACCCTGTAATAGGACGCGAGCTAATGACCACCAGCTGGCAGCAGCGAGCGTCCAAAGCTCTCTTGGTCCAAACTCATCAAAGGCAACAGCGCGGGAAGTTTTCCCGCCACCACCTACACCTGGACAAGAAGGGCGTGACCAGCAATGACGTCACGACGACAGTAGCCAATGGGCTATCGTGGAACCACGTTCAAATGTATTACTACTGCATATAAAGAGCTATTGATCCGCCATTACCTCATGTTCCCTCTGACCACCATGCAATAAACCTGAGTTAACCCAGCCCGAGGCTGTGTCCTGTGTCTTGGTCTTCATACACTAAATTGGCGACGAAGGTGGGATAATGGATCCCCAAGGAGCAGCCAGGGCACAGAGCGGGTTCAACATCACCAAACCGCAAGACTGGGAGCTTTTTGAGATGGACTTCCAGGCGGCGCTGGTGGAACTCAAAGTCAAAGAAGACGATGAGGAGAGAAAGAGGGCCATCTTCACCAGAATGCTTGGGATGGAAACCAAGCGAACGCTGGTGGGCATCATTGCACCGAAGAAGGTGAGCGAATTCAAAGCAGACGACATCATGAAGCTGCTGCGTGAGCATTTCCGTCCCTCGAGGGCAATGTTTCCCGCTCGGAGCGCGTTTTGGAGGCGAGTCCAAGCGCCGGACGAGTCGGTTGAGGCATTCGTAACAGCCATGAGGATAGCCGCCGGCCCCTGCAGATGGGACGACCTAGAGACGGCCCTCAGGGACGGAGTGCTGTGTGGCCTGAAGGACAAGGAGGTGCAGCGCAGCTTGATGAACAAGGAGCCACCACCCACGCTGGCAGAGGTTGTAGAGGCCGCGGAAGCCGCGGAGTCCACGAATGCTGGAGTGGACGAAATGCACCAGTGGCGTGAGTGGCGTCCTAGAGCCGGCAAAGCGGAGAATTCGGTGCACGGAAAGTCCGGACAGTCGGTGCACGCAACCCGAAGGGCCTCAAAGTCGTCTACGGAAGGCAGCGACGGCGAGGAGGTCCAGAGGGTCCGAAAAGGGGGGCGCCGCTGCGATGGTTGCGGAGCGGCCCATGAGCGCGCAAGGTGCCCATTCAGGAAAGCCGAGTGTTACACCTGCGGACGTCGGGGGCACATCGCCAAGGCGTGCAGAAAACGGAAGGAGGGCCGGAGGCAGTCACAAGACCGCTCAACCAGACCGGACCGTCCAGCAAGGTCCAAAGATGGCGCCCAGACCACGAGGAAGCAGGACGGCGTGGGCCGCGTCTCGGACGACAGCGAGGACGACGCTCCGGTGTTCAGCGTGGCCGCGGGACAGTCCCATTACTTCGTTGAGGTACTAGTACAAGGGGCCCCTATCAGGATGGAAATTGACTCGGGGTCCTCCTATTCTATAATTTCCCAGAAAGAGTTCTTGAAAATCGACCCCCACGTGCGACCCAAACTTAAAACGTTGAGGTCCACGCTACGAGATGTACAGGGGAACAGCATTCCAGTATTGGGGGTCGGGAAATTTCGGGTCAGTTTTAAGAGACATTCAGCGGAGCTGCCCCTAGTTGTCCTTAAGGGGGGTAGTTGTAGCCTCCTAGGGACGCAGTGGTTTCAGCCCTTAGGTTTGTTCATAGGGGGAGTGCATACCGTGGGGGTGGATCCAATACAAGCGGTGTGCGACGCGCATTCCGCCGTTTTTAAAAAAGGACTCGGAAAGTTCAAGGGACCCCCTGTAGCCTTCGACCTAGACCCGGAGGTCCGCCCGATAAGACTCAAACCGCGCAGGGTGCCATTCGCACTAAAGGACAAAATAGAGGCGGAACTGGACAAACTGGTGGGCCAGGGGATTCTTATTCCTGTTGATTCCGCGGAGTGGGAAACTCCAATTGTAACCGCTCTGAAGGCTAACGGGGAGGTGCGCATTTGCGCTGATTATAAGTGTACAATTAACAAGGCGATCCGCCCTAATGCATACCCGGTGCCGGTGGTCAGCCACCTTCTGGCCAGGCTGAATGGGGGAAAGTGTTTCGCTAAACTCGATTTGGCTCAAGCTTATCAGCAACTCCCTGTAACTCCCGCCACGGCCGCGGCACAAACGATAGTCACACATAAAGGAGCGTTCCAGGTGTCGCGTTTACAGTTCGGCGTGAACGCGGCACCCGGCCTTTTTCAGTCGCTTGTGGAACGCCTCCTGAAGGGGCTGGAGGGGGTGTTGCCTTATTTTGATGACGTGTTGATAACAGGGGGGAGTGAGGCCGAACTGGCAAAGAGATTGGATAAAGTTCTGACTGTCTTCGAGAAAGCGGGGCTACGACTGAGGAAAGACAAATGTGTCTTCTTCGAAACTGAGGTTGAGTTTCTAGGGTTTCGAGTCACGCCAGAGGGTATTAAGCCATCCAAATCCAAAGTAGCCGCCATCAAGAATGCCCCTCGCCCCACATCCAAAACCGAGCTACAGTCATTTCTGGGGCTCCTCAATTTTTACCATACCTTCCTTCCACGGAAGGCGTCCGTGGCCGAGCCACTCCATCGTTTGCTAAAAAAGGAGGAAACATGGGTGTGGGGTGATGAGCAAGAGAGGGCGTTCAAAGAGTTGAAGCAACTCCTAACATCCGAGGCAATCCTAACGCATTTCGATCCCAAACGGCCAGTGGTTTTAGTCTGTGACGCATCCCCGGTGGGGGTGGGGGCGGTGCTTTGCCACGTGTTGGACGACGGAAAAGAGGCCCCGATAGCGTTTTATTCAAGGTCCCTGTCCCAAGCAGAGCGGAATTACGCACAGACCGACAGGGAGGCATTAGCGATAGTAGCGGGAACCAAAAAATTTCACGATTTTCTGTATGGTCGGCCGTTCAAAATCGTGACCGATCACAAGCCCCTGTTAGGAATTTTCACTGCAAATAAGCCCACACCACAGATCCTGTCCCCAAGAATGCTGCGGTGGGCTATTTTTCTCAACGCATACCAGCATGAGCTGGAATACCGGCCCGGGAAGGAGATCAGCCATGCCGACGCACTCTCGAGGTCTCCTTTGCCCTTGTCGGGCGTCCAAAAGGAAAAGGCAGAAAGAGATCGCCAGGTTTTGTTAATAGAGGTTTTAGACTCACCCCCAATAGTACCAGCCGACATTGCCAGGGCCACAGGAAAGGACAGAACGCTAGAGAAAGTTAGCTCATGGGTACAGAAGGGGTGGCCGGCATCATCCCCAGGTACGGAATTCGACCCATTTTTTCGAAAAAAGATAGAGTTGTCCCTAGAGAGGGGCTGCCTTTTGTGGGGCCAACGGGTGGTGGTTCCTACGTCCCTGCGACCGAGGGTACTCGAACTGCTGCACGTCAGCCACCCCGGCATCGTCCGGTCAAAGGCGCTGGCCCGGAGTTACTTCTGGTGGCCACAGCTGGACGCGGACATTGAGCACATGGTCGGCACTTGTGAGGCATGCCAGGGCTCCCGGCCAGAGGCGGCCCGTCTTCCGCATAGGGAATGGGACACGGCAAGGGGGCCATGGTCCAGGGTGCACGTAGACTTCGCTGGCCCATTCCGAGGAACAATGTTTCTCCTGGTGGTGGATGCATTCTCCAAGTGG
Organism: Bradypodion ventrale; assembly: GCA_035047345.1. NCBI lineage: Eukaryota > Metazoa > Chordata > Lepidosauria > Squamata > Chamaeleonidae > Bradypodion > Bradypodion ventrale. The sequence continues at coordinate 35,972,469 of JAWDJE010000003.1, read as the reverse complement.
TTGGAGGTTATCCCAGTAAAGAGTACGTCCTCCGCCACTACAATTAGCCAGCTAAGGAGAGTCTTTTCCACGTTCGGTTTACCCGACACTTTAGTCAGCGATAACGCCAGTTGTTTCACCTCCGCTGAATTCAAGGCATTCATGGAGGCAAACGCCATTCGGCATGTCACATCCGCACCGTTTCACCCCGCCACGAATGGCCAAGTGGAACGGCTGGTGCGAACGACAAAGGATGCGCTGCGGCGCATGGGCCCGGGGGACCTAAATCACCAAGTATGTCAGTTTTTGTTAGCGTATAGGGTGACCCCCTTAGCGTCAGGTTACTCGCCGGCAGAGCTGCTGATGCGGCGAAAACTGACCACGATCCTGTCCAGGCTAGACCCGACGAGAGTCGAGGACAAAGGAAAAAACATAGGGCTGGCAGTCTCGAAAGGTTTCGCCGCCGGCGATCCTGTTCACTGCAGGAACTACGCCAGCGCAGGGCCAGCCTGGGTACCAGGGACGGTTGTGGAAAGGACGGGGCCAGTGTCGTACCGGGTCGAGACTAGCACAGGTCTCCTCTGGAGGAGGCACGCGGACCAACTTAGGCACCGAGTGAGTGGGGGGCCGGTCAGTGGAGCTCAGCGACAGGACTCAGCGTTAGGGTTCTCCCCACCCGTTTAGCCCAAGGGGGGGACAGCAACGGACAACAGTCCCAAGCAAGGGGGGAAAGCAGCGGCCCCGACTCATACCCCTTTGATACGCCAGCTCTATCAGAGGCTGGGGAAGGGGGAGAGGAGTTCGCGACCGCTGCCCCCGAATTTAATTCTGATTTTGCTTTTGAGAGCCGGGGGGGTTTTCGGGAGTGTTTCCCCACCCGTCCAAGCGAGAAGAGGGGTTTTTCGTTAGTCCCCAGTGCCCCCGGTTCTTCCCCAATAAAGCACACACCTCCCAACAACGCCGCGGAGCCGCGGCAAGTCACTAACGAGTCTCCCTCTCCAATTACAGGGCAGGAAACCAGGGGACAAAGAGAAGGTAGCAAACCAGGGGGAAGGCAGCCCACACCAGCGTGTTCGAAATAAGCCATCTTGGCTGAGAGACTTCGTCTCGTCCTAGGGGGGGGGAGAGTGTGGTTTCGAGACTTCGTCTCATCCTAGGGGGGAGGGATGTTGTGTCCTAATGGTTTGATCCTCCACATGGATAACAATGTATCTGAACCAATGTAACCTTGCCTATGGGCAACAATGTAACCTTCAGCTGTATCACATAAACCCTGTAATAGGACGTGAGCTAATGACCACCAGCTGGCAGCAGCGAGCGTCCAAAGCTCTCTTGGTCCAAACTCATCAAAGGCAACAGCGCGGGAAGTTTTCCCGCCACCACCTACACCTGGACAAGAAGGGCGTGACCAGCAATGACGTCACGACGACAGTAGCCAATGGGCTATCGTGGAACCACGTTCAAATGTATTACTACTGCATATAAAGAGCTATTGATCCGCCATTACCTCATGTTCCCTCTGACCACCATGCAATAAACCTGAGTTAACCCAGCCCTAGGCTGTGTCCTGTGTCTTGGTCTTCATACACTACTCCTATTGAGGCCAGCAACAGCTTAGCCGTAGGCCTGCTTCCCTCGCTGGCTCTGTTTGCATGTGCTCAGTCTACAGAGGTGACATTGCCAGTGTGAAGCAAAAGTGGCCTTCCAAGCTGCTGGCACCTCTGGCTCATTCATTGTGTTGTCTCCCTGTCAGGGAGATATTTGTCAAGGTTCATTATACGTGGCAATTCCTTCTTGGCAGGAGCTCTCAGCTTTGAGATTTAAAATGGAGACACCCACACACACCCCAAAAGCAGCCCCTACGGGATGACAGGAATATCTTGCACCTCAGTGGGCCAGAATTTGCATCCAGCCATTGGGAAGCATTTGTAACAAACTCATCTTAACGGTGTTGGCAGTCCTACATTTTAGGTGTGCCATCAGGCATTCCTTTCTCAAACAAAGCAAGTTATGTATCATGAGTCATCGCATTTCAGAGAGAGACTGTACAAAACAACTTCTGAGCAAAAACATACCAAACACTTCTTTGTCTATACTTCTTTGAAAAATCTACTGTGTTTCCTATGATGGTAGAATTCTTTCCTATAAATCTGTGCTTTAAAAGGCGGTTTTTCAGCCTTAGTCTAGTCCAGTCACCATTCCTGGACACATATCACTTTGCAGCTGACTGGCTGACTGGTTATCATCTTTCCTTTGGAGAATTTGAACTTTAACTGTATAGCTCAAAATAATCTTGTAGTGTAGACTAGAGAAAATGTATTCATTTTATCCTATTCTCTGCAAACTAACACCTCGTCTTGCCTAAGAAATTTTGCTGCCTGAGACAGAGGAGTAAATGATCCCCCCTCACTCTGCCAAATTCCGGTCCAACAAGCCAAGTTATCTCTGAAAATGATGCAGAAATTGCACAATCTTCTCTCCCCACCCCATTCACGGGGGGAAAATGCAACCAGAAATTAAATAATTGACATTTATTCCCTTTTCTGATGCCCAAAACCTGCTGCCTGAAGCACATGGTGTGGCTAACCCTATATGTACCTCCTCCGTATAACTCCACAGTGATCCCATGAGATAGGTTAGAGAAGTGTTTCCCAACCTTTGGTTTTTGGACTTCAGTTCCCAGAAGCCTAAGTCAATTCCCCAGAACACTGATCAGCAAATGTACTGACTGATTTAGGTGTCTGGGAATTGAAGTGCCCCTGTGGGGCGTGGGCCCCACTTTGGGAAACACTGGGTTAGATTGAGGAATACTGAGCTTCTTGGCTGGAAAAGGATTTGAGTTCATGTTTTGACAGCTTCAGCCCCAAAAGCTGCCTATTGACAACCATGTCTGACCAGGGGCTTGAATTGAGATGAATGGGAAGTACCTCAAAGCTTGACACTTTAACTATGATGCCACTTTCTTGCCTTTCTCATGTTTCTAGCTACTTCTGAAAAGTTAAGAAACTGATTATTTAGAAAAGCAGAAACTCAGAAACAGATATTATGAATTTTATCCAGAATAGCATTTTTATTTATCCTTTGGATATTTCTAAATTCCATTCTGGAAACTTTTCTAATATACTTTGGTAACCCACTTACATGTACTCCAGAAAAGATTAGCTGAGTCTTTTAGCCAAAAGGTTAATTCCAACCTGACATCATCCCCTAGTTGTCATGGGAACACTGTTATTACCAATCTGTCTACATGAGTTGCTGGAATTAACTTCACAAGCTTCACCCTAGTTACCATGGTATTGCCTTTCCATAAGTGGATTTTATTTGTTTCACTTCGAAAAGCATATATATTATTCTATTGTTTTCTTTTGAATTTAATGACAGATTACTCTAGCCTTATTTTCCTAACATTGTCCAAGGATCTCATTTTAAACTATCAAAATCAAACAGATGTAACTTGTACCTGCTGCTTGCCAGCTTTTCAAATATTTGGAACCTATGCCTTTGCATTTGAGATAGATTATATATCCATTATATTTTAAAATGAGAGCTATATTGTATATCTCCTTTTCCTCTGAGGCTCAAAAAGCAGTATAAATGTCTCCCCTGGGTGCTGGCCAGGATTATTTTGTTGCCTGAGAATGGGAAATTTAGAACCGTGAGTTTGCAGTTGTTGTCATCACCACAACCTTGTTTCCTTGTAGTCACCAACAACTTTGTGTCATACTTTTTAACTGGGATCAAATTTAATATTTGTTTGATACTTTTTAGAACAGGTGCTCCCTGAAGTGGTAAGAAGCATCTACTTCTCATAGCATCTGATTATTCTGCTTCTGCGTATTTGGAGTTTATTGTGCTTTTCTGGTTGGTTGATCATTGAAATATAAAAGTCAGTCTAATTTCTAAGGTCATAGCTAGACAGCTTATTTAGAACAGGTGGGGTGGGCTAAATAGGATTGCTTAAAGTCAGTCAGAGGTATGGTATATCATTTGCTGACATCCCTGTATCTGTAAAACATACGCATCTCAGTTGACTGTATGTGATAAGATAAGATAAGATAAGATAAGATAAATCTTTATTGTCATTGTCCTGCACAGAACAACGAGATTGGGGGGAAAAAACACTTATCAACCCAACAAAACCTAAACAAAATACAACTATACAAAATTATCAACATACTCCCACCCCACATATGCACATTTAACCCCTAAAAAGCTCTAAAACTCTAAAAACTCTAAAACTCTAAAAAAAACCTATATACAGAAGCTCCCTCATAGAGTGCATTGCGCTGCATTCAAAGCCAGAACCGCTTTTGGGTAGAAACTATTTCTCAAGCAGCTGGTCCTGGTCTTTATGACCCTATACCCATTCACTTAAGAAAATAAAATAAATTTCTCTTCTTGCCCAACATGTCATTATGGCCCTAAATGGCTTTGAAAAAACACGTTGGTTTCCCCCACTCCACCCTTCAGGGGAAGGATTTTTTAGATTTCCCAATATCATTAAGTGGCTAAGCTGTCTGTTCAAACCAGTAATAATATTGGAAAATTGAAATTAGCTAAGGAAATTTAAGTAGCAAGCTCCACTTTGATTTGATCCCAGTGACCACACATCCTTCAAATGAACCAAACCGGAGTTATCCTATTCATATTTATAAAAGATTAGCCCCTGACAGGGACCTGCTTGCATAGTCACCCACTAGGTCTGATTGCAAAAGCATGAATCATGGAGGACATTCTTTAATGGTTGTAGAAGAGGTTAATTCACAGGGAATACACATTCTCTTGAGTTGCTCATCCCTTTTATATAGTGCCTTTAGTGAAACCATTCATTTTAGCACTTGCACAAGCTAACTGCAAAGATGAGTTTGTCTCAGCATAGCCAAGCTTCTTACTCTTCTGTTTCGATGTAAAAGAAGAAGATCACACTTATCCTTTTGAGTATCATGTTTGACTAGTAGAATGCAATTATATTCAGTAGTTCTGACAAGCACCTCCAGATCACAAGTCCACCATGTCACCTATGTTCATTTCAACAGGTATCATCATACTCTTAAAATAACTATACAATACAGCCAACAGATTTGGATGCAGTGCTGTTACTGGATACAGCTCTAAATTTAAGCTACAGTCATTTGCAAGTTGTTTTACTGATTAAAATATTTTAGAATTAATTAAAAATAAATAATTATCACCATTTCCAAACCATGTATTCTGGAGACAGATTTCATGCCACCCTCTCCCATGTAGGACAAAATGAAACCTACCTAGACACAACAACTTCTAACAACTGACAACCAGTTGTCTCATATCTCTAGTCTGGCAATATCAAGACTTAGCCTTTGTGTTGAGTTGTATATGGAGTTACCCATGAAGACTACTCAGATATTTCTACTGGCATGGAACAAATCAGATAGGTTACTAATTGGAATTGGACCCTTGTCAACTGTTTTGCTTCATAAGTATCCAAAGTGCAGTTTTAACTTTTGCAATACAGTACTTAACATATTTTGGACCAGAATGACTCCCTGCTTTCTTAGCAATGACTCCCTGCTTTCTTAGCAATAACCTCTTACTTTCAAGGGTGTATATCAGAAATCCTGCTACCATCTTCCTCCGCGAATTGGGTGACAAATGAAGAACAAAGTCTTTTTCTGTATTTAATTTATATGCTGTATTTTGGGAAATCTGACATGTGAGTCATCAGTCAAACATGGAGAGCCAAATAAATAAATGGCATATAGAAAACACAACAAAGCTATAAATCCAAATTAAGTGGGAAAGACAGCTCCAGTACATTTTCTCCATGCAAAATGTGTGTGTGTGTTTTATTTAAAATCACAATCTTGTCAAGGACCTCTGTCCTCTCTTCACATCACCACTACTGCCACCAATTATCTTCCAACTCCACAGAATCTGATGCAGAAAGTAAGCATCAAAATGTCAATTATATATATAGTATATGATGTACAGTATAGGACTAACTCATCCATTAGGCAGCTGCAGGCCACTGCCTCAGGTGACAGATTTTGAGGTAGCAATGCCTACACCAAACCCATCTGTTCCTCCCTAAACTCTTAGCTTTATTGCCAGGAAGGGCTGTGTAGTCTTACCTCACGATGGTGTTTTCTGATGTAGTGGAGAACCCTGTTTCATTTCTAGTGTTGAAAATTCAGGTGCCAGTTGTTCTTGCTTCTCTGCATTTTGTCCTTTGGTGTTTTTTTTTTAAAATTAATTTTATAAAACATAAACCATACATACATATAAGTTATATTGGTTAAATCCTACTACCAGTTACAAAATAAAAGTATATATATTCAATGTGCACCCTCCACCCTGGGATCCTGCTTTTTTTGTCTATATCTTTTTAAACGTACCAATCTGTTCATTTATATATACCCTATCCCCCTATTTCTAGAATGTCATATACTCTTGACAAGGCTTTTTCAAACACATACTCCATAAAGTTTCCCCAAATTTCTATAAACTCATTTTTGTAACACCTTTTTTCACTTTTAATTCACATGTCAGCTTATCATTTATAGCCACGTTTCACAGTTCTTTATGCCGCTCTTCCATTCCAACACATGTATAAATTTTCCAATTCTCAGCTATTAACAGTTTCGCAGCTGTCACCATGATAATCATCAAACCCTTCTCGTGTTTTTCAATGTTTATACCAGGGGTGCCCAAACTATGGCCCATGGGCTGGATCCATCCCCTGACACCAATTCATCCGGCCTACACCGCCCTCATCACTTCCAGAAGTGGAAGTAAAATGCACCCATACGGGCTCATTTTACTTCCACTTCTGTGAGCGATGAGGGTGGTGCATGCCAGATGAATTGGTGTCAGGGGATGGATCCGGCCTGCAGGCTATAGTTTGGGCACCCCTGGTTTAAGCAGAGAAAATGGCAGACAGCTTAAAATCTATCTCATCCTGTTGCAAAACAGATTGCAAGACACATTTTGCTTCTGGTGGGAGGATCCATGTGACAGGCCTGCTGAACCACGTGACCGGCCCATGACCTGAAAAGTTTGGGCACCCCTGGTTTACACCTTCCAAATCTATTAATAGCCCAGTCTTAGGGCTTATTTGTAATTTTAATGTCCTTTGCTTTGGTCAGCAAAAAAACCTTAGGCCAGTTTTTTAGAGTGGCAGCAGGAAATCGGAGCTCCGGAATCTGTTCCTCTCCATTAGGAGATGAGTAAAATGTAGCTCTGAAGATTTTCTTGGGTTGAAACTTTGAACAGCTTGATCACCATAGTCAGCAGTGAAGAACAATGCTAGGAACTGTTGCCCAACAACATCTGGAGAGGCCAACTTTCCCCACCCCATTCTAAACACACTGCACCACCCAGAAAAGAAACCAGAGTTCTTTTCGAGAACTCACTCATCCTGCTGATGCCCTAATTCAAGATGTAATGTAACTGGAACTCAATTAACCTCAATCCCATTAACCTTGATTTACCTGGGCATAATTAAGAATAGTGTCATACAGTCGGTTTTGACCGACGAACGGTCACAGCACATAAACACGTGATACTTCATCAATTGCTGCATTGTCAGCACTTCATCCAAGTGTTTAAGCCATTATTTGAATGAGAGCAATTATACTGAAATGTTAGGCAGCTATTAGTTTTGTGGAAATGGCTTTGGGCATCATTTTTCAGGTTTTAAAATAATCTGCGGTTGATAAATGAGGCTTATGTGGTAGCAAGGACAGACGATATTTCATTTGAGCTAACTGCAGCATTTTTTGCCATAGATTTTCTCCTCTTATGACATATTTATGTGTGAACCTTTTTAATGAGGTGCAGAATAAAATTGGGGATTCAGTGTGATGTAGCAGCTAGAACATATCTGTCAAGTATCCCGGATTGGCCGGGATTTCACGTATTTCAGCGCTCGTTCCTCCAATTTCCCACCGCCATCCGCCGCCATCCCGTAATTTGACCTGCGGGGGAAGTAGTTACTACATATGGGTTCTGCGTAAAAGGGTTCTGCGTATGTGCAGAAGGGTCCTGCATATGTGCAGAAGGGTCCTGTGCATGTGCTGAAGGGTCTTGTGCATGTGCAGAAGGGTTCTGCATATGGGCGTGTTTTACTTCCACTCCCGGGAGCGATGAGGGCAGCACGGGCCGGATGAATTACAGTAAACCCATTCATGTGGATTCGCAGGGTGCTTGGGCTTCTGGGAATTGAAGTCCAAGAACATCTGGAGTGCCAAGGTTCACTATCACGGGTCTAGACTCTATATGGTTCTTGTGTTTATTGCTGTATCAGGCTGGAAAAGTTACATTTCAAAGAGCAAAGAGTTAGAAAAGGATAGTCCTTGTACAGTGGATGAAGAATTCAAAATTGACATTAAGTAAATGCCCATTCCCTGGAACTAACTTGTTTTCCCTCCTGTAATGTGATATCCACAAAGAGGCCTTTGTAATTAGACTTGCAATTAGCACTTATGTGTTTTTATTTTCCAGTGACCAAGAAAAAATAGAGCATCTTAAAAACATGATAAGCGAGTGAGAAAAATTATGAGATTTGACAGAGAAACAGCTTTCACCACTTAATGGAGCACCAGTTCTGAAAATATGTCAAATATATGGTCTAGTTTGACTTTGACCCTAGTTTGAGCAGGAACATTGGCATGTTGTTCTACCACTGGTCTAGAGCCAACTGAGGCTTTAAGTAGTTCCACAGTGAAGTAAACACAGATCTCTGTGAGATCTTTTCTGTCCTCCAAGTTTTAGGGTCCTGCTAGGACAATGCATCCTTTTATATGCACAGCTTCTTTTTCTTGTTCTTTTCCTAATGGACATTGGATGTCATGATATTTATTCAGTCTTTGGAATGTGGTAGCACTGAATAATGAAGCTGTGCTACTTGCAACTTATATACCAGCTCTTCAACCAATAAAATCTCCTTTCTATACTTCCTTTCCCATTTGTTTTACCTTGAATGTCCAGCTGCAAAGGTTCTGTACTTTGCATTTATCTTCACATGGCTGAAGTATTCTAACTTTCTAGATTTTATGTACTTTATATTCACTTCTGCTATAGGACTTCTTTGTCGGTCTCTTCATTATGTTTTGCATCCACATCCCTTATTAAAAGCAAGGCATTCACAGTATGTCTTTTGAGGTGCGATAACACCCATTTATCAGGGGGACAGGATGGCTGATAGTGAAGAAGTATCGATGGGAAGGAGGAACACAATCAAGCGATTCTCTTGCAAACATGTCAGTATTCAGCATGTGACATCAGTTCTTGCACTCATTGAACATTAATCCAGAAGCAAGATTGTAATTAACCTTCCTAATTCTGTCACTTTCTTGATGTTTTTAACAAACACCAGCCAAATTTAGCAAATGGATATTTCCTCCAGAAGCTGTATTTCAGTTCTCAGATCCCGACATTGCATTGTTTTTTTTCAATCTCTTTCTCTTCCATTTGTCTGTCACCCAAGATTGTGACATTAATCAGCTTAACCAAATTTTTCTCAACCACAATAATGTCTGGAGTGCTGTGTTCGAACTTCTTATCAGTTTGGATCTTAAATTCCTGCAAGATCTTAACCATCTTGTCTTCATTCTCATTCACCTTTTTAGGTTTGTGTATTCCCGCCAGTACTCCGAAGATGTTATTCCATAATTTTTGCACAGATTCCAATGGAACATTATTGTGACTCAGTTATGGCACCCTTTGTAGTCAGCCTGTGCAATCCTACTGCATCCACCAATAAAGCAGTCCACTATTTCATCCATTTCTTTACAAAGCCTACACTTTGTTGAGAGACCTTTTTTCCAATTCCACTATTTGTTAGACTTATAGCAATCCTCATCCTCCCACATCAGATAAAGGTAAAGGTAAAGGTTTCCCTTGCTCGAAAGCCTGTTGTATCCGACTCTAGGGTTCAGTGCTCATCTCTGTTTCAAAGCCAAAGAGCCAGAGCTGTCTGCTTCTGCAGACGTTTCTGTGGTCATGTGGCAGGCATGACTAGACACTGGAGTGCATGGAACGCTGTTACCTTCCCACTGAAGTGGTCCCTATTTATCTACTTGCAATTTCTTGCTTTCGAACTGCTAGGTTGGCAGGAGCTGGGACAAAGACGGGAGCTCATTCCATCCTGCAGTACTCTGGAATCGAACTGCTGACCTTCCGCCTCCCAGTCAGTGTCTTAGCCACTTGAGCCACTGCAGTCCCAGCAGATATATCTACACCATTTTGTGGGTGGAGAGCATGATTTGCGGTCATCAGCTTCCGCAAAAATCTTTTCAACCCAGAATAATTTCCGACACAGAATTAGTATTATTAGCTCCCTTATTTTCTGGCCCAAGTCAATTAAATCATTCATTGTCCAATCTACAATGCCAGCACTATATCTTATCACTGGTACCGCCCAAGTATTTATTGCTTTTATGATATTTCCACCCATACCTGTCAAGTTTTGGATTTGGAAATAAGGGAAATTTCCTGGCAAATAAGGGATACTTGACAGATATGCTTATCCTGTGCTGCCCTCCAATGGCGGCAATAGGGCATTGCAGTCTAATTAATAAGGGATGATGGTGGGAAAGAGGGTAAAATAAGGGGTTTTCCCAGCCAATAAGGGATACTTGACAGCTATGTTTCCACCATTCAGTCCAGATATCATGATTTCCCCCCTGAAGTCTATTTAAATACTCTGCACTAATCTTCTTTTTCACTATTGCACAGTTTACATCATTTGCTTGTAAAATTCCCCAATACTTATGGTTTTCATTATATCTAAAACTATGTATGGCTCTTCCCTCTGCCAGCTGTATGCCTTCCAGGTCAATTTATTTCCCTTTTCTTCTTGCTAAAAGTTGCACACTTTTCTATTCCAAAATTCATTGCAATATCATTGCTGAATATTTGGCCTGTGTGCACAAGTGATTCAATTTCATGCATTGTTTTCCCATATAATTTAAGGTCATCCCTATACATCAGGTGTAAAATCCTTCCAGATGTCCTCGATGCTTCATATCCATGACTCATGTTATTCAGCAATATTGTCAATGGTACCATGGCTATTACAAATAGCAAAGGTGATAATGAATCACTTTGAAATATGCCTCTCCTGATCTTGATGTTTCCTAGCACTGTACCATTTACCATTAGAGTGATATTCCAGTGCTTCATCCTTTTTGTCAAGCATTTCCTGTTGATATTGTTGATTCCACAAATCTGCAATGTTTCATTTATCCAAGAATGCAGTAGGGTATCAAACACCTTTTTTATAATCAATCCAAACATGCAGATTTGTTTTCCTTCTTTTAAAGTTCCACAATACCATCTTATCAACAAATATTCCGCACTTTGTGCTGTGTGAATTTTAACAATTCCCTGTTTTGTTATTCTGGTATAAGATTCTGTGTAGCCAGGTGTTAATAAATCTTGCATACTTTGGACCATTGCATGCATTGAATGGGCAGAAAGGATACTGACTATTGGCATTTGTGCTACAACCCAGCAACTACTAGATTATCTGATATCATATAAGGCAGCTTCCAATATTCTGAATGCTTCTAAATTAATTCATAAAGTTTGAGTAAATGGTGGGGAGGGAGGAGGCAGTTCTGGAATCTATACCTACAAAATGGTGTGTTAACCTTTGGAATGTGACAAAGGATGTTTAGCCAGGCCCTACTAGCCCATAATGGGCCTCCGTTCACTAGCCCGAACCCGGTTTGCAGGTAACTGTTGGGTTGACATTTGCACCAGTGGGGCAGGAGCCCCCCGGATGCAAACAAAAAAAGGGAACTTCAATTCCCAACATTCCTTGCACTGTGCTGCACCAGAGCCATTCAGGCTGAATGGCGCGAGCAAAAGGAACGTTCGGAAACACGCCGCGGCCAATCAAAAATAAGCCGCAGGGGAAAACTGCTGCACTAACTAAAATCGCGCTAGCCAAACTACAAGCCCCAGCATCCTGCGCGCCATGAGCATACAGAACGCTAAGGCAGCCGGCGCACAAAAAATAAAAATAAAAAAGGCAGGCCGCAAAACCACCCCCCCCCCCCCCACACACACACGGTGGCGATGGGATTCCCGTGGTCTGGCCATCCAGGCTGGCCCACGGAAATACCCCCCCATCCCAACGCCTCATCAAGCGGCGATGGGAATTCCCGTGGTCCGGCCACCCAGGCTGGCCCATGGAAATACCCCCCCCCCCAATGCTGCATGTAAGCGGCAATACAATTTCCGTGTTCCGGCCACCCAGGCCAGCCCACGGAAATACCTCCCCCACACACCGCATCAAGCGGCGATGGGATTCCCGTGGTCCGGCCACCAAGGCCAGCCCACAGAAAAAACCCACCCCAACGCCGCATGAAGCAGCAAGGCAATTTCCATGGTCCAGCCACCCAGGCCGGACCACAGAAATACCACCACCCCAACGCCGCATCAAGCGGCGATGGTATTTCTGCGGTCCAGCCCCCGAGACCGACCCATGGAAATACCACCACCCCCAACACAAAACAACACAAACCAAAAACAGTCAAAAATAATCAAAACCAGAATAAAAACAGAAAAAGTAAACACAAAAACATCCAAAAACACAATCCAAAAACAGTCAAAAATAATCAAAACAAAAAATAAAAAACAAAAAGGAAACACAAAAACATCCAAAAAGGAAACACAAAAACATCACACAGAACCCCCCCCCCAACCCAAAACAACCCCCACAAAAATAAAAATAAAACCAGAGACCTTACCAGGAGACGTCTTCATTCCATGACGACCGGAACTAAACTGAGGAAAGAAAGAGACAACTTACCGGAAGAAGAAGCGACACCCAGAGGACAGTAGAGAAAAATAGTAAAATACAAGAAAAGCTCACCAGCCCCACCCAGAGGCCACAAGAGAAAAAACATTCAAAAATATTCAAAATAATTATAAATAATTCCCAAATTAATGAAATAAGTTATCAAAACATTCAAAAATATTCACAAAAAATCACAAATAATTCCAAAAAAAGAAATAAGTTTTCACTCAAAAAAAACAACAACATCTAAACACAGTACAGAAACATTGATTTTTAAAAAAACATTCTTACACAATTCTAAAAATTATTATGCAAGGTACAACTATTTTTTAAAAATTCACATAGTAACACATTATTTGGTAAAATACAATAATTATAAAAACATTATATCATCCTTTCCTCTTTTTAAAAACAAAAAAATAAAAAAATCACAGTTAATAACAGCCCATGCGTAATTTTTTTTTAAAAAAAAACCACAATTAAAAACTAACCTCATTTGCATAAACATAAAACAAAAACCTTCCAAAACCATTTTAAAGAGCCCGGCACTGCCGGGCAAAATATGCTAGTTAAAGATAAAGCCAACCAATGCCCATTTGTACACACATGGATGGAATGGATTGTAGAATCTATTTTTCATTCCCCAAGACATACTAGAATGCTGGCAGAATCAAACATAGTCATAGTCTACTCTCTACCAAAACTCTACCTTGCAGTTCAAATCATTTCAACAGTTGACTTTTTGTTCAAGTGTATTGACAAGGGAAGAGATTGTTGTGGGATGTCCCAGCCTGCTACCTTTAGAATGTCTCTACCATGTGCTTAGCAGATTGTGACAATAAAAGCTAAGTGTGTTGGCTGTTCTGCACATTTCCTTGACATTGTTGTTATTATTGGCACACAATGATGGCTCATCCCGTAGGCCCAGGGCAAGTGGGATGCTGCTTCATTTTAGACTGCTTACAGCCTCCTTACCAAAGGCAGAGGATTTCGGTGAACATCTACCAACCAACTTAAGCCCCTGCCTGCTTGCCTGCCTATATGTGTATGAATACCCAATTTGGATTTACTCCACCACTGTTGCTGTGCTTTTCAACTCACCAACCTCAATAGGCACCTGCCTCCACTCTCAGCAATGTTATGTTCTTATTGATAGCATTGCAAAGTATAGATATGGATATTCAGAGAAGGTCTTACATAGACTCCAAAAGGAGGGGGGAAGGAGAGTGGGTACAGATAAAAATAGCATAAATTAAGTGGAATCATAGGGTCATAGATCAGAAATTCAGTAGGGTATTTGACTGATTTTGTCTAAAGGAGCTTGTCAATTGCTATTTGCTGGATATTGGAATCTTTCCCCAGGTAGATTTCCCCCAGCAAATGCCATTTTCTCATCTTGTTCATAACATTGAAAATTAGAAGCAAGTAGCTTGCAGCCAGTGTCATGGTAGTGATGGAAAACCAGCATGACAGGGGAAATAGGGAATATGTGTGTCGAATCTCTTACTGCCAGAGAAGTAACCATAGGTAAAACAAGACAAAGACATGCAAAAGGCTAGAAGAGGCCACTTTAGAACAGGGCTGTATGACATTTGTTAGTTTTGCTTTCTCCCAAATTCAATATTTATTAAATCTCAAGTTCTTTCTGTTACTTTTATTAATATCTATGGCAGGAGTTCTCAACCTTTTAAAGCCGGGAGCTGGCTCATGCTCCCTCAGACAGCTTCAGAGGCCGGATGACCATTTTGCCCTTCCTCCACCACATGGCACTTCCTGGTTTGGTAGAGATGGTGGTGGGCCACATGAAATGGTGCCGTGGGCCACATCTGGCCCACAGGTCACTGGTTGAGACTCCCTGATCTATGGGCTTTTGGAACAATGCTAGTTGGAAAGAATCAAACAACATTCTTAATCATCTACACAAAGATATAATGGAACCAGTGTCAAAGTTGAAGGGTTGTGATATTTTAATGAGTGAGGGGCATGTGCCGTCCCCCTCAAATTTGCCCATTTGCCCATTGCTTCTGATTTTTTGCTGCAAGTTCAACATTGGTCAATGAGGGGCATGAGAATGTATGGTCCAGCATTTCAAAACTCACCACTATACCACTGGGCTAGATTAAAGAGCTATAGCTATTCCTACCATACTGTATATATTACTGGGAAGAAGGAGGAGTTCGTGGTGGAGGACATTAAATCAAGATCACAAACATGACTTATTAAATAGATTCAAAGTCAAATTTCTACAAGTTAAGCACTTAGCACACTTAGCAGGTGGATCTTTGACACAGAACAAAACAATCACATTCCAATAGGAGAAATCAGTCAGGTTCTGTATGCATCTTCATTAATGAAGATGTTTATGGATTTTTGTTCTTACCAAAAAGTTACAGGAACCAGTGTTGGCTGTGCAAACTGCATGATTTGCCAGCCGTGTCCAAATAAAGTCCATGAAGGAAAAGATACTTGTCTGGACAATCCCATTTATGCAGTAACTTACTGAATCAAGTCAATCAAGCATAATAAATGGTTGCTTCCAGACCAAGAGGCAGGGATGCATTAATGTACTTGGGTTGGTGAGAAGGAGCTGCATCTCTTCTATTGACATTGCACTCTATGTCCAGATAGGCAATCTGGGGTGGTTGTTACACTTTTTGTAGGTTTATTTGGGAATGATGCATATAATACTAACTCAATGTGAACTTCCTTGTCAAAGTGTTTAGGGCAATGCCATATTTTCCAGCAGATAATTCACCAGTTCTAATAATAATAATTTCGTGTCAGAAATTATTCTGGGTTGAAAGGATTTTTGCAGGGGGGGGGGAACTCTGCTCAAGGGACGCCTGAATGAGGCTCCTTTCATGTCCTGTCAAAGTGTCCTCCATCTGAAAGACTGCTTGATATCTGATTTGAAGGTAAACAGCCATAAAGTCAGAGACCTTAAAATTGTGCATCCACAGTGAACAGCTGTTGAGCAGATTCAGCAGTCATACAGATCAGCTGGTCATTGCCCTCCCCATTCAAGTGAAATGCTTTGCAATTCTGATTAAATTATACAAATTGCTTCTATTTTGCATTTGTGCACCTATTGTAGCATGTGAAAATCTCTTGCCTACCATTTTGGTGATGAATATCCTTTTTAGTGTGTGATAGCTAAGTAGCCACTCTAGCCAGAGCCTTCTTTTTACCAACATGTAGAGATCAAAGTAGCAATGTATGCCATGTTGAAGCATCTGTTAGTATGTACAATAGCATCTAGTCATTCATGGAAATATTGTTTCCATGGTTTCCAGTGTCTCTGGATGCTCCAGCAAGCATCCACTGCAGTGTCCAGAAATAACAGGAATTACATAAAATGTACTTTCCATGGTTGCTGAAATCTTTGGATGTTGGACTAAAAGATGAGTCTTATGATAGCAGCAGTCTGGGAGACAGATGGACCTAACTAGCCTCTCCCCTGTTCTCTCAGTAATATTTTGTTGATATGTGGATTGCTACTCTCAGATTATGGACTGCAGTGGCTCAAGTGGTTAAGACGCTGACTGGGAGGCAGAAAGTCAGCAGTTCAAAACCCGAGTACTGCAAGATGGAATGAGCACCCGTCTCTGTCCCAGTTTCTGCCAACTTAGCAGTTTGAAAGCAAGAAATTCTAAGTAGATAAATAGGTACCACTTTGGTGGGGAGGTAAACAGCATTCAATGCACTTCAGTGTCTAGGCATGCCTGCCACATGTCCATGGAAATGTCTGCCAACGCAGACAACACTGGCTCTTCAGTTATAAACAGAGATGAGCACTGAACCCTAGAGTTGGATATGACTGGCTTTTCAGCAAGGGTGACCTTTACCTTTACTCTCAGATTCCCTTCCTTCCCACTTCTCCAAAGTTTATGTGTTGTTGCTGTTCTCCACCTCTGCACTTAATTGACCTGTTTAGTGAGAAATTGCTATTTATTTGTATAAATTAGAATAATTAACATATAAGTCTACAACCTTTTTAAAAGAATCTCTCTGCACCTATGAGAAGTACACAAGTTAGCAAGAGTTAGCAGCCCTTCCCCTCCGATGGTGTTTTGGTAGTGGGGAATGGGAACAGTTTTCTCAATCATCTTTTGATTGGGTTAAGAAGCAGACTAAGAGCATTTCTAAATGAATGCTCAAGTACTTGAGACTTGTTCTGGATGCACAACTTCTGCATTTATCAGATGCTAGAATTCCCAACATATCCCTCAGTGATTGTTGCACCCTTCTGGATTGACCAGATTAATCATGAGAACAAATTCTCCCATAAACTGATCAATAGCAGAGGTTGCTTCTCTTCCAATGTTTGTAGGATGAAGCTGTTCTGGTCTCAGAACAATGATTGCAGACAGAAAACATTCCTTCTTCTCTAAGCTTATGCAGCCACCATTGTAAGGGCCTAAAATACATTATATAATTAATTATGTGAGTGTGTGATTGTCGACCAGAATCGGCTAGCCATAACCTATCTTTGTGTAAAGTAAAGTTAGCATAGAGAACTGGTGAAGGATGATGGATCATGTCATTGTGTGCCATATGCTGTATGCTTGTGTGAAACTGTTAATAAAGAGAGCTGCTGGGAGAAGGAGATGGAAAAAGAGAAGATGGAGAGGAGGGGAGAGAAGACTCCGAAATACCCAGCAAGCCCCCCACAATTCTCGTCTCTTCATTTTGCTGGTCAGAATCCCATGTAGTAGATTGCTACAAGTGGTCTTTTTAGAACTCCCATCAGGGGGTTCTACTTTTTAAGACCATTGAGGGGAAAAAGCACCTCACCTACCTCCAATTGATTGCAATGGTGTTTAACAGAGGCAGCCTTCAAAGGCTGCTTCCTCTATCAACATCTGCTTCGCTGACAGGGATAACCTTTTACCTTTGATCACCAATGGAAGCTGAAGCAATCAAAGGAAAAAGGGAAATAAATATTTTCCCCTCTCCTTTCCTGTCCAGCACTACAATAGGTTGTCAAGGGGGGACATTTACACTTTCTCTGTCCTCTGTAAATGAGCAGGGAAACTGTATCATTTGCCTGCATTTTGAAGTGGCTTGACAGCCACTTTTGATGTTTAGATAGGAGAGAGAAGCAGGTTAAATGTAATTTAGCCCCTCCCCCATTTTCTAGTAACCCAAAAATAAGTGAACCCAGAGCACCCCATAAGGGGCAGTCTGGACAAATTTTGTTTTTGCAGAGATAAGGTGAAGCACTGACTACCTCTTGAATGTCCAGGAAGAACCATTCTCTAATAAATCTCTGTAAATAATGAATTGCACATTTTTCGAGCAGCACTTGTGTGAAGATGTTATTTAGCCCTTTCCACACATTTTTAATAAAAATGAATGACTTAAAAAGCAATAGGCAGGAATTGTTGTCAGGCAAAACTGAAGCTATAGAAGCATTGAAATGAAAACAAATGAAATCTCATTGAGTAAAATTATCCAGAATATTGTGATGTGATACTGTGTCCCAAACCTATGTTGGTCTTGATGATTTCTAATACTAACCAACAAGACTTGCTAAAGTTGTCGGTTCATGATGTTTAACATAGAATGCTAGACATGTTCTTCTGAATAGTTAAATGTGTGCTTACTCACTCCTTTATGAAGCATTCAGTTAAAGAGGCGTGAGAACTTCAATCCATTATAATTTCTAAAATAATAATAATAATAGACAGACAGATCTGAGCTACACTTCTTAAGCCAAACCAAATACACACAATACATACAATTTGAAGTCAGAAAGCCTGACAGTCCAAATTTTTCAAGACATTTCACAAGACAAAGAGGAAAAAATAATTTCCCAACATCACACAGTTGAAGAACATTTTACAGTTTATACATTTTTAAAATGTGTACAAATATTCTTAAACCAGGGTAGGCGACTCCAGTGGGTTGATGAGTAGTTTCCTGCCCAGAAACAACTATAGCCTGTATCTGATATGCTCACAAATGAACCTGTTAGACCTGTCCATTCATTGTGGCAGACAGAACATGCTTCTTTAGTTCTGCTCTCCCACACATATGATGGGCATTATTTCTGATTTTTTAGAATGTCTGAAAATGTGCTACACATAGAACATCTCTATATAAGTCAGCCTCCCTCCAGGTGACTGGGCTCCAAGTATGATGAGCTGTAACTCCCATCATTTCCAGCTAGCTGTAGAGCAACACATCTGGAGGGCAGCAGGTTGGGAACAGCTGATACAGATTGTTTTGTTCCCAAGTGTACATCCTGTTTATTGTATCTGGTGCTAAAATTATATATTTTTCCTCTTTTCACATCACTTTGTATCTCATCAACACAAGGGAGTCCTGGTTAACTCTAATATTGAGAAAATAACTAGAAGAAGAACAAGCAAAAATAAAAAGCACTTAGATGAACTGTGTTCCACGTAAGTGATTGAAATGGTGGCTTTTGAGGCTGTTATATCCAAGAGCTCCTTTGAGAGCAGCAGCACTTTGAGAAATAATGATAAATTTAAGCCCTTTCGATGTATGAATAATTATCATATTTTCATTACTTTTTGGCAAAGCATTGTGTTTGGCCCCAGAAGGAAAACTCTCCCTTGAATGATTTTTTACCAGACTTGATTAATTTCCTGCAAAAACTGTGGCCATGACATTGGATTACTTCTCACTGTGACCTGATTTCTAACAAACCTGTATATGCGTGTCAAAAGTGCAGCTCTTAATTGGGTCGTTGGTCTCTTTTGGCACTTCTTTTCTGTTGCTGGGTTATTTCACTTGATCATTTCATTTGCTTAACTTGGTTTAGTAGGAGGATTTCAGACAATATGTGGGATGAGATTGAGCTCTGTGTTACTGGTGAAGCACCAACATTAGGTCAACATCAAATGCGCTTCTATGACTGTTGGAGTCTAGTCCAAGATGGTTCTTATGCTGGACAAGATTCATTTTGAGAATGGATGCACATCACCTCAATATTTAGAGAGAGTTTCCTCCTGGACTCAATGACAAACTTTTGAATTTTCTAACATGACTCACAGCTTTCTACATTAACCATTTTGAACCATTTGTATGACAATGGCCAAAATCCTACTTGGGTTTTATGCTGGCATAACAGAAATAACATAGTTTTTTGGAAATTGACTCAAAATGACAAATCACCATAGACATTATCTTTTATGGAAAATGTTGCACCACTCAGTTTACAACAGATAATGTCCACAGTGATTTCTTAACCTGCGGCAATTTGCATCAAAACTTTATGCTGTTTACATTAACACTTGCAGCTATGACTAACAGGATCACTATGAAGATGAAATGGAGATTTATTAGGGCAAAAGGGGCAGCACTGTGGGCTATATTAGATTGGTATTAACAGATCACAATCAAGATATCAACTACTTTGGGACACTGAGTAATGGAAGTGTGCAATTTAATTACTATTTAACTTAAGATGGGGTTTTACATATCCAATTCTCCCATGATACGTCATTACTAGCATTAGTCAAAGATAGGAGGGTGTAGAGAGTGAAAGGTGTTGCCTGGCAACAGGATCTTCAATGAACTAAATAATGAAAGTCCAGCTCTTTGATCCTTTCTGGAATGCTACCAAGCCTGTTCATGGTTTAAGGTTGATTATTTCAGGGGGGAAAATGTTGAAACTCTGTTGTGTATTGAATGAAATTGTTTCGCCATTTTATCTTCTCCTCAGTTTCTAAGTAACGCGAGATTGGGGTTCGCGCCATTTTACTCCGAGAAGCCCGATTGAAATCAGGTCCTCGATCACCCCACTCTCCTTCAACCAATCCTGTTAAAGACCGCCAAAATGTATCTTTCAGCACCTGTATATAAGTTGCTGTGGAGCAGTTAAAATTGTGTTTTTAACCCTGTAATAAAGTTTGTGTTTGGCCCGTATTGCTGGCTATTGCTCCGGGAGCTGCACTGGTTACCAGTTTGCCCTTGAGTGCAATTCAAGGTGCTGGTTATGACCTTTAAAGCCCTATAAGGTAGTGGGCCGGGATACCTAAGAGACCGCATCGCCCTGATGACATCTGTCCGTCCAACCAGAGCAGACCAGAGGGGCTTTCTAATTGTTCCATCAGCCAGGGAGGCCCACTTCTCTGGCACAAGAAAAAGGGCCTTTTCCATGTTTGCTCTGACCCTTTGGAACCTCCTACCAGTAGAACTACGGCTGCAGACGGAGTTGCTGCCCTTCAGGAAAGGACTTAAGACCTGGCTGGCGGGGCAGGTATGGAGCCCTGAAGGCAATGTGGCTCCTGTTCGGTGGCTCTTATCATGAAATGTACCTTCTTTCTGCCTCTCAGGGTGGGTGGGGGCTTTAATCTGTTTTTATGTGGTTTTTTTTAATTATGTGAGCTGCCCTGAGTTGGGGTTCCCTGAGTGGGAGGCAAATAAGTTGAAATATTAAATTAAGTTAAATTAAGTTATTCATGGAACACTAAAAACTCCTATTTATGTTAAAATGTTGATGTCTGTTAAAGCTACAGCAAGAAAAGAAGTTGGATCCAGTCTCAGTCCTGCTTAAAACAGACCATTTAAATCAATGAGACTAAATTTGGATCAAGTGCTCGATGTTTTTCTATGCTGAAGATTGTTGCTTGAAAGACTTGTGCTTCGTTAAGTGTTTACTAAAGAGAACCTGCAAATTCAAGGAAACACACAAGCATGTTCTCTAAGTGGCCTGGTTGACCACTTGCTTGGTAATAATAATAATAATAATAATAATAATAATAATAATAATAATAATAATAATAATAATAATAATAATAATAATAATAATAATAATAATAATAATAATAATAATAATAATAATTTTGTGTCAGGATTTTTGCAAAAGAAACTCCGCTCAGGGGACACCCAAGTGAGGCTTCATTCATGTCCCCTAGAGCTGGGACAGAGACAGGGACTCAATCCATCATGCAGTACCTGGGTCTCAAACTGCTGACTTGTCAGTCTTCCAACTAACAAGGTGAGCTTCTTAACCACTGAGCCAGGGCAGCTCCTTTGCTTGGTAACAAGCTGGAAGAAGACTGGCTGCTGAAGTATTACCATAAAAGGGGGCCACAAAAAGCAGAGATCTGCATAAAATTTGCACATTTTACTGTATATGTATAGCATCTACTTATTTTAATTTGTTATTTATTTTAGAGTACTGTAGTTCCAAACCAGTTTTCAGTAAAATTGTCAGAGGAGTTTACATTAAAAGCAAACATAGTAAAATAAATAGCTTAAAATGGAAAAATATTGGAAACTGTAACATCTATTACTGCAGTGGCTCAAGTGGCTAAGACGCTGACTGGGAGGCGGAAGGTCAGCAGTTTGATTCCTGAGTACTGCAGGATGGAATGAGCTCCCATCTTTGTCCCAGCTCCTGCCAACCTAGCAGTTCGAAAGCAAGAAATTGCAAGTAGATAAATAGGGACCACTTTGGTGGGAAGGTAACAGGGTTCTGTGCGCTCCGGTGTCTAGTCATGCCTGCCACATGACCATGGAAACATCTGCAGAAGCAGACAGCACTGGCTCTTTGGTTTTCAAACAGAGATGAGCACTGCACCCTAGAGTCGGATACAACTGGCTTTTGAGCAAGGGAAACCTTTACCTTTACCTAACATCTATTAAAATTAATTCTTTCTCTAATCGCATTGGGTAAACTATATTTCCACATGGTAAGCATCACAACAGAGAAGAAATTACTCCTCAGAGAAGACATTACTCCTCAGAACTACATGAACTTCACTGTACTACCATACCATAGTAATATATGCATATTTAGAAATTATTGATTTTAATAGGAATGAAATACATCTAACCATAGTGGGAAAGACTGTTACAATGGGACTTATGTGTACCTCTTTCAGGATGTGGTAAATGGTCCCTTAATAATTTACACTTATGTCACACCTTTTGACAGAGATATCTCATTATCCACTTTTGTTAAGGCATGTTTTTAACAGCCATATGATGAATAGCAGCTAAGTCTCCAGAGTCACAATCCATTGTCACAAAACGTTTCTTGCAGACTTTACAGTGACTTTTCTGGGTTGAACTGGCCTTGTGATTCTGCACTGAGATCCAAGACTTACTCTGACCCAACAAAATGAATTTGGCTAGTATGTGGAATAAATCCAAGGAAAGGAAAGAAGTGAGCCCTGAGCCCTTGAAAGTTGCCCACCATGCCTTTGATCATCACCCTTTTTTTGCTGATAATACTAGTGTGGGTTTGTAGGTTTCTTTTTACAGAATGTAAGGAACACCCTGTTTATCTAGTATGGTAGAGTGGATAAAATGACTGACTAGAACTCAATACTACTACTACTACTACTACTACTACTACTACTACTACTACTACTACTAATAATAATAATAATAATAATAATAATAATAATAATAATAATAATAATAATTTCATCTCTGCAATTATTCTGGGTTGAAAGAAATTTTGCTGGAGAAACTCTACTCAGGGGACACCCAAATGAGGCTCCTTTTATGTCCCCAAGTGCTAGGATAGAGACGGGTGCTCAATCCGTCATGCAGTACCCGGGTCTTGAACTGCCGATTTGCCGGCCTTTCAGCTAACAAGGCGAACTTCTTAGAACTCTATGAACTCTATGAACCATGGTTTACTGCAAAATAAACAATGCAATTCTGAGAAAAAGAGGTGGATTCTTGGAGCCATGGGCAGGATTAACTGAAGTTTCTGAGCTCTACTATATAATAAATGCCATTCAGTGGTTTACCCAAATCCTCCTGCCTACAAAGCTGCAGTTTGTTTCAGGGCTCAATGGCAATCTTAGAGACTAACTGAAAGTCATGAAGAATAGTAGTTGTTAACTATGTTGTCTGTTGACCATTGCTTTTAATTGTCATCCAAAGCATTTTGTTTTGTCGTTTTGAACATTGCAGGTTCATTGTCCTGTTTTATAGGAAGACTAGCTATTTTGCCCGCACACACGACACACACGCATGACGCACAACCCACACCCACCACAGCCACACACATCGCAACACACTTGCACAACACCCACCCACACACCCCTGAAACACAGCACACCCACCCGACAAACAACATCCCCGACACACAACACCCACCCACCACACCCAGACACGTTGCACACAACACAGCAAACCCACTCAGCAAACCCACACAACACACACCCACACAGGACACACCCACACAATACACCCTCCCACACAATACACCCCCCCCCACACCACAACCACACACACCACACCCAACACACCACACCTGACACACCACACTCATGCAACAACCCCCCCCCCCTGATTGGGGTCTCTCTGATGGCCCTAAAAAGCCACCTCCCCGCCACTACCACTGCCACCGTTCCCGCCACCCCTGCCCCAGCGGAGTTCGCCCGGTAGGTCAGCCAGGCAGAAGGAGGTGGGGAGGAGAGACCTGCAACACATAGGGCTGCCGGAGAGACCCTTCATGTTGCTGGTCTCTCCTCCCTGCCTCCTTCTCCCCCGGCCGACCAACTGGGCAAACTCTGCTGGTCCAGCGGCAGCGGCAGTGGCAGTGGCAGCAGTGGGGGTGGCGGCGGCAGCGGCAGTGGCGGCGGCGGCGGCAGTGGCAGTGGCAGCAGCAGGAGGCAGCTTTTTAGGGCTGCCAGAAAGACCCTTCATGTTGTGGGTCTCTCCTCCTCACCTCCTTCTCCCCTGGCCAACCTACCGGGCGAACTCTGCTGGGCCGGCGGCGGCGGGTATGGCAGTGGCGGGAAGGCGGCTTTTTAGGGCCATTGGAGAGATCCTTCGTGTTGCAGGTCTCTCCTCCCCACCTCCTTCTCCCCTGGCCATCCTGCTGGGCAAACTCCACTGGGGCAGCATCAGCGGGAACGTCGGTGGTGGGAGGTGGTTTTTTTGGGCCACCAGAGAACAGCTGATGAGGGGGAAAGGCCGTTTTTTTCTCTTATGTGTGCCGGCTGCTCCGCCTCCCCTGTGCTTGCATCCTCATGCATAATTGGCTGAGACGTGTCACAGAGGATGCTGGGACTTGTAGTTTTTTGGTTCGTGTTTGTGGGGTGCTGGCCCCACTCTCGGCTTCCGGACCCTTGTGGGGATGATGTCTGGGATTTAAGGTAAGTGTGAATGACGCATTACAGGATAGGCTGCAAGTGTGTGGACACGCATTCTGCACACGCATGGCCACATCGCATTCTTATAGGTATAGATCCCATGTAACCCTGTAGAAGGATTTCTCCTAATAAAAAGGGGGGAGGGGACAGCCTAGTTCAAGATAAGTTGTTCAGCTGATATACAGGGTTTGCCTGCAAGGAATTGATAGGAACTGGTGTGTCCTTATGGTAGCTATTAAAGCCAGCTGAGAATGGGTTGAAATGGGTGTCAAGGCTCTAAAGTCCGATGTCACATAATAAAAGCACTCTTTCTCCTCTTAAAGCACTGTTTGACTTGAAATGTGTCTCCTTGCTTAGATATCTTGTTCTGAGACCCTCCAATCCTAGCAGTGTAAGAGGTAAAGGACTGAAGATCTGCTTCTTGATGTGTGGCATTTTCAAGCACATACCATCTCAGCACCTTGCAAAATCACATTTTCCAACTGAATGCTTATGTCTAGGGCCTGATAATGAAGATGCAGTTAGACATACTGTAGAGACTAGCATCCTGTCTAGACAATAAGGGAAATTGCAAAATGTGTCTACTACTCTCGCAGACATCTGTCACACAATCAATCACACAGGGGGGCGTGGCCAAGATGGCACTGGTCTAACAGTATTTTCAACCAGCTCATGCTCTACAATGCGGTTTCAATTAGATTGAAGCTTTAAATGAAGATTCTGAACCTCTGATGAGAGCCGTGAGTTGAAAGTGACCAAGAGTCTGGTGTTTCATTGCGATTCTACTGCATTTTACTGTGTTTTGCGGACTCCAACCCTCAACCTATTCAGGGTCCTCCAAGTGTTGTAAGAGAGGTTGAGTTTCATCAGCTACATCCTCCTTTGTAAGATGTTTCATCAACGGGCAAACACTCTGGATCCTAGTTATGTAATACAGAGATTCTTGTACTGTTTCTTTCATTCCTATGAATTAGAACGGTGGCCTGTTAATATGTTGCATAGTAATTCCTGACTGTTAAGATGGTGAGAATCATGAAGGGCCATTTACCTTCTATATCTCTGCACACTCTGACATGCTTGAGTAGTGCTGTCTGCTTTTTAAAGGACAACGCTGTAACAACTGTAGTGACCTTTTTATTCATACATTTTTGCTTTATTTTATGTGAGGTAAACTCAACTTCTCTGTAAAAATGTTAGCCTGGCAACAAATTCTCATGATAGATTGAACATACATTGCTTTAACAGCACAGGTGGCTATACCTTGTAGGCATTCTAGTAATGAGCAAGCTTGAGATTTACCACTGAATCTGGTTCATTGGGAGTTCCAGTCCAGGTATTCCCTATGGATTCCATTGCTCACTGGGTAGTTGTCCAACTATTTTGTTTTTCCATTATGAATTGATGAAATTTGTCTCCTATGCCTTTGTTAATGGCAGTTAAGGTAAAATATACTGGTATATATTAGCTCTTTTCTTTTCCCTTTAGCCATACTCTCTATTCTATTAAGAAAGATGCAAACAAATTAGAGAAGTTACAGAGAACGGCAACATGGATGATTAGAGGCCTGGAAACCAAACCATATGAGGAAAGACTGAAGGAACTGCATGTGTTTCGCCTTGAGAAAAGGAGATTGAGAGGGGATATAATAGCACTCTTTAAATATCTGAAAGACAATGATAAAGACAAAGGACAGGATCTGTTCTTGGTCATCCCAGAGTGCAGGACATGTAATAATGGGTCCAAACTACAGGAAGCCAGATATAGGCTGAATATTAATGAAAAAACTTTTAACTGTTAGATTAGTATGACAGTGAAACTAACTCCTTGAGAGGTGGTGAGCACGCCAACATTGGGAACATTCAAGAGAGAATTGAACAATCATCTGTCAGATTTATTGAATCATTTTCTTCAGGGACTTGGCTGTGGCCTGCAATGCTGCCATAAAAATGTTCTTTTAGGACGGGTGGTTCCCCCATTTGAAGGGCCATCCAGTCTGAATCTGATTTCAAATGAATAAGGAATAGGGAGGGGAAGGCTCTTGAAATTGACCGTCCACAGTTGTCATGGGGACAGGCAGTTTAGTAGGCATACCAAGTCACTGTCTTCACCACTCAACTGAGATGCATCATCACCACAACCACAACCACCATTGTTGTTGTTTCCACTTAAATACTACGCCGCAGTGCTAAGTACTCTCTGGGTGGTTCACAGGGTCATTATGCAAAGTACAGTTTTATAATTCTATCTAATTATAAGAACCCTTTCTGATTTTGCCTCTGGACATGTAAGTGAGCCCATTCTGCTTCATGCAGATCACACCCCTTATTATTGTCCTTTTTGGAAGGTTGGCAGGTCATCAGTTTGAGACCTGAGTGCTGCATGATGGAGTGAGCTCCCATCATATGTCCCAGCTACTGCCACCCTAGCAGTTTGAAAGGAAAAAACCTGCAAGTACTGTAGGTAAATAGGTACCACATCGGTGGGAAAGGTAACAGTGTTCTGTGTGTTCCTGCATCTAGTCATGCCTGCCACATGATCACAGAAACATCTGCAGATGCCGACAGTGTGAGCTCTTTAGCTGTAAATGGAGATGAACATTGCCCACTAGGGGTGGATACAACTGGCTTTTGAGCAAGGGAGATCTTTACCTTTAAGGGGCCATCCTAAGTCACTCCCTCCATTACAAAACCCCCTCTTAGTACTCAGCTGCCTCATCTTGTTTGATGGGGGTATTCAAAGAAGAGCCTGTATCCAGCAGCTGAACTTATTTCTGATCTTAGAGCAACAACTATTTGGGGGAGACAAATATTGTACTACTTCCATTTACTGCTTTTCCTCTAAAAATCACTCTCCCGGGGTTCTGCTTCATATTTGATTGGCATAATAACCCATATTGTAAGACGTGGACCCATAACTGTGACGTCTTGTTTGATCTTCCTGGTGCATTTGGTCTCACAAGTGGGTGAGGAGTGGCAATATTCTACATTGCATAGCATCTACATTTTCCTAACCAGCTTTTTGTGCTGCCTTGACTGAAATGATTACCTCATTCAGAACATAGTGCCCAGATTTAGTTACTAAATCATAGGGATTCAACTAGAGAACTCTTGACAGTTTCCACTTTATGAAAAATAAGCATGGTAGCTTAATGTTTAATATATGGTAAATAATATTTGAAAGTTTAAGTTTTGCTGCATATTTAAAATGAATACATAAAAGTTCTTCCAGTACTGTCAAGGCAAGACTAATCTTCACCTGGAAAGACGTTCTGCCATTGAATAGCTTGTGCTGCATTCATTTTACGGTTGATGATAATCTTCTAAATGCTTTACTTGATGGCAAGCTGAGGGCCTGAAAAAGAGAGAAAATAAAGTGTATCTTCTCCTTTGTCAAAAGCCAGTTTGTGGGTAATGAGTACTCTCTACACTCAAAACATTCAGAATTATGTGGCATGCCAAGCTCCAATATGCTACATAATACAGTTATCTTAATTAATTTCACTTACTTTAAACATTGGATAAAAATAAATTGAACAAACTTGAACAGTCTGTATAATATAAACCTAGAGTAAAGCCTAAATTTGCTAGCTTCTCCTAATGCAGCACTAACTAGCCATCATAATACTGGCTTGAATTATGGGAGATGTAGTCCAGTGTAGTGTAGGGTAGTGGATAAAATGATAGACTAGGACTCAGGACACCTGTATTCTCCCACCCACCCACCCCCGCCCCGGCTCAGTCATGGAAGCTCACTAGAGGAACAGGAGTACACAGAAAGAGCCTCCTCGAAGACTGTGGTATCTGTCTCATACTAGGTCAGGGGTGAATGGTGCCTTTATTTTGGCAGTTTCACATTTGGCCTAGACACAGGAGAAAAAACTAGAGGAACAGAGCTGATAAAACCATACCTTAAATATCTCACTTACTTTGAAAGCCCTATTAGGGTCACTGTAAGTCAGTTCCAACTTGATGTCATATTGACAACAACATAACAAGTCCAACACATTTCCAGAACATCAGGTTGCCATTGGGTATTCTCTATTATAAAAAAGAATTATTCAGTCTGATTTACTTACCTTTTATGTCAGGGGTTTGCAACCTACGACCTGTGGGCCGGATCCAGCCTGTGGCACCATTTCATGTGGCCAGCTGCACTTGCACTTGCCATCGCCGCCACCACCTCCATCTCTGGAAGTGCTGGAAATAGCTGTGTCCACATTTATGGCTGTTGTAAATGCGATGTGGCTGTCGTAAACATGTTTATGACAGTTGCGGCCACGTTTTAAGGCAGTGTATATGGTGAGGGGGGAACCTCAAGTCTGGCCCGCTCAGCTGACTGAGGGAGAGTGACCTGACCTGTAGCTTCAAAAGGTTGGAAACCTCTGTTTTATGTATTGAAATTATACCTTTTTGTGGCTCAAGTGGCTAAGACGCTGACTGGGAGGTGGCAGGTCAGCAGTTTGATACCCAAATACTGCAGGATGAAATGAGCTCCGGTCTTCGTCCCAGCTCCTGCCAACCTAGCAGTTTGAAAGCAAGAAATTGCAAGAAGATAAATAGGGACCACTTCGGTGAGAAGGTAAACAGTGTTCCGTGCACTCTGGTGTCTAGTCATGCCTGCCACATGACCATGGAAATGTCTGCAGAAGCAGATAGCACTGGCTCTTCAGCTATGAAACAGAGATGAGCACTGAACCCTAGAGTCGGATACGACTGGCTTTCAAGCAAGGGTGACCTTTACCTAGATATGTTTTTGGGAAGGTTTGAGGAGCCAGGGACTGAGCAGGCTAGGTCTTTTAAAATCTGAGTTATACGGTCTCAATAGTGCTTTGAAATATTTGTATATTATACTTTTGAATTTTAATTTGTTTTTTTTATTTAATTGTGGATTTTAAAGATTTTTGTGTGCCACCATGGATCCCCACCATGAATCCCCACTCGGAGAAAAATTAACTAAATAAAGATTTTGGAGGAATTCATTAATTAAGGCAATAAAACAGCAGTATATACTTGGAGCTAGTTACTCTTGCTGTGCTAATTTATTCTCCTTCAGCGCATGCCTACAGCATTACCTCTACTTTTAGAAATCACATGGGATCAAGTCAGCTCTAGTCTTGAGGCAAACTGTCTTTGGGGAAGTCAATCGGAGTGTCAACATCTGAGGCCTATTTGCCTCTGTTTGGTGAATGTGTGGAAGGAAGTTGTGGCCTGTGCAGGATTTACAAGAAAGCTGTTTTACCCATTTGTGAATACTATCAATCCTGTTAAGCCCATTGCTATCTAATTAATCAAATAATCAGGTAGCCCAGCTAATTTTTGTATGGTAAATTGCATTTACAATCATGGTGAGGAAGGAATGTTTGGTACACAGAAGGATGGGGTACATAAAAGGAGCCTCCATGAAGATTGTGGATACAGTCAGGCATACCCTGGGCAGCAACCATGTCAGCTAATCCTTCTAACACCAGATCAGATCAAAGCATGCTACATCAATTGCATTGTCTTTCCTCATGACAAAAAATATTCCATGCTTATTGTAGAATATGATTATAATAGAATCATAGAATCACCGAGTTGGAAGAGGCCTTATAAGCCATTGAGACCAACCCCCTGCTCAATGCAGGAATCCAAATCAAAATAGATATGGCGGATGGTTGTCCGATTCTCTCTTGAATGTTTCCAGTGTTGGAGCACTCACCACAGTTGGTTCCACTGTTGTACTGCTCTAACGGTTAAAAAGTTCTTCATAATATTCCGCCTATCTCTGGCTTCCTGTAGTTTGAGCTCATTATTATGTGTCCTGCAGTCTGGTATGTTTGAGAACAGATCCTGTTCTTCATCTTTATGATTATCTTTCAAGTATTTGAAGAGTGCATATAAATTCTCTCTTCTATTTGTAAAGCCAGCTCTCCATCTTTCCCTCCCTTCCTTTTTGGTGGGGAAATGAATAAAGTCTTAGGGTGTATTCTTCATGATTCCTTATTCATAGATTTCCATAAAATGCCCCATCCTTGACCTTTCCTGCTGTGTCTGGACTGATAAAGATCAAGAGTGCTTCTGTCCCTGCAGGGAAATGTGGAAAACAGCAAGAAGTGACAGCAAAATGACCTAGGCAAATCTTGGGCATAATTAGTCCTTTATTAATCGTGGAATTCTTTCTAAGTTATAGTGGAGTGATGGTAAGCATTAAAAATTAGAGTGCCAGTTCATATTAGTGTGTACAATAACCCTAAAGTAATAACTGTAAAACGGGGAGCAGGGGAGCATAGATCCCAAGCCCAAATTTTAGAAATAAGCCACATTTTTTACTGAGATCAGCTAAAATGTCCTCACATAGTGACAAAGATGTTCTGCTTCAGTCAAACAGAGTTCAGAACAGCTAGTTTCAGACTGATTTATATGACCTCTGGGCATCTGCCCTTGCCCTGTGTTTCTCTATTGCAGAACATGCTACCCCAGTCTGGAGAAACTGCCCATACAGGTACTAATCAAATTAACGTGGTGCTTTATGAAACAGGCTGTATAACTACAGGTTGTTTACAATCAACACCCATTAATAAAATCTTCTCACTCACGATATAACACCTCTAGATGTGTTATGTATGCATGTACAAAGTTACTTTAAATATATGAATGTAACCAGTCCACAATCACAATGTATCTCAGCTGTTAAGGAACGCAAGCAAGCCGCCCATAGAGGGCAGCTGCGAGCGTTCAGTCTCACATGGCCCACATTGCCCAAATCACAAACAGCCGCGGGAAATTCCCCACATGATCAGGAGCTACAGAAAACAACTGCAGAAGAGAAAACAACTGCAGAAGAGAAAACAACTGCAGAAGAGAAAACAACTGCAGAAGAGAGGCATGACTTGGGCGAGGCCACGCCGGTAGCAGCCAATGAGCTACCGTGCAACAAGATTCAAATGTATTGTGTCATGGTATATAATGAGATGTATCTGCCCCATTACCTCATGTTCGTGCTGAGCATCAATGAATAAACCTGTGTTAGTCCTTCCTGCGACTCCTTCTTTGTCTTCCGTGCAAGACACTAAATTGGCGACGAAGGTGGGATCGATGGCGAATCCCAAGGTCAAGCCGTACCAGTTTGATGTCAGCGAGCCCGAACAATGGGAGCTCTACGAGTGCCAGTTTCGGCACGCCATGGAGGCTGCAGGCATCGACGACGACGCGAACATGCGCTCCCACTTCCTGTCTCAGGTGGGGCCGGCCACGCTGCGGATCCTGATGACCCTGGTGGCCCCCCGGAAGGTGGACGAGGTGCCCATCGACCGTATCCTGGAGAGGCTGCGTGAGCATTTCCAGCTGCCCGTCTCGATTTTCCCAGCCCGGGTTGCATTCCACAGGCGAGACCAGCGGCCGGGCGAATCCGTGTCCGCCTATGCGGCGGCCCTCAGGCTTGCAGCGGTGCATTGCCAGTGGGACGACCTGGACCAGGCCCTCCGTGACCGCATGCTGTGCGGCTTGAAGGACGAGGAGCTTCAGAGGAGGCTCATGACCCGCGACCATCGCCTCACGTTCAACGAGGTACTGCGGGAGGCGCAAGCAGCCGAGGAGGCCAGGAGCGGCGTCCGGCTATTCAAGTCTCGAGGGGCCACGTCCGAGAGGGCCAAGTCACCAGTGCAGGCGGCCCGGCGGACACCAGCGAAGACGGCCTGGCGGGCCCCCAAGCCGCCCGCCGCCGCACCAACGTCGTCCGAGGAGTCCTCCACGACAGCGGATCCCTACTCCAGCGAGGACAACGACGTCCAGAGGATCAAGAAGCGAGGTGAGAAGCGGCAGACCCGAGAACGGCAGGACCGCCGCTGCGACGGTTGTGGGGCTGCCAACGACCGCACGAGGTGTCTGTTCCAGAAGACCGAGTGCCACAACTGGCGGCCGAAAGGGACACATCGCCCGAGCATGCAGGCGCGGACGAGTCGAGGACAAGGGCAGTTCCAGCCATTCCCAGACGCACCAACGAAAGGCGGCCGGCACCAGGAAGGTCTCAGCCGGCCACAGCGAGGACGGCGTGAACCGCGTGGGCCTGGAGCACCGGCGGTTCTTCATAGAGGTACTGTTGCAGGGGGTCCCAGTGAGGATGGAGATAGACTCGGGGTCTTCTTATTCCATCCTGTCCCAAAAAGAGTTTATGCGCATTCCCCCAGAGAAACGGCCCAAACTGCGGGCCATGAGATCCAACCTACGGGACGTGCAGGGAAATGGGATCCCAGTGTTGGGGGTGGGGAACTTCAAGGTGAAGTTCAAGAACTACTCCGAGAAACTGCCCCTAGTGGTCCTAAAAGGGGGGAGGTGCTGCCTTTTGGGAACGCAGTGGTTTGCTCCCCTGGGGATCGAACTGTCCGGCATTAACGCCATCGAGACTGACCCAATGCGGGACGTGTGCGACGCACACCCGGACGTTTTCAAGAAGGGGCTCGGGAAATACAAGGGGCCCCCGGTTTCCTTTGAGCTGGACCCAGAAATCCGGCCCATCCGCCTCAAGCCAAGGAGAGTGCCCTTCGCCCTCAAGGACAAGATTGAGGCGGAACTGGACAAATTGGTGGGGCAGGGGATTTTGTTTCCAGTTGACTCGGCGGAGTGGGAAACGCCGATTGTTACAGCCCTCAAGTCAAATGGGGAGGTCAGAATTTGTGCGGACTATAAATGTACGATAAATAAGGCCATTCGGCCAAATGCATACCCGGTGCCCGTGGTCAGCCATTTGCTGGCCACGCTACATGGGGGGAGGTTTTTCGCCAAGTTAGATTTGGCCCAGGCGTATCAGCAGCTCTCTGTAACCCCGGCTGCTGCCGCCGCGCAAACGATCGTAACGCACAAGGGGGCGTTTAAGGTAACGCGCCTTCAGTTTGGCGTGAATTCGGCCCCCGGAATTTTCCAGTCCCTCGTGGAACACCTTTTAAAGGGGCTTCCAGGCGTCCTCCCATACTTCGACGACGTGTTGATAACAGCGGGGAGCGAATTAGAGTTAGCCAAGAGGCTAGATGGGGTTCTCTCAGTGTTCGAGAGGGCAGGACTTCGATTGAGGAGGGACAAGTGCGTATTCTTCACGAGGGAGGTAGAGTTTCTAGGGTTTAAGGTAACCCCGGACGGAATCAAACCCTCCGAGTCCAAGGTAGCGGCCGTGAGAGATGCCCCTCGCCCCACCGCGAAACCGGAGCTGCAGTCATTCCTAGGGCTCCTAAATTTCTATCACTCCTTCCTGCCTCGGAAGGCATCGGTCGCGGAGCCACTGCACGCGCTACTTAAGAAGGACGCGGTTTGGTGGGGGGGGACAAGCAGGAGAGGGCATTCAAGGAGCTTAAGTCACTCCTGTCTTCAGATGCGGTTCTGACCCATTTTGATCCGAAAAAACCAGTGGTGCTAATCTGTGATGCGTCCCCGGTGGGGGTGGGGGCGGTCCTGTGCCACGTGTTGGAGAGCGGGAGGGAAGCCCCGGTGGCGTACTACTCAAGGTCCCTCTCGAAAGCTGAGCGAAATTACGCGCAAACAGATAGGGAGGCCCTAGCAATAATCGCGGGAACCAAGAAGTTCCACGATTTCTTATATGGCCGCGAGTTTACGGTAGTGACGGATCACAAGCCGCTGCTGGGGATCTTCACTACCGGCAAACCAACCCCACAAATTCTATCCCCCAGGATGCTGCGTTGGGCCATTTTTCTCAACGCCTACCAATATGAGCTGGTCTATCGCCCAGGGAAGGAGATCTCCCATGCGGACGCCCTGTCCCGATCCCCTCTCCCTAGTTTAGGGGACCCCACATGTGAGGTAGAGCAGGAACACCAAGTCCTGCTGATTGAGTCTCTCGACTCACCCCCAATTGTGCCGGCCGACCTTGCCAAGGCCACGGCGGCCGACAAGATCCTGGCCCAAGTTAGTTCCTGGGTTAGAAAAGGGTGGCCCACCTCTCCCCCCGAGGAACATTTCAAGCCATTTTTCAGGCGCAGAGTAGAGCTTTCTCTGGAAAGGGGCTGCTTACTCTGGGGCCAGCGGGTGGTTATCCCAGAGAAGCTGAGGGCCAAGGTGCTGAGGCTACTGCACACCAGCCACCCCGGGATCGTGCGCTCCAAGGCTCTGGCCAGGAGTTTCTTTTGGTGGCCCCAGATAGACGGGGACATAGAACGCCTAGTGCCAGAGCTCTCGGCCCGAGGAGTCCCGGTTACCCCATAGGGAATGGGATACGGCCCGCGGGCCATGGTCCCGGATCCATGTCGACTTCGCCGGCCCTTTCCGCGGGTCCATGTTTCTCCTGGTAGTCGACTCCTACTCCAAGTGGTTGGAGGTAATCCCCATGAACAGCACGTCCTCTGCCGCAACCATTAAACAGTTGCGAAAGCTGTTTGCCTGCTTCGGCCTGCCAGACGTCCTTGTGAGCGATAACGCGAGTACCTTCACGTCGGCAGAGTTCAAGACGTTTATGGAGAGGAACGCCGTCAGGCACATAACTGCTGCCCCGTTTCACCCCGCCACAAACGGGGTGCGAAAGACGCACTGCGGCGCATGGGTCCCGGTGAGTTGAACCTGCATCTGTGCCAGTTCCTCATCTGCTACAGGACAACCCCTTTAGCGTCAGGTTTCTCCCCAGCTGAACTCCTCATGAGGAGGCGTCCGGTAACACTGTTTGACCGGATGGATCCGTCCAGGGTGGAGGATGAAGGGAGAAACATAAGCATAGGGGGAGAGAGCTCCAAAAGTTTTGCGGTTGGGGACCCGGTTCACTGCAGAAACTACGCGGCCTCGGGGCCAGCGTGGGTGCCAGGGACAATTGTTGAGCAAACGGGGCCGGTATCCTACAGGGTCGAGACTAGTTCAGGTCTACTCTGGAGAAGGCACGCCGACCAACTCCGAAGGTGAGTCACCGGCGAGGGGGACTCAGCGTTAGGGTCCTCCCCCACCCGCATTACCCAAGGGGGAGACACAGAGGAGGATACTTTCAAAGAGAGGGATCAGTTTGATGATGATTATGAGTTGCAGTACCAGGGGGATGTAGCGGAGTGGTCCCCCACCCGTCCTAGCGAGAAGAGGGGTTTCAGTTCAGCCCCTGGTACTTCCAGTCCCCCTAGCCCTTTTGTTTTGGAGTATGCAATAGCTCCTGCCCCCCGGAGACCAACACCCCCAAGACAGGCAACAGGGGCGATTCCGCCCACCACAGTCTCTAGAACGCCCGGACAGGCAGCGGGGGTGGCGAGGCCACGAGGGCCTCTTCGTCGGTCCTGAGATTCATACTGGGGGGGTCCCCAAACTCCTCAAGCGACAGGCAGGGATTCACTTCCCAACTATTCATTCCATTCCCGTCCCCCAATGCAAGGGTACCTCAGATGCCACACCGAGCCGCTAATGAGTCCCCCCTTTCCATTGCAGGGCAGGACTCCGCGGAACCAGGAGCCTCCGGCTCCCCTGTGTTAAGTCAGGCGGCCGCACGCCCCAGGCGCACATGCGGCAAGCCACAATGGTTGAGGGGTTTCGTCCCATCCTAGGGGGGAGGGATGTTATGTATGCATGTACAATGTTACTTTAAATATATGAATGTAACCAGTCCACAATCACAATGTATCTCAGCTGTTAAGGAACGCGAGCAAGCCGCCCATAGAGGGCAGCTGCGAGCGTTCAGTCTCACATGGTCCACATTGCCCAAATCACAAACAGCCGCGGGAAATTCCCCACATGATCAGGAGCTACAGAAAACAACTGCAGAAGAGAAAACAACTGCAGAAGAGAAAACAACTGCAGAAGAGAAAACAACTGCAGAAGAGAGGCATGACCTGGGCGAGGCCACGCCGGTAGCAGCCAATGAGCTACCGTGCAACAAGATTCAAATGTATTGTGTCATGGTATATAATGAGATGTATCTGCCCCATTACCTCATGTTCGTGCTGAGCATCAATGAATAAACCTGTGTTAGTCCTTCCTGCGACTCCTTCTTTGTCTTCCGTGCAAGACACTAAAAGATGTTAGAAGACAATCAGCAGGAAACATTGAGAAGGAAAAGAAAAAATAGACCCAAGGCATCCATTGTTTGAACTGCAATATTATCCACCAATGTTGGAGTCAAAGAATAGCGTCCTAAAAACAAAAGCACCAATTCCATGTACAGTTGAACTGAACAATGGAAAAGAATACCACCCAAAGAATTATGGGCAATGAAGGAGTAGCAGCAGGAGGATACCATCTCCAATATGGGGAATGGAAGATGCCATATAGGCTGAGAATTTGGGTATCAAGATACAAAACAAACCTGAAGTGGTGGGGCCACAATGATGATGGTGAACAATGTGAATCTTGTGAGAGACAAGACTGTGAGCATCTGATAATCTGCAGCTTGCCTGAAAAATGATGTCGAAGATTTGTTAGAAGCAAATGACGGAGCTATTCAAACTGCTGAATATTGGAAAAGTAGAGTGAACATATGTAAACACATACTTTATGTATGCATATATTTTAATATGATTAGTGGTTTGTTTGTTTTTTAAAAATGTTGATAAAAAGTGAGCAGTATGTTAGCTCAGAAGTCTGAGATATTATTATGGGTTCCACCATAAAGGCCCACAACAAAAGGATTCCTCCCACCTAGAAATGCTATTATTTATTTTACTGTCTATATTGGCCTTTGAACCTCTACGAAGCACTGCTGCCTGCCTGCCCACCCAATACTTATTATTGTAGTGTACTAGTTAAATCCATTCTCCTACTTTTTCACCTGCTTTCCTTAAATCTTCTTCTTGTGCCATATCTGATTCTTAATATTTGCAATCATCATGGTGATCAGCCATGAAGATTATCCTGGGAGCAATATAATGTCATGGCCTTCCATGCCTTCCGCATTGCAGCATGACACCCATACTACTGATCCAGTTCCCTGAATCCCTTTCTGGTCCTGAGCCCTTTTGGCACACAAAGTCCTCCTCAGCCCCAGGCCAGTATTGCTGAAGTTGCTGCCCTCCATCAAGATGGATTCAAGTGGGATTTAACCCACTTGGGGACCATCACCCTTCCTTCCCTGTGGACTTTGCTACCCAAGACGGCTAGTCCTCAGAGTTGTCAGGTTAGTTGACTGCCACCTGAGGATTGGCATTTTGCTGATGGCAGTATGGTCTACTCTATTAACATAGCATGATAACCTGGCCAGACTGGTTAATTAATTTCTTTTAATTCAGTTATTTGATTGTAAACTTGAAGATCTTCTAAGGGCTGTAGGAAAGTACTGCCTCTCATTGGGAACAAAAACATGAATAGGAAAGATTGGGTTCTTATTGCGTGCATATGTCTTTATGAACTATTTGAAACTTTTGGGGATGATGTTATTGGTTTTGTTTTTTTTAAAAAAAGAAAACTTTCAAAGTGTGTAATATTAGAGGTGTGTGGAAGCTTCCCAACCCACTTTATACCAGCATAAAGATATAAAGATTGGGGTTATCCTCACCCCCATACCCTTCGGAGATGTTCCAAATCCTCCATCCCTGAGACTGTGTCACTATCTTTGTATATACAGATCTCCATTTTAAAATGCAAAAAAAAAAATCCTTTGAATAAGAGGAGCCCCCCCCCGCCCCCGCAAGAACCAGTGCTATTGGCTATCCTAATGGTGTGGCCTATCCATGCAATACCTATACAATCATCAATCTTCCACAATCACATACACAAACTACCCTGAAGACATTCATTAGTGATAACAAAAAGTTTAGTAAACTAATATGAATAAAAGAAAAAGGAAAAATTAGAATAATCAAGTATACAAAAAAGCTATCTAAACAGCAACTCGTCTTTGTGTTCATAGAGGAGCTGCAAGGGAACATTTATAATGTAGTCATCTCAGTCCAAGCTCTTCATAGTGTATCAGTGGTTGGAATAGGGAGCTGCGGTGGCTCAGTGGTTAAGAAGCTGGCAAGTTGGCAGTTCGAGACCAGGGTACTACATGATGGATGGAGCACGCGTCTATTTCCCAGCTCTTGGGGACACGAAAGGAGGCTCATTTGAGTGTTCCCTGAGCAGAGTTTCTTCTGCAAAAAAATCCTTTCAACCCAGAATAAATTAAGACATGAAATGATTATTATTATAGTGGTTAGAATTTCCCGGGAATTTTGGGGCTTTACTGGGGAATTTTAGCCATCCATTTGTTTTCTCTTGGCTTCTCTCTTTCATCAGTTCAAAACACTGAACATCATTTAAAAATCAATAAATGCCAAATCAAT
Source organism: Bradypodion ventrale (assembly GCA_035047345.1). Lineage (NCBI taxonomy): Eukaryota > Metazoa > Chordata > Lepidosauria > Squamata > Chamaeleonidae > Bradypodion > Bradypodion ventrale. Next base: position 35,933,405 of record JAWDJE010000003.1, on the reverse strand, counting down.
TACCAATTATAAATGATTCTTTTTGTGGTGTTGCTTCAATGCCTGGAATGAACAGCAGCCCTGAGATCCATCTGTGATTGCCTCAGAATCACACAAATATATCTGATTACTATTTGCATATTTGTCTGGCAATGTACATGTCTACCTAGTACACATCCTCTTGAAACTGTACATCAGAAATCTGACAGGCTCCCTATTATGTTTCAAATTAAATCCACAACATGGTTGTGGGTAGCCATTTTGGTCTTCATGAGCAAATCAATGGGAGACTGCTGATACAAATTTGATTTGGGTCCCTGGCTTATATCTAATTAAATGGAACAAGAACGGTATGGGCCTGAATTTTGGTCCATCCTGCAGCTCTAAATTGCCTTCTAACAGAAAGGGGGTGGGTGGGAATGATCAGCTTTGTTCAGAATCCTTCATGAGAATTTGTATTAAGCAAACAGAATGATGATGGGAGTTAACATGAAGCTGCTAAAACCACAAAGTCTACAATTATAATAGTTGCTAGAAGAGGCTTGGCAATTTGGTGGGATTAACTTCAATTAGGTACTAAGAAGTTTCAGGTTGCACCAAGAGAACTGTATGTTACACAGAAAAATGGTACATTTGTCTCATTAAACAACTTTCCAAATGTGCCTTTAGCTGCAAGCTAAGCTAATTAACCCAACTCTTTCTCCATCATGTTAACTTGAGAAAGCTGAAGATATTTCCCCTGCAAGTGCTAATTCTGTTTCATGGTATTGCAATTCTGAATCCCTTACAAGCCATTCTGAACAGTGTTAAAAGCCAATGTACTTTGCTTTACTATTTCTCTTGAGAGCTTGAATTTCTCCCTAAAGGCTGCACTTGAATGAAACAGTGTTTTTTCCACATGGTTCTAAGAGCCTTTAGATAAACTACAGTTGTTTCTTCACAGCCAGTACCGAAGAGAAGAAATACCATTTCAAATGTAGGGAACAGGCTGTCAGTTTTCAGCAATAAGTGCAAATGGTGAACATAAAATTCCTTTGTCTGGGCACTTTTTTAGTTACTAAAAAGAAAGAAGTGGTTATGGGACAGACTGGTCTTGCAGTATATGTACAAGGTCATGTCTTGTCATGTTGCTAAGGCTATCACTGCTTTCCTCCTACAATCTCAGCTCTCTTTCAGTTTATTTACATTTTTAATTAAATAAGATTGTGTGGTGGATGTTCTTTTGGCCACTGACTTAACCAGTGCAGAGTCCCTGTCCCTGTCCCAAAAGATGAAAATGGTAAATAACTTCGAAGCATTCTCTATCTTGAAATCCCTGGAAAGAGTCACTTTAAGTCAGAATTGACTTGGTGGCTCACAATTAAATGGTAATTTGCAAAAGGACTCTCCTGTCATCCTATTTATTGCCATTGCTGCTAAAATCAATCAAGCCATGCCATCAAAATTTTGTGGTACCATTCAAATTGATTAGTTCCCCCTTTTTTCTATGGAAATCTTGGAGCTCTGCTTAATTGCTGAGGTTTACTATTATATGTAAGAATGTATCTTAGCATCTTTTCCCCATAGAATACCACTGTAGTTTCTGCCATATTTTAATGGCAGTGGCAATTTCTGTGGCCACTGTTGATTTTCAGCTGCTATGGCTTTTCTTTTTAATATGAGATGCAATAGCATAGTCACCAGTGGTCTGGCGCAGGGGGTTGCTAGTTCCATTGCAGGCAGGCAGGCACGCACGCACGCACACACGCACACACACACACACACACACACACACGAGGAAGTTGCCTGACTATACTCTGTGTGGAGTCTGATCTCTATAGTGTCATTTAGAAATAATTCAGGGACTTATTAGGTACCTTCTTCATGTCGAACATAGCCAGCATCCTATTGCCAAAGTGATGTTTGTGTAAAGAAAATCATTACATCTTGCTGGCAAATTATCTTTCAATAACATGTTTTTGGCTCCAGTCTTTGACAGAGTTTGCTTAAAATGGATGGAAATCTCCAGAGCCAGAGGAACTACATCCCTTAATACAAAAAGATTATAGAGGTAATCCCAGAGACTCTATCAATTATCTGTGAAACACTCTCAGAGAACAGGTGACATCCCATGGGACTAGAGAGAACTGGGTATTATTCCAATTTTTAATAAAATGATCTAGGCAGCTATCAATTGATTAGTTTGACATGAATGCTAGCAATTATTTTAGAATATATAAGTAAACGATATTTTTGTAGAAACATGGGGATTCTTGACAGCTAGCATGGGGTTCTCATCATGGACTGAATGAATAAATGGAATGTCATATAATTCAGTCATGGACCAGGAGTTCTTCCACATTGTAAATTATTTCCATGAAAAAATAGAGAAGATTTGTACCAAATTTGCAGATAACACCAGATTGAGAGGGATTGTAAATACTTTAGAAAACCAACCAGGATTCAAGCTTGAAGAATGGGGCAAAAAATTTTTTTTTCATCTGGGATAAATGTAAAGTTCTATGCTTAGAAACATGGTCATTGATGAAGGCTGAGGAAGACGAACTATCAAGAGCAGTAAGGGCCATGGAAAGATCAATGCTAAAGGTATCCCTTCGCGGCCACATCCTCAATGCCCAGATAAGAAAACAAAGTGGAATCAATGAAGCTGTTGCAGAATATTATAAACAGACATTGCGCTGGGCTGGACATGTTTCTCGAATGACAGATGGGTGTTGGTCAGCAGCTGTCACCAAGTGGTTTTCCAGAGGAGTAAAAAGACCCCTTGGCAGCCCCCCCCCCAAAAATAAAAAAAAGATGGGAATACTCATCGTGAAAAGTTTTGGTCGAACCTGGAGAAGAAGAGCGAGGCTGTGAAAGGAATGGAAAGCAAGTTGTGACCAGCAGGAATTTACTCCCGGATAGTCTGGCCAAACAAGGAATCTATGCTTAGGCAGGAAAAATCATATGACATACAAGACTGATCTAGGAATCTTAGTAGGCCAGAAGCTAAACTTGAAAAAATAATGTGATGTAGTATTTTAAGAAGTTAATGTAATTGTAGACTGCATCAATAGGATTATAGTACAGTGATACCTCATACAACGTCCAAACTTGTGGAACCAATATATACGGATTTGGACTTTGTATGAGGCATGCAAAATCCTAGCTGCGATACCTCATACAACATCCAAATCCTTGCTGCGATGCCTCGTACAACGTCGTTTCCACATAGATACATTGTACTGTAACAGCACAGACTTCAGGGCAAAGTCAAGGAAACGGACAGGAAACTGACAGAATTTTAAGAAATCATTCTCTAAAGGCTAAATACATTACAAAAACATGTCAAACAACCCTGATTGTCCAAGAACCTGAAGAATGCTGCAAAAATTCCAGGAATGCTTCTAAAAATTCTGATGAAAAAATTCAAAAAAATCCAAAATCACACTCAAAACCACTCCAAAACACTCTTCACCTTGTGCAAAACCCACAAGAGCAATTCACGCATGTGTCCTGCCTTTTATACTTCCCAGGCACAATGCAACCTGGGAAAACCCCAATGCCTCATACAAAGTTGAGCGACTTTGTATGAGGTAACTGTTTTCAAGAAATTAGGTGATGTTGTATGAATTTGATGTTGTATGAAGCGGACTTTGTATGAGGTATTGTACCTATATGTACCTATATTTCAGACAGGGGTGGCCAAACTTTTCAAGCAGTGGGCTGGCCATGCTGTTCAGGGGGCTAGTCACTCTGGCCCATGGGCCAGATCCAGCCCTCAATGCCAATTCATCCAGCCCACGAAGCCCTTATCGCTCCCATATGGGCGCATTTTACTTCTGCTTCCAGGAGTGGTGAGGGCTTCGCAGGCCGGATGAATTGGTGCTGAGGGCCGGATCTCAGCCTGTGGGTCATAGTTTAGGCACCCCTGTTCCAGACCAAATGAAGTAATTTTGTTGTTCAGTCGCACAGTCGACTCCGACCCTTTGCGACCCCATGGACCATTTTCCTCCAGGCGCCTCTGTCCTCCACCATCCCCCTCAGCCCTCCCAGCTCTGTGCCCATTGTGTCTATAATGCCATCTAGCCATCTCATCCTTGGCCTTCCCCTTCTTCTTTTGCCCTCCACCTTTCCCAACATCAATGCCTTCTCAAGTGAATCCTCCCTTCTCATTTGATGTCCAAAGTATTTTAGCTTCATCTTTACTATTTGACCTTCCAATGAGCAGTCAGGGTTGATTTCTTCTAAGATTGACCTATTTGTTCTCCTCGCTGTCCAGGGGACTCTCAAAACCCTCCTCCAACACCACATTTCAAAGGCATCTATTCTTCTGCGTTCAGCCTTCCTAATTGTCCAGCTCTCACATCCATACATTACTACTGGGAAAACCATTGCTTTGACTATTCTATTTTTTGTTTGCAATGTGATGTCTCTGCTTTTCACTATGTTCCCCAGGTTTCTCATTGCTTGTCTCCCAAGAATCATTCTCCTTTTTATTTCATGGCTGCAATCCCCATCTGCAGTGATCTTTGATCCTAAAAAAGTAAAATCTGTCACTGCTTCTACTTCTTCCCCGTCTATTTTCCAGGAACTGATTGGGCCTGTTGCCATTATCTTGGTTTTCTTGATATTGAGTCTCAAGCCAGCTTTTGCACTCTCCTCCTTCAGCCCAATCAAGAGATTCTTTAGGTCTTCCTCACTTTCTGCCATTAGGGTGGTATCGTCTGCATATCTCAGATTATTGATGTTTCTCCCAGCGATTTTAATCCCATATTGTGATTCCTCCATCCCTGCACTGCGCATTATGTGCTCTGTGTATAGGTTGAATAAGCATGGTGACAAAATGCAGCCTTGTCTTACTCCTTTTCCTATTCCAAACCACTCTGTCATTCCCTGTTCTGTCCTAACTGTTGCTTCTTGGTTCATGTACAGATTTCTCAGGAGGCATATGAGGAGGCATATTTATTGACTACACCAAGGCATTTGACTGTGTGGACCACAACAAGATGTGGCAAGTAATTAATGAACTAATAGTACCAGTCTATTCCAATCAAGTAAGGCATTACCTGTGCTTACTTCTGTACTCCACACAGTTTTACAATATAGGAATAAACTAGGCTGTATCAAGGGAGCACTGAACTAGATGTTAAAAGATCTGGAAACCAAGCCTTAGGAAGAACTGTTGAGAAATCTCGATGTGTTAAGCTTGGAAGTGATAACAAGATGATATGGCAACCATCTTCAAAAATCTAAAGAGCTGTCACATGGAACATGGACATATTTATTTCTATAGTTCCATAGGATATAAACTGAAGTAAATTAATTCATATTACAAGAAAATAGATTATGGCTAAACATTAGGAAAAATATCTTGACAATTGCAAACTTTTCAGCAGTAGAAGAGACAATGCCAGATGGAGTTTAGATGCCATCTGTCAGTGATGCTTTAGCTGTCAATTTTCTTTCTCAGCAGGTGGTTGAACTAGATGGAGGTCTCTTCTAACTCTATATTTTTGATTCCATGATTCTTCAGCTCTGTGAATAAAACTCATTACTATTTTTCTAGTTAGTTTTGTCATCTTAGGTATTTTTAATTATGATTGGAACATATGTATCAGTGTTTCCCAACCTTTTGTTTTTGGACTTCAATTCACAGAAGCCTAAGTCAATTCCCCAAAGCACTGATCAGCCAATGGACTGACTTAGGCTTCTTGGAATTGAAGTCCACCAGTGTTCCGCGGAACATAGTTTGGGAAATGTTGATATCTATATATTTGTACTAGCTCAGTGCCCAGCTTCGCTCAGGAATTTTTTACTGAAATGCAACACTTGTGGTTAAATTTTGTTTTATGCCCCCCCCCCGACACACACTGGCCTCAACTCTCCCTCCCTCACACCCTCTCCTTCTCTCTCTCTCTGTGACACACACACACACACACAGATGGGGGAGCAGGTATGCATTCCAGCCTCACCCAGAAGTCCTTCTGTTTCTCTGCCGCGATCTCCGCCATGGCTTGTGCGAAAAGGAGGAGGCAGAGGAGAAGGAAAGGAATTGCAGTGAGGCCTTGTGATGGCCAGCCAAGCAGGAAATAGGTTGGGGAGGGGGGGATGGCTGCCTAGGTGGGGAGGGGGGATCATGGCTGTTCAGGGGCTCCCTGCCGCCGCCAGCTGCCGGTTTTTTTTTTTTTGCCCTTCCCCGGACCAGACTTTCCCCCTCCAGATCCTGCCCCCTAACCCTGCTCAGCAGGCCAAGGAGGGCCTGGCAGAGTTGCCTCTGGAGCCATGGAAAGGCCATATTGGAGGCTTCTCCCTGGGGCTGGGGCCCAAATTCACTGGGTCCGCCAGGAAGCCCAGGCCGCGGGGGCCCGTCTCCTAAACCTCGGTGCCCCCCTTGGCTGTGCACCACTCTTATCCCCTCTCTCTCTGTTGTCAGCTTCAGGCCACGGCCTCTCCTCCTGGAGTTGTCTATGTGGCCACCGGTCTTTTTTTGTGGGGGCTGGGTGGTTACGGTGGTGACGCGGCAGAGTTGGTGGCCATAGGCTGAGCAAAGGGGCCTGGCCTGGCTTCTGGAGCAACCTGTCTGTCCTCAGCCCTGGGCAGAAGGCCACCAGCAGAGCGGCCTCTGTTCCTCCCCTGGTGGCCGAACGCCTCCTCATGTCTTGGCGTTTCGTCCACAGCCCTCATTTGCAGTGGTGGTGAATGGCGGTTTGGGTGCTTCACGCTCATGTGCTCACACCACTGGATGCTAATGTCAGTTTGGGTGCTTTGCACTTGCGTACTCGCACCGCTGGGTGTGAGCCACAGCTCAATGGCTGAGCGCACGGCCATGGTTCCCATGGACCCATGCACATGCACAGTTCTTTTTGTTCAATTTGTGGGGCCTCTGCCCTTGGGACCCCCACTGTGACCTTCTCGCACACACCAGGTAAGTGTGTGGGAGGCTTGGTCATGGACAGTACAGGGGTGTGGAAGCTTTCCCAGGATCCACAAGAGGACACCTCTCTTTTAGAGATATAGATATGGGGGGGGGGAACCCTACATACACATATTTTATCAAATTTTGCACTTCCATAACTTTTTAATCCTTGTTGCCCTTCCAGTCGTATGTGCATACAACTTCTTTGTTTTTTAGTTATAGTCTCATCAATACTCCTTATCATTAGCAGTACTGATGTATTCTTCATATTAGAATGATGTAGCTCTCAGATAATGAGATAATAAAGCAGCTGTTTACTACATTGAAGTGAGGGCAAAAGGCATCTACCATCTCTCAGGCTGACATCCATGGGAAGGTGTAGATTATACTGTATTTCCCACAAAAATGTGCTTTAGGATGTGATGGTATGCAATTCTTTATTCCAAAATACACACATCTCTGCATAATGTCAGGCATTTCATTAGTAAATAATGATTTATAATTTAGATCCTAGTTTAATGGTATGACCTTTTCTTCCAAAGTCACAGATATAATCTATAAATAGTTTTAAAGACAAGGTGAAATTAGGATCTCTAAAGAGCATGTTGAAGTGGGTGGAACATTTCAAAAGAAATGTAAAGTTTTATATCATCCCTCGAGATCAGCCTTGAACTCCCTTGTCAGACATATTACATCTCTGTTTCCAAATCACATATATAGTAGTAATGTTATTATACTTCAGATAAAACCACAAGAAGACTAGACTCTCTGGGAAAGGCTATAGTGTTGGGGAATTTAAAGGCAGTATGAAAAAAGAAAGGCCAAACATGACATAAATTGACTCTATTTAGGTAGCCTGGCCTTTGGTTTGCAAGAGCTGAGCACAGCTGTTCATGCTAGGATTTTACTGAAATAATTAATCCACAGAGTCTGCATAAGCTAGAAATGATGCATAAAAACAGAAATGCTGTGGTACTGACCTCTCTTAAATAACTAACGTTGATCATTAACAAAGAATGAAAAGAAAGGGAGCAATTTTACCTTTAAAATGTACAGTAATTTGGGATTTGAGTTTCAATAATTGAAAACAATCTCCCCTAATTAAAAAGGAAATGACGATATTGTTTTAAGAGTAGAATCTCCACTGTCTAGTGAAGGCTCTCAAAAAGATCATTTCTAGTGTGGTAAATAATGCAAAGGAAATAACAATGGGATGGGCTAAATGTGGATTTTCAGATGTTGTTGGACTGAATCTTAATCACAATTGCCAGTGGTGAGGACTGTGGAGGCTGCAGCATTTGGACTATGAGCCCCCCACCACTTCCAATAGCCACTCTTGCTGATGAGACAGAAGTAGCCCAGTGGCATTGTTTTCATTGCTAGGAACAGCAGCAGCACCGGCAGGCTGTTGAATATTCATCACTTGGGTAAAGGTTTTCAGGTTTAGTTTTCACTTGGATCAGAATTTCTCTAATCTTGCTGCATAACAATGACTGTCACTTAGGGTGGACACTATCTCTAACAACTACAGCAACGTGCTGTATTCTGACCTATGTTAACTTTTTTCAAGGTCTTCTAGGTAAAGAGTATTCAAAAACCATTCACTTCCACTGGGACTGTGCAGTTTGCCCAAGGTAACAAATGCCAATTCTTCAGGAATCCACAGTAGGGAACCAAATTCTCACCATCTGACTCCACAACATAATACAATCAATGCAACCCTAAATATACCTAATATAATAATGTTTGTGCCATCAGGTCAATTCTGACTCATGGCAACCCTACCCAAAGTTTTCTAGGTAGTGGATACACAGGAGTAGTTTATCATTTCTTTTTACTTGAGGTTACCCTGGGACTGTGTAGTTTGCCCTATGACTAGGTAGGCTGAGAAAATTCCAGTGGACACCGCAGGACAGACTTGTGACTAAATATGCTTACATTAGACTGTATTTCTGCTGTGTGAACTGGTTCAAAGTTTCAGAACCAAGGCTTGAAATAGACTAGCATTCCCAGTCATTAACATAGTTTCTATGCCTTGACAGAACAGTAGGTCACAAGTCCAGCATCTGGTTGGTTATTTCTGTTTGCATGTGTTCTGGGTCTGAGTTGAAGGTTGATTGTTTGCATATTAAAGCAGGTCAATAATACAGTGCTTCAGCCTGAAAAAAGATGCCTCCAAGGATTGGCCATGCATTCTCAAACTGTGAAAATGCCAACTAATTCTTCATTGTGGTCAGACTGACAGGCAGAATTGGAATTCCTGTGACTACTGACAAGGAATTAAGTTTAGAATAATCTCTGAATGCAATCCTGAGCAAGTATCCTCAGAGTTGGAAGATTTTTTCCTGCTACAAAGAGCTCAAGGAAGCTGTCATTCACAAAGGTGGGATTCTGATTGGCTGCTGCTCTCAAGAGTTGCCTATTGATCATGAATTGAAGCTAATGGAGACTGCCAAATAATACTCAATATAGTATGAAGGGCTGCAGTGAAAACTGGTCTCTGCTTTGTGCAAATATAATATAATATAATATAATATAATATAATATAATATAATATAATATAATATAATATAATATAATATAATATAATATAATATAATATAATTAAACAGAAGGTCCCTGTAAAATAAGGAGAGTTGCTTCTAAGATCACTTCAATTCAGTTCAACAAAATTACCTCTTTTTTCCAAGAAAAGCATTTTGGTCAACAGGTTGTTTTAGCCTTAAAGCTCTATAGCAGGAGTGTCCAAACTACTGTCGGACAGGTGCATTTTACTTCTGCTTCTGGGAGCAACGAGGGTTTTGTGAGCTGGATGAATTGGCATTGGGGCCCGGATCTGGCCCCCGGGCCATAGTGACCAGCCCCCTGAACCACGTGACTGTCCCACAGGCCAAAACGTTTGGGCACCCCTGCTCTAAAGATCTACACTTAGATACTTAGATATAAGTATCACCTAGAGTGGGCAACATGCATCATATAAAAATAACCCACATGATGGAGTTGAACTGCCACTCCATTTGGCTTCTGTGCAAGAGATAGAGGGCTACCACGGTGTCCTTACTTTAGGCAGCAAAATATCAGACTAGGCTCGAAAATAACTCTAGAGCTTGCAAAATATACTTTTTAGGCTAAAACTTCCAGAATCTTCTCAACTCTGAGAAATTTCCACTTACGACCTACACTGGCAGGAGTTTACTGGGAGTTTTACTGTTGGCAGAGAGATACCTGCAAGCTGTAGTAAAAAAAAAGGAACATTTTCAAGTTCTACTTTAGTATGAAGCTGGGTCAGTCCTCTGCCTCAAATAACACAAAAATGAAAAACTATTTTTGCCTGGCTGCATTCAGTGTACCTTCCTTTTCAGAAGATCATTAGATGATGATTTGCTGTTTCAAAGGATCTGTATATCTTGATAGAAATGGAGGTAAAGATGGTTTGTTACAAATGACTTTCAAATGTGTTCATCAGGGTTACTACAATGAATGCTAAATGATCACTGATTTAGCTTGAAACAAAGATTTGCCACATATCACACACTTCATGGCACTCACCTCTAAATATATCCGGTTTATTTTTATTCAGACTTCAAAAACATAACTACTCAAAAAGCATGTGTGGCAACAAGAGATAATGTGTCTTTGCTGAAAGCATCTAACTGAACAGCATGCCAAATTGCAACATCATTCAGAGCAAACGGAGGCATATAATTTAATTCCTCTTCTGCTTAGCTGAGGCAGCACGTTTGACTATTTCTCTCAGCATAGACATAAAGGCCCAAATGCAATTGATGGTCCCAGATAGAGTTGGGCTCTGTGGCTTGAATCCTGCTGCTTAGCGTGGTAAATTGCATCTAGAATAGGACTATTGAATTGGTGGAATTTATAGAGGGGTTGACCAGTCCAATCCCCATTGATTCAGTAGTGCAACTTGCTACGCTAAGCAAATGGACTTTATCCACTCAGTTAGGGTAAAGGATGATTCAATAGGGATGTAAAGCACATGGATTCAGTTGGCTTACTCTAACTGGGATTACCAATTGGATTCAAGTCAAAGGCAAGGTGGAATGCTGAAAAAGGTCCCAGGGTTCTGCATTCCCACCAGACCATGAAAGGACAAGGTCACCCTCTTTGCCCTCAGCACCACACTCAATTATTATTATTATTATTATTATTATTATTATTATTATTATTATTATTATTATTATTATTATTATTATTATTATTATTATTTAAAAAGAGAACCCCCTGTAACCTTTAGGAGCTGGGGGTGGGATTTACATAATGTCTTTCTTTCCCTAGCCTATTCTAAGCCTAGGGAAGGACAGTTTCATTAAACTAGAAATAGCCCAAAGTCATTCCAGTTCTGGAAAAAACTGCTTGTCTTTGTGTAAACGAGACTTAGAAAGGCAAAAGTACAGGTGAATTGGCTCTCACACACCCACAGAGGCCATTGGGTATCTAAAACACACACACATTTGCATTTATAAAAATTGGGGGTATATGTGCTAAGACCCAATGGACATGTTTGGGGGTATGGTATGTCCATGGAGACCATGTGTATTTATTGCCCACAGTGTATCCATCTCAGCATTAAGAACTCATGTAGTGTTGCTTCCTCAGGAGCATTCAGCATGTTAAATTCATATTGGAAAGTAGTATATGTCTCAAGGTATCCATATGGAAGATGTTAGGATACTGGAGTCAAGTGAATAGAACAGGAAGTGTCTCCCTTTACAACTTTACAACAGAGTGTCCCCTAAACCAAAGACCTCTCTTCAGAGTCTATAACAAAGATCAGATGCCTGATGATTGAAGACCTCTTCTGTATCTCAAGGTTTCCCTTGTTCGAAAGCCAGTCGCATCCGACTCTAGGGTTCAGTGCTCATCTCTGTTTCAAAGCCGAAGAGCCAGCGCTGTCTGCTTCTGCAGACATTTCCGTGGTCATGTGGCAGGCATGACTAGACACTGGGGCACATGGAACACTGTTATCTTTCCACCGAAGTGGTCCCTATTTATCTACTTGCAATTTCTTGCTTTCAAACTGCTAGGTTGGCAGGAGCTGGGACATTCCATCCTGCAGTGCTCGGGAATCGAACTGCTGACCTTCCTTAGAGAGATTCCATGGGAAAGTTGAACTAAATGTGACAATAATTGGATAGTTAAAATTAATGTGTGGACATGGTTTTAAAAATTAGTCAGCAAGATAAAAGATGTAGGATTTCATTACACAGGGATTGTAGCAACACTTTCCTTCCATTCTGTCTTTGTGGTAAAAATAATGCCAGATACGTTGCTAGGTAAAGGTAAAGGTTACCCTTGCTCAAAAGCCAGTCAGATCCAACTCTAGGGTTCAGTGCTCATCTCTGTTTAAAGCCGAAGAGCCATGCTCATCTCTGTTTAAAGCCAAAGAGGCAGCATGTCTGCAGACGTTTCTGTGGACATGTGGCAGGCATGACTAGACACCCGAGTGCACGGAACACTGTTTACCTTCCCACCGAAGTGGTCCCTATTTGTTTACTTGCAATTTCTTACTTTTGAACTGCTAGGTTGGCAGGAGCTGTGACAGAGACGGGAGCTCACTCTGTCATGCAGCACTCAGATCTCAAACTGCTGACCTGCCAACCTTCCAGTCATCAAGTTCAGCATCTTAACCACTAAGCCACCCAGTCCTTCAGATATTTTGCTAGGTTCTGTTAAAAAACCTCTGCTGGGCCAGTTGTGCTAATACCAACTTGCTTCTTTCTTCTTCCCTAGGAAGGTTTTTTAACGATGCCAACCCTACTGATTTGTTCAAGTTTTTTTAAAAAAACTCTTAATGTTAAAACTTGCAAAAGAGAAACCCTCATTTCTATCCTGTTTCCTGTCCTGAACACTGTGAGCCAGCAGAATACCAGATGTGCTTGCTCAGTCTTTTTTTGCTATCTTTCCCCTTGCAAATAGAATTATGCAGATATGGTTATCATTTTTCAAGGCCACCCAAAAACTTTGCTATTTGATAACTGAATTCACACAAACAAACAAACAAAATGAGGGTGGCTGTGGGGGGGGGGAAAGAGTTATTAATTAGAAATTATGTGAAAATCCTCTGTAGACTATTGTGTACATCAGGATCCTCCAGCTTGCCAGCTCTCACTGCACTGCACATCTACCTATAATGCCTGCATTAGGAAAACAGGAAGTTGCTTATAGTACGTGAAACCAATTGGCTTAGCTATCCCTCTGTTGTCAGCTCTGACTGGCAGCAACTGTACTAGGTTTCAAGCAGACTTGTTTCTATGACCTACATGGTAATCTCTGGTATTTCCTGGTAGTCTTTCTTCGAAGTTCAATCCAGGCTGAATCCTGAAATCAGATGAGATCAACCATGTTCAGATTGGTGCAACTTTTTACAATTTCCCAATATGTATATCAGAAATATGTAAATCAGAAGCGGTGACAGCTGCGGATGGAGATGCACTCCCACTGAGTTGCCGGAGGGCTCTGAAAAGATGCTGCTGAAGCACTGCCCAAGGACTCTCTTGCCTCTCCCATGACCCGTCCCACCCTGTTCGTCTCCATCCTCTGAGCTTGGACTTGCCTGGGGCTGGGTGAGAAGAGTGGGGTATTGCTGAGCCAGTATTGTTCCGGTCTCTTTTCGTGGAATATTGTGTTGTACTTATATTGTATTTTGTAACTTTCTAATTTTGTTTTTCGCTATTTTGCTTCTTGAATTATTGTAGTTCTAAATATTGTGTCTTTTACTTGTTATTCTGTATGTGAACCGCCTTGTGTTGCCTTGTGTGAGTAAGGCGGTATACAAAGAAAACAAACAAATAAATAAATAAATGTTTGCTAAATAGGTATGATTATTATTGCTCTCTGCATACAAATGGAACTGATAACAGAGCTGGGGAAGCAATTTATTCTAATTTTGTTCTTACTTTAATTTTAGAAACCTTGGGAAATCTGGATTGAGAGTATCATGTATGGGGTTAGGTAAGTATGTTACATTGTTTGGTGTGTGTTAGCAGTCAGGATAGAGTACCAGGAATGTTCATCCTTTATCCCATATCAGAGATACTAGTTTTTCCTGGGTTCCACATGCGCTGTTGAATAAACATAGACAATTATTTGACCATTCTTTTCATGGAACCATATTTATGTTACATTCAGTTCTTCCTTAATGAAAGAAGACCTATAGAAATGGAGCCTTGCATGCTATTTTGCATATTTGACTTAATATCATAGCAGTGAGATCAAAGTCACAAAGCCTTATGCTTATGTGAGGATATTTTTAGAGCTTAGCTTTCTATGCCAGCATTCCCTTGCCTGATTTGTTACATTACATTAACTGTGAGTAAGCAGCATGGTAACTCTAGATTTCTAGAATGGGTAGAGGGCTAGAGAGGGAGATTTGCAGACTTGTCTATCCTTGCACTCAATGGTTGGAATCTAATAGTAGGTCATGACTAGAGTAGACTCATTGGATCAGTAGAACCTATGAAGAAGCTGACGCACAACATCCCCACTCTAGTCACCTACTCTAGCTGTGACTTTCTACTGGGTTCCAGACAGTGTTATTATATTTTAAATGGCAGGCTAAGGTATGTTCTTTGACTCAGGGGCTTTGACAGCTTGCATTTTGAGTCATGGAAATATAATATTTTGAAACACAGAACTTCCTGTTTTCCCTATGTTGCTTGTATTACTACACTAATTAATTGTTTTATTGTACATCTTACTACTGTGATTTAATTTGCACAGTAAATGCCCCTTAGTTGGATATAATACAGAATAACATATAAATCCCTTATATCAGAGTTGGGCAAGCTCCAAGAACCATGGGACTATTTTTCTGGTTCCAAGAAACTCCAGAAGGCACACCAGTTGACCATGTGTATCCAGTTTAGGGAGGAATACAATTGCAGTCTTTAAAAACTCAGTTTTCTACTAGGAGAAGTTGCACGGGGCAAAAAGACAAAAAAAGCAAGGAACAGCAATTCCTTTTTCCCCCCTATTGTATTTTCTACTGTGCTTGCTACATTGCTACATTGTATTGGTATTTATGCTGCTACATTGTATTTTGCTCTTTTGAAAGATTATTTCGTTGCTGTATTCTATTGTTTTTACATTTTTGAAATGTTGTATCTTATCATGTATTTGGTTTGTTGTTGAACCGCTTTGAGTCACCTGCAGGGTTGAGAAAAGCAGTATACAAATTAAACAACAACAACAACAACAACAACAACAACAACAACAACAACAACAACAACAACAACAACAACAATAATAATAATAATAATAATAATAATAATAATAATAATAATAATAATAATAATAATAATAATAATAATAATAATAATAATAATAATAATAATAATAATAATATCATCATCATCAACAACAAGAGCCATGAGACAGAAATGTCTTAAACAAGGAATAAATATCACTATGAAAATATTCACTCTTAATGGATCTTAAACTTTCTGAAATGTCATTTTGTCAGTTATTCTATGGTGATGCCTGGGAAATAGTTTACTATAGTGGTTGTAAACACAGACTAGCCAGCTTTCCAATTCTTTAAGGTTGTATCTTTGGCAGACAGATATGTTTTTATCTGGAAATGTGTCTTTATTTTGCAATACATAAAAAGGAACACATTGTACCTTGAAGTATGTAAACATGTGTGGAAAAAGAAAGCAAACACCAGCAAACCTTTAGTTCCATCTTTTGGAAGACTGTAAATTTCACAACATTTTGGTTCACCAACAATTTGTCCAATCCAGTTTAGCAGAGACAAGTAGTTGCTCCATCTGGGGTAGCAAGAAGGTAGACAAAACAAGATTATGTTACACATCTGTATGCCAGCTTCTCTAACAGTAGCAATGACAGTAGGAATTTGCATTGAACATGAAATTAAGCAAACTGCTTACCTTGGACCATCCTAGGTATGCAGAGTAGATTTTAAGTTTAGATAAGACTGATTAAATAGCATAAATAATGGCCAGAAAGATAGCCAGTTATCCCATTCATGCACATATACATACGTGGTCAAGTAGCACAATGCCCCACCATCCAACACATGTAGCAAGGAGGCAGCAGGCTTCTTCAGCTTCTCCATCATGGATTTTTGTACACAGCTTGGGCAGGATGAGCATGTACTTTTTGCATGTGCTAATTCATTTTAACATGCTTGAAGGCTAAGAAATATATATATTTTCTTTCATGTATATTTTATTTGATATATATTTACTCTTAAGAATGTTAGTACAGTACTTTAATATTTTAGAGATGCATTCTCTGCTTTTCCAATGTGCTTTATTAAGCTATAAATTCAGTATTTTAAAAATTTAAATGAAACAATCTTTTGGCATTTTTATGCATGTTTCTAGGTGTGATATTTTATGACAAGCCAAGTAGCTGTGAATTTGGCACAGCTTATCTGTTGCTATGAGAGACAAGCCTCTGATCCACAGACAAGAGTGAATATGTCATAATCAGATATGTTAATTTTTGAAGGCTTTTATGGTTTGAAATCAGATTAATTCTAAGAAACTGTAGCAATATATGGAAATGAGAGAACAGATTGAAAATGGCCAAGGAATGGAAGTGAAGCATTTTGTTCCTGGTATTTATTACTTATTGGCCAAAATTGTTGTGGGTGATTAAGATGGCAGAAGGAAATTGCATAACTCACATGAAACAAATTGCTGCTAATTATGAAAAAACTGCTTGTATTCTTCATAATTAGATAGATAGATAGATAGATAGATAGATAGATAGATAGATAGATAGATAGATAGATAGATAGATAGATAGATAGATCAGGGGTTCCCAACCTAAGGTCTGTGGGCTGGATCTGGCCCATAGCACCCTTTTATGTGGGGCCTCCACTCCTCTAAGGGCATTCAAGAAACAAACTGGCCATCCCTTTTGCGGATTCCGCATGCCCAATTGGCATAATCAGCCCCTGGCAGAGGTTACACCGGCAAAGAAGGTTCCTGGTCACTGGCCCTTGCCAGTACGGAAATTGGGGGAGCGGATTAATAGTACAAATCATAAGGGTTTATTCACCCACACCTGACCTGACCGACGATTCTGCTGAGAGAGCAGATCGCTAACCTCCGTTACCCATTAGGCAATCACTCACTCGCAGTTAAGCCTAATCTTGGGTGCAAATAGAAGCCATATTTACCCTGGCGTAAGCCTCAGACAATGGTTTTCCCCTGTCAGTGTTTGCCCGAGTTAATTAACTTCCCCAAGAGAGATTTCCCATTAACCCGAGTAAATGGGTGATGTGATTTTCTGTCAGATGACGATTCTTTCCTGCATTGCCTTCTGATCTATATATGATGATGCTTTTCGCTCAATAAACCACTGATCTGATCTCGCTCCATATTGCCTCGTGTCGTTACTTGATCAGTCTCCTCCGGGACCCAACGGCCGTCCTAGCGGCCCCGATTCCTACACCTGGTGACCCCGACATGATCTACCCGAGAGTAAGCGACGTGATCTACTCGAGAGTAAGCGATCACACGGTCCGGTTCTGCACGAGAACCGCGTCCGATCGTCCCGGAGGACAGTGCGGCAGGCCGGCCGGTAAGCCAGCCGGTCGGGAAGACGGCCCTGCGGTGAGGCATTACAGAGAGGCATCCTACAGCTTGCTCCCGACTTTCGCGGCGGCTTGCAGCACGGAAAAACGCGTTCCGCTCAGGGTCAGCTGTGAACCCCTGACAGCGCAGAGGCCACCGAGGGCCTGTGGCAGCAGGCCACGCTCCGAGCTCTACCCAGAGAATCGTCGCCAAAACCTATTGCCTGACCACAGACGCGTCGACTCGTTCCGAGGAGGAATCTTCGGAGAACCCCGCAGGTAATATGGGGACTTGTCCTCAGCGGCAACGTCCGCCCGCTAGCCAAAGAACTCATGAGGAAGAGTTCAAAATCCTGGCCAGGGTATTTCAGTTACGTTTTCACAGCGGAGAGCTAGCGAGACTTTTGGTGTACCTAAGGGAACACTGCCTGCTTTACCCAGAAGTAGGTACGTTAACCCTTTAGCTTTGGGATCAGATAGGAGACTGCATTCAGCAACCCCCGAAAGCTCCAGAGGGCGTAATTCGCACATGGAGTAAATGTAGGAAGCTCTTAGCGGAGATAGACCCAGTCCGGGTAGAGGCCAAAGAACCCCCAGCGCCAGTCGAGCCATCGGCGCCCACGGCGCTCTATCCGTCATTGCAGTTTAAGCAGAGTAGTGTAGGGAGCTTTCCCTCGGTGACAGCTGCAGATGTCACCAGCAGAATGCATGGAATGAGGAGCGCAGGCGCTTCTCTGACAGCTACAGGCTCCCAGACCAAGAGTGCCCTTCAGCGCACAATTGAGGAAGAAATCAAGAAGGGGGAATTGCCAGCAGAGGAACTAGCTGAGCTTAGTCAGATTTGTCCAATTCGCTTGGAAATGGATGCCCTCACAGGGGCCCAGCAGGTAGTTCATTCACCAGTCCCGTATAAGCTTCTCATGGCTATACGGAAGGCCATTACAGAGACAGGACTCCAGAGTCGCTTCACTAGGGGCATGCTTCAGCAAGTGTGCAAGAATACCATGTTCATCCCGCACGACTGGAATGCCGTCATGCGGATGATGCTCAACCCCAGCCAGTATTTGCTATGGGACAGTGAGTATGCCTCGAGGCTCAGGCAAGGGCTGCCAGGATGGGAGGCGCAGTACTTCCTGACCAGTTATATGGTTCAGGTGCCTTCGAATCCATCGATGCACAGACCAACTTGCCACTAGCCACTCTTCAGATGTCAGCTGAGGCTGCCTTCAAGGCTTTTCTCAAGGTTCCAGCAACTGGCAAAGCGGCCAAAAATTACACCGCAGTCAAACAGGGAGCCCAGGAGCCCTACATGGAGTTTATCAATCGCTTAGAGGAAGCGATCAGTAGGCAGATCGATAATGAGCAAGCCCAACAGGAGCTCATGATGAAACTGGCCAAAGATAATGCCAATTTAGACTGCCGTAAAATCTTGCAGTCACTGGGTAATCGTCCCGACTTGACTCTCACGGACATGATTAGAGCTTGCGCCGACGTTGGCACAGAATCCTATAAAATGGGTTTGCTAGCAGCAGCGGTGCAAGGGGGTAGAAGACCTAAGAATAAAAATCAAGGGGCATGTCACAATTGTGGCAAAGTCGGCCACTCCGCTAGCGAGTGCCGATCCAAGGGAGGCGGACAAAATTCCGGCCGTTCCAAGGCTCCAAACACCCCGTGTCCGAAGTGTAAGAAAGGCTACCATTGGTCCAGATAATGTCCGAATTCGGGAAACCGGAACGCGGGCACGTCTCTGGCCCCGGTCCAAACAGAGGCTTCCCTTGCTCTGAGCGCGTCAGAGCTAGACTAGATTCCGATCACATTCCTAGCATTGCGAAGGCACAGGCCAGCCCCAGGGGTAGTACAGGGCTAGAATTGACTTGCCAGGCAGACGTTACATGCGACCTGCCAGGCACAGTCTATTTGGTGGACTCCCAGTACATGGGACCCCTGCCCAAGGGCTTTATAGGTTTAGTTTTGCCTCGTAGTGTGGCAGGAGCACGCGGAATTCTTGTAATTCCGGGAGTCATTGACTCCAATTTTTCAGGCGTTTTCCAAGTTCAGCTTTGGACGCACTTACCCCAGACAATTCACAAAGGAGACACATTAGCGCAACTGATTATGGTTCCTTGTCACTCGCCAGCAGATAGCCAGGGAAGGCTCAGGGACAGCTCAGAGTCCGGGTCAGCAGACCGCTCGAGCGCCAGTGAGGCAGTGCAAGGATACCAGGTCTTAGCGACAGTGGAGACCAACATTGAGTGGAAACAGCGCCCAGTTATTGAGTATTTCTGAATAAAAGATCATTTTCAGGGTTATTAGATACCGGAGCTGATGTGAGCGTAATCAGCTGAAGCCAGTGGCCACGGGAGTGGGCCATTGATCCGGTCTCCGATGTGTGGGGGGTAGGCGGCATCCAAGAAGCGTTTAGGAGCCGGGAGTGGGTGGAAGTCACGATTCCAAAGGCTGACGGCACAGCGGTCATTCGGCCGCACATTCTGGACGTGCATATCAACCTTTGGGGGCGAGACATTTTACAGCAGTATGGTGCTACGCTTACCTTCGGGTAATGGCGTTGCCACTTAAATGGCTCACCAATACGCCGGTCTGGGTGGAACAATGGCCGGTAGTGGGAGAGAAATTAGTCCCCTAAAGCAACTGGTTAAAGAACAGCTAGACGCAGGACACATAGAGCAGTCCACTAGTCCTTGGAATTCGCCTATTTTTGTCATCAAAAAGAAGTCGGGGAAGTGGCGACTCCTCCACGATCTCAGAGAGATCAATAAATGTATACAGCCAATGGGTCCGCTCCAATGCGGCATCCCAAATCCGAATATGATTCCCGAGGGTTGGGGGATCCTAGTCGTAGACCTAAAGGATTGCTTTTACACCATTCCCTTAGACCCCAGGGACAGGGAAAGGTTCGCCTTTACGGTGCCGGTTGTGAACCACAGCGAGCCCACGCAGCGTTACGTGTGGAAATTTTTGCCACAGGGCATGCTCAATTCGCCGACCCTGTGCCAAATTTATGTTCACAACGCACTGGCAAAGTTTCGAAACCTTCATCCCACAGCCTTAGTTTGCCATTTCATGGATGATATCTTGGTCGCAGTGCCGCAACTCGGCAGCGAAATGTTTAAAGACCTCCAGGCCAGCCTGGGGGAGAAAGGGTTACTCATTGCCCCAGAGAAAGTGTAGAGAACCGAGCCCTTCTCATACTTGGGTCATCGGCTTCTCCGCTCTTTTGCAGCACCAGTTTTGCCCCAAATCAACTTACAGGACTCAGTCACCCTGGTAGAATTGCAGCAGGTTTTAGGAAACATTAATTGGGCCAGACCGTATTTCCGATTGGATACGGATCTTTTGAAGCCGCTCTTCTTGCTGCTCACATTAGGCAAGCAGCCGGCAGACCGGATACAAATTCCTCGAGAGGCACGCTTGGCCCTCGAGAAAGTCAACCAAATTCTCAGCCAAAGGTGGGTGGACAGGATTGCTCAGGGGCCATATGCCCCGATCCTGAACTTGTACATCGTTTGGGTAGGATCCATGTTCACCGGAGTCCTAGGAGTGGACTCCGAGAAAGGAGCGAGTATCGTGGAATGGGTGTACTTGCCGAACACCTCTTCCTGAAACATCGTTCCTCCCCAAGAATTGGTCTCCGCGGTGGTTTACCACGGAAGGCTGAGAGCTCGGGACATTTCAGGGCACGACTTAGCAAAGATCGTGGTCCCGTTCACCAAAGAGCAGGTTCAGCAATTGATGCAGTTCGGTGACTCGCTTCCAATTGCTTTGGAGGGATTCATCGGATGCTTGGCATACCACTTACCGAAAGACCCCAGACTTGTCTCGCTTCAAACGCAGACAGTCAGCTTGTTCGAATTGCTCTCACTGGTTCCGCTTCGGGGGGCCAGGACAGTTTTTACGGATGGGGGTTGCACATATGGTGTCTTAACTTGGCAGGAGGGCCAGGCTTGGCGCACGCTGTTAACTCTTCCACAGAAGTCCGCGCAGTGGGCAGAGTTGGCAGCGGTGAACCTCGCTTTGCGCACCTTCACCAAAGAGCGCCTAAACATCATTACTGACAGTCAGTATGTTAGGAATTTGCTTCACAGTCTACCGGGAGCATACATCACTCCCGCGATAGACAAAAATTTGCTGAATTTGTTCCTCACAGCTCAATTTCATTTGCGAAACCGCACGGAAGCGCTCTATATTGCCCACATCCGAAGTCACCAAGACCTACCGGGTCCGATTTCCACGGGCAATAGCAGAGCGGATGCGGCTGCAAAGGAAATTCAGCAACGTTCAGTGTTAGGTGTTTTCACTACCCCAATTCAGAGTCATGCATTCTTTCATCAAAATGCCAAAGCGCTCGCCAGACAGTTCAATCTGCCACTTTCTCAAGCCCAAGGCATAGTTCGCTCTTGCCAGCATTGTGCAGGGGCACCGGGGGGGCCCTCGTGGGGGGTCAACCCACGAGGGACAGAGGCTAACCAGGTGTGGCAAATGGATGTCACGCACGTTCCGCAGTTTGGCAGATGGCAGTACATGCACGTTTGCATTGATACTTTTTCACAATTCGTTTGGGCAACGGCGCAGAAAGGGGAGACTGCTTCCCACGTGGAGCAGCACCTCCTTTCCTGCTTCACGGCAATGGGCAAACCGCGGCACGTGAAAACCGATAACGCCCCGTCCTACAGCTCCAGGCAGCTGGCCGCCTTCATGGCCACCTGGGACATTAAGCATACTTTTGGCGTTCCTTACAATCCGCAGGGGCAAGCAATTGTGGAATGAGTCAATCGGACGCTCAAGTCCTATATTGACAAACAAACAGAAAGGGGGGAGCCACCAGCCCTCCCCAAGTCACAGGGTCAGGCACAGCATTGTCTGAACAAGGTATTGTTCACATACAATCACCTTAATGTTTTTTCGGATTGCACACCGCAGGAGAAGCACTTCCGCCATTCGGAAGCTCTCCCGCAACCGATGGTTCGATACCGGGTGCCACCGGACCCTTCCTGGAGGGGCCCGGCGCCACTCGTAACCTGGGGAAGAGGGTATGCTGCAGTTATGTCTCCTACAGGTGTCGTTTGGATTCCAGCTCGGTGTGTTAAGCCTCACTTGGAACCACATGGCGTGGACCCAGGCCGACCCGAGTCCGATCCCGGAGATGGAGGACCTCACCCTGACCGAGGGGACCCGTCGCAAGAAGCGGCGACAGCGGACGGAGCCGAAGGTCACCTGGGGGATGGTCAAGATCCTTTGCCATGAGGCCAAGGACGTCATCCGACGCGAGGAGAGGGAACCGACACCGGAGAACTTCATGGCTGCAGTCCTTGCCCAGATTAGTGCCAACACCGTGGCAGTCACCATCATCCTGATCCTCTCCCTACTTGCTGGGGGAGGCATCCAGGCAGTCTCACTGAAGGCCAACGGTTTGATGCCAGGCGAAGATCTCTCAGCCCGGATGCACTACAACTTATGGGAAAGGTTGGCGGGTCTCGTCAACCAGTCCGATTTTTGCCTGAAGCAGGACGCGGGTTCTGCCTCCATTCTGAGCACCTGCCTCATCCCAGTGTGCCACACTCTAGATGCACGCACCCGGGATGGCGACTGGCTGCTGAAGCGGATTTTCGGTCCGCATCTCCCTGCGAGCTTCACAGCATACGCTCGCTGGGGGGGAATGCAGCTGACAATGACTTTGCCGGCTGACGCAGCCACTCTCCACACTCTGCGGGTGGCGGTCAGCCCGAACTCTACTTGTGCTCGAATGGTCGGCTGCGCTGCAGTCGGCCGAACTCAGCGCCGCTGCCTCGACACTGGCAGCAGCAATTGGACTTGTGATAAACCAGAGACACTTGGTTCAATGTATGCTCATGTTACCCTACCTTCAGGATGGTTCTTTACATGTAATCAGTACACTTGGAACTACATTCCCGCAAATGTATCAGATTCCACATGTTGTATCAGTCGTTTGACACTGTTACTCCCCACTAA
Source organism: Bradypodion ventrale (assembly GCA_035047345.1). NCBI lineage: Eukaryota > Metazoa > Chordata > Lepidosauria > Squamata > Chamaeleonidae > Bradypodion > Bradypodion ventrale. The sequence continues at coordinate 35,909,973 of JAWDJE010000003.1, read as the reverse complement.
GGATATGATTGTTCCAAGCACAAATGTTTCAAATGTTTCCTCACCCATACGACACGCTCGTGCCACCCAGTTAGACAGCTCATGTGATAGCAACATTAGGGTTCTTAGTCCAGCTGAATACGTCTCGTTGGCAGTCAGCATACTTGGCGTGCCAGGTTTAGCCTTCGGCAACGCTCGGAGAATTGGTCAATTGGCTTGCGGATTAGCAAAAGCCATTAACCATACCTCCTCAGCGATAGCGCTGCTCAACCAGGAGCAGGCAGAGCTTCGCCATGCCATCCTTGACAATCAAGCAGCTATAGACTATCTCTTGTTGTTACATCATTTGGGTTGCGAATCTGTTCACGGCATGTGTTGCTTTAATCTCACTGACAACTCACGCAAGGTCCAGAGCCAGCTTACGGACCTCCACACCCTAGTCAAGAACATTAAGCAGGGTTCAATATGGGATTGGTGGAGTTCGTTGTGGTCATGGCTCCCGTGGGGGTGGCTCCAGACGACGCTTCAAGTAATTGTGGGGGTGATTATACTAGGCATAGCAGGATGCTGTTTCATGCAATGTATTCCCTCACTGTTATCAAGGTGTCCCCCATGGGGGGAAACCCGAAGCGTCATTCCCGCACATCAGCTGATGCCCCTCTTGCGCAGAGTCGCCTGTCAGGTCCCTAAACAATAGAAAAAGGGGAGATGCGGATTCCGCATGCCCAATTGGCATAATCAGCCCCTGGCAGAGGTTACACCGGCGAAGAAGGTTCCTGGTCACTGGCCCTTGCCAGTACGGAAATTGGGGGAGAGGATTAATAGTACAAATCATAAGGGTTTATTCACCCACACCTGACCTGACCGACGGTTCTGCTGAGAGAGCAGATCGCTAACCTCCGTTACCCATTAGGCAATCACTCACTCGCAGTTAAGCCTAATCTTGGGTGCAAATAGAAGCCATATTTACCCTGGCGTAAGCCTCAGACAATGGTTTTCCCCTGTCAGTGTTTGCCCGAGTTAATTAACTTCCCCAAGAGAGATTTCCCATTAATCCGAGTAAATGGGTGATGTGATTTTCTGTCAGATGACGATTCTTTCCTGCATTGCCTTCTGATCTATATATGATGATGCTTTTCCCTCAATAAACCACTGATCTGATCTCGCTCCATATTGCCTCATGTCATTACTTGATCAGTCTCCTCCGGGACCCAACGGCCGTCCTAGCGGCCCCGATTCCTACACCCTTTGAAGTTGTTGGGACAAAATGGCCACCCCCATTGTACAGGCAGGACAAAATGGCTGCCCAGCCCTGGAAGCTGACTGAGAGAGCATGACCCGGCTCCCAGCTTGAAAAGGTTGGGAACCCCTGAGATAGATAGATAAGTTCAGAATGCAGAGGAGAGGACTGTATGTTATTATGGTCAACAGCTATTCTTACAGGGTGTTGGGAATCAGCAAAGAGAGCCATTTACCAAAAACACGGTCTGTTGTTTGTTCTGTTTTCCAAATAAACAGCAGGTAAATCCCTAATCTGTTTTGACCTGATTTTTACCTTGCAGGGATTATCATAGTAAAGCATTGCTAGAATTAAATTCCTCAGGTTGACAATCTTCAAGTCCCTCCCTAGGATCTTGAGAAATCAGGGTTCTAAGATAAGCATCTGCTTGTGGATTTTGTCTCCTATATCAATGCAAGCTGTTGTATCGTGTGAAGCTTGACATTTCCCATCCTGATAAGGCAGTGGCACAACAAGTGTAGAAAAGCACAAAATCTGTGAAAGTTTTTGAAAATGCAATATTTTCCTCAGGGTAGTTATTGGAATCAAGTTTAACTCTTTATCCTGAGTAATACTGGACAGTCATTTTTTCTGATACTCCTTACTGTGAAAGCCTTGTCCTTGTGGATAAATGGCTAGAAGAGTCATTGATTCATGATATTTGTGTACTTAGTTTTGATAGAGATGATCAAACTAGACTGATAGCCTCCCTACCCTTCATTTTAAAATTTCCAGGAAGGTTTCTCAAGTGGTATCAGACACATTTCTTGCCAGATATGAACAAATGTTTAACTGCTGAGATGCAGAATGAAATTATCTCTATCCATACCTGATTTGGTCTCCATTTATATATGCTACGTATGTGTGAGAGCATTACGCTGAGACAGCATTGCATTGTTTTTGATTATTTTTGCTTCCATTAAATGTGATTATGATGTATTTTAGATAGCATATGGTGTATTGCATTAGTTGAATTGCTCAGTAAAGTTGGGGGTCTGATTCCCCACTGTGCATTTCATGGGGGAAAGCCAACCTGTGAAACCTTGGGTAAACAGCACAGAGCCCAGAGTGCTCCCAAGAGAAGGGAGTGGTAAACACATGTGTCCTGCCTTTTATACTGCCCAGGCACAATGGAACCTGGGAAAAACCCCAATGCCTCATACAAAGTACAGTGACTTTGTATGAGGCAACTTTTTTCAAGGAATTAGGCAATGTTGTATGAATTCGATGTTGTACGAAGCAGACTTTGTATGAGGTATTACTGTACTCTAGACTTGGAAAGGTTCGCCATACTTCAGAATTGACTTGGCAGCTGTTGTGTCTAATGGAATGATCTTCTACTTGGATAACAATGTATCGTAACCAATGTAACCTTGCCAACGGGTAACAATGTAACCTTCAGCTGTATCACATAAACCCTGTAATAGGACGCGAGCTAATGACCACCAGCTGGCAGCAGCGAGCGTCCAAGCTCTCTTGGTCCAAACTCATCAAAAGGCAACAGCGCGGGAAGTTTCCCGCCACCACCTACACCTGGACAAGAAGGGCGTGACCAGCAATGACGTCACGCAGACAGTAGCCAATAGGCTATCCTGGAGCCACGTTCAAATGTGTTACTACCGTATATAAAGAGCTATTGATCCGCCATTACCTCATGTTCCCTCTGACCACCATGCAATAAACCTGAGTTAACCCAGCCCGAGGCTGTGTCCTGTGTCTTGGTTCTCATACACTAAATTGGCGACGAAGGTGGGATATGGATTCCCAAGGAGCCAGGGCACAGAGCGGGTTCAACATCACCAAACCGCAAGACTGGGAGCTTCTTGAGATGGATTTCCAGGCGGCACTGGTGGAACTCAAAGTCAAAGAAGACGACGAGGAGAGGAAGAGGGCCATCCTCACCAGAATGCTTGGGATGGAAACCAAGCGAACGCTGGTGGGCATCATTGCACCGAAGAAGGTGAGCGATTTCAAAGCCGATGACATCATGAAGCTGCTGCGTGAGCGTTTCCGACCCTCGAGGGCAATGTTTCCTGCTCGGAGCGCGTTTTGGAGGCGAGTCCAAGCGCCGGACGAGTCGGTTGAGGCATTCGTAACAGCCATGAGAATAGCCGCCGCCCCCTGCAGATGGGACAATCTAGAGATGGCCCTCAGGGACGGAGTTCTGTGTGGCCTGAAGGACAAGGAGGTGCAGCGCAGCTTGATGAACAAGGAGCCACCACCCACGCTGGCAGAGGTTGTAGAGGCCGCGGAAGCCGCGGAATCCACGAATGCTGGAGTGGACGAGATGCACCAGTGGCGTGAGTGGCATCCTAGAGCCGGCAAAGCGGAAAATTCGGTGCACGGGAAGTCCGGACAGTCGGTGCACGCGACCCGACGGGCCTCGAAGTCGTCCACGGAAGGCAGCGACGGCGAGGAGGTCCAGAGGGTTCGAAAAGGGGGGCGCCGCTGCGATGGTTGCGGAGCGGCCCATGAGCGCGCGAGGTGCCCATTCAGAAAAGCCGAGTGTTACACCTGCGGCCGTCGGGGGCACATCGCCAAGGCATGCAGAAAGCGGAAGGAGGGCCGGAGGCAGTCGCAAGACCGTTCGACCAGACCGGACCGTCCAGTGAGGTCCAAAGATGGCGCCCAGACCACGAGGAAGCAGGACGGCGTGGGCCGCATCTCGAGCGACAGCGAGGACGACGCTCCCGTGTTCAGCGTGTCCGCGGGACGGGTCCATTACTTCGTTGAGGTACTAGTACAAGGGGCCCCTATCACGATGGAAATCGACTCGGGGTCCTCCTATTCTATAATTCCCCAGAAAGAGTTCTTAAAAATCGACCCCCACGTGCGGCCCAAACTTAAAACGCTGAGGTCCACACTGCGAGACGTGCAGGGGAACAGCATTCCAGTGTTGGGGATTGGAAAATTTCGGGTCAATTTTAAGAGACATTCTGCGGAACTGCCCCTAGTTGTCCTTAAGGGGGGAAGTTGCAGCCTCCTAGGGACGCAGTGGTTTCAGCCCTTAGGTTTGTTCATAGGGGGAGTGCATACAGTGGGGGTGGACCCAATACAAGCGGTGTGCGACGCGCATCCCGCCGTTTTTAAAAAAGGACTTGGAAAGTTCAAGGGACCCCCTGTAGCCTTCGACCTAGACCCGGAGGTCCGCCCGATAAGACTCAAACCGCGCAGGGTGCCATTCGCACTAAAGGACAAAATAGAGGCGGAACTGGACAAATTGGTGGGCCAGGGGATTCTTATTCCTGTCGATTCCGCGGAGTGGGAAACTCCAATTGTAACCGCGCTGAAGGCTAACGGGGAGGTGCGCATTTGCGCTGATTATAAGTGTACAATTAACAAGGCGATCCGCCCTAATGCATACCCGGTGCCAGTGGTCAGCCACCTTCTGGCCAGGCTGAATGGGGGAAAGTGTTTCGCTAAACTCGATTTGGCACAAGCCTATCAGCAACTCCCTGTAACTCCCGCCACGGCCGCGGCACAAACAATAGTCACACATAAAGGGGCGTTCCAGGTGTCGCGTTTACAGTTCGGCGTGAACTCGGCACCCGGCCTTTTCCAGTCGCTTGTGGAACGCCTCCTGAAGGGGCTGGAGGGGGTGTTGCCTTATTTTGATGACGTGTTAATAACAGGGGGGAGTGAGGCCGAACTGGCAGAGAGATTGGATAAAGTACTGACTGTGTTCGAGAAAGCGGGGCTGCGGCTGAGAAAAGACAAATGCGTTTTTTTCGAAACTGAGGTTGAGTTCTTAGGGTTTCGGATCACGCCAGAGGGTATCAAGCCGTCCAAATCCAAAGTAGCCGCCATCAAGAACGCCCCTCGCCCCACATCCAAAACCGAGTTACAGTCATTTCTGGGGCTCCTCAATTTTTACCATACCTTCCTTCCACGGAAGGCGTCCGTGGCCGAGCCACTCCATCGTTTGCTAAAAAAGGAGGAAACATGGATGTGGGGTGACGAGCATGAGAGGGCGTTTAAAGAGTTGAAACAGCTCCTAACATCTGAGGCAATCCTGACGCATTTCGACCCCAAACGGCCAGTGGTCTTAGTCTGCGACGCATCCCCGGTGGGGGTGGGGGCGGTGCTTTGCCACGTGTTGGACGACGGAAGGGAGGCCCCGATAGCGTTTTATTCAAGGTCCCTGTCCCAGGCAGAGCGTAATTACGCACAGACCGACAGGGAGGCATTAGCGATAGTAGCGGGAACCAAAAAATTTCACGATTTTCTGTATGGTCGGCCGTTCAAAATCGTGACTGACCACAAGCCCTTGCTGGGAATTTTCACTGCAAATAAGCCCACGCCACAGATCCTGTCCCCAAGAATGCTGCGGTGGGCTATCTTTCTCAACGCATACCAACATGAGTTGGAATACCGGCCCGGGAAGGAGATCAGCCATGCAGACGCACTCTCGAGGTCTCCTTTGCCCTTGTCGGGCGTCCAACAGGCAAGGGCAGAGAGAGACCACCAGGTCTTGTTAATAGAGGTTTTAGAGTCACCCCCAATCGTACCAGCCGACATTGCCAGGGCGACAGGCAAGGATAGAACGCTGGAGAAAGTTAGCTCATGGGTACAGAAGGGGTGGCCGGCGTCATCCCCGGGTACGGAATTCGACCCATTTTTTCGAAAAAAATAGAGCTGTCCCTAGAGAGGGGGTGCCTTTTGTGGGGCCAGCGGGTGGTGGTCCCTACGTCCCTGCGTCCGAGGGTGCTAAAAATGCTGCACATCGGCCACCCGGGCATCGTCCGTTCCAAGGCGTTGGCCCGGAGTTACTTCTGGTGGCCACAGCTGGACACGGACATTGAGCACATGGTCGGCACTTGTGAGGCATGCCAGGACTCCCGACCGGAGGCGGCCCGCCTCCCGCATAGGGAATGGGACGCAGCAAGGGGGCCATGGTCCAGGGTGCACGTAGACTTCGCTGGCCCGTTCCGAGGAACCATTTTTCTCCTGGTGGTGGATGCGTTCTCCAAGTGGCTGGAGGTTATCCCAGTAAAGAGCACGTCCTCCGCCACTACAATTAGCCAATTAAGGAGAGTCTTTTCCACGTTCGGTTTACCCGACACTTTGGTCAGCGATAACGCTAGTTGTTTCACCTCCGCTGAGTTCGGGGCATTCATGGAGGCAAACGCAATTCGGCATGTCGCATCCGCGCCTTTTCACCCGGCCACGAATGGCCAGGTGGAACGGCTGGCGCGTACAACGAAGGATGCGCTGCGGCGCATGGGCCCGGGGGACCTAAATCACCAAGTATGTCAGTTTTTATTAGCGTATAGGGTGACCCCCTTAGCCTCAGGTTACTCGCCGGCAGAGCTGTTGATGCGGCGAAAACTGACCACGATCCTGTCCAGGCTAGACCCGACGAGAGTCGAGGACAAAGGGAAAAACATAGGGTTGGCAGTCTCGAAAGGTTTCGCCGTCGGCGACCCTGTTCACTGCAGGAACTACGCCAGCGCAGGTCCAGCCTGGGTACCAGGGACGGTTGTGGAACAGACGGGGCCAGTGTCGTACCGGGTCGAGACTAGCACCGGTCTCCTCTGGAGGAGGCACGCGGACCAACTTAGGCACCGAGTGAGTGGGGGGCCGGTCAGTGGGGCTCAGCAACAGGATTCAGCGTTAGGGTTCTCCCCCACCCGTTTAGCCCAAGGGGGAGACAGCAACGGACAACAGTCCCAAACAAGGGGGGAACGCAGCGGCCCCGACTCATACCCTTTTGATACGCCAGCTCTATCAGAGGCCGGGGAAGGGGAAGAGGAGTTCGCGACCGCTGCCCCCGAATTTAATTCTGATTTTGATTTTTGCGAGCCGGGGGGGTTTTCGGGAGTGTTCCCCCACCCATCCAAGCGAGAAGAGGGGTTTTTCGTTAGCCCCCAGTGCCCCCGGTTCTTCCCCATTAAGACACACACCTCCCAACAACGCCGCGGAGCCGCGGCAAGTCACTAACAAGTCTCCCTCTCCAATTACAGGACAGGAAACCAGGGGACAAAGAGAAGGTAGCAAACCCGGGGAAAGGCAGCCCGCATCGAGACCCCAGCGTGTTCGAAATAAGCCATCTTGGCTGAGAGACTTCGTCTCATCCTAGGGGGGGGGGAGTGTTGAGTTCGAGACTTCGTCTCATCCTAGGGGGGAGGAGTGTTGTGTCTAATGGAATGATCTTCTACTTGGATAACAATGTATCGTAACCAATGTAACCTTGCCAACGGGTAACAATGTAACCTTCAGCTGTATCACATAAACCCTGTAATAGGACGCGAGCTAATGACCACCAGCTGGCAGCAGCGAGCGTCCAAGCTCTCTTGGTCCAAACTCATCAAAAGGCAACAGCGCGGGAAGTTTCCCGCCACCACCTACACCTGGACAAGAAGGGCGTGACCAGCAATGACGTCACGCAGACAGTAGCCAATAGGCTATCCTGGAGCCACGTTCAAATGTGTTACTACCGTATATAAAGAGCTATTGATCCGCCATTACCTCATGTTCCCTCTGACCACCATGCAATAAACCTGAGTTAACCCAGCCCGAGGCTGTGTCCTGTGTCTTGGTTCTCATACACTAAAGCAGCACATTCTTTGTCTAACGTAAAATGCACACTATGCCATGTTCATCTAGTGTCTATGTTTGTATCTGTGACTGTAAAGTCAATTTCAAGATTAAGGAATGTTCATCAGGTAAGAAGATGTAAGACAAAGGAGGGGAGGCTGGATCTTAAGCCCTTATTTAAAGCAATAATGCAGGAGGGATTGAGATATTGTGCATCTGTATCCACAATTGCAAATGCTAAGAAATGGCCTGATAGTTCTGCACAATATTGTGCCCATGTTGTGAGAAGGGAAATGGATGCAAAGCTTTGGCAGCAGTCAAGATGGTCTAAAGCAGTGATGGTGAACTTTTAGAGACCAAGTACCCAAGGAGGAGTAGGATGCCACCACATGTGCCCATGGAACCATGTGATGTTGCCGGCATGCATGCACTTGCACCACTTGAGCAATGCCAGTGATGTCACATGGGTGCATGCGCACACTTCACCCATGGGTGAGCATGCCCCCTGCAGTGCACACAACCCCCATGCAGCTGCACCCCCCATGCATGGATTGCTGTCGTCTCCTCCACCTCCTAGGAGGGTGGCTGGGAGGTGTCTGGTCACCTTACTTTGTCCCCCCCACCACGACCTCCTGGGTGGGATTTCAGCCTCCCTCTTGCCTCCCCATTGCCAGAGGGAGAGGGATGGGTGGGAAATCAGTGCTGCTATTGGCACCAGTGGCATGGGATGGCACGGGGCTTGCCTGCAATGGCGCACGTGCCGACAGAAAGCGCTCTGCATTCCACCTCTCATAGGTTCACCTACACCGGCCTAAAGGTCAGGTGAAAGGAACTGCAGAATTAACTCTCCAAATGGTGCCTTCATTTTGGCAGTTTCACTGAATAAGAAGAAACTGTTTCAGTGGTGAGACATTAAAAAGGAATGTTGACTGACAATAGGAAAATACTGCCTTTAGATCTGTCCCCTTTTTATGGATCAAGAATTACGGAGCAGATAGAATTTTAAGATTAGGATCTTCCACCCTCCCCCCAGTTTTAGTTACTTAATGCAGCTGCCTAAAATAATAATTCTGATTTGCTTAATATGATCTTTGAAAATGAAAGAAATGGCTGTTTGCCATATAGTTATTAAAAATAGCAGTGTAGGAGAAAACTATTGGCCTAAAAGCCTTGAGTGCACAGAGAGAATGAAGCAGCAAAGAAGCCTTGAAATATGGCCCAGGGACCATGGATCTTTCCCCTCTAGTATCTATGTGCATTTTTGTAAGTTCCCTTTAGCAATCCATTGGCAGTGTCAGATATTAATGCTTCTAAACCCAGTGGTGTTTTCCCAACAACATTTAGCAGCAGGTCTGCCACACACTTAGATATTCGGTATACTCGCTGCTCAGAGAAGGAAATGCTTAATCTGTTTATCATTCCGAAGATGTTCAGGATATGAACAGCTCTTATTGTTTTCTCCACCCTCAGATGCTTAATCACACCCTTTGGTTGTTTTCGCTGCAGCTACAGAGATATATACAGAGCATATGTGAAAAGCATTGCAGTGCTTCCTCTGAGCACTGCATAAATCAACCTTAAGCAAATCAGTTGATGGAATAGAGCCCGCACTGATGTAGTGGAGCTGCAAGGTTGGCAAAGTTGAAATCTATGGCTTTTTTGAGAGGCAGCATTTATGAAATTATGATGTCAGAGATATCATATGAAATTATGATGTCAGAGATATTAGTTTCTCTGTTTCCTGTGAGCTTAGCTGCAATTTCCCCCAGTAGCTGGAGAAAGAAATGGGTTTAGGAATAGTATATTGTTCCAAGCTAACTTTGCTGTAATGCAAAGTATTGTATAGTGCAGTGGTGCCCAAACTTTTTTTGTTAGAGGGCCGGTCCCACCCCTGATACACCCCTGATACACAGCTGCGGGGGCTGGAGGCGGGCTGCTCCTTCTGCTGACAGTTTTGACATCAGCAGTGGTGGTGGTGGAGGCAGTGACGACGCTTTGTCTAGGCTGCTCTGAGCAGCCTCTTGCTCGGTCCCATCCCCTCCGCAGCCTTTGCTTAAGCCGATCGATGCTTCGGGGAAATTTCCGGAGCCTCCTGTGTTTCAAAATTCTCAGCACTCCAGGACGCTCCAGGGGCCTCTTTTAGCGCCACAAATTTTGAAACACAGGAGGCTCTGAAAATTTCCCCAAAGCAGTGATCGACTTTAGTAAATGCTGTTGAGGGGATGGGACCGAGCAAGAGGCTGCTCGGAGCAGCCTGGACAAAGCGCAGTCACTGCCTCCACCACCACCACTGCTGACATCAGTTGGGGGGCGGGGGTGGTGGTCCGCAATGAGCCTGGGTGCTCACCGCGGGCTGCATTAATGATATGCAGGGGCCTAATTGCACCCGCAAGCCATAGTTTGGGCATCCCTGGTATAGTGGTTTGGTCTTGAGTGGGTGGTTAAGAGCCATTAACCTTACAAAAAGACGTGCTCCTCAATTGTTGATTAAGCTGCTTGCATTTTTTGCACACTTCTTATGTGTGTACAAGGATGGCTATTTTGTTCAGTTGCACAGTCGAGTCTGACCCTTTGCGACCACATGGACCATTGCATGCCAGGCTCCTTTGTCATCTGCCATCCTCTGTAGTCCACCTAGATCTACGCTCAACTGCATCAATGATGCCATCTAGCCGTCCCCTTCTCCTTTTGCATTCAATGTTTCCTAGCATCAGGGCCTTCTCCAGTGAGTCCTTTCTTCTCATTTGATGGCCAAAGTACTTGAGCTTCAGCTTCAGGATTTATTACCTTTTGGATTGACTGAGAGTCCAGAGGACTCTCAAGAGTCTTCTTCAACACCATAGTTCAAAGGTATCTATTCTTCCGCTCTCAGTCCTCTATATGGCCCAGCTCTCACAACCATACATAACTACTGGGAAGACCATTGCTTTAACTATGCAGACTTCTGAGTGCAACATTTTAACAGCATCTTGTTTTAGGGCTTTAAATATCTCAACTGGAACACCATCATATCCACTAACTTTGTTGTTAGTAATACTTTCTAGGGCCCACTTAACTTCACTCTCCTAAATGTCTGGCTATAGGTCAATAATCACACCTAATCTCTTCTGCACCTGTTGGGTCCCTAGTGTTTTTGTTCTTTATCATGGCCATTTTTGCTTGATACCCTCCTTTAATTTTCCCAATTTTCTTGATGAGATCTCTAATCCCCTTCTGTCATTTCCTCTATTATTTTGCACTGTTTATTTAAGAAGGCCTTCTTATCTCTCCTTGCTGTTCTCTGGAATTCTGCATTCAGTTGAGTGAACCTTTCTTTCTGTTTCACCTTGTCTTTTTGCCTTCCTTCTTTCTTCAGCTATTTGTAGAGCCTCATCAGACAACCACTTTGCTTTCTTGCATTTCTTTTCCTTTGGAATGGTTCTAATTGCTGCCTCCTGTATGATGTTATGGACCTCAGTACGTAATTCTTCATGTACTCTGTCAAGTCTAATCCTTTAAATCTATTCTTCACCTCCATTGTATATTTATGAGGGATGTTATCTAGATTATACATGAGTGGCCTAATTGTTTTTCCTACTTTCTTCATTCTTGGTTTTTTTATTATTGAATTTTTAAAACAATATTACAAGATAATAAAAAAACGACAATCATACATAAAAAATCTGAACAAATATAGACAATTTATAACTAATTTCATACCTATACAATACCAAAACTAAATAATGATAAAAGAAAAAAAAGAAAAGAATAAACATCTCTGGAAAATGCCAGTTGATTTTGACTTATTTCTTGTTCATACCATTATCAAAAATCCAAACAGTCTTTAATATTTATTCTTATTATTGCTTAAACCTAGTCTAATTTCACTTCAAAATCTACACAGTTTAATATATCTGTTAAGTCAAACTTCTAAGTCATGAATACTATAACAAAAAAGTAAAATACTGGCAAATTTCAAAAATAATAATAATAAAAAGAAATAAGAATTAAACGCCCAGTGCTTTATACACTGCCCTGGAAAAACCAGAGTGTCATTCTATTTTCCTTTCCAAAAACTCATTTGATCAGGTACAGGTCTATTCTTTTCATCGCCTTTCAAAGAGTAATCCACAAATGCTTGCCAAATATTCCAAAATCTATTCTCTTTCACAATACCCTTTTTAACATTTATCTCATATGTTAATTTGTCATTCAGTACTAGATCCCACATTTCCTTGTACCATTCCTCAATTTTCATATTCACATCATTTTTCTATTTTCTAGCGATACACAATCTACCTGTTGTCAACATTATTTCTAGTAACTCTTTTTTATCTTTGCTTAAATTTGTACCTTCCACATCTGTCAGCATGATGGTATTTGGTTCCAACTTTATTTCCTCCCCCCCATAATTTCACTTATCTCATTTTCAATTTTCCCCCAGAAATCCTTTACCACGTTGCAACTCCACCACATGTGTTCATATGTACCCAGTGCATTCTTACAACACCAACACATTTTGTCTTTCTTATTATCTATCTGATGTAATCTCATCAGTGTCAAATACCATCTCCACAACATTTTATAATTGTGTTCTTTGACTCTGACAGACATAGTTCTCATAATTCTTTTCTTCCATTTATTTGTCCAATTCTGGTCCTCTATCTTCATCTTTAAATCCTGTTCCCAACTTGCTTTCAATTCCTCCTGTGGATTACCTTCCTTATTTATCATTATATATATTTTACTCACGAACCCCTTTATTCCTGTTTGTCCCTTTCTTATTTTTAAAATTAATTCTTCAAATTCAGTCCTCCCTCTTTCTAGTCCAACTTCTTTCATATAGTTACTATTCCACTTGTTTACCATCCATATCTGAAACCAATTCAATCTCAATTGTCCATATAGATTTGTTTTCCTTTCGTTGTCTCTACAGGCCCGTATCTAGTCTCTCACCAGAAAAAACTCCATTCTCATCAAGTACTTCTTTAATCCTTTTATTAAGCCTGAATTTGGCAATCAGTAGCTCATGATCTGAGCCACAGTCTGCTCCAGGACTCATCTTTGCTGACTGTATAAACCTTATGCATCTTTGGCAGCATAGCATGTAATCAATCTGATTTTGGTGTTGGCCATCTGGTGATGTCCATGTGTCACCTCTTAGGTTGTTGGAAGAGGGTGTTTGCTATGACCAGTGCATTTGCTTGGCAAAACTCTATTAGCCTTTTGTATTCCAAGACCAAGCTTGCCTGTTATTCCAGTTACCTTTTGATTTCCTACTTTGGCATTCCAGTCTTCTATGATGATAAGGTGTTGTAGGTCTTCATAGAACTGATTGACTATGGCCTCTTCTGCATCAGTGGTTGAGCCAAAGACTTGGATGACTGTGCAGTTGAATGGTTTGCCTTAAATTTAGATTGAGATCATTCTGTTGTTTTTAAGATTGTATCCCATTACTGCTTTCCTCACTCTTTTATTGACTATAAGTTTCACTCCATTTCTTCTAAGGGATTCTTGCCCACAGTAATAGATTTAATGGTCCCCTGAGTTAAATTCATCCATTCCTGTCCAATTTAGTTCACTGATTCCCAAGATATCAATTCTCATTCTTTCCATTTCATTTTTGACCATATCCAACCTGCCTTGAAGAATAGATCTTACATTCCAGGTTCCCATGCAATATGGTCCTTACAGCATTGGACTTTCTTTTCACTGTCAGATCCCTCCACAGTTGAGTGTCCTTTTGGTTTTGGCCCAGCTGCTTTACTCTTTCTGGGGCTACTTGTCCTTGTCCTCTGTGTTTCCCCAGGAATAAATTGGACACCTTCCGACCTGGGGGGCTCATCTTCCAGCGTCATATCATTTAGCCTTTTGATACTGCCCATGGGGTTCTCTTGGCAAGGGTACTGGCTTGGGTTGCCAGTTCCTTCACCAGTGGATTGTGTTTAGTCTGAGTTCTCTGCTATGGCCTGTCCCTCTTGGGTGGCCCTACACGGCATAGCCCATAACCTCATTGAATCATGCAAGCCCCCTCGCCACAGCAACTGTTTTATTTGTTTTACTTTCCATGCAGGGCTATAATCTGTACCTTTGCAGATTTGCTGTAAATAAGGATGCCAGAACATTTTCTTCTGTCAAGAGCTTAGAAAAGTTTCTTTTTTGCTATGATTTCCAGAACCCCTGGCCAACATGGCCATGGAACGTGCTAGTTAGAATAGTCTGGGAGCTGTAATCTAAAAAAGTAACTTTCCAAACTCTGGTTAGTTTCTTATTTCCGAGCAAATCTCCCTTCTCCTTATCAAGTACGTAAAATTAAGACTTTGCATCTCTCTGGATTTTGTAGTGCAGCTCCTAGTTTAAAAACAAAACAAAACATCCAACTGAATATATAAATGAATGTTTTCTGATAAAGTACAATCAGAGATGCATATATCATGAGAAATTTATTATTTAAATACAGAATTTGTGTAAATGTTTAAACTCAGATTAATGGGGGGGGGGGAATAGGACAGATGCAAATTTTTGAGTTACATAAATTATTTGATATTATTTAGTGAAGTGACTTTCCTCCTGCATTTCAAGGCTTTGCAGACACAAAGAAGAGGAAAGATTCTCCCATTAACAAAAAAATGATGCCGGTTTTATGAACAATAAGGTAATGTTATAATTAATGTAGTATCAGGAGACAAGAGGAGAGATCTGCACCACAGGGTAGTCTCTAGAGTGCCAGAAAAAAGCCTCTAAACTAAAGAATACTTGAAATGACCTTATTCTGTCTGTCTCTCCTATGCCCTTATGACGGCCTGTTGTGAGAAAAATCAAATTTTCTTTGATTTTTAAATTGCTCTTTTATCTGCTGCCCTGGTTTTTAGGTTGGCTATTTCAGGCTGCAACATATAGATTTGTTTCTTATTCACGGGAATTCACAGTGGTGAGACTTTTTCTCTCAATCAGACAACTGTACCTGCAAAATCAAATCCTTACATACACACAGGTATCTCATTAAATCAATATTCAAGTTAATCATATGATTAACTTGAATCATTAAATCAATATTCAAGTTAATCATATGAGTAGTTGTTTATTCATTTATTATATTTCTATACCACCCAATTTGACTATATAGTCACTCTGGGCAGCCCACATGAGTAAATAAGCATGTAGTCCCACATCTAAAACCATTAATTGTTAAAAAAAAAGAAACAAAATCCTGCAACATTTAGTTCACTCATATTGGAACAATCTCATTTGCTCCAGCCATATTTCACTGAACTATTGAAAAATGTTTAATCTTGCCTTAACTTGTATCATTAAATAAATAGCCTAGAATTTTTTGAACCTACACTAAGCCATGGTTACAAGGAAATTCAAACCATGATTTCAATGTTCCTAATCAAACGTTTTGTGTATCAACCGCACCACTTGCCATGTTCAGACGAACTGATGACAAAAGTTTCAAATCATTGCATGTAGTGATGGGTGAGAATGTGTGAGCCCATGGCTTACACAGTCTCATCACCCAGAAATATAGTTTAAACCTAAAGAACTGGGAAAATGTTGAAGACAAATTATGTTCTTCTTCCATGTCTAGGTCAGGCATGAAACTGCCAAAACGAAGCCACCTTTTGGTGAGCCCATTCTGTGGTTCCTTTGGCCTGACCTAGTGTGAGGAAGATTAGCTGATAACACCAGGTTACCATTAACAGGGTATGCCCGATTGTGGTTCAAATATACCACAGTCTTTGAGGAGGCTCTTTCTGTGTAGCCCACAAATTTTGTTAAGGTGAGTTGATAAGAAATAAAATGGCAACTTGGTATTCTGTCCCACTGATTTTCCTACATATGTGGGGCTTCTAGTGTCCATGAAGAAACTGTACCTCTCTCAAACACAGTATAACCATTGCAGTTCTTGTTGTTCTGAGCTGTCAAATTGTCTCTGATTTATGACGACCTTGTGAATTAGACATTTCCAAAATGCCCTGCCCTCAACAATCCTACTCAGCTCTTGCAAACTCAAGCCTGCGGTTTCTCCCACAGAGTCAATTGTGTAATGTTTCTTCTTCTTCTTCTTGGCGATCAGCATGGCAATGAGCCAAGGAGACTGTCCTGAGAATATAATTCAGTGGCCTTTCTTCTGCCTTCTGCATTGCAGCATGACACCCATATCACTGATCCAGTTTTACAAATCACTTTCTGGTCCTTTTGGCATACAAAGTCCTCATCAGCCCCAGGCCAGTATTGATGAAGCTGCTGCCCTCCATCAAGATGGATTCAAGAGGGATTTAATCTATTTGGGGACCCTCACCCTTCCCTATGGGCTTCAGCCATTAGTCCACAGGGTTGTCAGGTTAGTTAGCCGCCACCTGACACTCAGTTTTGAGTTGTTGGCAGTATGGTCCATAGCAGGATAACCTGGCCAGACTGTGTATGTTGTGCTTGGGTGTTTTGAATAAATATTGCACATGCTGAGCTATCCCATCCATTGAAGTAAGTGTAGGAGCCTCTTATGCATCAAAATACCCAAGAAGTTCTAAACGGAGAACCATATGTGAGACAGACAAATAAACCTGATTTTTTTGTTTAGGCCGATGGTTGGTTTGGTGCTTTTTCTTCTGTTTTGTTTGAATTGCTTTGTTAGATACTTTTATCTTTCCAAAGTGCCAGGGTTGTTTAGTTCTGTCCTGTTAAACAGCACATCAGTGTTTTAGATTTCTTTTTAGAGCAGCTCAGCTTTCAGCAACACAACACATTAGGTTGTGTGCTTCAGTGCCCTGTTTCCCTGATTATCTTGTGTTATGTGTAGCGTGCAATTTGTTCCCTGCTGAGCTGCATAAATGGGGCGCTGTGCATTTCTTTAGTGTTAACCAGGACAAACATAAAGTTTCAATGCTTGCCGTTACTGCAAGATAAAGCTGGGCGGTCACAAAAGTAGTCTTAAAAGGGAACAGTGACGGAAGGCAAAGTACACTTTAAGAAATCAAGAAATAATGACTGCCGCTTTGCACAGTATATCTGTTTGCAACGCCATTCTGCAGTTCTGCTTGAAGAAGATCGAGGAATGTGAGTTCAAACGCTTTTGTGCCCTGTAAGTATCCTGCACTTTGGGACAACTACTCCAACCCCCAGCTAATAACTTCAAACTACAGTCGTTTGAAAGGTAGAAGCTATATACTTAAGTCCCTGCCGTCTGAGCTCCTATTTGAGAGATTCAGTAATATCCCATATGGTGACAGGTTGGGTCCTTGCAGGGCCAAACAAGCTGAATCAGTTATCCATGTTCTTTTCTACTGCCCTTTTTACAAGGAAATCTGCCTCAATTACCTAGACCTCATCTTAACCAAATTTAGTGGACTGTCAGACTCTTCTAGATGGCTGCTTCTCTTGAACAATGGCTCCATCAATTGCATGAACCGAGTGGCTACCTTCCTGTCATGTGCTATCCTGTCATGTGCTATCTCTGACCATTTGGTGGGAGATGATGATCCTTGTTTTTCCATTGCAACTTAATATTTCAACATTTAGTTTTTCTTCTCTCCTTTACAGTATGTGGGGATGTATATTTTCATATGTCTGCCTTTGTAAATCAAATTCAGAAGAGAGTGAATAAGAAATCTACAAAGTACTGTAGATCTTCCTTCCCCCCATGTTTTTCCCGTTCCTCAATAATTTAGAATTCAAACAATAAACCAAGCTAGGACAATTTTAAGCTAGTAGGGATTTCTGAGGAGTTCAGTTTGGAGGTTTCTTAATAAAGTTAAGAATGATATTTTAGCATGCTGATTTCATAATAAAACCATGAAGGCTTTGGAATGAGAGTTAATTTCACAATTTATTTTAATCAAGCCACACTTGGGTTGATTTTGGTTCCTGAATTCATTCCAGAGTGTGGATTTTTTTGAACTACAGTTCCCAAAATCTCTAGCTAGCATGGTCAAGCTGTGATTAATTTCAATTATCTTCTCACTTCATCTTCTTTTGGCCTGTAGTTTTGACAGACTTTGTGAGATATGTAGCAGGCTATCTGTTCTTTTCTGCAACACATTTATGTTACATGGGGAGTGTTTGGAAACAAACTTTTTGCCCTAAAGATAACATATTTGAAGAAAAAAGTTATACAAAACATTTATTTAATGGTTTCAGAAAGCATATTACAGAACTCAGGTGATGAGTTCCCAATTCAAAATTGTAGTTTTAAATTATAACGTCTTTAACATTTTAGTACCACGATACATGCTGGATTGCTCTATAGGGTTAGCAGAGCTTATAAAAGCATATTCTATATCAGTATCTACAATCTGTGACTGTCAGACATTGGCTTAGAAGAAATTAGAAGGATCCATTAGTGGGAGCCTTCCACACTCATTATTCAAAGTATCTGGTGTTCAAAGGTAGACTGTCTCTGAACATAGAAGCTTCACTTAAAGCCTCCTGTAATTCTTCCAGCCAGCCAGAGAATAAACCACACGGGCAAATTTTTTTATCATTGATGCTTTTGCTTCTGAATATACAAGTCACACACACCCCACCCCAATCTACAGGTTCAGTATCCAGTTTGAATAAAAACATTCAATAAAAAACCCTGAAGTACATAATACAGTATATATGTATTATTATGGTGCATTACCAGAGCTGGCTGCTAGAGGCAACTGTCTGCTTTTTAAAATATAGTGTTTGATGTTATCCATGGTTCCAAGTATCCACAGTAGGTCTTGGAACATATCATCCTTAGATGGGGTGTGTAACCTGTACTCAGGAACATACCAGTTAGGAGATGGCATTCTATGACTCTTTTGTTAGTGTATCCATTACTTTAATGCTTATCAGAATTTATTTATGCCTGTCTAGAATTTCAGCCAATGTAGCACTTCATATGTTGCAGATGTCCCATTCCATCTCCAATTTGGTTGTGCTTTAGGGTGGGGAGCAGGTAGTTCAAGGTGTCTCAAAAGTGTTCAAGAATGTTTTGTTTTTTTAATTGCCTTTAACAGGACTCTTAAGGGAAGCAGGGAACACTTTTATGTATTTTCCCATGGTTTCCTGGTAAAGAGGAACTGTAAGGCATCCGTGGAAAAGAAACAAGATCATTACTTTTGTAGAGGAAGTAATAGTGACTATAACAACCTCTTGCTGGTTGAAAGTAGTGAGTAATGGAATTAGTTACTTTTTAAAGGGATGTCCCAAGCTCTATCAATGCTATAGGCAGCACTTAGTGGTTAAGATACTGAGCTTGGAGACTGAAGGTCGGGGTTCGATACCCAAGTGCTGCATGACGGATCTTGGGGACATAAAAGGAGCCTCATTCAGACATCCCCTGAGCGGAGTTTCTCCAGCAAAATTCCTTTCAACTCAGAGTAATTTCAAACATGAAATTTATTTATTTATAGACCTGTTAGCTGAAATAATAAAATCTCTTTCAAACTGTGTTACATCTTTAAAGCCAAAGACAACTAAGCACACAGAACAGCACTTAAATTCTGGGGGCAGGGTAAGGCCAGCCCCCTAACCTGTTGTCAAATGTCCTTCAGCTATGTTTTTAGAAAGCTGTGTGCATGACTTGGCTAAAATTTGGGAGGATGCGAGTGGCAGGATAGCCCTCATTTTATTAAGTTTCTCCTACCCTCCTGAACCCAAATCCAAGAACCAACGCACCCACCCACAAGTGAACATGCACACAATTTGATGGGCTGCCTGCTTAGTCTTTGTGGAATTTGCAAATTAATCGAAGTGACATGGTAACTAGGTAACAAAAGAACAAAGAACAGTGTTTTATATAATTCACATTTTTTGCACTTCACCATTCCACTTTTCTACATCACAATGTGTAAACTCAAGTGGCAAGAGAAGAAACAAAGGTTATTAAGCTCCCACTTATTGACATGCTTTGATATATTTTGCAAATATGCTTTGATGCCATTTGCTCTCTGACATTTAGTAGCATGCTACAAATCTGTGCTTCAAAAAAGGGTAAGAAATATCCTTTAATCAAACACGTAGAGCAGCCTACTCCTGGAGGATACCCATTGAGGAAGGCTGGGAAGGCTAAGAATGCTTTCATACTACATAGCTATGGCCTTTGATACCTCTCAATGCCAGGGCTTCAACCTACAGAATCCTATGATTTATAATATAATTCAAAGGAATACAATAAAGCCCTTGTGAAATTATAAAACTCTGGAATCTGCAGGATGGATACATAGTGATTAATATGGTATTAGACCAGAGGTAGGCAACCTATGGCCCATGGACTGGCACCAGTCCATGGTGCCAAATCAACTGGTCCATGCCCTCGCTCCAGCCACTGCCGCAGGCCGCCGGGATCAGCCACATTTACTCATTTATGGCTGTTGTAAACACATTTACAACAGCTGTAAATGATTCCACAGCTGATTCAGGTGGCACCAGCTGGACCACCAGTCTGGCCCCCCGTCTGAGGGAACATGACCCAGCCCCCAACTTCAAAAGATTGGCAACCCCTGTGTTAGACTATCCACAAAAGTTAACATTAAAATACAGGAGCTAGTCTTTAAGATGCCACCACATTTTTTGTCTTGTTTTGTTTTGTTTACTCTCTGATATGCTTTCACAGACTAACATGGCTATCACTTCAAATATTTCTACTATAATTGTATCAGAGAGTAAACAAAACAAAACAACAAGAAAGACAAAAAAGTTGTGGCACCTTAAAAGACTAACTCCTGTATTTAAATGTGACATTTTGTGAATTAAGCCCACTTTGTCAGACTAACACAGCTTCCACTTCAAAAATTTCTACTACACAGTGACAGTAAAACCTTGAGTTACGAATGGATCGACCTACAAAAAACTCGCGATATGAAAGGAAATCTTGGGGAAATTGCTTTGAGATATGAATTTTTTTAGATGCAAATTTTTTTGGGGGGGAGGGGGGTCTTCTGATGCTTCCCACAGTGGTGGGAAGGTGTTTGGAGCATTTCTGCTCCATTTTTGGAATTTTTTGTCATGTTTTGGCACCACCAGAAGCTTTCCCGACAACCAGTAAGTGAAGAAAATTCCCCCATCCCCTCAACAGCTGATAGTCGGGTACTGAGCCAGCAATTACCAAAGATGGCCATTAGAGGGCACTGTCAGAAATGTGCAGAATATGCATTGAAAACCAAAATGATATGTTCCGGAGCTCAACAAAAATCCAAATAAATGTCTTTTCTCTGTTCAAATCTCTTTATAAAGTATCCAAAACAGTGAAAAATTCCAAAGTGCAATTTATGAAGAGTTTTGAACAGAAAAAACAACAAGTTTTTTTGGGCCTTTTTCTGAGCTCTAGAATTGATTTTTTTTTGCTTTTCAATGCATTCCTCTTGGAAACCACATTTCAAGATACAGTAGAACCCCGTATAACGGAAAAACTCAGTTCTGTGGGGCTCTTAGCTTGAGCATGTTGGTCTTACATTTAGGGACTCAGACTCTCAGCCTATTCAGGGTCCTCCAAATGATGTAAGGGAGGTTGAGTTCCTCAGCTATATACTCTAGTATTATTGCTAATCCAATAGAAAGATCATCCATGAAGATTGTGGATACTTTTAAAAAAAAAATTAAACAACAATCGGGTCTACCCTGGGCAATGGCAACCTTGTTTTACTAGCTAATCTTTTTCTCACCAGATCAAGCCAAAGGAACTCAAAGCTCTGAAAATATTCCCTCCATCACAACATCGAGAAAGGTGCACTCCTGGTATAATGAGTTTTCATATACAGTAACACCATAAAAACAGATTAATCTTTATATATGTGCAGGGTATTTCTGTACTGTGCAAATTTTAATTTTAAAATGGAAACTGTCCTGGTAGGTGTAGCTGGAGTGAAAAATGGAAAGAAGTAGGAGATCTGTAGCAAGTTCCTTGACAAGGAGGTGATGCGCAAACATTTAGCAAATACAAAACTCACAGAATTGCTGACACATCATAGCAATAGTAAAACAAGGTTTAAAGCAGAGTCTCACTGTTTTCTTTCATATATCAGTTAGGGATTCTAGTAATTTCATCTTGTTCTACCTATTCTCTCCTTGAAAAAGGTTCACTGATATTAACAAAAATGTCTTGATGTGTAGCCATTAAATTCTCTGTCTTGAAACCTACCACTGTGCATTGTGCATAATCTGATGTTCTCTTTTATCAAGCACAAAGGATTGAACTAGACATGGCTTAGTGCTGAGGCAGGAAGAGTGAGCCCATATATGCTATGGTCCTGATTGAGACAATTTAAACTGCCAAATAATGCCCCACTACTTTTGAAGTTTGGTAAAGCATACCTGTGTGTCTGGCCAGGTTATCCTGCTATGGTGATAGAGTAGACCATACTGCCAGCGGTTAACTAACCGGATAACCCTGTCATGGCCTTGGGTGCCGAAGTTCACAAGGAAGGCTGATGGTCTCAAAGTGGATTAATTCCCACTTGAATCCATCTTGATGGAGGGCAGCAGCAGCATCAATACCGGCCTGGGGCTGAGGAGGAATTTATGTGCCAAAAGGGCTCAGGAGCAGAAAGTGACTCGCGGAACTGGATCATTGGTACAGGTTTTGTGCCGTGATATAGAAAGCAGATGAAAGGCCACTGCATTATATTCTCAGGACAGTCTTCATGGCTGATTGCCAATATTTGGCTTCAGATATAGCAGAAGAAGGAAAAGAAGAATGTATACCTGGCAGAGCAAGCCTAAAAGAAAAACCTAAGTGGCAGTGTTGAGGAGTGAGATGAGGCAGAAGTGCCCACTTGGAGAGGGTGATGTCTCATCTAGCATCAAAAAGCTCTGGGGTTGTCTATCCATTACCTGTGGCATTTCTGCCAGCCAAAGAAGCAAAATGAATAGATATTGCAGGGTTGGGAAAACAGAAAGCAAAACATGTTTGCAAGAAAGACTGTATGCCTATAGGGGAAAGGGGAATTTGTGATGGAGACAGATAGCTATGTTCACCTGAAGGGTTCATAAGAACATAAGAACATAAGAACAGCCTTGCTGGAACAGGCCACAGCCCATCCAGTCCAGCATTCTGTCTCACACAGTGGCTCACCATTTCCTTCAGGGTATTCCCAAGGAGATGCCTTCACCTGCTTAGGATTCCCTGGAAATGGCATTGAGAGATATCCTGCCTATCTCTCCAACCCGGAGGTTGTCCTTAGGTAGCCATAATTATAGCCATTGATACCCTTGTCCTCCATGAACTTGTCTAATCCTTTCTTAAAGCTGTGAAGACTGACAGCTGTCACCACTTTTTCTGGCAGGGAGTTCCATAGACCAGTAATCCTCTGGGTGAAAAAGTACTTTCTCTTATGGGTTCTTTTTATGTTTCACCTATTTTGTCTCTTCCTGAGAGACAGGACAAAATTACATTTTTGAACTGTATGCTGTGTTTGATTGCCAAGGAGAAGAAATAAATGCTATTGATAACCTATGAGGAGAAGAGAAAAGTCCTTACAGGTTGTGTGTGAATATCATAGCAGTAGGTTTTTGGTTTTTTTTTTCATTTTTCAAAATTTGCAAGATACTGTAACTTACTTTGTTTTGTGATTAATTTTCAGAATTCAAACTCCTAGGTTCTTCAATAGTCTGACTTCTCACACATGGAAGGCTGACTGGATGACATCTTTCCAACAATATCATGCTTTCAGTTCGGTTATATATAATGTCTCCTTCTGCCTTCAGTTTGATGTGTGAAGAAAGGAGAGAGTAAAGTCAGTGCACATGACTTTAGTGTGACCTTGAGAAAGTGGGTAGGCAAAGTGCTGCCTCAGAACCTCTGAACCCCCACATCTCCAAGCAAACTATTATTTTACCTTCTTTAAAGTTGCTCAGTGAGTCCCCCTCCCATCTCTACCTCTTCTAGGCATCTAACCCATGGAGCATCAATATCCTTACCTGTCTCCAGATATCATTCTTGTGAAACCTCTTTTAAATAATAGTTTTTGCCCCTAGCATCAGCTTCCATACACATCCAACATGGGACACCTTAGACTTGCCAGGTCCAAAGCCCCTCAAACCACACCCACAAACTATGATACAGTACTGAATTTTCCCCTTAATGGTTACAAGAAAATGGAAAATACTGTAGCAAAATCTTTAAAAATATATACCCAAGGGGGGCTGGAGTTGAAGGAAAAAGCAGTGCCTTCGCCAACTCCTGTCCTGGTGTTGACCTTATATCATGTAACTCTCCCCACAATATAAACGTGCTTCTGTAAAGCTCATTCTGTATGACACCAGTTTACCTAAGATTAAGCGCCACTGGACTCAAAGGGAATTATTTCTGAGAATAAGAATTGGATGCTGCATACACTAATCTCTTCCTACTGAGACATTTTGTCTGCATTTTGTTAAATAAAAAAACCACCACCAACAACAGAAATCTCAACCCTAGCTATGGTAAAAGTGTTTTAAATAAAAGCATGGGCCACTGTAGCTTGTTAGCCAATTAAAACTGAAAGCTTTCAGCATTGTTGGAGTACTTTCTCATGACACCACCGGTTCATTGAACAAATCAATTCAGGAGATTTCCTAAGGGGAAATGTCTTAGTAATTATAATGTGTTTTGTAAATCAAAGGCAAAACCAAATCATTGTATTTCTTTCTAGGGACCTGGGTCACATTTGGAGGTCAAATTTCAGATGAGGTAAGTGATGTTGCATTTAAGTACCATTTATACCAGGGGTGCCCAAACTTTTCGGGCCGTGAGCCAGTCATGTGGTTGAGCAGGCCGGTCATGTGGTTCCTTCCACCAGAAGCAGAAATAAAACGTGCCTGCACGTGCGCATGCGCAAAACACTGTCGTAAATGCACCTGTGGCTGTTGTAAAACAGGGATGCCCAAACTACGGCCTGCAGCACCTAATAACCTGGTCCACACTGCCACACTTCCCTCACCGCTTCTGGGAGTGGGAGGGTGGTGTAGGCCAGATTATTAGGTGCCACAGGCCAGATCTGGCCCATGGGTCATAGTTTGGGCACCCCTTATTTATTCAATAGAATTTGGGTGTTGTGCAAAAAAAAAACCATGCGTGATTTTCATTAAAAGTCAAGTCACTGATGACAGAATGAATTGATTCTATTACTGTAACAGGAAATGGCAAAAAATCATGCAAAAAAAGACAAATCTTCCATTTCTTATGCATTTTAGAAGGCCATCTCTTCCCTCCAAACTGACGATTTAATGTGTGTTTCATATTCCAGTTTTAAAGTGATACTGTGACCCAATTAAAATACTTTAAGAAGTGGTAGTATTGCTCCTCAAATAAAAATATGCCTACGACATTGACCAACAATATGTTTTAAAGCTAGTGTTAATAGAGTAAGCTGTGAATTAAGGAGTATCAACGATTCTTAGATGTGGCCTCTTCTGGCTATACTGAGCCCTACTGTATCGTACTGTAAGCATATGACTAAAACAGCTGGTTTCTCTCCTGGAATGCTCCTTGCTTTTAGATTTTAAAAATGCAGACACTTCATTTTAGGCTCTGATTTGGGTTCTTAGAAAAGTTATAGCACCATTAAAATATGGTAATTTTTACATCACACTTTTTGTTGAAGGCACTCATGATCTTCGTTTCTACATTTATTCCCACAGCAACCTTGTGATACTGGTTAGGTTGAGAGAGAATGATTGATTGTCCCAAGGCTATCTAGTGAATTTCAAGATTGAGTGGGAATCTGAACCTTGATCTTACAAGTCCTGGTTCAGCACTCTGATCAGTAGGACACATGGAACACAGCAGTAAAGGAACTCATATTTATATTTAGGGAATTGGATTTAGTTCCTTTATAGATGCTCCTACATCTTGGTCTTCTCTTGATTTCTTGGCTACCATCTTGATTTGAACCAATGATTGGACCAAAATAATAAATAAACATCAACCATTTTAGTTTCCTCATTATTAATATTACAATGATATAATTCTTCTGCAGATACTGTTTTTGTCTTCTTGATGCTCAACTGTAATCCTACCTTCGCATTTTCTTTTTTAACCTTCACTGGTTGTTTCAAGCCATTGCTGCTTTCTGCCACTAATATGGTGTTATCTGTATACTGTACCTTGAATTAAGATGTTTCTTCCACCAATTTTCTCTCTCTCTTCATTTGGATCAAATCCACCTTTCTGTGGGATACATTCTGGATATAAATCAAACAGGTGGTTTACAGGGAGACAAAATACAATTTTGTCTGTCCCCTGCCTTTCTGTTTCTCTGTTCTCTGTTTCTTTTCTGTCTCTCTGCATTCTGTCCTTACATTAGTCCAGAGTGTAGGTCATACATCAAAGACAACCACATTTACATTTACACACATTTCAGCTGGAATGATCCATAGCTTTTCAAAGGCTTTGCTGTGATCTATAAAGCATAAACTGATTTTCTTCTGAGATATTTTCTGCTTGGATGTTTGTTATAAAATCTTAAGCATCATTTTTGCTTGCACAGGAAATTAATTTTATGATCATATATTTACTGCAGCCTTTTGCATCTCCTTTTCTTGTATATAAAAATGTATGTTGAATGCTTCCAGCCTGTGGGTCAAGGTTTTTCAAATTTTGCTGGTGCGTTGCTGCTAGGATTATGACAGGTACACAATCCTGTAGTTTGAAGTAGCCCTTTTGGTATCCTTGTCTACTCTTAATATCTTATTTTGTCCTGGTGGATGTTATTCAGTCAGAATTTACATTATAACTCCAAAGTGCCTACAGCTATGCTGTATCTTGCCTCAGTTTTAGAGCCACACCAAGGCTCTACCACATTGATAGAGTAAAATATTTTCTAACTGCCTGACTGCAAATGTCTGATTTCAGCCCAGTTTATTTTCCTCAAACCAACTTTTAAAATACTTATTTATTCCTCCTCTTCTTTTATGAATATCAGGCTTGCTTTGATTCACACTTTTCATGTTCTATCTTTCAATAATATGGATAATGCAGCATTCAACTTTTGTTTTGCCTTTGTGCACATCAGAAGCTAGGTGTCCTTTTGACTTGAACCCAGTTGCTTCATTGGCAACAATTTTATTTATACTTACCCTGTGCTCTTCCTCAGTATTTGAATGAGAGGCTTCTAACAAGAAAGTCCCATCATCCAGTGCTGTCTCTTGTTTCATTTTGGCTTGTTTCATCATAGAGTATTTGAAGTATAAAATGTTCAAAAGTGGTTTACAGTTGCTTTCTTGTGTTCACTACTAACAAGAGGTAACCTGATTGTCACTGTCACTAACTGTGGAGGATACTCCATCAGTGGCACCTTCCATAACTCTTCAAGAACTACTCTGCTCCACTCACAGTTGGAACTATCAAAATCTCTTCTGTTCATATGACTGTTAATGCCTGATCCAGTGGTGGGCACCAAAAATTTCCCTACCACACTGTGGGCGTGGCCATGTGACTGAGTGGGCGTGGCCTGTTGGCAGTGTGACTGCTCTTCGCTATAGAGCTATGAAAATAGAAGCCTCTTCTATTTTCAATAGCGAACCTCTGAAGCCATTTCCCCCTTGTCCAAGGCTTTTTTAGGGCTGCATTTCACTCCAGCATGGCTGGGAATGCGCTTCGGGCTGAAACAGAGCCCTGGAAAAGCCTTGGATAAAAGGGAAATGGCTTCAGAGGTTCGCTATTGAAAATAGAAGAGGCTTCTATTTTCATAGCTCTATAGTGAAGAGCCCCCTCTGAAGCCATTTCCCCCTTTGTCCAAGGCTTTACCAGGGCTCTGTTTCACCCTGAAGTGCCTCCCGAACCACTCCAGAGTGGCTGGAGATGCGCTTTGGGCCCAGGAAAAGCCTTGGACGAAGGGGGAAATGGAGCCAGCCCCCTCCGAAGCCTCTTCTAGGAGGAGGAGGTGGTGGGTGGGGCAGGGAGGTGGGCAGGGCCAGCCAGTTTTACTACCGGTATGTGCGTACTGGTCCGGCCGGCTCATGCCCATCACTGGCCTGATCCTGGGTAAAAGCTGTGCAGAAATTTCGGGGGGGGGGAGGGTGTCAACTGAGGATGGGGAAAAGATCTAAATGATGTTCAGCCCACATACCCTGTCTAAACAGCAATTGCCTGTACTGTGAAGTGCCTGAGAAGCTGCTGCACAATATAGGGGAATTGAACAATTGAATCGAACGATTGAATCCAGGGACAGTCAGGGGAAGTGAAATTATTTTTTACATTGGTCAGATCAGTGTTTTTCAACCTTGGGCTTCCAGCTATTCTTGGACTTCAATTACCAAAAGCTCGAGTCAGCACACCTGCTGATCAGGGCTTCTGGGAATTGAAGTCCAAGAACATCTGGGGGCCCAAGGTTGAGAAACCCTGGAGTAGATTATTGCTCTGTTGGTGTAGCACTTAGAGGACAGGGGATCTAAACAATTAATCAAAATAATAATCATACATTGAATGTTTTCTTTTTTAAAAAATGGTTGCAGGAGCCCAATCAGTGGTAACTTCCTTGATTGCTGGCTGCTTGGTGGCAGCATAGCTATAACAGTTGCTTATAGCTCCCCTGGTGGCTTAGTGGTTAAGATGTTGAGCTTGGAGACTGGAAGGTCGGGTTTCGATACCCTAGAGCTGCACTTGGGGGACATGAAAGGAGCCTCATTTGGGCATCCTGAGCAGAGTTTCTTCAGCAAAAATCCTTCAACCCAGAGTAATTTCTGACATGAAATTATTAGTATTATCAGTTGATCAGCAGCAGTACGGCTGTAGCAGCCCAATCAGGTGCTCTGCTGATCAGTGGTACCACTGTCACTAGTCAAATGGCAGTCCTGGAATACACACACAGCTAAGTGGGCTCCTGTAGCTGTGCCTCCTTTTTTAGCATTCAGTATACCATCACAGTGGATTAGTGGTTAAGACAATGAACTTGATGACTGGAAGGACAGCAGATGAGCAGTTTTAGATCTGAGTGCTGCATGACAGAGTGAGCACTTGTCATCTGTCCCAGCTCCTGTCAATTTTGCAGTTCAATAGTAAGAAATTGCAACCAGATAAATAGCTACTGTTTCAGTGGGAAAGGTAACAGTGTTCTATGCACTCTGGTATCTAGTCATGCCTGCCACATGACCAAAGAAACATCTGCAAACACAGACAGCACTGGCTCTTTGGGTGTAAATGGAGATGAGCATGGTACCCTAGAGTCAGATATGATGGCTTTCAAGCAAGGGCAACCTTTACCTTTACCATATCATCACTGTCTCAATGTACCCTAACAGTGATCACCTACCTTAAAAAAATACACTTACCCTGACTGTCCCTAGAAAATCAAAGGAAGTGTTTAATTCGCCAGATCTGAAGCAGCTCACCAGCCATGACAAGATCCAGAATTTTGCACAGGAAACACTATAACAACTGCTTCACTCTCTTTTATCCCATCCCTAGCATGCACATAGCCTGGGTGAAGGATGAAATACAGTGCTGCAGCTTAGGCAAACCCCTGATGGAGGCTCTGAATGCGGAGGGTTTTGCATGGATTTTGCATGTATATGCAACCTGCTCCCCAAACATCCCAAAGTGCGGGCTGTTATGCCTGAGTAGACAATGTCTCAGTTTTCACAGCTTTGCCTTGAGTGACTCTTTGAACAGTCCAGGCTCTTGATAAAATCTTGGTTCCTTGATGCCATTGTTCTCATCTTCCCTGAAACCTTCAGGGTGTTGAAAAGTACATCCAAGTCAGATTCTCATAAGTATGTCAAATGGCACAGTGAGACAAAGGAGAAGAAGCCACACCAATCTATGCTGTTTAGTTTGTATATCTTTAGTGTATGAGAACCAAGACAAAGGAACAGCTGAAGGATTGGCTTAACACATCTTTATTGCAGGGGGGTCAGAGGGAACATGAGGTAATGGCGGATGAGCAGCTCAATATATACGGTGGTTATACATTTGAATGTGGCTCCACGACAGCCCATTGGCTACCGTTAGCGTAACGTCATTCTTGGTCACGCCCTTCTTGTCCAGGTGAGGTAGTGGCGGGAAATCTTCCCGCGCTGTCGTTCTTTTGGTAATTTATGACCTGTGAGCTGGGCGCTCGCTATTGCCACCAGGTGGTCATTAGCTCACGTCCTGATTGGAGCGGGTTCTATTGATGTATGGTTTAAAGGCACAGTATGGAAAAACACAATGCATCGTATTGAAACACAACATTCCTCCCCCCTAGGATGAGACGAAGTCTCTCATCCAAGATGGTTTATTGCAAACGCGCTTTGGGCGTGTTGTGGGCTGGCTTGTCCCGGCTCCTTGTCCTGCAATGGGAGAGGGAGACTCGTTAGTGACTCGCCGCGGCTCTGCGGCTGTTGGGGAAGGGGCAGATAAACCGGGGGCACTGGGGACTAACGAAAAACCCCGCTTCTCGCTTGGAAGGGTGGGGGACCACTCCTGAAAACCCCCCCGGTTTTGTAACTGAAAATCAGAATTATCCCCTGGGGTTACATTAGAAAGATTCCACAGGATATCTCCGGGGACCGCTTCGGGCTCCTTTCCCTCCCCCCTAGGTGGGGACCACCGATCCCCCTCTCCTCCCCCTTGGGCTGAATGGGTGGGGGAGAACCCTAACGTTGAAGTCACTGCCGCGTCAAGCGCGGGGCGGCCGTCTGGGACCCGGCGCCGGAGCTGGTCCGCGTGTCACCGCCAGAGTAGACCCGTACTTGTCTCCACACAATATGACACGGGACCCGTCTGCCCAACGACGACGCCCGGGACCCAGGCTGGCCCCGCGCTAGCGTAGTTCCTGCAATGCACCGGGGCACCCACTGCGAAACCCTTCGTGGCCGGTAGCCCCATGTTCCTCCCCGTGTCCTCCACCCTCGTCGGATCTAGCCTGGTCAGGATCGTTGTCAGCTTCCTACGCATTAAGAGCTCTGCGGGCGAGTACCCTGAAGCTAGGGGGGTCACCCTGTATCCTAGCAGGAACTGACACACTTGAAGGTTGAGATCCCCCGGACCCATGCGCCTCAGCGCGTCCTTAGTGGTGCGCACGAGGCGCTCCACCTGGCCGTTTGTTGCCGGGTGGAAGGGGGCGGAGGTGATGTGCCGAATGGCGTTGATCTCCATGAACGCCCTGAACTCGGCGGACGTGAAGCAACTTGCGTTATCGCTAATTAGGGTGTCGGGTATACCGAACGCGCTAAAGACCCTCCGCAGATGCTTCACTGTCGTTGCTGACGAGGTGCTTGACACTGGAATTACCTCCAACCACTTGGAGTAAGCATCCACCACGAGGAGAAAAAGTGTCCCCCTAAATGGCCCCGCAAAATCAACGTGCACTCGCGACCATGGCCCCTTTGCCGCGTCCCATTCCCTGTGCGGCAGACGCGTCTCTTCGGGCTGGGAGCATTGGCATTTCTCGCAAGTGCCCACCATGTGCTCGATGTCGGCATCTAAGTGGGGCCACCAAAAATAGCTCCTGGCCAGAGCCTTGGAGCGGACAATCCCAGGGTGGCTGACGTGCAGCAGTTTGAGTACCCTAGACCTCAGGGAATCGGGGACCACCACCCGCTGGCCCCACAGGAGACACCCCCTCTCTAGGGACAACTCTAGCCTCTTCCTGAAGAACGGGGCGAACTCGGCCGCCGGGGAGGACGCAGGCCACCCTTTCTGCACCCAGGAGCTGACGAGAGCAAGTGTCTTGTCCTTGCCGGTCGCCTTAGCGATATCAGCGGGCACAATGGGGGGCGAATCTAGGACTTCGATCAGGAGCACTGGGCGGTCTCGCTCTTCGTCGGCCACGACGCTGTTAACATTGGGAAGAGGAGATCTCGACAGGGCGTCTGCATGGCTTATTTCTCTTCCCGGGCGGTAGACCAGCGCATGCTGGTACGCGTTTAAGAAAATGGCCCACCGCAACATCCTAGGGGACAGGATCTGAGGAGTGGGCTTGTCTGCAGTAAAGATGCCCAACAGGGGCTTGTGATCGGTCACAATGGTGAAAGGGCGGCCATAGAGGAAGTCGTGGAACTTTTTTGTCCCCGCGATTATGGCGAGCGCCTCCCTGTCTGTTTGGGCGTAATTCCGCTCTGCCTGGGACAGGGATCTAGAGTAGAATGCTACCGGGGCCTCTCTCCCGTTTTCCAGCACGTGGCACAGCACCGCCCCCACCCCCACTGGGGACGCATCACATATCAGAACCACCGGTCTCTTGGGGTCAAAGTGGGTTAGAATAGCGTCAGACGCTAGGAGTTGCTTCAGTTCAACGAATGCCCTCTCTTGGTTCTCGCCCCACCTCCACGCCTCGTCTTTCTTAAGTAGCTTGTGCAGTGGCTCTGCCACTGATGCCTTCCACGGTAGGAAGGAGTGGTAAAAGTTTAAGAGCCCTAGGAACGACTGCAATTCGGGCTTAGAGGTGGGGCGAGGGGCATTTCGAATGGCGGCTACCTTTGATCTGGAGGGTTTGATCCCCTCGGGGGTTACCCGGAAACCTAAGAACTCAACCTCTTTGGCGAAGAAAACGCATTTGTCTTGCCGCAACCTCAACCCCGCCTTTTCGAACACCGCCAGCACTTTGTCCAACCTTTCAGCCAGCTCCTCCTCGCTTCCCCCCGTTATCAACACGTCATCAAAGTATG
Organism: Bradypodion ventrale; assembly: GCA_035047345.1. Lineage (NCBI taxonomy): Eukaryota > Metazoa > Chordata > Lepidosauria > Squamata > Chamaeleonidae > Bradypodion > Bradypodion ventrale. The sequence continues at coordinate 35,877,662 of JAWDJE010000003.1, read as the reverse complement.
GCAAGACCCCCTCCAGACCCTTTAAGAGGCGTTCCACGAGTGACTGGAAAATACCCGGCGCCGAGTTCACGCCGAACTGTAGGCGCGTCACCTGGAACGCCCCCTTATGAGTGACTATCGTTTGCGCAGCAGCCGCAGCTGGGGTTACAGAGAGTTGCTGATAGGCTTGCGCAAGGTCAAGCTTGGCGAAACACTTTCCCCCGTGTAACCTGGCCAACAGATGGCTGACTACCGGCACCGGATACGCATTTGGGCGGATCGCCTTATTGATGGTGCACTTGTAATCAGCGCAAATGCGAACCTCCCCGTTGGCCTTTAGCGCGGTTACAATCGGAGTTTCCCACTCCGCGGAATCAACAGGAACAAGAATCCCCTGGCCCACCAATTTGTCCAGTTCCGCCTCTATCTTGTCTTTGAGTGCGAAAGGCACTCTGCGTGGCTTGAGTCTGATAGGGCGGACCTCCGGGTCCAGGTCGAACGCTACTGGGGGTCCCTTGAACTTTCCAAGTCCTTTCTTGAAAACTTCGGGGTGCGCGTCACACACCTCCTGTATTGGGTCAGTCCCGACGGCATGCACCCCCCAATGAACAAGCCCAGGGGCTTGAACCATTGAGTCCCTAGGAGGCTGCAACTTCCCCCTTTGAGAACAACCAGGGGCAGTTCCGCGGCGTGTTGCTTGTATTGGACCTTGAAACTTCCAACCCCCAAAACTGGAATGCTATTTCCCTGCACGTCCCGCAGCGTGGACCTCAACGCTTTGAGCTTAGGGCGCACGTGGGGAGAAATTCCCAAAAACTCCCGCTGGGACATAATTGAGTATGAAGAACCCGAGTCTATCTCCATCCTAACAGGGGCCCCTTGCACCAGTACCTCAACAAAATAACGTGGGTGTCCCAAGGACACGCTGTACACGGGGGTGTCGTCGCCGCTGTCGTCGGAGATGCGGCCCACGCCGTCCTGCTTCCTCGCGGGCCGGGCGCCCTCCTTGGTCTTCGGCGGCCGGTCCGATGGGTTTTTCTGGTCTCTACGCCATTGTCTGCAAACCTTGGCGATGTGACCCCGGCGTCCGCAGTTGTGGCACTCGGCCTTCCGGAACGGGCACTTGATGCGGTCATGGGTTGCTCCACAGCCGTCGCAGCGTCGGCCGTCCTTCCGCACCTTCCGGACGTCCTCATCATCGCTACTCTCCGTGGAAGACTTCGGCGTGCGCCTGGCTGCCTGCACCGAGGCCGGAGCCTTGTCGGGCTGCGGAGGTCTCTCTCTGAACCCCTTAACTCCGGCCCTCGTGGCCTCCGCAGCCTGGGCCGCCTTCACGACCTCGCGTAGCGTTGGCGGCGGCTCCTGGTTCATCAGTTTCCGTTGAACCTCTTCATCCCACAGGCCGCACAGCAAACGGTCCCTGAGGGTGATTTCGAGGTTTTCCCACTTGCATGGGCCGGCGGCCAACCTTAGGGCCGCTGCGAAGGCGGCGATGGATTCACCGGGCGCTTGAACTCTCTTCCAGAATGCATCTCGAGCCGAAAACATCGAGACCGTGGGCTGGAAATGGTCTCGCATCACCTTTAGAAGCTGTTTGGCCGTCAGCTCGCTCACTTTCTTCGGTGCTACCAGGTCCACCAAAACTCGCTTAGCGGCGTTTCCCAGCATCCGAGTGAGGATGGCTCTCTTCTTCCCCTCATCTGTAATGTCGGACACCACCAGCGTATCCTGGAAGTCCATTTCAAAGAGCTCCCGGTCTTCCGGCTTGTTTATATCGAAACCGGCATGTGTCTTGGTCTCGTGGGAAGCCATATCCCACCTTCGTCGCCAATTTAGTGTATGAGAACCAAGACAAAGGAACAGCCGAAGGATTGGCTTAACACATCTTTATTGCAGGGGTGTCAGAGGGAACATGAGGTAATGGCGGATGAGCAGCTCAATATATACGGTGGTTATACATTTGAATGTGGCTCCACGACAGCCCATTGGCTACCGTTAGCGTAACGTCATTCTTGGTCACGCCCTTCTTGTCCAGGTGAGGTAGTGGCGGGAAATCTTCCCGCGCTGTCGTTCTTTTGGTAATTTATGACCTGTGAGCTGGGCGCTCGCTATTGCCACCAGGTGGTCATTAGCTCACGTCCTGATTGGAGCGGGTTCTATTGATGTATGGTTTAAAGGCACAGTATGGAAAAACACAATGCATCGTATTGAAACACAACAATATCTATTATAGGACATTCCAAGGATTGGACTGCATAATTTGTAAACACTGTTCTTATTGTCCTAGAATTCTCTTGGCAATTTATTTTATTTCATTGCCACTTTTCTCACAGATTGAAGGCAGCTCACAACCCGTTAACACAACATAATTGAAACACAATTTAAAATTTAAGAAATTACAGTGTTAAAACAACAACTAAACAAAGAACAATAATTAAGGCACCATTTAAATATGAATGGCAGAATTAAATGTGAAGGGCCAGTCTTAGGAGCAGTCATTTCACCCATGCTTGTCTGCCTGTCTTCTGTGGTTGAAAAATCTGAGCTTGATTTGCGGTTTTAAGCTTTCTCTGCAGCGTTTCTATAATGAGTCACTCCTGAGGGCATGGGAAAGCAAGGGGGCTTGTCATAGGAAAACTTGATAATTCCCTAGACTAATGTTGTGTCTCCATTGCCCAAAGGTTGCTGAACAGCTAATGACGATTGCGTATGAGAGTGGAGTAAATCTGTTTGACACAGCAGAAGTGTACGCAGCCGGAAAGTAAGTATTGACACTCACTGTACTGGATTCGGTTAAAATAACTAAATGTAGATCTCTTGAAGTGCACAGTATGAGCCATTAAGAAACATAAGTATGACTCTGAGTTTGGTAATGCTTTTATTAAATAACTAAAGATCTCCAGGCTTCTTCTTCAGGCTTTGATGTTATATAAAAATTGTGGAACTGAGGATGAAGGAAGAAGCCCTAAAGTCTAATAAATCTAGTTAGACATCATGCCACTGTTCTTGAAAGCAGTTCGGCAAAGCAAAATGAAGATTGCAGAGCCAGGGTGAGAGAAAAGTATCTATCTGGGTATCAGGTTGTAGCCTCTCCTTGTCCTGCAGACAAAAAACCTGAATGTTTCCTCATTGCCTTGATGAGACATACAGGTTGCTTCTCTTTGGGTTAGAATAGGAAGAAAAGGGAAGCAACATAATAGGCTTTATACCAATAAACAGGAGGTGAAATTTAGTCTTCCCATTAGGTTAAAATGTCATTTAAAAGCCTCCCCCCACCCCCCACCCCCCAAGGTCCCTGGATAAAACAGTTTTCGGATTGCCAGCTTTCTTCCATGCATAATGGATAATGATATAGGGACCATATAGTCAAATGGCAGCAGATTTGTTTTGCATACAGATCTGCAGAGAATTCACTGCTAGGCAACATTTTGAAAAGTTATAGGCCGGCACTATAGCTGCCTGCTGTATGACTAATTCTTCCTGCTTTGTACCCATATTTAGAAAGTTACACTGCTCCAGGAATGACCCTTTTGGAACAGACTGGTGTGGTCTAAATAGGGTCACTTGAAATCTAAGGGAGGAAAATGTAATTCTCACATCCAAATGACATATCAACCTCAAGAGACCCTTTTTAGTACAGCTTCTTCCATTGTCAATTTTCAGTAATGTGAGGTGGTTTAATAAGAAGACACTTCAGGATATCTGCAAATTAAACACTTCCCCTGCTCCTACTGGTGCAGTGAATCACTTTGATTAAATTTAAACTAAAAAATGATTTCCCTCGTGTGTAGTGTCTATCAAGAAACTGCCCATAGCTGTGATTTCGTTCAGCACTTACACAAGGACAAAGACAATTTTTAAAATTAAAAATTATGTGATTCAACACATTAGTGATGGTCTAGCAGAGACAAAAATTAATAATTTCACTTTCCCTGCCCCTCTGAAGAAAAGTGTTCAATTTGCCAATAAATGAGAAATGAAATAGGTAAGGTTTCATTAGAACAGCTTAAACACAGGTAAAAAAATTTTTATACTCTCCAGACCAAATTGAGGCCATTTCAAACAGTTTGTTTTACACTTTGGGGCCAGAAGATATAACTCAAATTTTCTAGCTATAATAGAATGTCAATATTTGCTATCTACTGTGCGTCATTGTTTGTAGATGGATAAATGGCACAATTAAAAGAGAGAAAATTAAAAACAGTTGACTCACCATTTGCTTAATAGACACAGTTATTTATGGTACAGTACTGTTCTTCCATGAACAGAATGGGATGAAATTTGTTCATTTCCCCTTCACACAAAATTGCCCATTCTGCCAGCATTTGGATGGTTTCCAAGCTAGTAGAAGTAGGTACAAGTGGATATCTCAGATACTCCATGGAACAGACACTCATGGAACAGACTGTTGTGTGAGCACAATGAAAGAGCAAGTTTCTGTCTGGCAGCTCTGTACAGACAATCTTGGGCCTAATAAGCCAAAATACAAGCACATATCTATTTGCTCTTATCTTTGTAAGAGCCAGTGAACATTTCCAATTCTATGGAGCTATGACTACTATCTCTAGCTCTAGCTAAATGAGAATTGCAAACACAAACTTCAGAAAATGCTTTCTCTGTATACTGTATATTTATATAACAAACAACAGCACAAGTAGTATAACAAAACTGGATGCTACAACTTGTACACCCTGAGTTCTTTTTACTAGTGTCAGAGTGGTGTTTGCTTGAAGAATCAAAGAAGAATTCAGAAGCCCCTTTGAAACCAAAGTATAGCAAAGTCCAAGATATATTTATCAACCAATATAGGACATCAACAATATGGAGGAATTGGCTTCATATATGCAGTCTTTAAAACCCTAAAATAGAATGCAAATTCATAAGATAACTATGTAAATCCATCCTTCCAATGCCCCTGGAATATTTAAATTCTACCACCTAAGCCAAGGTGACAAAGGTCTCATCCTCCTTTATGGAAACAGTAGCTCCTACCTCTCCAGCACACCCACTCTTTCTAAGTCAAATCCTAGATCATAGCCCTTTCCTTTCCTAGGATTTCTTCACCCATTGGGCTGAACCAAATAGTCTATGGGGGTTACATCTGCAGAAAATATATATATGAAGTCTCTTGTTAACCATAGCTTTCCATTTTGCCTGGATGGAGAAAACAAATTGACTGGGAATAGTCTATGACAGTGATGGTGAACCTTGCCAGTCCAGATGTTCTTGAACTTCAATTCTCAGAAGCCCTGCTCAGTAGGAGTGCTGACTTGGGCTTCTGGTAATTAAAATCCAAGAACACCAGGAATGCCAAGGTTCACCAACAGTGGTCTAGGATATTAAGTCAGTGATTTAATATCTCTTTGGACCTTTTTGGAGAGAAAAACAGCATATACGTAAATGAAAATGTTGGTAGAATAATAGAAGTACAGAATTGGAAGTGATACCAATAGACATCTAGCTCACACACACATATCTCTTTTTGAGCCAGGACATCCTTAGCTGGGACAAACCTCACAGATCCATTATCCGTAATTACTTCTTACAAAGGAAAGCCCATCAATCTCCAACACAACCTATTATGCAGCATTTGCTCACTCACTTAAGGGAATAACATAGGTAACATGTCCTTGGCTAAAAGGCTTATTCAATGGTAAGCTTGTTTAAGCAAAGGTAATCATTCCAAATGTGATCACTGAATTTCTATATTAAAGCTAGAGTTTGAGAACATAATTTCTTTTTGAACAATGCACGTGTGCTGGAGGCACCTGCCTCTTGCGTGCGCTTTGTGTGCCTCGCCCCCTGGGAGGTGCACCGAGGCTCATGCACGTGGCGCTAGATGGAGCTGACCCTATTTAAGGGGCTGGTTCTCTTCAGCCAGCACCATTTTGTCTCCCCTTAGATCGATGGCTATTTGCCCACCCTCCCACCCTCTACTCCAGTGTGATTTGTGGTTGCATTATTACGTTATTACGGGCCAGACGGGATTTTTTTGTGGGGACTCCTGATTGGCCTTGGAGTCCTTGGGGGTTTTTTTGCCCCTCCCACACTGGTGTCACAGATATGAGTTTTGGGAGTAGTTGTTCCTGGGGGTTTTTTCTGGTCACTTGGGACATGTAGCACAGGAATTGGATAGGCAAATTGAGTAAATTTTTGGCACTAGCCATATATAAGTCTTTAAAGATGGATATCGCTGGTTATCAGTTTGCCAGGAGATTACCTACCATTACAGAGGTTTTCGACAGCTTCGTAGTGGAATGTTGTTTGCTGAAAAGCATGGCTAATGCAATTATAATTGGACACTAGAAATTGGGTTATGGTAATTGGCTTGATGAGTAAAGGATAACCTCCCGTGCTACTACCGCAGGGCAGAGTGCTTGTTTCTGCCACAGTTTTGAACGGTTAAAATAAAGTAGCCAGTTATTACCAAGCCAAAGGTGTCATCTCTTTCTGGGGGTGGGTGGGTGGGGGTAGGTGTGCAATAGCTCCTAGAATCTGCCAAGCCATGCTGAGAGTTGTGATTCAAAAAAAGTACTTTTCCCAAACTTTGACTGCAACCCTTTGCTTCATAAAGACTTTCTGAAAAATGAAAAAGCATTCCCTTTTTGTGGAATTGTACAAAGAACTAAGAGATCAATATTGTGATTGCACAAACAGGATTTTGAACTACATTACTCCCTTGCAACAAATGATTTCTAATGATCAACAAGGCTGTTGGATTACTTTTATGTTCAAATGCATTTATCCTGAATTATGGTGGGCTGTATTCTTTTATTATCCCCACAGGGCTGAAGTGATTCTGGGAAACATAATAAAGAAGAAAGGTTGGAGGTAATGTCAAGATTTAAACATTCCATTCTTGTGTTTACCATTTTGAGTTTATATTTGGATTGAGAAGTCAGACTCCTTGAACAAGGGCTTTCAGGACTTAGGGCACTACTTAAGTCACAAGGAATCATGATGTTTCTCTGGTTCTCCAGGCAAGGTGCAGAAGGAAAAAAAAGTATGGTTTTTATGTGTGTCCTCTGTAACACAGGCACCCATCCCTATCCATTTTCACCTGACATCTAAGCTTGTGACTCTCCAGGAAGGTGTTTGCCTGTATATTGTGTTTCCCTCCCAACCCTTGACTGCCTCATCTCTGATTTCACAAAGATCTGCTCTCTGGTGTCAGATTCTCTGAAATCTCAGTAAAGGAAGATTGTTAACCTGTGAAACCTACACAAAACAAGTATGCATCTTGGGCCCTTGTTCATCAAGGTTTTGCATAGTTGATCTCAGACCTAGGCCATCACCACTACATGGAAGAAACTAATCTGAAAATGTCTAGCATGAAAAAGTCACTAACAGGGCACATGGTCTTTTGCCACACTGTTTAACCCTAAATATATCATTGTGGGAGCTGGATGTGTGTGAGAGAGAGAGGTTGGCAATACAAAAGCAACAGAGACAGTGGTGGGATTCAGCAGGTTCACCACAGTTTACCAGAACCAGTAGCAGAAATTCCGGCTGGCCCCACCCATCCAAGTTCTGAAATAAAGTACAGTGGGACCTCATACAACAATCGCCCCATATAGCAACAAAATTGCATAACAATTAGGTTTTGGGGGAAATGGTGTCCCGTTTAACAATTTTCCCTATGAAAAAAATTGTACAACAATTTTTCAATGGGAAAACCACTTAGCAAAAATAATAATAATAATAATTGTATGATGTATCCCATAGAGAAAATTGCTATACGATGCATGCATTGTATAGCATTTGTTTCGTACAACAATGAGCCCCGTGGAATGGATTAAAATCGTTGTATGAGGTACCACTGTAGTCCTAATTTGGGTGCAACACAGGGCTTTCCCCTGGCCATGCCCATCATACCACTCCCACAGAGTAGGTAGTAAAAAAATCGAATCTCACCACTGAACAGAGGGCAGTGTTTTATGATGGGTGGGTAAAAAAATGACATTCCCGTATGTCCCTATGTCTCACTCACCACACCCACTCTAAGAAATCAGCACCAAGCTGGAAGTGTTAGTGACCAGTGGCACTTTGATGCCACTGGGAAGAGCCTTGATTGGTTATTTGGTTGATTGCATTTATAGGCTGCCTTTCTCCCAACAGGGACTCAAAGTGGCCTTTCAACAACAAAGTCCACTCTTTTTCCAAAAGCATTGTTCTTGGTGTCAAATCTGGTATGCCCAAATTGTTGATGAATTTATATTGAAATGAAAGTTCTTCTCTAGCAGTACATATATTGGTCATAGTAACAACACTTTGCCAAGCATTATAGACAGCTACTTCTGCGAATGTGCACATTGGATTCAACAGTTTCCTTTAAAGATTTTGGAGATTCTGGTCTCCTTTGTGGATTCATGTTAAAAAAAAGACTACCCTTGGCAGAATGCAGCTAATGGAAATGTTGTTTGCTTCACAGAAACAGTATTCAAAGATTAATGTTTTGTTTTATTTCATTTTAGGAGGTCAAGTCTGGTCATTACAACAAAACTCTACTGGGGAGGAAAGTAAGTGTATTTTTCATAGCTGTGCTGTGGGAAGCAAGTATACTTTGTGTGTATGTAAACTTTGGTATAAACGTAATTAGCTTTATTTACTGTTTCTGTTTTTAAAAAGTCTGTGCTACTGAAGCAACTGTTTGACACACAGATTGGGAAATTTTTTTGTCCAAAGAACCACCAGAAAGCCTTCACATGTGAAACCTAAGGGTAGAGCCAAAGGTTTTCTAGGCAAACACATGTCCTCATCCTTCTTGCTAAATAACACCTAGAACAGGGGTTCCCAATTTATGGCCCGCAGGCCAGACACCATTTCATCTAGCCTGTCACTGCCGCACCCCAAAGTGGAAGTGGACATGTTTATGTTAGCCGCAAATTCACCCACTCGTGTGTGAATGCACCTGCGGCTGTCGTAAACATGGAAGTGGGTGCATTTACAGCTGTCGTAAACACACCCACTTCCACTTCCAGGGTGTGTGGTCAGGCCCACAACGTCAAAAGGTTGGGAACTCTGATCTAAGAAGATGGTGCTCAGGATCGGATGATGTGAGCTATCCTGCTGGCCTGAGGTAGGATCGGATGATGTGAGCTATCCTGCTGGCCTGAGGTAGGATGATAGAGCTTCTATGATCCATTGGTGGATGGGGTCTCTATCATCCTACCTCAGGCCAGCAGGATAGCTCACATCATCCGATCCTGAGCACCATCTTCTTAGATCAGAGTTCCCAACCTTTTGATGTTGTGGGCCTGACCACACACCCTGGAAGTGGAAAGGACAGCAGCCAATAGTGAGTACAGCAAAGTAGAAGGGGGTTGCCATCCCTTCCTCCTCATTTTTTTGGACATCATAGATGAAAGATGTCACATTACCACTGTTAAATAATTATGTTCAATTGTCATCAGAAAGTGCACTTCTGGGTCTTGGAGTCTTAAAAAAAATAACTTTCCTTCTCAGAGTAACTTTCTTCATTGGGGCTTCCTTGATTGTAGAAGGCAGCTAGAGAAAATGAATGTAGCCGGGGAGTAACTGCAAAGTTTAAACATATGTCTTCACCAACCACTAGCTTAGTTTCTCTCTGTGAGCATTCCCCACTAGCTTATTAGTATTAGGAAGGGAGCTTGGCTTGGCAACCTCATGTTCTGATCAAAATGCCTAGTTTCACCTTGAGAAAATTTGCTCATCTTTCAGGCAAGCTGCTCCTGGAGCTACCAATTAAAAAGACACAGCTGTGTTGTCTTTCTCCTTTAGTCATTATTTTTCAAGCGTACAGGTGAAAAGTGAAAAGAAATGGTGGGAAAGTATGAGAGGGTGAAAAGGAAAGATTGTGGTGTTTACACCTCCCTCCGCCTGCTTAAAATTCCAGGGATAAAACCTTGTGATTGTGTGTTATCATCTGCATCGAGAAGCATTCTCAGTTGTTGTTTTTTTTTACAAATAAAGTGAGGCTAACATTCTGTTTGCTTGTTTGTAATCACAGTGGAATCTATTCACAGCACAATTCTGTCCGTCATAGTCAAATATGTGATTTGTGGACCTGCTTTCAAAGAGAGAGAGAGAGAGAGAAATGTACACAACCATACAGTATCTGCTCTGAATAAAGAAACAGATAAATAAAACTTAACTATGCAGTACAATTCAACCCAACAGTCTGGTTTTCAATTCAGGATCCATTCTATACCCTTGCTAAGAACTCCAGGAATGTTGAGGAATGTAATATTATAAATAATTTTCTTGAATACCAAGGAATCAGAATGAAACTGGATGTGCACTTTTGGGACATAATTCTTCATCTGGAACACCAATGTGCTTGACCCCTTGTAATGGTGTGTGGCCCCATGGACAATGAATAAAACAAACAAATCATAATAAACAGATATTGCAGTTCTGCCCATAGTCAAGCATGCTTAATCTGCTTAAATATCATAAAAGTGAATAGAATCTAAGTAATCTTCCTTGGAACATATTTGTAGCTATCATATTTTCAGTTCCTTTTAACCAGGATGTGGAAGCTGAAATCTTCCAGATGTTGCTAGATTGTGACTCTCATCTACCCCAATCAGTTTAGGCCATGGTTGAGGGGAGTAGTGGTCATGTAGCCAAATAACTTTTTGATGACCACAAAGTACCAACCCTTGCTTTCAGCTACTGTTCTCACCAAACTCAGCTAACTTATTTGGGAATTGGGAAGTTAGTAATAACATTATACTCAAATCACAGGATTTTAAGTAACATCAGAGAGTCTAAAAATATCTGCCTGACAGTCATCAGCTTACCTCACTCACTGCCATGAGCCCAGATAAAAAAAGACCATCCTGTTTAAAATAATAAGGTGCTGTCTTTCTGCAATTCTCCCTGCATTGAGTTAAAGTTAAACAAAAGGGATTCCCACCCCACCCACCCTTCCTTGGTCAAAGGAAAATTGTGCACATTTTGCTGGTTAGAATTACCTCTGCAAAGCTGAAACTAGCCTTTGAAGTAGCAGCTACATGACTAAATGTTGAATAGACCTTGCTTGGGATGGTCACATATTTAAACAAAGCAATGACCTAATGTGTTTCAGAGTGCAAAAATAAATGACTACCTACTCTTGGAGAACAGTGTGGTGCTCACTCACTCACTCACTCACTCTCTCTCTCTCTCTCACACACACACACACACTTCACAGCAGACTCTACACAAGCAGTTCCTTCATTGTTTTAAATGTCCCCTTTAAGGTACTACCTTCACTAACTTTCCTGCAATATTCTCTTTTACAACATGAGCACAACAGGATGTGCTCACACAAGTAAGAGGTTAAACAAGTAAGAGGTTAAACTCATTAGCAAATGCTCTGCTTGGCAACTTCACGCTTCTAAAATTGAAAAGGGGACATTTAAAGTGCTGCAGTGTTTTTGTTTTATTTTTTCTAAAAACTTGATTGTTAAAGAAAAGCAGTCTATTCTGATGTAGCAGTTTATTGCTAAAACTAAAATCTTTCTTTTTCAATGGGGAGGGAAGAAGGGGAAGTTTAATATGCCAGCTGTGCTTATGGTTTCGAACCTCTATGCCTGTGATGGCGAACCTTGGCACTCCAAATGTTCTTGGACTTCAATTCCCAGAAACCCAAGCCCCCTTGAATCCCCACGAATGGGTTTGCTGTGATTCATCCGGCCCGCGCCGCACTGCCCTCGTTGCTCCTGGAAGTAGAAGTAAAACATGCCAGGAGCGACAAGGGCAATGTGGCGCGGGCCGGATGAATCACAGCAAACCCATTCGTGGGGATTCACAGGGGCTTGGGCTTTTGGGAATTGAAGTCCAAGAACATCTGGAGTTCCAAGGTTCACCATCACAGATCTATGCAATACAGATGGTTGAATGCTTTAACCAAGAGGATTTGCTGTTTGCACAAACCCAGCAGGCGAGCAACATGGCAAAATACTTACTCAACTCTTGGATGCTTGAGTAGTTGCACTCATCCATAGAGGCATCCCACAGTTCCTTGTATAAACAATTCCCACCATTGGGGAAAAGTTGGGCAGCACCCACAGCACAACACAACAGCCTAGCTAACAAGCTGTTTTAGTGCTGGTCAGGCACTTAAACACATGAGCTACCACTAAAGTTTGGAACTACCTGCCACTGTATATTAGAGATGCCTGTGAAATCAGCTGAATGCTTGCTTCCTCTCTTTCTAGTCCAGACCTTATATAACTTTTCATGTTGCCAACACTGTATTGGATCTCAGCCTGTGAAATTATTTTTGAGACAAACCTGATAATATGACAAGTCTAATGCTATGAAAACATTATCTCACACAGGAAAAAAAAGTGTACATTTTTTTTTCTATTTGCAGAGCTGAAACAGAGAGAGGACTTTCAAGAAAACACATTATTGAAGGTATGTGATAATGTTGGTTCTCTTTTTTGTGGCCTTCAAAGCATTTTATATACATGCAACTTAGTATTGCACTATAACAGAGTATTCTATAGAAATATTATTTTTATATTTCGAGTGAAGAAACGGAACTGATAGAATAGTGGCTTAAGGCTTAGTAAGTTCTGTGTTAAGACAAAACACACAGTAAATTGCTGCTTATCTTCAACATAGTGAAAAGATCTTGCAGATTTGAAACATCCCAAATGCGAGAGAAAGTTAAGTGGACAGATTGCCTATGTGAGCAAGGTTTTGAATGTTTACCAACCAGAGTTTGGGTTTGCATCCTTATTCAATAACTAGGGTTGTGACTAGACCAGTGTTTCCCAACCTTTGGTTTTTGGAGTTCAATTCCCAGAAGCTCTGTCAATTCCCCAAAGCACTGATCAGCCAATTTACTGACTTGGACTTCTGTTTGGTGTGGGCCCCACATTGGGAAACACCGGACAGGACAACGAAGTTATCCCAGGCTGAAGCAAAGTGTGTTCTGAGATTTAGAACAATCCTGACATCCACACACACAAAGATCAGATGGTTTTGGGATTGGAAGCTTCACTACACCTCAAAGCAACTTCATTCAATCCCCTTGGGATCCATGGCCCCATAAACTGTCCTACAGTGATACCTCATACAACGTCCAAACTTGGTTCCACAAGCTGCGATGCCTCATACAACGTCCAAATTCTTGCCGCGATGCCTCATACAACGTTGTTTCCATAGAGATACATTGTACTGTAACAGCACAGACTTCAGGGCAAAGTCAAGGAAACAGACAGGAAACTGACAAAACTTTAAGAATGGGGTGCCTCAGGGTTCGGTACTCTCTCCTCTTCTATTTAACATCTACATGAAGCCGCTGGGTGAGATCATCCATTCCCACGGGGTGCGGTACCACCAGTACGCGGATGACACACAGTTGTACATCTCGGCCTGTGGGGACCCCAGTGATGCAGTCAAAGTCCTTTCCAGCTGTCTGGAGGCTGTTGGGGTCTGGATGGGGGCAAATGGGCTACAGCTGAATCCTAGCAAGACTGAGTTGCTATGGATAGGGGGTCCTGCGTTATCCTGGGAGCTACCATCTTTGGTTTTGGATGGGGCTGTTTTGCCCCAGACCAACCCGGTGCACAACTTGGGGGTCCTCCTGGATTCGCGGCTGCTGCTAGAAGAACAGGTGGTGGCTGTGGCCAGGAGGGCCTTCGCCCAACTTCGGGTGATTCGCTAGTTGCGCCCACTCCTGGACCGGGACTCTTTGTTCATGGTCACTCATGCTCTGGTGACCTCCAGACTAGACTACTGTAATGCGCTCTACATGGGACTGCCCTTGATGACCATTCGGAGGCTGCAGCTGGTCCAGAATACCGCGGCCCGGGTGGTGATGGGGTGTGGATGTTATGCCCATGCCTCACCACTGCTTCGGGAGCTGCACTGGTTACCAGTTTGTCTCTGGGTGCAATTCAAGGTGCTGGTTTTGACCTTTAAAGCCCTACATGGTAGTGGGCCAGGGTATCTCAGAGACCGCATCGCCCTAAGGATGTCTGTCCATCCAACCAGAGCGGACTGGAGGGGCTCTCTAATTGTGCCATCAGCCAGGGGGGCTCGCCTCTCTGGCACAAGGAGGAGGGCCTTCTCCGTGTCCACATTGGCCCTTTGGAACCTCCTGCCTGTGGAACTGCATCTCCAGATGGAGTTGTTGCCCTTTAGGAAGGAACTAAAGACCTGGCTGGCGGGCCAAGTTTGGGGTGCGGGTGGGGATGGGGGTACCGTTGGGTGGTTGGTATAGAGAAGTGTGCCTTCCCCAAAGGTCCCTTCGGTACTTGCGCACCTTTTAGGGGTCGTTTTTTTAACTTTTAACTTTGTTTTATCATGTGCCTTTTTATGTATTTACTGTCCGCTATGTAAACCGCCCTGAGTTGGGTTGTACCTGAGTGGGCGGTATATAAGCGTGAAAAACAAACAAACAAACAAACAAATAAATAAATAAGAAATCATTGTCTAAAGGCTAAAACAATTACAAAAACATGTCAAACAACCCTGATTGTCCAAGAACCTGAAGAATGCTGCAAAAATCTCAGGAATGCTTCTAAAAATTCTGATGAAAAAAATCAAAAAAATTAAAAATCGTGCTCAAAACCACTCCTAAACACTCTTCACCTCATGCAAAACCCACAAGAGTAATGCACGCATGTGTCCTGCCTTTTATACTGCCCAGGCACAATACAACCTGGGAAAACCCCAATGCCTCATACAAAATCACACAAATTTGTATGAGGCAACTTTTTCCAAGGAATTAGCCGATGTTGTATGAAGCGGACTTTGTATGAGGTATTACTGTATTTCTCATTCCATGGTGATACATCACTGCATTGGCCTGCTACTAAAGTAAAACAGGACTAGATTGTAAAGAGAGAGAGGAGGGAAGAGACGCACACACCCTCTACTTCCTCCTCTGTCTTGCCCTCAGTGGAAAGCAGAGGAAAGCTGGATTTTATTTTATTTTTTCTTTATTGGTAAGTGACTGGCCTGGTTATCCTGCTTTGTTAATAGAGTAGACCATACTGCCAGCGACTCAATGCCGAGTGTCAGGTAGCAGTTAATTAACCTGACAACCCTGAGGACTAATGGCAGTGGTGGGCATCAGCAGGTTCTCAACACCATCAGAACCAGTAGCAGAAATTCTGGCCGGCCCTGCCCATCCAAGTTTTGAAATAAAGTAGTCCTAATTCGGGTGCAACACAGGGCTTTCCCCCTGGCCACACCCACCATACCACACCAACAGTGTGGTAGTAAAAAAAAATTGGGAGCCCACCGCTGACTAATGGTTTTGGGTGCTGAGGTTCACAGAGAAGGGTGATGGTCCAAAGTGAATTAAATACCACTTGAATCCATCTTGATGGAGGGCAGCAGCTTCATTAATACTGGCCTGGGGTTGATGAGGACCTTGTGTGCCAAAAAGGCTCAGGACCAAAAAGTGACTGGCAAAACCTGATCAGTGGTATGCAGTGATGCACTGCAGCAGGTTCTGTCAGGTTGTGCAGAACCAGTAGCGGAAATTCCCCCAGGCCATGCCCACTTGGTTGGCCACGCCCACCTCCATAGCCAATGATGCAAGATGTTTGGCCATGCCCACAGATTTGGCCCCAACCACAGATTTGGCCAGCCCACAGAGTAGGTAGTACAAAAAATTGCAGTGCATCACTGGTGGTATGGGTGTCATGCTATGATGTGGAAGGCAAATCAAAGGCTACTGCATTATATTCTCAGGACAGTCTTCATGGCTGATCGCCGTGAGTATCCCCAATATTTAGATTTGGATATGGGAGAACAAGAAGACATATTCAGCCGCAGTGGCTTAGTGGTTAAGACTGAGCTTGCTCCAAATGCCATGTGTAGACAAGCCCTACTTGGGAGATGTCAGGAGCTGTGACAGTCCCTTTCAGCTTTACAGAACAAAGATGATATGTTTTCTTCTTGGAGGGACAAAAGAAAGATGTGAGAAGGACATCAGCTGCCCTAAGTATAAGAATCTAAGTTTGAAAAATGGTCATCAACCATCAGAGTAGGTGAAGGACAGTCTAGGAAACCTGACGTCCTCTCTCTCTTTCCTCTTCTCCATATACATGTATATTCTCGATTATAAGCTTCTTCTGTGTCTAGGCCAGATGTGAAACTGCCAAAATGAAGCCACTTTTCGACCTGACCTAGTGTGAGAAAGATTAGCTGGCAACACAAGGTTACCATTATCAGGGTATGCCCAATTGTGGTTCAAAAATGACACAATCTTCGAGGAGGCTCTTTCTGTGTACCCGCACCATGAAGACTGTCCTGAGAATATAATGCAGTGGCCCTTCATCTCTAGGTACTGTATTCTGAAAAGGTAAATTTTTGAAGCTTTATCACTGTGTTTCTACTGCCTTTGCATTATTATCTATCATTGGCAAAGGACTGAAATCACACAGTACATTTATACGATATGACTCAAAGCAAAGATGAGCGATCATATCTTTTACAGAGAAGAAGAGAAAAGTCAGGGCATGCAGCAGCTGTATAATATAGCACAACATGACTCACACTGTCAGGGGACATGGTGTAAGTTGTAGTCTAACAAATCTAAAAAGCATTAGTTTTGGAAGGCTACTCTAAGGGTACCTAATAGAGTAGTGTATACATCTCTCAGCAATGGTAAGGATCACAAATATATATCAGATTGCTATGTTTTCTTCCATTCTTTAGATACCTGTTTCTAGAGCCTTGCTTCATGGCATGGGTTAATTATGTGGAACAGTAACAATATAGCATATCCGGACTGTGGAAGGAGGGAGTTTGAAAAGGGGGGGGGGTATTGTTCAAACATAATTTATGATTTGATGGACTCTGAAATAAAATCTATGCCCTGAACTCTGTCCCCCAAGGACACAATTTGACAGATGATAGACCATAGCTATAAATGCTGGTCTACTCCAATCCAAATATCAGTATAATTAAACAAAAAAATCCACCCAAATATTGAAGAAGGCTTTAACTTCTACATAAGCCAATGTTTTGGTTATTTTTAACAGACAGTATAACATTCCTTCTCTCTGCTACACATATAAAGATGATTCAGTCCCGCTTTATTCCATCAAGTTCTTTGCCATGTGCTCCACCCCTCCATTCGACTCTTTCTAATGCTCCTGAGTTTTGCTTCTAGGATTGAAAGCCTCTCTCCAGAGACTGCAGCTTGAATATGTGGATGTCGTCTTTGCCAATCGACCCGACAATAATGCCCCAATGGAAGGTGAGAGAGGGAGATTTAATAAAAGCTTTTTTGCTTGATTCATCCTGGTTCATAAGCTTATATTAATCACAGCAGGAGAGAAAAATGATTCTCCTTCTTTATCCCACATAGGAAACACAAGATAAAAAATGCCTATGTCTCAATTTCTCAGAGTTGTTGGTATTTTGAAACTCTGTGTGCGTGTGTGCGCACGCATATACGTTCAGTGCAACGGCAGGCTACCTGACCCCAAGGCTCTGATTATAAGAGTTCAGACACAGCTTTCAGACCTGTCATTCCTAGTGTATAAATATTTCTTTTATTTATTTATTTAGTGAAACAGTTTTCTATTGACTGCAGTTCTAAATTTGACACCACAGTTTCTTAGCCATGTCAATCAACATACAGGCTCTAGTCATGTAGACTAGAAGTTGGCATTATAGGAGAGGAGCGGGGGATATGAGGCCCTCCAGATGAACAACTTTTATCAGCCTTCATTAGCATAGAGTAGTGGTGAAGGACAGTAGAAGCTGTAATCCCCATAAATCTGGGAGAATCTATATCTTCTCTACACCAACACCACAGAGGCTATGTAGGTCCTGCTCTGCTTTCACTCACTCATATTTAGTAAACTAAAAATATGTGATGATGTGGCAAAGTATATATTTGTCTTCTCTTCCATCTCTAGACATGGATAGAGGTGGAGACAATACTGTGACACCACATATTTTCTCCATGCCCTCCCCCTCCACAGAACAGAGTCATTAAACTGCCATTGTTGTCTGATTTGTTGTGGGAGATTCAACACAGCTGGATTGTCCCCATGGTAACTCCTTCTAAATGGATGAGAATTCTTCCTGATGGCAAAGAGGTTGTTGGTATCATCCAGTGGTCATGACTGTAGAAGTGAAGGCTTTGGTGTTTATGGTTTTGACTGGTATAAAGATGTAATTCATGGACATTAATGCCCAGGCATTAAGGCTGTACAAATGTTTGCAGAGGCGGAAAGGAACTGGGTCAGTAAGGAGATTCTGAAGCAACTTCATCATATTTCAAAATCCAGATGTTCCATATGCCCTTGCAGGAAGAAAGGAGATAGGCACTAACAAGGCATTTGGCCAAGGGATATTTTTTGACTAAAAAATAGTGTCACTGATTGCATCATCAAGGTGTGCCAAGGCAATGAGTAGGTCAGTTACATTAAGACACCAGGTTGTATTGCCCAGTACCCAGGGTAGCAAGTATAACTCCTGGTTTTCTCCCAGGGCTTCTTCTTATCTTACACTCTCCTGTTAACAGATATCTATACAGAGTTTCAAGTTATACTGTATTGCCAAGGTGATCTAGGCTGTAATAATAATAAATAATTTTGAGAGTACCCTGGACAGCGAAGAGAACAAATAGGTCGATATTAGAAGAAATCAACCCTGATTGCTCGTTAGAAGGTCAAATAATAAAGCTGAAGCTAAAGTACTGAGGACATCAAATGAGAAGAGAGGATTCACTTGAGAAAGCCTTGATGCTGGGAAAGGTGGAGGGCAAAAGAAGAAGGGGACGACCAAAAATGAGATGGCTAGATGATATTGTAGACGCAGGTTGAGGAGGATGGTGGAGGCCAGAGGTGCCTGGAGGGCAATGGTCCATGGGGTCACAAAGGGTCAGAATCGACTGTGCAACTAAACAACAAATATATATATTGCAACCATGTCATGGTGTTATGAATAATTAGTCTGTGAAATTTTGCTGCATCCACTAATCAGATGATCTACTGTTTCATCCTCTTCATTGCAAAATCGACATTGGTTATTGTTGGATACAAGCTGTATTTTAGCCTTCATGCAGTTTGTAGGCAAAACTTGTTCCTGAGCTGCCAAGATCAATCTTTCAGTTTCCTTCTTCAACAATCCTGTTCATTATTAATAGTAACAATTAATAATAAAATATTATTATCAATAATTTTAGTAGTAGTAGTAGTAAATTTACATAAAATACTAGAAACATAGCACACCCACTTCCTTATGTTGCTTATATTTTCTGGGGCTACAGTTATCACTAGAGTAATGCAGTGGCAAGTTTCTACCATGCTATTGCTGTTTTCAGAAGCTAAAAGCAACGTTAATTTCCTATGAGCATATCCAGTGTTGTCATTTCCTACCTGGGTGATTAATTCCTGTTCAACAAACATTGTGCAAACTGTAGCATATAACATAAGCCATGGGATGGGTTTTCTCTGCCTGTGCCTTCCTACTCCTTTTCACTCTCTGTCTTTCCCTCTGCATTGAGCACAGGTTACAAACAATTTTTCCTACAGGTCAGTTAATCCTTGTGTAGGTTACCTCCATATAACAAATTGTAATGCATATTACAGTCCTTTGGTATAAATTGGAACAAATAACAGTATCAGCTTCTGAAAGATGGCTGTGATGTGATGATCTTTAACAGTGCCCTATAATTATAAGGTTGAGGGGTTGTTGTTGTTTTTTGTTTTTGCTGGAAATAGAGAGAGAAAATCTGCCAGCAATTGATGAGGTCACAAAACATGGCATGTCTTGTCTCTTGGAGGGAGACATAACCTTTCTGCCTGGTCTGTTGTAATGAAAAGGAAAAAATCAAATAGGTCCTGCAACCTCACACACAGTTAAGGTTGCTTGAAGTCAAGAATTGAATGTCAAAGGAATAGAAATCAATGGGATTTAAGCCACTTGAATTACAGTTTAAGGTGTTAGTTGGCTATATTGATGTTGAAATGGCCCATTGCCTGATCCAGATCCTTCTATAGGTACTCTCCCTGCCATTCCCTCTTTTAGCCAAAGCTAGCTTTTCTCAGCACGAAGGTAAAGGTCACCCTTGCTTGAAAGCCAGTCGTATCTGACTCTAGGGTTCAGTGCTCATCTCTGTTTATACCGACTGCAGACATTTCCATGGACATGTGGCAGGCATGCCGCAACACCAGAGTACACAGAATGCTGTTTACCTTCCAACCGAAGTGTTACCTATTTATCTAGTTGCAATTTCTTGCATTCAAACTGATAGGTTGGCAGGACAGATAGGTTGACAGAGATGGGAGCTCATTTCATCATGCAGTACTTGGGTCTCGAACTGCTGACCTGCCAACCTTCCAGTCATAAAGTTCAACGTATTAACCACTAAGCCATCACAGCCCCCTTCTCAGCACTTGCATTGGCATTAAAGCTCCTTTCTTCTCTCTGTTAACATTTTGCTTTGTTTGTTTTGTACGCAATTGTTCTGGGTCATCCATTCCTGCTTTTCATGCACTTCTGTCTGTGTAGGCAGATATCTTGGGATTCTCTACATCCAGGTTTGCAAATGTGTCTTCTTAAGGATTCCAGGCAGCATGCCTGAAAGGAGAAGACATATTCTATGCTTTTTCATATAAAGTACTGTTATGTATGCATGTACAATGTTACTTTAAATATATGATTGTAACCAGTCCACAATCACAATATATCTCAGCTGTTAAGGAACGCGAGCAAGCCGCCCATAGAGGGCAGCTGCGAGCGTTCAGTCTCACATGGTCCACATTGCCCAAATCACGAACAGCCGCGGAAATTCCCCACATGATCAGGAGCTACAGAAAACAACTGCAGAAGAGAAAACAACTGCAGAAGAGAGGCGTGACCTGGGCGAGGCCACGCCGGTAGCAGCCAATGAGCTACCGTGCAACAAGATTCAAATGTATTGTCTTATGGTATATAATGAGATGTATCTTCCCCATTACCTTATGTTCCTGCTGAGCATCAATGAATAAACCTGTGTTAGTCCTTCCTGCGACTCCTTCTTTGTCTTCCGTGCAAGACACTAAATTGGCGACGAAGGTGGGATCGATGGCGAATCCCAAGGTCAAGCCGTACCAGTTCGATGTCAGCGAGCCCAAACAATGGGAGCTCTACGAGTGCCAGTTTCGGCACGCCATGGAGGCTGCAGGCGTCGACGACGACGCGAAGATGCGCTCCCACTTCCTGTCTCAGGTGGGGCCGGCCATGCTGAGGATCCTGATGACCCTGGTGGCCCCCCGAAAGGTGGACGAGGTGCCCATCGACCGTATCCTGGAGAGGCTGCGTGAGCACTTCCAGCCGCCCGTCTCTATCTTCCCAGCCCGGGTCGCGTTCCACAGGCGAGACCAGCGACCGGGCGAATCCGTGTCCACCTACGCGGCGGCCCTCAGGCTTGCAGCGGTGCATTGCCAGTGGGACGACCTGGACCAGGCCCTCCGTGACCGCATGCTGTGCAGCTTGAGGGACGAGGAGCTTCAGAGGAGGCTCATGACCCGCGACCATCGCCTCACGTTCAACGAGGTACTGCGGGAGGCGCAAGCAGCCGAGGAGGCCAGGAGCGGCGTCCGGCTATTCAAGTCTCGAGGGGCCGCGTCCGAGAGGGCCAAGTCACCAGTGCAGGCGGCCCGGCGGACACCAGCGAAGACGGCCTGGCGGGCCCCCAAGCTGCCCGCCGCCGCACCAACGTTGTCCGAGGAGTCCTCCACGACAGCGGATCCCTACTCCAGCGAGGACGACGAAGTCCAGAGGATCAAGAAGCGAGGTGAGAAGCGGCAGACCCGAGAATGGCAGGACCGCCGCTGCGACGGTTGTGGGGCGGCCCACGACCGCACGAGGTGCCCGTTCCGGAAGGCCGAGTGCCACAACTGCGGCCGAAAGGGACACATCGCCCGAGTATGCAGGCGCGGGCGAGTCGAGGACAAGGGCAGTTCCAGCCATTCCCAGACGCACCAACGAAAGGCAGCCGGCACCAGGAAGGTCTCAGCCGGCCACAGCGAGGACGGCGTGAACCGCGTGGGCCTGGAGCACCGGCGGTTCTTCATAGAGGTACTGTTGCAGGGGGTCCCAGTGAGGATGGAGATAGACTCGGGGTCTTCTTATTCCATCCTGTCCCAAAAAGAGTTTATGCGCATTCCCCCAGAGAAACGGCCCAAACTGCGGGCCATGAGATCCAATCTACGGGACGTGCAGGGAAATGGGATCCCAGTGTTGGGGGTGGGGAACTTCAAGGTGAAGTTCAAGAACTACTCCGAGAAACTGCCCCTAGTGGTCCTAAAAGGGGGGAGGTGCTGCCTTTTGGGAACGCAGTGGTTTGCTCCCCTGGGGATCGAACTGTCCGGCATTAACGCCATCGAGACTGACCCAATGCGGGACGTGTGCGACGCACACCCGGACGTTTTCAAGAAGGGGCTCGGGAAATACAAGGGGCCCCCGGTTTCCTTTGAGCTGGACCCAGAAATCCGGCCCATCCGCCTCAAGCCAAGGAGAGTGCCCTTCGCCCTCAAGGACAAGATTGAGGCGGAACTGGACAAATTGGTGGGGCAGGGGATTTTGTTTCCAGTTGACTCGGCGGAGTGGGAAACGCCGATTGTTACAGCCCTCAAGTCAAATGGGGAGGTCAGAATTTGTGCGGACTATAAATGTACGATAAATAAGGCCATTCGGCCAAATGCATACCCGGTGCCCGTGGTCAGCCATTTGCTGGCCACGCTACATGGGGGGAGGTTTTTCGCCAAGTTAGATTTGGCCCAGGCGTATCAGCAGCTCTCTGTAACCCCGGCTGCTGCCGCCGCGCAAACGATCGTAACGCACAAGGGGGCGTTTAAGGTAACGCGCCTTCAGTTTGGCATGAATGCGGCCCCCGGAATTTTCCAGTCCCTCGTGGAACGCCTTTTAAAGGGGCTTCCAGGCGTCCTCCCATACTTCGACGACGTGTTGATAACAGCGGGGAGCGAATTAGAGTTAGCCAAGAGGCTAGATGGGGTTCTCTCAGTGTTCGAGAGGGCAGGACTTCGATTGAGGAGGGACAAGTGCGTATTCTTCGCGAGGGAGGTAGAGTTTCTAGGGTTTAAGGTAACCCCGGATGGAATCAAACCCTCCGAGTCCAAGGTAGCAGCCATGAGAGGCGCCCCTCGCCCCACCGCGAAACCGGAGCTGCAGTCATTCCTAGGGCTCCTAAATTTCTATCACTCCTTCCTGCCTCGGAAGGCATCGGTCACGAAGCCACTGCACGCGCTACTTAAGAAGGACGTGGTTTGGCGGTGGGGGGACAAGCAGGAGAGGGCATTCAAGGAGCTTAAGTCACTCCTGTCTTCGGATGCGGTCCTGACCCATTTTGATCCGAAAAAACCAGTGGTGCTAGTCTGTGATGCGTCCCCGGTGGGAGTGGGGGCGGTCCTGTGCCACGTGTTGGAGAGCGGGAGGGAAGCCCCGGTGGCGTACTACTCAAGGTCCCTCTCGAAAGCTGAGCGCAATTACGCGCAAACAGATAGGGAGGCCCTAGCAATAATCGCGGGAACCAAGAAGTTCCACGATTTCTTATACGGCCGCGAGTTTACGTTAGTGACAGATCACAAGCCGCTGCTGGGGATCTTCACTACCGGCAAACCAACCCCACAAATTCTATCCCCCAGGATGCTGCGTTGGGCCATTTTTCTCAACGCCTACCAATATGAGCTGGTCTATCGCCCAGGGAAGGAGATCTCCCATGCGGACGCCCTGTCCCGATCCCCTCTCCCTAGTTTAGGGGACCCCACGTGTGAGGTAGAGCAGGAACACCAAGTCCTGCTGATTGAGTCTCTCGACTCACCCCCAATTGTGCCGGCCGACCTCGCCAAGGCCACGGCGGCCGACAAGATCCTGGCCCAAGTTAGTTCCTGGGTTAGGAAAGGGTGGCCCACCTCTCCCCCCGAGGAACATTTCAAGCCGTTTTTCAGGCACAGAGTAGAGCTTTCTCTGGAAAGGGGCTGCTTACTCTGGGGCCAGCGGGTGGTTATCCCAGAGAAGCTGAGGGCCAAGGTGCTGAGGCTACTGCACACCAGCCACCCCGGGATCGTGCGCTCCAAGGCTCTGGCCAGGAGTTTCTTTTGGTGGCCCCAGATAGACGGGGACATAGAACGCCTAGTGGGCACATGCGAGAACTGCCAGAGCTCTCGGCCCGAGGAGTCCCGGTTACCCCATAGGGAATGGGATACGGCCCGCGGGCCATGGTCCCGGATCCATGTCGACTTCGCTGGCCCTTTCCGCCGGTCCATGTTTCTCCTGGTAGTCGACTCCTACTCCAAGTGGTTGGAGGTAATCCCCATGAACAGCACGTCCTCTGCCGCAACCATTAAACAGTTGCGAAAGCTGTTTGCCTGCTTCGGCCTGCCAGACGTCCTTGTGAGCGATAACGCGAGTACCTTCACGTCGGCAGAGTTCAAGACGTTTATGGAGAGGAACGCCGTCAGGCACATAACCGCTGCCCCGTTTCACCCCGCCACAAATGGTCAGGTAGAGCGCCAAGTGCGCACTACGAAAGACGCACTACGGCGCATGGGTCCCGGTGAGTTGAACCTGCATCTGTGCCAGTTCCTCATCTCCCCTTTAGCGTCAGGTTTCTCCCCAGCCGAACTCCTCATGAGGAGGCGTCCGGTAACACTGTTTGACCGGATGGATCCGTCCAGGGTGGAGGATGAAGGGAGAAACATAAGCATAGGGGGAGAGAGCTCCAAAAGTTTTGCGGTAGGGGACCCGGTTCACTGCAGAAACTACGCGGCCTCGGGGCCAGCGTGGGTGCCAGGGACAATTGTTGAGCAAACGGGGCCGGTATCCTACAGGGTCGAGACTAGTTCAGGTCTACTCTGGAGAAGGCACGCCGACCAACTCCGAAGGCGAGTCACCGGCGAGGGGGAATAAGCGTTAGGGTCCTCCCCCACCCGCATTACCCAAGGGGGAGACACGGCGGAACCCGCGGACACGGATGCATATCCTGGGTTCCCACCCACAGAGGAGGATACTTTGAAAGAGAGGGATCAGTTTGAGGATGATTATGAGTTGCAGTACCAGGGGGGTGTAGCGGAGTGGTCCCCCACCCGTCCTAGCGAGAAGAGGGGTTTCAGTTCAGCCCCTGGTACTTCCAGTCCCCCTAGCCCTTTTGTTTTGGAGTATACAATAGCTCCTGCTCCCCGGAGACCAACACCCCCAAGACAGGCAACAGGGGCGAGTCCGCCCACCACAGTCCCTAGAACGCCCGGACAGGCAGCGGGGGGTGGCGAGGCCACGAGGGCCTCTTCGTCGGTCCCGAGATTCATACTGGGGGGGTCCCCAAACTCCTCAAACGGCAGGCAGGGATTCACTTCCCAACTATTCATTCCATTCCCGTCCCCCAATGCAAGGTTACCACAGACGCCACGCCGAGCCGCTAATGAGTCCCCCCTTTCCATTGCAGGGCAGGACTCCGCGGAACCAGGAGCCTCCGGCTCCCCTGTGTTAAGTCAAGCGGCCGCACGCCCCAGGCGCACATGCGGCAAGCCACAATGGTTGAGGGACTTCGTCCCATCCTAGGGGGGAGGGATGTTATGTATGCATGTACAATGTTACTTTAAATATATGATTGTAACCAGTCCACAATCACAATGTATCTCAGCTGTTAAGGAACGCGAGCAAGCCGCCCATAGAGGGCAGCTGCGAGCGTTCAGTCTCACATGGTCCACATTGCCCAAATCACGAACAGCCGCGGGAAATTCCCCACATGATCAGGAGCTACAGAAAACAACTGCAGAAGAGAAAACAACTGCAGAAGAGAGGCGTGACCTGGGCGAGGCCACGCCGGTAGCAGCCAATGAGCTACCGTGCAACAAGATTCAAATGTATTGTCTTATGGTATATAATGAGATGTATCTTCCCCATTACCTTATGTTCCTGCTGAGCATCAATGAATAAACCTGTGTTAGTCCTTCCTGTGACTCCTTCTTTGTCTTCCGTGCAAGATACTAAAAGTACGCAGAAACACACACTGAAACAGTGCAGGATTTAAAATCCTGTGCTCCATAAGAGAATTGTCACAGTTTTCACAAGGCAGAGAGAAAGGCAGTATTCACCCGCCTTACAACTTGTTGGAGAAGGTAAAGAAACCATGGGGATGGCGCAGCAGCGAACAGCACAGCCACTTATGCATCATTAAAAAAAAAACCTCTAAAAATGTTTCTTTAGAAAGGAAGACAAAATAGGTTGCAGGATTCTGTAGAATCTGCATAAGTGTGTGCATGCACATATCCTGATGTTAAAAATATTTTTAATTATACTGATACTAGATTTGGATGCATCACCCTTTACATGAAGAGTACCATAGTGACTTTTGAAAAAATCATCAAAACAGGCCTAGTATCTCAAGTCAAAACCAACATTATCTTTGTTCTTTTATAAATAAGAAGTTCCAGGTAAAATGCTTGATGAGAAAAAATAGGTTTTTAACTGTTTATGGAAGGCAATTAAAGATGCAACTGATCTTATTTAAGATGGTAAATTGATCCATAACATGGGGGCTACCACTGAAAATGAAAAGGGTGGGGTATATATTTGAATAATAAATAAATCTTCTTTTACAAGACAGTAATTTATTAACAAGACTATATGGTCACCCTAACACTATATCAATTATTTCTCATTATAAAGATAAATACTTCCCTTCTTTCAAGGGAAAAAAATCAAGCAAATTTCTGTATTTGAGTTCCCATCTCTGTTCTAGCTCCTGCCAACCTAACAGTTCGAAAGAAAGAAATTGCTAGTAGATAAATAGGTACCACTTCGGTGGGAAGGTAAAACAGCATTCCATGCACTCTGATGTTTAGTCATGCCTGCCACATGTCCATGGAAACATCTGCAGACACAGACAGCACTGGCTCTTTCGTTATAAATGGAGATGAGCACTGAACCCTAGAGTCGGATATGACTGGCTTTTGAGCAAAGGTAACCTTTACCTATAGATACATTCAGATACCATTGATGTACTCCATACTTGCACCCATCCAGTTTGCAGGGCCACAACGCCTTTTTGAAAGCTGCCTCCCTTTTTCTTCCACATTTGTATAGACAGTTGAACAATCTTGCCAACGATCTTAATGACTCATCCCATGAATCCTAGTGGGGGATGATAATAAATATGTATCTGAGTCAGAGAAGATATGATTCACATGAAATGTTGGACAAATATTTGTAGCTTCTCTCTCTGCTCACAGAGGCCAAGAATCTCCTGTTCTGCAAAAGGCTACAGCATCCAACAGTCATTGAAGATAGGTTTTCAGACAGGTGGCCGTGTTAGTCTTGTTTTAGCAACAACAGGAAAAAAAATAAACAAACAGAAACAAGTGTATAGTAGCACCTTTAAGACTAACAAATTTTATTTGGGCGTCAGTTTGTCATAGATTAGGGACAGTGGTGGCTTAGTGGTTAAGACACTGAACTTGACGACTGGAAGGTTGGCAGATCAGCAGTTCGAGATCCAAGTGCTGCACAATGGAGTGAGCTCTCATCTCTGTCCCAGCTCCTGCCAACCTAGCAGTTCGAAAGCAAGAAATTGGAAATAGATGAATAGGTACCACTTTGGTTGGAATGTTTGAAGAAGTTGATTGTAAAACCCCAAGTGTTCATATATTTTGCACTGAGATGTCTTTTTCACCCCTACAGCTACCAAAATCCTTCTCTTTGTTGCTGTTATTTTAGTGCACATAATGTGTTTACACCTTTCAGAAGAGCAAAGGTGAATTATTAAATTAAGGCTACATGGCAAAGTTAGTAATCACAGAGCATTAATTATTTTGTTGCAATTAGCAACAGGAAGCTTGAAAATAATAGTAATAATAAATAATATTTGTAATGATCTTTGAAACTAGCCAGCAACAGTAGAGGTGGGAAACAATTGTCTCTTAATATTTATGTCAGTTCATAAATATCAGCTTTCCTCAAGCTAGTATTGTCTTTACCTCATAATTGTTTAGAAATTCTATATAGTAAAACCAGAGATCTGGTCTCGGCCTGAGAACACCCTGGAACTGTTGCAGCTTGCTCAAAGTCACACAAGTTGGCTCTTCTGGCATGCACATTGAGATACTGAACTCCCAGTCTCTGGCTCTGCCACTAGATACCACTGAGTTATCTAGCCAGTTGTAAGTCATCGTCAGCTATAACTCATATGAGAATGCATTTTTTCCTGAAGCAGGAAAAATGCCATTGGCATGAATTTGTTTAAGGTGGTTCCCAGCTTGCCATGAAGTGACCCACACACCATGATCACGGAGCCATCTCCTGTGACACATATGAAATGAGACATGCAGGATTTAACACCAGGACTGCAATGGACTGCCACAGCCTTGAGGATATGGACAAGTTGCTCCTTCACATCCAGTCCATCTGGCATGGCCTCTTCCACCTCCATGACCATTGGGAATCAGAGTTCCTCCTCTGCTCATTTTGCTGTTGGGTCCAATATGATGGTTTCCAGTGGCATTTCTTCCACTGAGGGGACCATCACCCCTAAAGGGGCTCATCTGCCCATAGCCTTTGGCCCCTTTAGGGAGTCAGGTTATTTATTTACTGCTGTCCAACACTTGGCATTGAGACGCTGGCTGTATGGTCTACTCCATTACCATAACAGGGTGTCCGGCCAGACAATTTTTTAAATGTATGCAAGGTTATAAACTGAAGATACCTTTTATGCTTCTAAGCTCTGTGCTCTTCTGTATCCAATGTGCCTTGCTTTAGCCGCCGCCACCCAAAAAAATAAAAACAAAAAAACAACGTGCTTGCTTGCCAAGGAGCTTAGTTTATTTGTTCTTACTATTTCTTTAGCATAGCTTTAGTAAAAACAACATCCTTATGATCATGTGGGTTGGGTTGCTAACAATCATGTAGCTTTATCTTTCATTTTTTTGGCTTGATTTCTTGTCAAGCAGTCTTTTTCATCCACCTACACTCCTCATTTCATTATTCCTGGGCCCATGACTCAGGAATCAAACTGAAGGACTGCCTGTGTGCACGTTTGACAACTTCATGTGTATCTTTCACTGGAAATAGGGTGGGAAGATATATGGAGGTTGTCCTTTGAGAAAGAATACACTTCCACTTCCAGGAGTGATGAGGGAAGTGTGGGCCGGATGAATTGGTGTCAGGGCCAGATATGGCGCACATGCTGTAATTTAGGCACCCCTGTTCTATAGAGATCCTTTAGAGAAGTTGAGGTGAAAAACAAAATTCAGGCAGTGAGATAATTGCCAGACACCCTAAAAGTAGAGATCACATGGAGGATCCTATTGAAATGCATAATGTAGGTAACTGTTCTTTTGTCATTTGTAAGGGAGGCATATAATTTGCATATGATGTCCAGAAATCTAAAAGGTGAGATGCCACAGCAGTAGATGTGCTGGGGACATTGTTTATAACTTTTCAGGGGACAATGTTATAGAATACCAGTCCATGTTTTAGTGGAGTCAGGGATTGCAGGGTCAAAGTCCTTGGACTTTCTGAGTAACTTGTGTATGATATTGTCTCCACACCCTTCAGAATCCCCTCTTCCTCCCAAGCTAAACTGCTCTTCCCATAGTAGATGGATTTTACAAGGGGGGGGGGGGGAATATCCTCGCTGTATTGCAAAGTGAAAGTGGATTTGTCTTAAAGGGCAATTAAGAGCCATTAACTTTACAAAATATTTGTTTCTCCTTTATCAAATATGGACTCATCCAGCTCCCAGAGAATACTAGCTGTGCTGTGCAGTTTTCTTGTTTTTCCTCCCATTTTCCCCCCTAAAAACAGCCTTTGCTATTTGTTAATTCAAAATATCTTCCAACTCCTTTTCTCCCTATGGATTTCTCTGTTGATTGTAAAATTGGGGAGGGAGGAGAGAGAATGGGGAAAATTAGCATATCCATTATCCTAATACAGTTATGGTGAGCCTTTTAGAGCAGGGATTCTCAACCTGTGGCCTGTGGGCCAGATGTGGCCCGCTGCACCATTTCATGTGGCCCTCCACTGCCTCCACCACACCAGGAAGTGCCATGTGGTGGAGGAAGGGCAAAATGGCCATCTGGTCCCCGAAACTGTCTGAGGGAGCATGAGTGTGACCCTGCCCTGGCTTTAAAAGGTTGAGAACTCCTGTTTTAGAGACTAAGTGTCTAAACAGAGGGGTGCGGCAAACTATGTGCTAAGGAGAGAGAGGAAGCACTCCCATTGGGCTGCTGGGCAAAGGGGCAGGATGAACTCTGTGCTATTTCTGTGATTGGGTGGTGGAGTGTGTGGTCACAGAGTGGGCTCTGAGTGTCCCCTCTGGCACCCGTGCCATAGGTTTGCCACCACTGCCTTAATAATTGTATATTATGGATCCCTTTACATGTACCTTTTTTGTCTTGATTTTTTTTCTCTCAGTGTTTATGGAAGGGTGAGATGAGGTCTTCCACATTCTGGATATCTCTTGCTTCTATTTCCTTATGCCATGACGACTGAGCCATGATAATGATTTCTGACTGTGTTTGACGTTCAGATATTAAGTCTGCACTTGTACAGACTCTTACTTTGGAGTAAGTAATTACTGTGACTGGATCAGGCCATTAGTGACAACAACAGTAAGTTCTTGGCTTGCTACAGTGTTCGAAGTTTCCATAGCAACTGCAGTGTTTAAAATACTGCTCATTTGCAATGTACACCTCCATGCAACAGGTTTTGAAGTTATAACATAGATCAGGGCTCAAGTCTACAGGTTTGTGTCAGGGTTGTAAGGCTCAAAATCAACACACACCAACACAAAGACCATGTGATATAAAATTAATACTAAATCAATTTTTAAAAAAACCAAAGCAACTCCCGATTTATTTCAACAATATGTACGAGTCTCACTTTTTATTCTACTTTCCTTTCTTTTCAAACTAAAGCTTTGCAAACGACACAGTGTGGTTACATTTCAGGCTAAAGAATCATTGTGGCCCTCTTAAGCAATAGAATAGCAACCAAATGTTAAGCTTGTATCTAATGTTGTTTGGAAAATCTCGATTATTTGAAGAGCAAGCAAGGATGGAGATGAAAAGACATGAGAAGGACTGGCAGTAGAATAACAGTACAACGGGGCACTGTGATTCCTCAGTTGAATCAAGTAGTCTGTGGTAGAATTTAGCATTTTTTTTCAGCAGTAATTCTAATAGGTTAGTCTTTGCCCTAAACAGGGAAATAATATTTCTTGGAGGTGCAACTTGCAGACCCCGCCCTCAGACAGAATGATGATCTGTAACTAGAAAGCTGGTGGTTTGTGGATTGGAAATTGCCCCTTCCAAATGTACTCTAACAGTCTAAGTTTCAGTGTTTCCTAATCTTTGGTTTTTTGACTTCAATTCCCAGAAGCCTAAGTCAATTCCCCAAAGCACTGATCAGCCAATGTACTGACTTAGGCTTCTGGGAATTGAAGTCCATTGGTGTTCCGTGGAGCATAGTTTGGGAAACACTAATTAATCCTGAGAGCCTGTGTAATAGTGTATCATTATTCAGCCATAGAAACCCAATGTGTATGGGGATAGCCTTGATAAAGCATTCTTTGAACATCTCACATATTCGCAAAACCTTAATAGGGTTACTATAAGTTGGAAGTGACTTGATTGTGTTGCATCACAACAACAGCCCAATGTTACAGAATAGTCCAGGAGCTACATTTTCATTTATGTATTCCTCATAGCAACTTTACATTGGAGAAGAGATTTGCCATGTAGCAATTTTATAGACGTCTCTGCCCACCCCCAATTCTTTTCCAAAGAATTGTAGCATGTTCCAAAATTGGCGAAATTATATAATCATATTCTGGAAGGAGGTCAAATACCAATTTCATGGTATAGGACAATAATTGTTTTATTACCAAAAGCTGGAAAAGACTTAGAAAAAGTAGAATCTTATAGACCTATCTCATTGATAAACCAAGATTCTAAGATTTTTACAGCAATATTAGCAAATAGATTGAATAGTTTTATGGGAAACTACATAAATGAAGATCAAACGGGCTTTATGAAAGGGAGACATATGGCATATTTGACGAGGAGAGTTCTTGATTTAATAGATATTGCAGGACAAGCAAAAGAGAAAGTGGGGTTATTGTCATTAGATTTTTTAAAGCTTTTGACTCATTACAGTGGGCAACAATTAAAGAGATAATTAAAAGTTATGGATTTGGAGATAAATTTAGAAGGACGATTGAACAATTATATCAGCATGGTACTGCCATTGTTAGGGTAAATGATGAGGTTACAGTAGAAGTAAAATTAGAAGCTGGGACAAGGCAGGGTTACCCATTATCACCAATTCAGTTTATTATGGCAATGGAATTGCTGGCAAAAGCTATAAGGGAAGATAAGAAGATAGAAGGAATATCAGGAAGTAAGATAAATTTGTAGGCTGATGACACCTTGATAACAATGAAGTATCCTAGGAACATAAGAACAGCCTTGCTGGAACAGGCCACAGCCCATCCAGTCCAGCATTCTGTCTCACACAGTGGCTCACCATTTCCTTCAGGGTATTCCCAAGGAGGTGCCTTCACCTGCTTAGGATTCCCTGGAAATGGCATTGAGAGATATCCTGCCTATCTCTCCAACCCCGAGGTTGTCCTTAAGTATCCATAATTATAGCCATTGATACCCTTGTCCTCCATGAACTTGTCTAATCCTTTCTTAAAGCTGTCAAGACTGACAGCTGTCACCATTTCTTCTGGCAGGGAGTTCCATAGACCAGTAATCCTCTGGGTGAAAAAGTACTTTCTCTTATTTGTTTGAGAACTAGTACCCAAAAGTTTCATGGAGTGTCCCCTAGTTCTAGTGTTGTGCGATAGGGAAAACAGTTTTTCCTTATCTACTTTGTCCACACCATGCATGATTTTATAAACTTCAATCAGGTCACCTCTTAGACGCCGTCGTTCAAGAGTGAAAAGACCCAACCGTTGCAGCCTCAGATGGTAAGGAAGGTGTTCCAGTCCCCTAATCATTCTGGTTGGCCTCCTCTGTACTTTCTCCAACTCCATAATATCCTTCTGGAGGTATGGCGACCAGAACTGAACACAGTATTCCAGATGGGGCCTCACCATAGATTTATAAAGAGGCAAAATGACACTTGCTGACTTATTTTCTATACCCTTCCTAATGATCCCTAACATTGAGTTTGCTTTTTTCACTGCTGAGGCACACTGGGTTGACATCTTCATTGAGCTGTCCACCAGGACACCAAGGTCCCTTTCCTGGTTTGTCGCAGAGAGTTCAGACCCCATCAGTTTATAAATATAAGCAGTTTATAAGCAGTCCACCACGGCTCCCTCCCCCGCCCCGCCGGTGGGGGAGGTGGGAGTACAGCTGACCGGCGTTGTTGCGGCGGGACATTCAAAGCTGCACCGCCAGTGCTGTCGGAGCCGCAGTCCACCATGGCTCCCTCCCCCGCCCCGCTGGTGGGGGAGGTGGGAGCACAGCTGACTTCCGTTGTTGCGGCGGGACATTCAAAGCCGCACCGCCAGCGCCATTGGAGCCGCAGTCCACCATGGCTCCCTCCCCCGCCCCACCGGCGGGGGAGGTGGGAGCACAGCTGACCAGCGTTGTTGCGGCGGAACATTCAAAGCCGCACCGCCAATGCCGTCGGAGCCACAGTCCACCACAGCTCCCTCCCCTGCCCCGCCGGTGGGGGAGGTGGGAGCACAGCTGACCGGCGTTGTTGCGGCGGGACATTCAAGGCCGCACCGCCAGAGTTGCCAGTCCATTTCCTGGCCTCGGCTGTGTTGGGGCCGGGTTGTCTTCTTCTTTGGCTCCGTTCATTAATGTGCGGGCCATGGGATTCCGTTTTGGGGACATTACTAGCCGAGGGACTGTGTAATTAAATGTCTATTGTATAATTCATTGTGTAGTTTACTGTATTGTATTATTATTGTTTTCCTATTGTATTTCCATGCTGTTATATTGTGTCTATATTTGATTTGTTATGATTATATTGTGTTTTTGTATTTTTTGTATTATTATACTGTTATAATTGTATGTTTATTAATTGTATGTATATTAACTTTTTGTTGTAATTGTACTTATATTATTGTGTTGTCAGCCGCTCTGAGTTGGCCTTTTGGGTTGAGTGGAGCGGGGTATAAATCCAATAAACATAAACATAAACATAAATGTAATTGGGGTTTTTTGCCCCAACATGCATCACTCTGCACTTACTAATGTTGAAGCTTATTTGCCACTGTTTTGCCCACTCCCCCATTGTCAAGAGATCCCTCTGGAGCTCCTCACAATCTCTCACAGTTTTCACTACCCTGTATAATTTAGTGTCGTTAGCAAATTTGGCTACCTTGCTTTTTACTCCTACCTCTAGATCATTTATGAAGAGGTTGAAAAGCAGGGGTCCCAGTACTGAACCTTGGGGGACCCCACTCTTTACTTCCCTCCACTTGGAGAAGTGTCCATTTAGTGCTACCCTCTGTTTCCTGTCCCTTAGCCAGTTGCTGATCAAGGACAAGACCTGTCCCTTTATTCCATGACTGGTAAGTTTATTCAAGAGCCTTTGGTGCGGGACCTTGTCAAAAGCCTTCTTAAAGTCCAGATAAACTATGTCAACTGGATCCCCCTTACCCACATGCTTGTTGACACTCTCAAAAAATTCCAACAGATTAGTGAGGCATGACTTGCCCTTGTAAAAGCCATGTTGGCTCTCCTTTAGCAGCACCTTCTCTTCTATGTGCCTATTAATTCTATCTTTTAGGATGGTTTCCATTACTTTACCTGGGACACATGTCAAACTGACAGGTCGGTAATTTCCTGGATCACCCCTGGATCCTTTTTTGAAAATTGGTGTTACATTCGCTACCTTCCAGTCATCAGGCACAAAGCCTGATTTGAGGGAAATATTATATATTTTGGCTAGGAGATCAGCAATTTCATCTTTAAGTTCCCTGAGAACTCGTGGATGGATGCCATCTGGTCCTGGTGATTTGTTAGTGTTTAGCTTAACAAGACATGCAAGGACCTCCTCCCTGGTTATTTATATCTTGCTTAATTCTTCAGTTTCCCTCCCTACGAAGATAGGCTCTGTTTTGGGCATGTGGTCTCTGTCTTCTTCAGTGAATACTGAAGCAAAGAATTCATTGAGTCTCTCTGCAATCTCTGTTTCCTCTTTAATAACTCCTTGCCTTCCATTGTCATCTAATGGTCCAATGGCCTTCCTAGTTGGGTTCTTACTTCTAATGTACTTAAAGAAGTATTTGTTATTTCTCTGAGTATTTTTAGCTATACGCTCCTCAAAGTCTTGCTTTGCTTTCCTGATTGTTGCCTTGCATTTGTTCTGCCAGAATTTATGTTTCTGCCTGCTGTCCTCATTTGGACAAGCCTTCCATCTTCTAAATGAGCTTTTCTTGCTCTTGATCACTTCCCGAACAGCTCCTGTAAGCCACATCGGAGTCCTCTTGGACCTGGCAGTGCCCTTTTTCTTTTTGGGTATACATTCCAATTGGGCCTCTGTTATTGTTTTTGTAAACAACCTCCATGCCTCTTGGAGTGTTTGGACTCTCCCAATTTTACCTTTCAGTTTCTTTTTTACTAGTTTCCTCATCTTTGGGAAATTTCCTTTTCGAAAATTTAAGGTCTCTGTGTTAGATTTTATCAGTGACTTGCGGTCTATGATCAAGTTAAACATAATTGAGTTGTGGTCACTGTTCCCTATTGGATCAGTCACATTAACATCTTGCACCAGATCCTGAGTATTACTCAGGATCAAGTCAAGGATTCTTGTACCTCTAGTTGGGTCTTCAACCATCTGTCCCAGGGAACAATCATTTAGCATATCTAGGAACTTTATCTCTTTATCATGTGCTGAACAACAGTTCACCATGTGAGGGTAATTGAAGTCCCCCATTATAAGCAGGCTTCCCTTCTTGGATGCCTCCTTTACAACATTCTCCAACTGCCAGTCTCCCTCAAGAGTTTGGGTCGGAGGCCAATAGTATATGCCTACTGTTAGACCATCCTTATGGCCTGGTACTCTTACCCACAGAGCTTCTAATGGTGACTCTAAATCACCTAGATATTCCAATTCATACGATTTTATCACTTCTTTGACATACAAGGCTACACCACCTCCCGTTTGCCCCTTCCTATCCTTCCTGTACAGTTTGTAGCCTGGGATACAAACCGGATGCTGCCCAGCTCCTGTCGGCTTTCCCCCAGTTATCAGTTTAAAAGCTGCTCTGCAGCCTTTTTGATGTTGAGTGCCAGCAATCTGGTCCCATCATGGTTTAAATGCAACCCATCCCTCCTGAACAGATTTGGCTTGTCCCAAAATGTTCTCCAGTTCCTGACAAATCTGAAGCCCTCCTCTCGACACCACCGCCTCATCCATGCATTGAGGCTTCTGAGCTCTGCCTGCCTGGTAGGTCCTGCGCGAGGGACAGGCAGCACTTCTGAAAATGCTACCTTGGAAGTCTGGGACGCATTAGAAAGAGTACAATTGCACTTAAAAGATTTTGAAGAGATGACAGGATTGAGAATAAATTGGGATAAATCGAAAATGATAATGTGTAACATAGATAAGCAAGAACAGCGAAAAATAAAGGACAAGTTTAGATTACAGGTTAAGGATAATCTGAGGTATTTGGGAATTAATATTTCAAATAAATTTGAGGAATTAAAGAAATTGAACTATGGAAAGCAGAAAGTGGAAATGAAGGATAAAATACAGCAATATAAAAAGTTGAAGTTGTCTTGGTTCGGCAGGATTGCGTTATGCAAAGTGATGTTATTACCGAGAATTAATTTTTTATTTGATGTCCTGCCGATCCAATTAAATGGTAAGGAAATTAAGGAATTTCAAAATATGTTGAATAATTTTTGTAATGGTGGGAAGAAACCAAGAATAGCTAAAAAAAAGTGTGGTACTTATCTCAGAAAGAGGGAGGATTAGGATTGCCAAATTTGAGGAATTATTATAGAGCTTTTCAAATTAAAAATATTGTGAAAATCTTAGCAAGGGAAAAGGTAATATGGGAAGAATTAGAGATGAGAGAGTTAAATCGAATGGGGAAAATAATTTTTTTAGATGATAAAATGGGGAAAATAGTTATTAAAAATAAAATGATGAAGTCTTTGTTAGGAGTATGGAAAAAGGTGAAGAAGGAATTGGTTTCGGATATATCTCCTATAACAGAGATCGAGGATATTAAAAATTTCCCAATACAAATTGACAGAAGTGTGAAGGAAATTTTACTGAGAAACATTGTTTTCCTGCTGAAAGACTGGATACGTGTTTGTAAAGATTGAGAAAGAAAAGCAGAACTGTTTGCACAATTGCGGTTGAATTGGTTCCAGATAGCATTGGTAAATAAGTGGGGTAGTAAATACTTGATGAGGGACAGCTTGGAAAGAGGGTTGACTGAGTTTGAAGAATTGGTATCAAAGATAAGAAAAGGAGAAAGTGGTATTAAGGGTTTAGTAAGTAAAATTTACATATTGATAAATAAAGATAGTAATCCACATAAAGCTTTGAAAATAAATTGGGAACAGGACTTGAAAATAAAGATATCAGACGAGATTTGGAGAAATAAATGGAAGAAAAGGATTATGAGAACAATGTCTGTTAGAGTGAAAGAACATAATTATAAAACGTTGTGGAGATGGTACTTGACCCCAGTGAAGTTACATCAAATAGATAAAAATAAAGATAAAATGTGTTGGAGATGTAAGGATACACTGGGAACTTATGAACATATGTGGTGGGGTTGTAATGTGGTAAAGGCTTTTTGGGGAAAAATTGAGAAAGAGATCTGTGCTGTTATGGGCATGAGTTTTAATTTGGGACAAGTACTGTTTTGTTGACAGATGTGGAAAACACCGCTTTAGATAAGGATAAAAAGGAGTTACTTTCAATAATGTTGACGATGGGGAGACAGTGTATAGCTAGAAATTGGAAAAACGATATTGTTCTGAAAATACAAGATTGGTACAAGGAAATGTGGAATCTTGCGTTGAATGATAAATTAACATGGGAAATGAACAAGAAAAAGGGTATTGTTAAAGAAAATAGATTCTGGAAAATATGGCAAACGTTTGTGGAGTATTCATTGAAAAGAGAGGAGAGGTATAGACCAGTACCAGAACAAATGAGTTTTTGGAGATGGAATAATTGGAATACTCCATCTTCTCCAGGGCAATGTAAATAACACTGGGTGTAATGTTTGAAAAAGATATTTTAATGTTACTTTTATTGTGACTTAACATTAGTCTAAACTAGATGAAATTAAGAATAAAGTGTGAATGTATACAGACAGGATAGTTATAAGTGTATTTCAATGAAAATGTAATTAATGTTGTGGGGATAAAATCAGAAGTTGATATAGTATTAAGTCACAATTTATAATGTGTTTAATTTTTATATTTTTCTTTTTTTCTGTGATTTTTTTCCTTTTGATATTTTTTTAATGTTATGTATAGTGTATTTGTTAGTAGTTGTTTGTATTTTTGTTAAAGTTGTGTTTAAAAATTTGCAATAAAAATATTTTTTAAAAAAAGAATTGTAGTATATCCCAAGAGACCTTCTGGCCCAATTTTAAATCATGTGATGGCTCCTCCTCCAAACTATTAATTACAAAATTGAAAGGCAACCCTGGACCCCCTCATGAATTTTAAATGTACTGTAGTTTTGTTTAGTCCTAATTTAACATTTCTAAGTGCAGCTTGAATCAGAATGGAATGGACTTAATATTGGTGAAAAAGACACGGTCTGAATTGAGTTCACTTTGTACATTCCTGGTGGCAGTGAAATAATTGTGTGAACTGACATATTGAAATTGATGCATGTAATGTGCTCTCTTTCTTCCTGTGATCTCAGGATGGTGTCTATGGGCTCTGAATCATCCTCGCAGCCTGACAGTGGTTGACCTGTTTAGTTCCAGCAAAGTTGCAGCTTCATGTGTCACCAAATCCTCCCCTGGGCTCAAACAAATGAAAATTATGCAAAAACATTTTAGGATTCTCATGCAGTATCTCTTTTTCTACAATGCTGCCCTCTTGTGTTTTTAATTTAGATATATATATATATATATATAAAAGTACTGTAATGTATTTGACTCACAGAAATTGTGCTTTGATTCTCTTCCAGTGCACATACATTATGTATAAACTTTTCACACACATACAAATTAGAGAAAATATAATTTGGCATTATAGCTTTGGCAATAATCCATGATTGTGATAACAAAACACTTTTATTCAGGGGAGGGGGACATTGCCATGGGCAGTGTATGAACACCAGTGTTGTTTAGCATCTCAAATGAAAATCTATCACCCACTATCTTGAGTTAATGAAGTTGAATCCAGTGGTAATGCAGCCACCAAGACATCTGGAAGGATAGACATGTTGTAAAGACATACACGGGATGTAGATTGTCTTATTTACTGCTTCAACATGATGGAGTCCACTTTATATAGTATCTAAGAAATCATCTCTTTGAAGATTAAGACCATTGTCACAGTATCATTGTGGGATTATTTTGTTACTTTATATTTCAACTAATATATTTTGTTTCTTTGGTATTGCTGTCACTGATCCACATAGGCTGACTTCTTGTGTTTTGTAAATAGCTTTCAGCAACTCTTGTTCTATTGTTTACTGCCCAGCTCTGAATGTATGGTTTGGGGACAGTATTTGGGGCGTGGGGCAACAGCAGATCTCTTTCATTGGTCAATACAGCATTGATGCAATCTTACTCCTCAATCAATAGCATCTAGTACTTTCAGATGCTGCAGAATGCTGCTTGAGGAGTATATTTACTCAATCTTTGTATTGGACTGAAAAATGCCATTAATGATAATGATGTGCCACCAAGCTGATGCTTGCTAGGGCTTCCTTGTTATAAGATAGAAGTGGTATACTAGCCCCTCTCTCCTAGGTCTCTAGGAGTATGCAGCCTGATATACTCACAGAAATGTGATGATGAAAGAGTGGGGAGGGCTATATATGCAAGCCTTGAGCTAGAGGAGATGTGAGATACAAAACACAACTAGTAGTAAGTGAATGAATGAATGAGCTGTACAACTATTGTTACATCTGAAGTATAATAATAATAATAGGGTGCAATTCCATCCATATTGACTTACGGTGACCCTTCTCAGAGTTTTCTAGGTAGAAGTACACAGAAGTGGTTTATCTTGCTTTTTTCTGGAAGTACTTTGGGTCTTCAGCTTACCCAAGGCCACACGAACTTATGCTTCCTGAAGGCACGGTAGGGATTCAAACTCACTGCCACAACAGCCTGAGACATGAATTGCTGAGCTATCCAGCCAGTGGTTCGAAAATATATTTCCAGCCAATTCCATCAGTGAGCAAATGTAGAAGAGTGAGATGTAAGCTCAAACAGACATGTATGTGGCTCACATGGTAATTATGCTGACGGTTTCTGCACATAGCTTAGCGATCTGTTCTATAGTCTTGTTGTTATTGTTTTGTTTTCTGATTTAGAAATTGTCCGAGCGATGACACACGTGATAAACCAGGGCATGGCAATGTACTGGGGAACCTCCCGCTGGAGTGCCATGGAGATAATGGTAATGTAACTCTCTCAGAATTTATTAAGATATCAATTAAGCTTAGCACCGCAATAGAATTATGTGAAAAAGGGAAAGTGGAAAAATATGGTATGGGTCCAAACACACTGTATGTTGATCTGAAGAGGTTAGGGAAGCAGTAAAGCTGAAAAAAGAGTTATATAAATGTTGGATAAAATCAAGGAGAGAAGAACACTATATAAACTATAGAATGCAAGGTAACAATATCAACAGGATAATCAAAAAGCAAAAAATAAAATAAAAGAATTCTGGGAATGCTTTTGAAAATCATTAGCAGATAACAAGAGAACAGTCCCACAAACATTTTTCAAAGTACTGCACGGTAGTTAAAAGTGTACAGAAAAGAGAGGAGAATTATAACCCCACTGAAATAGTTAATGACAAGAACAGAAGATCACTAATAAGTCCCTCAGAAGTTATAGAAAGGTGGAGAGAACACCTTAAGGAACTCCTCAGCCCCATAGGAGTGTGTCATAGTGAAACAATGCAAGCCTACAAAACAATAGCACTAGAACTGGAAATTTTAATTGAAAAAGTAGCACGAGTAGTTAAACAATCACTTAAACACAAAATACCAGGAATAGATGGATTACTTTGATACTTTGGAGTCATTATTCAGCGAGGAGACTGCGCATTGCTGGATGTCTGCGCAACGACATTCCACACATGCAAATGGAGTTGAGAAATGAAGTCCATCTGCATGCAGTTTTTTAGCCATTTGGATATCACATCACCTGCTGGCTAGGCAGACCATGAGGTGTGCCCTCCGCTTTCACCTTCCCCAAGTGATTCGATGGAGGACGCTTTGGTGAGTTTTAGTCCTGGCCTAACATCATTGACAAGAGATGGGCAACACTGCCTAGTTAGACCATTCAAGCCCCGCACCCCGACAAGGCTCTCTCCTAGCAGGGGGATAGATAGATGGATTAGGTAAAGGTAAAGGTTTCCCTTGCTCGAAAGCCAGTTGTATCCGACTCTAGGGTTCAGTGTTCATCTCTATTTCAAAGCCGAATAGCCAACGCTGTCTGCCTCAGCAGACGTTTCCATGGTCATGTGGCAGGCATGACTAGACACCGGAGCGCACGGAACATGTTACCTTCCCGCCGAAGTGGTTCCTATTTGTCTACTTGCAATTTCTTGCTTTCGAACTGCTAGGTTGGCAGGAGCTGGGGCAAAGATGGGAGCTCATTCCATCCTGCAGTACTTGGGAATCAAACTGCTGACCTTCCGCCTCCCAGTCAGCATCTCAGCCACTTGAGCCACTGCAGTCCCTGCAGTCACTGTTGGATTACCAACAGAAATAATCCAATCATTGGATGGCTACACAGAATCTTTAATGCAGCATTGACACAATTAACTTCAGCCACTGATTGGCAACAAGCAACAATAATACCATTGTGGAAAAACAAAGGGAGTAAATGAGAAGGTACACAATACCAAGGCATATCACTCTTAAGCCATACAGGGAAAATGTACTCCAAGAGAATACAAATGAGGATGAGACCAGTTATAGAACTACAGCTAGCAGAAGAACAGATGGGCTTCAGAAAAAGAAAAGGCTGTACAGATGCAATTTTTACATTTAAATAACTGATGAAAAATATGGAATACAATAAGAATCTCTTTGTCGCATTTGTAAACCAAGAGAAAGCATTTAATAGAGTTAATAGGAAATGTCTGTGGCAAACATTTACCCAAAATGGAGTAGGTGAACATCTTATTGGATTATGTAATAGTGACTGCAAAAGTGTAGTTAGAACAAATCAAGGAAAATCAGAACGCTTCGCAATAACATCTAAAGTGAGGCATAAAAAGAATTGGAATAGAACTAACCTTAAACTATGTACAGAGATAACAAAAAAAGTGGTTTGTCTATTTGTAGAGAATGTTTTGGAATTCCATACAGTGATGCTCAAACTATGGCCCGTGGGCCGGATCTGGTCCCGATGCCAATTCATCTGTTTCGCGCTGCCCACGCCACTCCTGGAAGCTGAAGTAAAACATGCCTGTGTGGGTGTGTTTTACTTCCACTTCCAGTGGGAAGAACCACGTGACCGGCCTGCTGAACCATGAGACTGGCCTGCCGAACCACGTGACCAACCCACAGCCAGAAAAGTTTAGGCACCCCTGGTATAAGGTATATGTGAAAAGCGGAGAAGGACAAAGAGGATGAGGCAGTCCCAGAAGAAGGTGGAGAGATAACATCAAACACATATTAGAAGAACACCTAATAACACCATAGAGGCCACTAGAAGTGCCAGAATAAGAACCTTGTATCTTCCCTGAGACCCGAAGGAATAGAGGAGGAGGAGGAAGAGGAAGAAGAAGAAACTTTCTAAAACAGTTAGTAGTTGTTAATGTTGTCTTGATTATAAGTGATCATGCCATCTAGGAAATTCTGGAAGTTGTAGTCTTAAAAGGAATCGCAAGTCTGTGATACTGAAGGTATATAGATACTCTTTACTGATTAAAAATATCCTCTAACATTCCTTTATTCCTTGTTGAACTATGATGTTTATCTTGTAAGCTTATGGAGGGGAAATGAAATGTTGAGAGGATATAAGAGGTCCACCTCTATTATCAGTTTTAAACAGAAAGCAGAGTCACTGGAACTGGCATTGATATTAAACTTCCTACTTTATTACCCTAGGTTAATTTGAAGACAAGCATAGCATCTGCTGAGGGATCACTAATGTATTACTGAATTTGGTATTGCTTGGCCTAAATTTGAATCACACTTAGAAACCTGGCTGTGCCCTCTGGACTATCTTTCTGTGATGGATGCGATATTATTTTTTAAAAGTCCTGATAGCCACTCTGTAGCCTAAGAAAAGGACTACATACTGTTAATACCAGCTGATAATTGGATGATGGGTGGTTTTATTTTATATCTTGCTCTTCCTTGTGAGTGGCTAAGGCAACATACACTTCACACAGAAAACACAGTTAAAATCATGAAGATCTAAAAAATTAAATTGAAAATTACCTACAACTAAAATTGCAAATGTCTAAGACAAGGATGACAGAGCATTTTCTAAAAACAGGATAAAAACAGTATGAGCAAGCAGTAGTTAAAGACTGATTGAACCTTTGTTTATTCCTGGAAATGCATAAATATACAAATTTTTATCTACTGTCTCAGAACAAACTTCTCTCTGGTTCTAGAAAATTATGTGTGGTTTTTGTGTGTGTCAGGTAACGTAAAGTCAAAAGGGCCATGGTGGCTTAGTGGTTAAGATGCTGAACTTGATGACCAGAAGATTGGCAAGTCAGCAGTTTGAGACCCGAGTGCTGCATGACGGAGTGAGCTCCCATCATCTGTCCCAGCGGCTGTCAGCCTAGCAGTTTGTGTCCAGTTCTGTGCACTGCACTTTAAGAAAGATACAAAAACAAGTGACAGTGGTTCTTTAGTAAATGAACCAAACTGTCAGCCATTTGATTGCAAGAAATTGCAAGCTTTGGCAGGAAAGGTAACAGTGTTATGTGTGCTCTAGCATTTAGTCTTGCCTGCCACATGACCACAGAAATGTCTGCAAAGGCAGACAGCACTGGCTCTTAGGCTGTGAACAGAGATGAGCAGCGCCCCCTAGACTCGGACATGACTGGCTTTCAAGCAAAGGCAACCTTTATCTTTACCATAAAGTCACAGAGCAGTATCCTCATAATGTCACAACAGTTGTAATAGAAGAGAACATTATCACATCAAATTGCAACACTTAAGAATGTCAGAAAAATCTATGGTAACAGAGCACAGGAACATCTCATTCAGTAGTCTCCTCCCATGGGACATCAATGAGATCGGTCCTAAGGGAAGTCCACAAGCACATGAGTGTAAAAGTGTGTCCCTACCCACAGTCTCCAGCAAAGTGGGCTCAGAGGTGTACGCCTTCTGATATGGGAGATACTATCACGAACAACATGAAGCATAGGGCCTGAAGAAAGAAGTCCTTTTTTATTCAATCCTGATGGGGCTCAAGGTTGACTCAGCATCCATCCTTCCAAGGTTGGTAAAATGAGTACTCAGAATGTTGGAGGTGATATGGGGCAGTATATATTTCTGAGCTATTTTGGCAGGTCTCAGGGCTTAATTTTGCCTGCACCAATTACCAGCTGCATCATACCCATAAATGTCCAGAAATTGGACCAAACTGGAAATGACTGAATGAACACTTTTTTAAAAAAAAAAGATGTTTGGGAAGGGACTGCATTCCCCAAATGCAAGAAATGACTGTAAAAAAATACACTATATTTTAATAATTCTTTCTTTTGCTGCTATCATTCAACAGGAAGCCTATTCTGTTGCAAGACAGTTTAATATGATCCCACCCGTGTGTGAGCAAGCAGAATACCACCTTTTCCAGAGGGAGAAAGTCGAGGTTCAGTTGCCAGAATTATACCACAAGATAGGTAAGACTTCATTTTCTATGGAAAGCTGATTGTATTTATGCAA
Source organism: Bradypodion ventrale (assembly GCA_035047345.1). Classification (NCBI taxonomy): domain Eukaryota; kingdom Metazoa; phylum Chordata; class Lepidosauria; order Squamata; family Chamaeleonidae; genus Bradypodion; species Bradypodion ventrale. The sequence continues at coordinate 35,832,674 of JAWDJE010000003.1, read as the reverse complement.
AAGCTGTAGAGACAGAAATGTTTCCTAATCCCTGCTGTTCAATAATTATCATTTGTGCAATTAATCTCTTGCCGAGAGCAAATATTCTGAGTGAAGAGATGTGACAGTTTGTCTTCCAGGCTCCTGTAATAGCTTTCCTCTATAACACTGGTTCACAACCATGTTTTGCCCATG